>OY744520.1:123022425-123287425 GCA_963556195.1 Sepiola atlantica
TGTTTGGGGCATATTTTGGTTTAAAATGATCGTCTAGTAGTGGTTGATGGCTTGTTAGAAGCGGAATGGAATACTCTTGGTGATAGATAAAGAAACATTTTTAAAAATTCAATTTTTTGGCGTCTGGGCCCAAACTACCATATTAGGGCATTTGGAACCAAAAATACCTTTTTTAACATAATTTAGACATGAAATGATCTTTCGATAGTGGTTGAGGTCTTGTTGGAAGCATATTAGCAAGTCGCTTCTGGTGAAAAAAGAACAAACAGAAATTTCAATTTTGGGGGGGCCTGGGCTCAAATTACCATATTTGGTCATTTTGGGCCAAATACACCTTTTTGGACTTAATCTAGACATAAAATGATTTTCTGACACTGCTTGATGGCTCATTTGAAACAAGTCACTTCTAGTAAAAATGACAAAATTCAAGAATCAATTGGTTTATCAAATATAGATAATACATAAAGTTAAAAGTATTAACTGACAAGCTGCATATAAAAGTACAAAAGTAAAAAGTATAAAAGTTTAGACATATTAAGTATAAAAGTATAAATGTATGTATTAGAATTGAAATAGCTCGTTGGAAGCGTATTAACAAGGCAGACTTGCATTTTTTTCTCTGTTCTTCACTTCAAATTGCGTTCATTGGACTTTGCTCAAAAGATACTGTATCGGTTGTTCTGTGGACAGAAGGACTGGAGGGAGGATGGAATGAATAACTTTGGATATTATGCGGATCCTCAACAATGCGAAAAAAGAATGTATCGATGCAATCCGAAAAATCACCGGTATGTTAATGGATGCACCATGTGCGAGTGGAGGAAATACAAATAATGGTCCGCTTTGCAACAGATTTTTCAGCCCTCAAAATCGCTTTTACGTATGTTCTCTCATCCGTAACAGCATGGATCGCGAAAATTTTGAAACGTTCATGAGTAACACCAACATCATCCTGTGTATCACCCAGTCTGTCACAAACAAATGTGTGCATGTGGAAGCATTGAAAACCTTGGGCATCGAGATAATGCTTCATCTCAGAATTGCCTTCGTCGATGAGAAGGCTAAACCATGGATTATGATAATCCCGAGCTACCATCAAATGTGTGCCCATAGTTCAAGTGGAATAGCGGTAACTCGATAGCAAAATGGAGTGAGAGTCCAGTAGAGTCTTGGAACAAGCACGTTCGGTCTTTCCTAAGTGGTCCAGTTGCATTGTCTCGGCAACTGTCCATCAAGGACAATATGCATGATATACTTCGACGAATGTTAATAATGTCTCACCCTGAAATCGCTACACGACGCCCCCGACCTTACTGTAATATTTGTGATGAAACTGGACACACAGCAAGGTCAATCAGACATACCAAGTCGACTGCTTCAACTATGAAACAAGCTGAAATAGATTCATTGTATTATTGACAAGTTTACTTTTGTTTGTTCATTCATTGAACATTTTCTGCAAAATTTTACTTAAATACCGGAAAATTTAAATTTTCCTTGAATAATAAAGAATTTTCGAGAAAATACTGTGTTTGACTCCTTAATACCTTTTGATCGGTCTCTTTTTAATGATAATGTGTATAAAATCTATTTTGTAGTACACCAGGTCCCCACAGTGAGAAATTATGAGAACGTTTTCAAAAATTATGATTTTTCTGAAAAATTTGGGGAAAATTGACGGGAATTATGTGTTCTGAATAATTCACCCCTACCTGACTTCAAGTTAATTTTTTTTTTAATTGAATGCAATCAAAGGCTTTTTCTTTCTACATATTCAGAAAAGGGATAAAAAAAGGGATAAAAAAAATGCTTTCAGATAGATGGAAACAGAATTTTTCCATCTTGTTTCTGTTGACTATAAAGTGGGGGGGCCCAAGTCAAAAAGTGAGGGGGCTTGATCCTCGTAAATCATTAAAAAACTGCAACCCAACATTAATAAAATAGCATTTAATACTGGCGCTAACGCCCTATCCGTATTCAAATAGTTAAAAGAGAAAAAAAAGCTATAGAAAAGCTGATAGCCCAAGACAAATGATAAGACACAACCCCTTGATGACGATCGACAGATCGAAAGCGCTCGAGAAATGGCCGATGAAACACCACTCAGAGCCACAATATTTAAATAAACACCCGAAAACAGAAAACTCGTTCGCCGCGTCGAGAATTTAACAAGAAAAATTACAAAGAGAGAAAGTTCCATAGTCTTCAATGAGGCTTGCATTAATAATAATTTGCTGCCTAAATATATTATATATATATATATATATATATATATATATGTGTGTGTGTGTGTGTGTGTGTGTGGGTGTGTGTGTGTATGTGTGTGTGTACGCACTAGCTGTAGCTACCCGGTGTTGCTCGGGTATTTTTTGTTTCTTACTTTCATTTTTCCTTGTCTTTTCTTTTAATTAATTTATTGCAAGAAAATATTTACATTTTTGGAAAGATAATTCAATGAAGTAGTGTATGTTATTTAAACAAATCGATTTTGAAATAAAATCTCATAAATACATTCTTTTTTTCTAACTATGCTGTTTATTTAATCAAATTATTATTATTTTCCAAATAGATTTTTTTAAGTTAATTTGAATTATTACGGTATCGTTTGATCGTTAAATTATGAAACCAAATTTATATAAAACTATAACTAAAATCGAGAAAAGAGAACCATCAACAGGAAATCCTAAACTCGAGTTTCCCCCTCCTTTGGGCTCTTCATACGGTGAACGACCGATTGTGGGGAGTTTATATTAATTGCCAATATACATATACTACAAGCATTTATTTTTGAAAAATAGACTTTTTTTGTTACTGAAGGTTCCATTAGCCCATAATCCTGTCCGTTTCTCCAACTCCTGGTCTAAGTTTCCTATTCTGTTTTTTTCACTCGTTCCTTCTTCTGCTGGCTTCGCGATTTTTTTCTATTGTTTAATCTAATACATCTACAAACATCTATTTTGTATTAAAATCTACGTCTTGTATTCTATGCCTATACACCCATTGTCACTGCTGATTTAATATTATTAGACAGGGCTATTATTCGGGAGCGGTTGAGAAAAATTAGTAAATTTATACCCTTACAACGTATACTAATTCACCCAAAAAGAACAATGAGATTCTACTTTTTAGGCGATTACAAGTAAACAGCTTGAAAATTTAGCAGTAAAAATAAAACTAAAAAAAGACAAAAAAACAATTATTTTAGAATTTATAGCTGGGAGTCAATTTCGCATATAAATGATCACCCGTTTTCGGCCCACCAGGCGATAATGTTAATCCACTTAACAGATAAGGACATCTAACCATTTTTTTAAGTGAGATACATTTGGTGTATATGTTTGGGGGGGTTACCTTTTTTACGGTGAAAAAGTTAATATGTAATAAAAAAGAAAGACATAAAGGCCATTTCTAAGGAATGGCAAAGGACGATTTCTTAGAAATGACTGATTAAAAAGTTGGTGATCTAAGAATAAGAGATTATATGTAAACAGCTTGAAAAACTTAATGGTAAAAATTACAAAAAAACACAAAAAATATAACATGTCCTTCCTTAACTCTACTACTGACCGTAAGTCCGGGTGGCAATACAGAAAAATACAAAAACTCCCTCCAACACACACACACACAATTGATTTGCAAGAAATTAAGAAAATGGCCAAGATTTAAATAAAAACAAAAATTATTTACATGTCATTAAAAACACTATCTGGTGAAGAAGTTAGTGATTATTTGACGTTAAATTTATATGTGAAACTGATCCCCAACACTAAATTTTAAAGTAATGGTCTTTTTTTGTCTTATTTATTTTTACCACTAAGGTTTTTCAGGCTGTTTACATGTAATCTCTAAAAAAAATATATCATTGTTCTTTTGGGGTGAACTAAGGGTGTAAAAATAGTAAAGTGGTTTACCATAGTCGATGGCGACCCAAAGGCTCCCTTTTCATTGGCTACTACAGGGAAGGGTGCCACTCCTTTCCCAAGAATATAATACCGAAAAATTATAGGCTATTTGAGTTTTCACTAATTTAAAAAAAAGTTGGATTTTTATAAATAAATACTTATGCGACTGAAACCGCAAGAAAAACTTGATCTGAAGATACGCTATGATTCAGGTAGTATCATAGGCTACATAAAGTTAATATAGGTTATGAAAGGTCAAATGAATATTGGCAACGAAATCATTTCTCATTCTCTATATTCAATGCATACGCCCCCTTCCTGTTTTAAGAGGCTTCTTTTTTTTCTAGGAAAGAAAAAGAACAGAATGTTATCTGTTACGTAATTTGTGGTACGAACCACTCATAATATTTATCAGATCAATATTTGTTTAATTGTTGGTTGTTGGGTTTTTTACGGCATGTTAACACTTGCTAGATCATGTTATGTCTAAACTATGAGGATGTTTAATCCCGAAAGAAAGTCAAATTCTCACACGTGAGAATGTATGAATATTCTTCGAAGAGAAGCGAAATTGAAATGGGACGACAGCTTTTTTGGAGAGAAGGAAAAACAAGTATATATAATTAATCAATTTTACTTGGGCAAGTAATAAAGATAGCGATACAACAAAAGATGGTGTCGGTACAGATCGAGGAGGTTGGGTTTGCAAATACGTGCTTTCGTAAGAACTTATCTGAGATACGGCATAATCACGTTGACACACCGGTTCCCGTTAGATCACCGAAGTTGAGCTTGGCCAGTACTAAATGGGTGACCATTTGGGAATACCAGGTGCTGTATGTGGTCTGGAGAGGATATGGGCTCCACCAGGTTCTATCATGCTCACAGAAAATTTAGGACAGATAAATATCTGCCGGACTCCCCAATGATGTACCTTGACGTTATGAGATATAATCATCATCATGATCATATCTGAGATAGTTGGTTCAGTTGTTGCAATTCTGGCTCTTTTCATGATGAAATGAATGGCCTGCGCACATGAACTGCCTTTAGGGACTTTGTCACAACTGCAGTCAGACGATGTCAACCAAAGATGGAAACTGGAAAAGGAGTAGCGGCTATCTTCGAACTGCCGTCTGAGGGGCTTTGTCGAAATGTAGTCAACTCTGGTCCAAGATGGTGGGTCATTGGAAAGGTGGAGAAGGAGTGAAGGGCTTCTGTCACTAAGCAGTCAACAGTTATCCAGGTGGAATTGAAAAAAGGCCGGGATCCAATGTGCTTGGGTTTATATAGGTTTGCTCACCTGACCTCTAAGGGGGCAAGGATTGGCTTACCTGTTGGCCAATACCAAGAGACCCTTAAAGGGACGAGGGAGACAACCACTGACCAAGCAATGAGTGTGTTATGAATTTCAATAAAACTGCATCTTTGTACACGAATGATTTGTAGATTAATTTGTTTTGCATCCTCCACTCCATAATAAAGACGAATGTGTGTTTATTTGTATATAAATAAATATATATCCATCCTGTCATGCAAAAGTTAACAAGTAAAACACATGCCTTTTTCTAACGAAACCATTTGAAGTGGTGAGAGGAAGCGAGAAAGCAAATAGCAAGTCAGACAACCACCTCAACCTTATCGTGCCATCTTAAATGAATTCAGAAAGAAATTCTCGACTCTAAATAAAAAGTCACTGATGGGTGGGTTTTATTTTCTATCAGAAATGATAAAAATAATTTATATATGAAAAATGAAATTACTGACATAGTCCTATGATTTTATATGAATATTTTAGTAATTCAGCTAGATTAATAGTGAGTGCGAACACTGGTGAAGCATTTTTTTGTTATGTCATGTTTACGAAGGGTTTACACTAGTTTTGTAAATAAATAGTCTGATAAATGGGACCCTAAGAGGTACTACTACCACTCCCAGTCGGGATGGATCTCTTTTCCTTTTTACTAATGAGTCACCACTTATCGAGGCCAAAAGCCATTCAAGGATAAGGGTTAATAAGAGAGATAGATTGACAGTTGAATGTTGATGAATATTATGAGAGGATTGAAAACGATGAATGGAATGAATAAAATTTAATTACTTATGAGGACGGTTTATGACAAGTGTTTATTGACATTCCATTTGAAGATGACCATGTTGTAGTTCTCAGGGAAGCAATCTTGTGGCAACATGTTCAACAGATGGAAAGTTTGTGAAAAAAAATTCCGTTTGATGTTAGTCACACTGAGTAAGAAAAGGAAAGTTACTTGCAGTTGTAGCAGGAAGACGAGTGGGTTTCACAAGAAAAGTTGTTGCTGTATAAGTTTTACAAAGAGGAACCAGAGATTTAAGCTCAGCCGAGAACTTTCCATGAAAATAACGATAGAGTAGAGAAAGACTAGCGACGTCTCTTCTGTAAAAAAGGGGCTGTAAAGAACAGAAGAGATCTTCCTCGACTAGATTGCGTAGTCGATTTTGCACTGTCAAAGCAACAAAGAGTACTCTGAGTAGCACCTCCCCAGATGTGGCAGCAACACTCAATCTTATGACGTATCTGACTGATATAAGCAGAGAATTGCATCAGCTACCAAACTGAGGCCTCAAAGCCGGATTCAGGTGTGCATCATAGTCAGGACATATTCTATTTAAGCCATAGGTGGCACTCTGTCAGGTACTCCCACTCTGGGTCAGAGTAGATTTGAGAATACTGGCAGTAAAGAGTGACTCCACACTCCCCAAAGTCTGAATGAACTTTTGTGTCAAACTCAGAAGAATGAGAACGAGATAATCTCCATTTATATTTATTACCTCCGCGAAAGCAGGGGTTATGTTTTCAATCGAATTTGTCACTATGTTTGCGTATAGTCTAGCGTCCACATCGCTTGACCAATCGGCACCAAACTTGATCAAAATATCCATCATCGTCTAACTTAGAACTGATTTAATTTTGAGATATCTAGGTTAAAGGTCTAGGTCATGGAAAAGGTCGCGCTTTTTGGAAAAGTCAAAGACAATAACATTGGTTCTATTCATCGTAAAGACTCGCTACTTGGCCTATATTGTAACCAATGAAGTCCCCCATCTAATATGACCTTTGGCTTTTAAAAGTTCGATGAAGATCGAAGATTTGACGGAAATTAAACATCCGATTTTTTTAAAATTGAATGCAGGGATCTGGTGCTCTTTGATAACAGTCACCACCATACAAAATTTCAGCCTGATCAGGTAAATTGCTTTTGAGTTATCAACGTTTCCATCACATAACTTTGGGAATACTTCATACAATATGGAGAAGTAAGGACCAGGGAAGACTTTGCCCATCTTTATGTTGTCAAGAGGAGGTATGCAGTCTCACAATTGACTTATGCTTTTGTGCTTTCGTATTTTCGATTGTTTATGTATTTACAAAAGTATCAACAACAAAAAATGTGGAAAAAAAAAGATAAGATTCAAAAAAGTAAAGTGACACTGATAACCGAATATATTTGTGTTCACGAAGATCGCGACAAAAAGAAAACATAGGTCACACGTTCGACATGTGAATTGATCACATTTTTACAAGCTCACTCTACGCCGTATTGTTTTAAGAAGTTGCGAATCTACGTGAAGCCAATGACACAATCTGGGATCCAACTGTGGTATCTGTTCTCGATCGGTGAAGGAGAGATTTTTCTAGGCTGAGGCAATTTTTATATTTGTCCCAATCCAAAGTGCCCTTTTTGGGGGGAGCTGGATTTTCCCCACATTAAAAACCGACCTAGTGTCTAACTCTGCCCTCGTGGCAAGGCAAGTAAATAGGAACACAATGCAAAAATTTAATCTAGTAGAGTCTCCGAAAGCGCTAGTTTAGAAAAAAAGAATTCCTGTTTAGTTATGGTCAAAGCGAGAACAGCTCATGGAGGACTTCATGAGGAAACCGACATGTTACCATCCGAATGAAGTGCAAAGTTTACAGAGCAGTTTTCCACATAGACCCGTGTCATAATGGATAAAGTGCTAAGTCATAATCAGTTCTAAGTGACAGTCTTCTGGATGTTGAAGGTTCAATCTTCAGTGCAGGCGATACTACAATTAAGAATTACTTAAGACCGTTACCAGGTCATGGCTGACGGAATGAGAACAAGCTATCTCCATAGATTAAATAAAAGGTTCAGTTCGAAATTCCGTAGATATTCCCCAGGTTGACATAAAGATTCCCGAGTTCAAGAAGACCCACCTGAAGAAGGTCAGAGGTTAAATCGGCTAAAACGTTGTCAGAATAACATTCAAGATGAGAATAGTCATTTGAATAATCTAAATAATACATCTTTCAACTCATCTCTATGGAGTGGAAACATGGAATATATACCGTACTAAAGTAAAAAGGCGGCATGGCTAGATGATGTGTCATTTCAGGGAGATTATGAATGTAGTCTAGCAGGACGAGTTAATCAATCAGGAAATACTTGAATGTTCAACAATACCACCTATGGCAGATCTCCTAATACAGAAGACTCTCAGATGGGCAGGGCACTTGGAGAGAATTGAACCTGAACGACTACCAACATAACTGCTGTATTCTCAACTGGATGAAGAAAGGATTAGAGAAGGTTCAGCTCCAATCCCTGTCACATTGATTCCCTGTTTTACAAGTACTTCCATGGAATGTGGTCCAATGAACTTACTGCACTTGCAACCCATCAACGTAAATACTCCCGACTAGCAACAAAATCACACCCCTTTCACCGTAGAGGTCCCTAAATGCCGGAACATTTTCTACTCTAATAGGTTCTCTTCTTAAACTGCTTGTCTTTGGAATTCCCTCCCTGTTTCCTTGACCGTACCAACATGCAGAAATTTAAATGTAATGTGAACAAAAATCTTGCTGCTCAACTCCCCACCCAGGTTAACCCCTATTAATCTGACCCCTATAACAGTAGCCCTTATGCTTTCAGTGGCAATATGCCTTTGTTTAGGGTGAACAAAAGAAAAAAGATTAAATGTCAAACATACAGTGAAAAGAAAGTGGAAATTGAGGAATATCAACACCAGCGGTTAGCCAGCTCATACTAAATACAGAACCAAGTGGAGAAGTATGATCATGACCTGGTGACCTTCAGGGAACAGTCATCATCACTTTGACGGACAGCATATGCTGCAAATGCATATCTTTGAAAATCAGACGTCTACAGTTAGGAATGGACCTGAGGCAGTCACATATTTTGAGGTATTATTTTCTCTTGATGTAAATAGATTTATCGCTGAGTAATTGGCCCATCGACCAATCGGATGTCTTGTGTAAGAATACACTTTGTTTGACTCTGACGGCTCACATGCGTTCTGTCCTTTTCAATCAGTTGGAGCTTTGAGAGCATACTAACTATGTTGTTGGTTCGACGGGATGAAATCTACAGATACATGGCACTTTTTTTGTAATGATTAACCTTTAGTTGTTTTTAATTCCTTTTTTCAACAGTGCCAAAAGGTATTTCTATTAAACTTAAATGTCGTCAGGCGTTAACTTAAGAAGGCGGATCAAGAAATTTATTTATTTTACAAAAAACAACATATATACATGAGCTTATTTCTCAGCATAGTTGCCATTCAGATCAATGCATTTCTCAAGGCAATGTTTCCAGGTTCGAAGACCGTATTTGAAGAATTCTGGAGGACGTTGTCGGAGCCAATGAGTGGCACAGTGTTTTGGTTCTTCTATGTAATTAAAATAGGTTCCTTCGAAGATTTCTTTGAGTTTTAGAAAAAGGAAGAAGTCTGATGGAGCTAAATCGGGACTATATGATGGGTGAGGAAGCACTTCCTATCGAAATGTGCAACCCTTGAAGAATGCACTGGTGAATTATCATGATGAAACAGGAGTTCACCATGAAGTTTCCCTTTCCGTGTTTTAATCAAAGCATCCTTTAGCTTCCTTAAAATATCAGCATAATAAACTCCTGTTACTGTTCTTTGATTTTCAAGGTAATCTATCAGTATCACGCCCTCTGAATCACAGAAAAACGTGGGCATCACTCTTTGAGCCGACTTTTGCGATTTTAACTAGATGGGTCCTGAAGATCAACGTGGGAGCCAGTGTTTTCTGTTTTTTTGGGACTCAGGATCATACTGGTAAATCCAAGTTTCATCTCTGGAGATAGTTTTCACTAGAAATTGCTCTTCATCTGTTTCAATTTTGTTCAATAATGTTAAGGGGAGATCACTTCGAAGATTCTATTGATCAGACCGCAACACTTTTGGGACCCATTGTGTTGAAATCTTGCTCAATCCCAAATTATCATGAAGAATTGAATTTGTAGACCAATAGGAAATGTCTAGGGGGCGTAGCTATCTGATTGACAATTATTGGCTGATCTTCTTCAATTAAATTTTGAGCGGCCTTAATGTTTTCGTCATTTTTTAAGGTTCCTGGTTTTCGAGAGAGAGAGAGAGAGAGAGAGAGAGAGAGAGAGAGAGAGAAAGTCGTCTCTTCCTTCTGTGAATCGCTGAATCCACTTGTAGTCTTTTTTTGGAGCACGAGTTCCATAAACTTTTTCCAAAGCCTCAATGATCTGTGTTCCTTTCCATTCGAGTTTTACCAAAAGTTTTATATTCGACCTTATCTCAAAATATCTGTTTTCCATGGTCGAAAAAGTAGCTTCTCTTTTAGAGGGTCTGAACAATACAAATGAAACTGATAGCAGGTACCTAAAAGCAAGGTAAACCCCCTGTGAAATGTTCTGACATGATTTAACATGTTTAAACCTGATTATTTTTATTTAAATTCTGTTAACTTTTTGATCTACCCTCGTATTTCATCTATAAGTCAGAGGGACATTCTATCTAATTATTTCGAATATTAAAACAGATAGACCTTCTATCAAAACCAAACCTTAATTATAATGAAAATGGATACACATAATTTTATTATAGACCAAATAACCTATTTTTTCTCCATCTCTCCTAAACTAGTTAAATAATACTAAACCAGCAGTAATAGTGGAGGTCGTCACCAAGTTTACCCCTATGTAGTCCCTATTTACTTGCCTCCCCACGAGGGCAGCGTTTGACACAAAGTCGGTTTTTACTGTGAAGAAAAATCCAACTTCCCAAAAATAGAGCACTCTGGATTAGGGAAAAAAATTTAATTACTTCAGTCTAGTAGGATTTCTCCTTCACTGACGGAGGACAGAAAAGATGAAGTGCAGTATCAGAACAGACACTACACATTATTCCTCGACAAAAGATTCCAAAAAGTTATTTAATAATTAATACTACAATGAACTAAAAATCATATCTTCTGTGATGTCATCATATGTGCATGTGTTGTAGTGATCCTGTCAATCGATGAAAATTTCGTTAGCTGCAATAAAAACCCATGCTTCTCACATTAATTATTCAGTTAATTAATTCAACAACAGGATTTTAGAAGATAAATGATTTATTAATCATAATCGTCCAGTAAGCTGCAAGATAAAATAGAGAGAGAAACTTATTTAAGCTTGCTGCTAAATTATTTTCCATTGCGTTAGCTCATCTTAAAAACGAGTCTCGTCTCATTCGGGCTTCGGTCAAGACTTCCAAAGAAAATGGCTATCGCCATTGTCTCTGTCGTATGTCTAACATCACATCTGACCACAATATTATGGACTTCTTTTCGCACGATTTGTAGCTTACAAGATAAAGGTCAAACGTTTGAACTCTTTGTGATCACTTGTCGGGTATTTTCCTGTTTACAACATAACACCAGATCTATCTGAGAACAAATATATTTTAGCTAATACTTGAATGTGCAGACCTATCATCTATGGCTGATCTCCTGATACAGAAGAGTTTCAGATGGGTAAACGGAGCCACCAATTTGTAAGAAATCAAAAAATTGGAAGAAGCAAAAGATTGAGTATCGCAAAAGAGTCAGCAGAAGAAAAAAGAACAAAGAGGAAAACAATGCGAAAAGGGACAAGAATATGACATTGTTAGTAATACGTATACGCCATAGTCTCTTCTAGTTCAGTATTATTAGAATAGACTGGTAAAAAAGAAATTCATATGAATCAGTATTTCCGACTTTTGACACACTTCATTCAGATTTGGTAGGATTAGTCTCCCTGATTATATTTATAATCAGATACTCATAGGATGCACCACGTGAACGTTTCCAACATCCAAAATGAATGTGATATTATGGATACAACAGGATTCGAACATAGATCTGAAAGTCATCAGTTCACGCTGGTATTGAATTCACCACAGCCACTTTCAATTAAGTAAGTCTAAGGACTACAATCGACTAAATCAAAATCTCACAAAAAAACTAAATCTATACCCAACAAGCAAGTAAGTCTAGGTCCAAAGAACAAGTATGTCTACATCCAAAAAGCAAATAGATCTAGGCCCAACACACAAGTAAATCTAAGTCTCACAAATAAGTAAGTCTACGTTCTTCAAACAAGTAAATCTAGGACCAACACAAAAGTAAATCTAGAGTTTAACAAGCAAGTCATTTTAAAGCCCTACAAGCAAGTAAATCTAATGCCCAACAAAAACTAAATATATGGCCGAACAAACAATAAAATCTAGGGACCATAAGCAATTAAATCTAGCGTCAAATAAACAAGTAAATTTATAACCAAACCAGCAAGTAAATTTAAGCCCAACAAGCAAGTAAATCTAGAGCTGACATGCAAGTAAGTCAAAGCCCAACAAGCAAATAAATCTAGAGCCCCCCCCCCCTCCCAAGCAGGTAAATGTAGGACACAACCAAGCAAGGTTCAACTAGACAGTAAGCCTTGGACAAACAAGAAAATAGATATTGGCCCCACAAGTAAGCCTTGGACAAACAAGAAAATAGATATTGGCCCCACAAGCAAGTAAACCGAGGTCCAACAATCAAGTAAATCTATGCTCGATGAAGAAAGTAAATATTGGGCTAACAAACTAATAAATGTAGGCCCAACTCTCAAGTAAATCTAGGCCCAAAAAACAAGAAAATATTGGCTCTACAGACAAGTAAATATTGGCCCAACAAGCAAGTAAATTCAGAGCCCACAAACAACTGAATATAAGGCCCAACAAGCAAGTAAATCTAAGCTTAGCAAGCAAGTAAATTTCAGTTCACAAACAAGTAAATAAGAAGGTAAATCTAGAACCAGACAAGCAATTAAACTATGTAAATCTATGTCTAAAGAACAAAGGAAATCTTGGTCCAAGGAGATCAAGGCTCAACAAACAAGAAAATCTAGGCCCTACAAGTAAATCTAGTTCCAACAAGTAAGTAAATTTTGATCCAATAAACGCGTAAATGTTTACCTAACAACCAAGTAAATTTAGACCCTACAAACAAGTAAACCTGGAGTTCACAAGCAAGTGAATCTAGGGACCACAAGCAAGTACATCTAAAGACCACAGGCAAGTAAATCTAGGTCCAACAACCAAATAAATCTAGGCTCAACAAATAAGTAAATTTTGGTCAAGCAAGCAAGTAAATCTTGGCCAGTTCCAACCAACTAGTAAATCTAAGCTCAACAGGCAAGTAAATCTAAGGTCCATTATATAGTCTATCTAGATAGTGGCATAGGCTACGCAAAGTTGACATAGGTCATGAAAGGTAAAATAGATATTGGCAAAGAAAGCATTTCTCATTCTCTATGTTCAATAAAAATGCCTCTCCCCCATTTAAGAGGTTTTTCTATATATAAAAAAGAAAACAGAATTTTATCTATTACGTAATTTATTGGTACGGATTACTCATAATATTTATCAGATCAATATTTGTTTGGTTTCTGGTTGCTTGGTTTTTACGGCATGTCAACACTTGTTAGGTCATGTTAGGTCTATCTTTTGTATACGAATGATTTGTGGAATTATTTGCTTGCTTTTTTTGTATTTTGTAAATAAATATTCTGTAAACGATAGATTATATTTAACCGATTATTGGGACCCTAAGAGGTGCTACTACTCCAAGTTAGAACGAACCTCAGTGTGACTTTAAAAAATTACCAAATTTGTAACCTGTTTCTTTTCATTGTTCTAACATATATCATATCACAACAGTAGATAAATGAATTATCCTTCCATCAACCTAATACTTACAATTTCGAATCCATGCAATGATACAAGTCGTCGATCTTTCATCCTGCATAATAGACTCTATATGATGCAAGCGGCATTTTATTATTCATGACCAATGGACTTTTTTGGGATTTATTTTTTTCATGATGTATTTTTATTGTGAGCAACGATCTTTCAGAATACCAGGATGCAGCTTTTGTCCCATACTCAGGACAAAATCAATTTAATCCATAGATGCGGTTCTGATAGGTACTAGCGCACCGGATCAGAGTGGATCTGCAAGTAATGGCAACTAAGGGATGAAACTCCAAAATTGGGGCATCGCAGTAAAAAACTTGCCTTCTCTCTCTCTCTCTCTCTCTCTCTCTCTCTCTCTATATATATCTCTCTATCTCTCTCTCTCTCTCTCTCTCTCTCTCTTTCTCTCTCTCTCTTTCTCTCTCTCTCTCTCTGTACCAAAAACCAAACGAAATTTCCACAAACAAATTTTCTTTCCTAGAACATCCCATCTGTGGAACCAGATACCACAAGTCTACTTCTCAACCGACTACAGCATGGTCGTCTTCAAGTCTAATCTAAACATATACTTGTCGAGCAGTCGTCTTGGAAAATCAAATCCTCTTAAGTAATCCTCAGCTCATTACACCACTTGTTTCCAATCCTCTCGTGACGGTAACCAACATTCACCCAGCTATCCTATAATTTTCTATTTAGCCCTAAAATGAGACCCTGACAGGTGTAGCATGTTAATAAGAATGAACCTGTTATCAATGGCAATTAAGGGTTGACTCCAGATGCTTCAAAGCTACAAATTTGGGACCTCGCCATTGAATAGGTGTTCATGTCATAACCAGGACAAATGCTATTTGACCTATA
Source organism: Sepiola atlantica (assembly GCA_963556195.1). Classification (NCBI taxonomy): domain Eukaryota; kingdom Metazoa; phylum Mollusca; class Cephalopoda; order Sepiida; family Sepiolidae; genus Sepiola; species Sepiola atlantica. The sequence continues at coordinate 123,037,248 of OY744520.1, forward strand.
GATGGGATCCTTACTACTCCAAGTCAGAATGAACCGGAAAATAATGCCAACTAAAGGGTGACTCCGCATTCTCCAAAGAGGCCTCACCACTGAATGCAGTTTCGTGTCAGCCAAGACAAGTACTATTTGACCTTTAAATGGGACCCTGACAGGCACTATCACTCCGAGTCAAAGTAAACCTGAGAGTAAAGTAAAAACAAAAGTAAATTGGTTGACCATAGTTAAGGGTAACCCGAAGGCTCCCTTTTTCGTTAGCTACTAAACCGAGATGTAAGGGAGGGCGCCACTTTTTTACTGAGATTACTACACTTACCCTTGATCCTCACCTTATACTGCTGAGTGTTTAGCAAGGGCGCATCAAGTACTATTTTTTACTTCTTTGCTATGACTCAACCGAGGACTGAACCCTTATCTCCCAGTCCATTAGCGAACACTCTTACCATTATAATGTGTCTAGAGGATTGTTTCCCCATTTGATCAATAAGCCATGAGACATACTGCAAGAGCCTCGCGTTTTGCACTGGTCAGTCTTTAATTAATCCGACCAATCATCCGAATGAATGCAAGTGAATGAATGTCGACAACTGCCGAAGTCTTCACTGCAATATGAGTAAAAGTAAATATGTCCACGAGAAATAAATATTCACTTATTTAGATTTTAATCTCTGCGTCTTTAGCCCGGTTCAATTGCTGATTTGACCAAATTGTTAGTCAAAAATGTGTAACATCCCAAAAATATTTGTAGTTTAAAGGGAAAACTATCGGCATATGTTCGACCATTGAATCACTCGAGGACTTCTTGCTAAGTTGATAGTCTATTATTGTCCACCACTCCAAGACACAATGTACTTCTCATACTGTTATAGTATATCTTTATCCAATGACTAAAGTTGTTTTAGGTTATGAGGGTTTTAAAAGAAGTTTACCCTGTGATAGTCTAATTAAATCGGATCTCTTTCTGATTCAATAAATCTCTATGAAGGTTGCATGAACGCTTGACAGCGCCGCTTTCCCTAGACACATATGCTAAAATACGAGCATTTTCCAATGAAAACAAAGTAACAAGTCGGAAACAATGAAGTAAAAAAAACATTTATTAATCGCGAACTTGACTGTGTTCACTATGAAATTGTGTCCATGAGAATGTGTACAACGAGAGTCTGCAAATGATGTGTGCTTCTGTGTGTGTAAGTTGATAGGAAAGTCTTACATACCGAATAGTAGGTGTGTTGAGCTCGCACGTGTTGGTTTTCACAGCAGCCAGACTGAACGAGAAAGAGCGGGTCTGATGAGATGTTGAGCGCAGCTGATCCAGATGAAAAAGAAGCATGTAAAGTGTCGTCTGCTGAGGCCAGATCGAATGAAAGATGAAGGTTTGTGAGGTGATGTCTGTCGAAGCCAGGCCGGACGAAAAGGAAGTGTTAATTTCATACCATCGATAGTAGCGACCTCTACGATCACAAGAAGGGAGATAACTCGCGTCTGAAAACGATCTTTGGTGAGTGTTTGTGTAAATGTGTTGAAAAGGAGTAGGTAATGCTACAAATCTTATCATAACGGGTGTTAATACACCAAGACAGAGTGAAAAATGAAAAGAAATGTCTTTATGCGCAGGGCTCTGCATATCTCTTCTAGTTCACAGTCTTCTTCTGCCCCTTTGCAACCAAATCATATGTAGCTCCTTATACTGCCTTTTATGTTTGCTATCTATATTCCAAATGTAATAAAAGTTTTACCAGTAATTTTTTTTTAATCCATGGATACATTTCACCAGTATGTATGGAAGCTGTGTTCAAACTATGCATATACATATACCTAACTTTATATATAGATATAGATATTTCAGTCTATTAATATTTATGTATATACATATATCTAACTTTATATATAGATATAGATATTTCAGTCTATTCATATTTATCTACCTATAGATATATAATTATTGGTTTTGTTTAGCAGAAAGAAATCTAACAGAGTGATCGATTATTAAATAATAAGAGCATAATATTTATTTATTAATGATGTTACGATAGGTTTCAAGCCGTGAACAGAGTTTGCTCCTGGCTTGAAACTTATGGTATCATGTTGATTTAATATAGTCTTCTGTAACATTATTAATAATTAAAATAATATATATATATATATATATATATATATATATATATATATATATAGTCTCGGAAGTTCTTTTAACCTTCAAAACTGGGGGAAAAAAAAAAAAAAAAAAAAAAAAAATTTTTTGTTGAAAGATTTTAGTCTAGTAAGTCAATCAATCTACTGCAATCACTATTTTAGTTTACTTCCAAGAATATACTCTAATATAAATATATTTTTATATATGTTTTTATATATAAGGGATCGTCAGTTGTTTACCATGAAAACTGTTTCGGGATTTTAAAAACAAAACAGTATTTCTTTATCATGGTATCCCAGCAGTGTTGATCAGACACCACCTCCCTATTTAATATATATATATATATATATAGATTTAGATTTTTCACTTATAAAATGGATCATTCAGTGAAGACCGAGGTTGTTCCAATAAAAAACAAGCTCGATGATACTCGATTACAGAGTACAGAGCATTTATATGTAAGCCTTCATAAAATCACATATATATATATATATATATATATATATATATATATATATATATATTATTTTATTTAAAATCTATACATTACAATGTCTGTTGGCAGTACCCGATTTTCCTCGATCTGGTCATGCTGGATTTGGGGTAAAAACCGGTTGGTTAAAACAGATCTATTTGTCAGCCTCTTCTGTTATTGAAGGTTAAAAAAAACGGTACAAGCACAAATCACCTGTTTGATCTTGGTCGGTGTTAAATTTTTTGTGTTTATAAAAAGCTACCTGTTGCTAGTGAAACGGACAGCTTTTGATAACCACTGGAGAACACAAAAAGTGAATACCAACCAAGCCCAAATTGTCTCGTTTTCAATAACAGAAGAGGGCCGACAAATCTGTAGCATAATTACGATTTATTTTCTTTTGCACTGAAATATTCTCACTTATGGAGTGATTAGTACGTGGTTCGGTAAGAACACACTTAAATTTTTTCACTAGCAGAGCGATATATATGTTGGCCGATAAGAACACTGTTCACGTAGGAGGCAACTTCCGCTTCCGTCTAAATCTTTTTCCTGTGAATTATAAAGCGTACCGTTTGAGATATCAATGCAACAAGACAATATCTTTCTCTCCTCTTCTCTTGCAACGGCTTTGCTAGACGAGAGGAAATTCAAAGACCAAATTTTATTTCTATAGTACATATACGTCGGCGGACTAAACCTATTTTGTATTCCCGTTGTCATAACTCTTTCCGGACCATGTTTTGTGTTCATGAAACTGTTTGAATAAAATTGATTCAAATTGTAGAGATGAAGTTTGTCCTTTTAGCAAAAAAAATGGTGACCCTTTTCGTTATATCAACCAAGATCAGTAGGATGGATACAGACGCAGTAACCCTACTACAAAATGGCGATTTCGACACTTTTACTCCAAACTCTAAAAATTGATCTGTCTTGACCAACCGGGTTTTACCCCAAATCCAATATGACCAGATCGAGGAAATCCAGGTACACCCAACAGACACTGTAATGTATAGTTTATGAATAAAATAATTTATATTAGCTCTTATAGAACATATGATCGTAGCAATAAAGGGATTGGGTTCGAGAGTCCAGACAGACGGTTCCTGAGTTCGATACAGGACACCTGATGAAGGCCGGATGGCAGAACGGCCGAAACGTTGTGAGCATGGCAGCCAAGATGAGGAAGTCAGTCCGAACACTGAAATCCATAACCTTAATTATTCTTAGATCTCTCTCTCTCTCTCTCTCTTATATATATATATATATATATATATATATATATATATATATATATATATATATATATATATATATATATAATTACCACACGTTTCGGTTTTTTCTCTCCATGATCAATTTAGACTTTTTAATATCTCCCATAATTCTTTCTCTCCAGGTGGTACTTGGACCTAATCAAATTTAGCCTAATATAGATACTATTGTGTACCTCCTACATAACTATACTGCAACTTTATCTTATCCCTATGTATTTCCTGGCCTTTTTATATTGTTTCATATTTTTTTCATATTTTTTATATATTTTTTATATTTATTTTATATTCGTTATGCTCGTTTTAATAAGTAATATGTAAACTCCTCTATAGCTTATGGATAATCTTTTGATATACTGGTGTGATTTACCTGGAGTGTTGTCTAAACTCAGATTAATCCTTAATAACCTACTGTATGAAATTCAATAAATCAATAAATAAGTAATAACCTTATTCTTGTAAAATTTAGATTAACTCCTATCTTGAACTAATTAAATTGAGACTTATAATTAAACTTCATCTAACTTCTTAGCAATTATATATTTATATAATGATTCTATAGATTTACGATCGATTAACTTTATAAACCCTCGACTTATTTTCTTGTGTCGTTTAAAATTAATTCGATAACCCTGTAACTGCTAACCTATACACTCTCAATCCTTTTACCTGTCTGAGATGTACTTTTTGAGACCCTTAACATACGCTAAGAATTCCATATTACGTTTCTTTAAAGCAAAGTTCTCCTTTATTTTACTCGTAGGATTTAAATCCTATGTACTTAAATTTTGAATGGAATTTGAATTTTATTTTGATTATGATAGTTTAAAATTAATCTAATTATATCTAATCTAAATTTAATTAATTTAATTTTCTAATAATATTCCTTATAATTTCTCGGTTGTAGATATGCATAGATACTTAAGGTATTTTTAGCCCTTTATTTTTAACCCTTTTAAATTAAAAATTTTTGGTTTTTGCTTTTCTAATTTTTAATTCTTTATTCCAAAAGTCATCCTTTTAGAATGCTTAGAGTGTCATATATGATCTAATCGATGAATCCTTTATTTTAAATCTAATTTTGAATATATTGTCTTTCCTTTTTATTTTATTTAGTTGTAGTTTTTTTCTTTATTTATTTTTATTTTATTTATTGATTTTATTTATTTATTTTTATTTTATTTATTTATTTGTTTATTATTTTATTTGATTGCATCGTATATTTTAATATTATAGTATCTACATATCTATATAAGTATGTATATTTGTCTGTGTGGATGGGTCTTGAGCCGAATGCATGTCTACATTTGTATATGTGTCTAAATGTATTGCATTCAATCCATGTTCGTCAATTTGTACCAGTTGTCCTGTTTATCTCCCTTCATAGTTATTTCAATTTTTTAGCTAAGTTTTTAATTATTTTGAATTACTTCTCTTTCTTTTTTGGTCGTTATATTTGCAAATAAGCTTATTTGAAATTGGCGACTCTTAAAATACTTATCTACGGCTGATTGGGAACGAATTTTGAGGTGTTTTAAACAATATTTACCATGGAGTTCAAAATTCCATGGATTTGAGAATTGGAACTCTTTTATTCGATGGCTTTCACATTGAAATGACGGCAATATTCTGAGCTAAGATTTTATTGATCTTATAATCACATTCTCCAATAATAATTAACGTACAACTTCTTAATAATTGTTTTGTTGTTTTTTTTTTAATTTACTCTTTTGGACGTTTTTTTTTATCTATGTATGGTCTCTTGTTTTGTATTTTTCTTCTAATTGCTTTCTAATAATTTTTCTTTAATATTTTCATTTTTCTATTCTCTTTTTTATATATAAATATAATTTTTTATATATGAAAATATAAAGATAATTGATTTGTCTTCTATATCAAAGCACTTTTGTTTTCTTGTGTGTATATATATATATATATATATATATATATATATATATATATATATATATATATATATATATATATATATATATATATATATATATATATATATATATATATATATATATATATTTGTATCTGTGCACGTGTATGTAGATATTAATTTATTATCCTTTATTTCTAATTATTTTTTTTTTGTAATTACTATTTTTTCTATTCGTTATTTTTTCTCATTATTTTTTTAAATATTGTTTCCTCTTATTATTTAATTTTGTTTTTGTTCTAATTCTCTTAATTTTACTTAAATATTTTTTCTACTTTCCATTTTTTTCTATTTTTTTTACTTTGAATTTGACTTTTTTATTCTTGTATTTTTTATGTACGTTTTATTCCTTTTATTATTTTGTTTATTTATTTTCTAATTATGGTACATTTCTTTCTTATAATTATGATTATATTTTCAAGTTATATTTTTTCTATGTATATTTCTGTATACTATATTATAGGCTTTTCATCTTCTAATTATTTTAACTTTTCATTAATTTAGCTATACTTTATCTTGTTTTTTCTTTAAAATAAAATAAAATAAACATTATTAGTATTGTATATTTTTCTATTTTTTATTTATTTTTTAGTTAATTTTTTAGTTATTTTTTTAAATTCTTCTTATTTTCATTTTATTATTTTCTATTTATCTATTTATTCTTTCTGATTCATCCTATATTGTGAATATTTTAAATATTTAATTTGTTATTTGATTTGCTGTTAATTTGCTATTTCTAAGGTAATTTCACTGCCATATCTGATGGTTACATGTTGAGAGGTTTTGTCTCCAGTATTGTCTGAATATATGTCTTTTCAGAGAGTACTTGAACCTGATGTTTTAGTGAATTACTTTTGTCTGTGATCGTAAGCCATATAATTCGTTTGTTTTAAATTCTGAGAAGAATGTTCAAATTTTGTTGATCTCTACTCACTTTATATATATATATATATATATATATATATATATATATATATATATATATATATATATATATATATATATATATATATATATATATATATATGGAAAATGAAAGAGGAAAGCCAAAAACTATGTCATTTATGTATTCATCAACGTTTCGTCTTTATTGAAAGACTTCCTCATGATGAAGAAAACAATGTAGAAAAATCATACCGAATATTAATTTTGATTTGTCAGAAAGTGTCCGGACTTGAGCACGGCTGTAGATGCGAATAAGCAGACAATGAAAATCATGGATATGGCGTTATCACCAGCAGTCTGTCTCATTAAAAGGACGCGAGCATGAATGGGATGGTGGCTTCGACTTGATCGTTTCCCATGTTAATTTTTAGCTGGGAAGTTTGTCTGGGTCAAAATATGGCATAGCCAAGCTTAGCTAACAGTGTATGTGGGGCCGGGGGGTCTGAATGTACCGTTGATTCTGATCTGGGAAGGGGAAGAAAAGAAAGAAGAGAGTAAAAAATATTTATAATAAGAAAGTGAAAGCGTGGAGATTTTTTACTATTTCTTTTGAAACGCAAATTATGATTAAAAATAAAATAAAAAGTTTTGGCATAAGGAGGGAGGAGGTATCATTAGTTTAAATATTCAAAGTAGTTGTATAAATCTATTCCTATTTATTTGATTACATTATTTGTGTCTCATTAATTAATTAATAAATATCTTGCATTATGTGGAAATATGCATAAAAGTGGGTTGGAAATAATATAACTCTTTAATTTATTCACGTGTGAATGTATGCATTTATATTTATTTATTTAAAAGTATGTATGATTATACAAGTGTATGTATGTAATATGTGAATATAAGTAAAAACGTGAGGATGTAATATATCATAGTGTCTTGAATTATGCGTGAATGTGTTTATTTATTCACATTTACTTAATTATTAGTATATTATTAAAATAATCAATTAATATAATTATGAGCATAATTTTTATGTAAATCTAAACGTGTGGAGATTTTTTTTCACTATTTGGAAATGCAAATTCTGATTGAAGATAAAATGTTTTGGCATAGAGAGAAAAAGGGGGTATCATATCTATTAGTTTAGATATTCAAGTGAGTGTATTAATTTATTCCAATTTATTTGATTATTTTATTTGAGTCTCATTAATTGATTTATATATTTTTTGTGATGCTTGGAAACTATGTATAAAAGTGGGTTGGAAATAATATAGCTCGTTAACTTATTTATTGGTAAATGTGTTTATTTATATTTATTTAGTTCTTTATTTGTGTATTATTAATTGATCAGTAATTATTAAACAGTATTTATGATTATACATGTGTATGTATATGTAATATGTGAGAATAAGTAAAAAGGTTAGGCTATAATATTTATAGTGTTTTAAAATTATGTGTGAAAGTGCATATTTATTCTCATTTATTTAATTATTAGTGTACTATTAGTCAACCAAATACCATTAATATAATATGAGCATAGAAATTGTATGCATGTGCGATATGTATAAAAAGTATGAGAAAATATGGCAATGAAATATAATTGGTTTATTTAGTTTTGTGTGAATGTTCTTTATTTATTCCGATTTTTTTAGTTATTTGTGTAGATTTATTAATAGAAAATATGGTATAGGGTGGTTATCCCGGTTCTGATGTTACTTTTTGTTCCGTCATAATGAGTTTGCTAATTAGTGGAGATAAATTATAGAAACCATTTCGTTGCTTGATGGTGTTGGAGTTTGTGATGAGTGCTGCTTCAAGTAGACTGCATCGAGATTTATTTGATATGTATTTAATGATCTTAGCCTGTTCAAATTTTAATGAGTGGTCGTGTTGTGCAACGTGGGAGAAAGGCGCGTTAAGGGAGTTGCTTTTTTTAATTCTCTTTTGTGTTCAGTGAGCCTTCTTTTTAGTTCCCGTTGAGTTTCCCCTATGTATATTTGATGACAATTATTACATGGGATGGAGTATATACCGGCGTTGGATGTGGATTGTTTACGGAGGTGCTTTGCAGAGTTTATTATTTGTGTTATGGTTTGTGATGTGCTTTGTATGTTTGTAATTCCTAGTTTATTAAGAATGTCGTAAATTATTGTATTATTGTATTATTGTTCTTGTTTATTGTTTTTGAGAATATCTGCAGGGCTTTTTTCTTAGCGTTTAGTATGAAATATGTCGGGTATTGTAGTGTTTTTAAAGAATTTGTGCTGTAATTGATTTCCTCTTCAATATATTGAGGACTGCAGATTCTGAGAGCACGTAGGAAAAAGCCAATTATCATACCTGCTTTGATCTTGTTGTGGTATGAATAGACATGTATATAGTCGTTTTTGTGAGTGGTTTTGTGGTATACTTTGAAAGATATATATATATATATATATATATATATATATATATATATATGTATGTGTGTGTGTGTGTGTGTGTGTGTGTGTGTGTGTGTGTGTGTGTGTGTGTGATAATATAAAAAATAATTATTTTCTACCAGCATGGTTACCGACGTTGCTCGGGCCATAACTAACAAAATAGAAAAGGTTAAAAAGTGTGTAACATCTATATTTTTTATTCATCTCTCCTTATCTCTCTCTATCCCCCTCTCTATCCGTCTCTCGCTCCCATCCTCCCTATTTTCTCCCTCTGTCTCACCCAATGTGGAGTTCCTTGTCTAGTATACAACACTATTAGAAAACACATTGAGGTTTTTGCTACCGGGTAATGCAGAGTTTAAACACACCTGCTCTGTCAAAGGTATTGAGCACTTTTGGATTGACATATACCACTTATCAGATTTCATACTCTATTATTGATTTTATTACCTCCGGGCAACAACGAGTTTCTGGTCTAGTATACAATGCTATAACGAAAAACATTGATGGTCAACACGGCGTTCAAACACACCTGCTCTATCAAGGGTATTGAGCACTTTTGTATTAACATATACTACTTACCAAATGTAATGCTTTATTAATGCTATTACTGTTTCCGGGTAAAACCGAGTTTCTTGTCTAGTATGCAACACTATAATGAAACGCAATGTTCAAACACATCTGCTCTATCTAGAATATTGAGCACTTTTGAATTAACGGAGACCACTTAATAAATATTATACATTATTATTATTATTGTTATATTATTACTGGGAAACACCGAGTTTCTTTTCTAGTATACAACACAGTGAAGTTATTGTTCCTTCGAAATGCAGCGTTACAACATACCTGTTCTGCATAGGGTATCGAGAACTTTTGGCTTAACTTATACCACTTACCAAATGTAATACTGTATTATTACTATTACTGCTTCCGAGTAACTCCGAGTGTATTGTCCAGTATACAACACTATAATGAAACACATTGATGGGCAATGCGACATTCAAAAACACCTGATCTATTTAGGGTATTGGACACAGTTGGAGTAATATATACCACTTACCAAATGCAATACAGTATTATTGTTGTTATTGCTCTCGAGCAATGCCGAATTTCTTGTCTAGTATAAAACACTATGACAAATCACATGTTTGTTCTTGCTCCCAGACAATTTGGAGTTAAAATACACCTGCTCTATCATGGATATTGAGCAAATTTGGATTAATATATATAACTTAGCAAATGTATACAATACTATAACGAAACACATTGAAGGACAATGCGGTGTACAAACACACCGGTTCTATCTTGGGCATTGAGCCCTTTTGAATTAACATACATCACTTACAAGATGCTATACTGTATTATTACGGTATTATTACTACCTTTGCTCTCGGGTAGCGCAGAGTTACTTGTCTCTACTAACAAAGCGCATCGTAGTTATTGCTCCCATGCAATGCAACATTAAAAACACTTGATCTATCTATGTTATTAAGCACTTTTCGATTAATATATACAACTTACCAAATCTAATACTGTATTATTACTATTATTATTCTCGGGCAACACCTAGTTTCTTGTCTACTAGACAATACTATAGCAAAACACAGTGAAGTTCTTTCTCCCGGGTAACGCAATGTTCAAACACACTTGCTCTATCTAAAATATTTAGCTGTTTTTGATTAACATTTGTTGGATAATGGCCCTATGTGAATGGACGTATCTGTTGGAAATCGTTGGTTTGACTTGCGCGAATTAGCGTGGGGTGAACCCGTACAGTCGAGTGCAGAATAGGGCCTGTTCTCACAGTCGGAAATAACAGACGTGACAGGGTCTCTGCGTGACGAGACCTCAGATCAAGGGTCAATGTGCACCTGCGAGAGGCTCTGTAACGTCACGGGCCTTTGCGTGGGAAACAGAGGCGAACCTATCAGACGTGATTTTTACCATGTAACTGCAACATAGTTAAGGGAAATATTTCTCTAAGAAAATACAGGAGAAAGATCTCTTTCCCCCCCTCCACGAATGGTTAAGACTTAATTGATAAGTAATTACGAAAGCAGTAATTTTCTCTCTCTCTCTCTCTCTCTCTCTCTCTCTCTCGACGTTAGTGAATATCTCCCTGCTGACGGATAGCTAACGCTTGAAATAAAACTTAAATTAAATTTAAAGAAGATTGTTTGTCTTCCGACCCGATCATGAAGTTTTGTTGCAGCGGCGTGGTTCATGACAGGAAAGAAAGAAGAAAGAATTCAACCACTAGACGACATCGAGACGGCGACCCTCTACGCGGCGAGGGAGAAATTTAAAGGTATGCAAACAATATATCAACTATGTGATTTATGATGTTTTTAAAAATGACGAGTTAAACGGGGACTGCCACGGCCTGTTCCGGGACGAGTATAGTAAACGAGTAAAGTCGCGACCCTAAGTAGGGATATGCAACACATTTACCACTCATCAGATGTAATACTATATTACTACTGTTATTGCTTCCGGGCAATGTTGAGTTTATTTTCTAGAATATGTGACAGCCCAGAAAAGCCCTCTCAAAAATGTGACGGACACTATTATTACTCGACACGGCACACATTAACATTTATATTTTGCTGTGAGTATGTTCCCTAAATTCTGTAATGATGTCCACAGTAAAATACACGAGATGAGATAACTGGCAAAAGAAATACAAACACATGGAAATAGTTGAACAATGTAGTGCTACAATGTCACAGGCATCTTACTCAATCAAATAATAATAGAAAGTTTTTTTTTCTTAAAGTTCGACATCATCCATAACATCAATATTTGTCAATAGTTCAAAGTTAACTGATCTGTTTATATATTTTTCTCCTGACGGAGCATCATATCTTTCTTCTATAATCATGATTTTCTGAAGTGTCTTCTTTCTCATTAAATCATCTTTTGTCTCAAATCTCTGTTCCACGACATTGCTGATCCAAAGCTCAACACTAAACTCTTCAAAAATGTTCGCGTAAACCAACCAAGTGTCGTTTACTTCTCTTCCAATTTCATTTTTTCTTTTCTTTCTCTTCCTCATCGCGCCATCACACGCTCGCCTTCTCCCCCTGTTACTCCAGTTAAACCCCGGCGAGCAAGAAAGAAGAAGAATGAAAACAAACCAGCAGTCAATGCAACCAGCCACAGCAAACACCTCCTCGCCACCACCGCCTCTCTCTTTTACTCTCTCTCTCTCTCTCTTTGTCATGTGACGTTAAGAAAGACAGAGAGAAAAAAGCAGACCGCCTAACGCGTTGCTATCCGTCTTGTCCTCCTCTTCTTTTACCATTATGAGTTTCACACGACACGTGAGTGCGCACGTTTCTCTTTATATCCTAAGTCCCTTTCGTTTTGATTTTCTGTCCTTATTGCGTTTCAAATTCGATCTCTCAACATTTTTTTAATCATTATTTACGTGGTGAGTCCGCTCAACACGTCACATACAACATGTAAACGAAACTCATTGAAGCTTTTGCTCCAGATCATTGCGGCATTCAAAACCACCTGCTCTGTCTATGGTATTTGACATTTTCGATTGCGGTATACCACTTACCGAATAAAATACTGTATTATTATTATTTTTGCTCCTGGACAACGTCGAGTTTCTTGTCCAGTATAAAACACTTCAACGAAAAACACTGAAGTTATTTCTCCTGGTCAACGCTACATTCAAACTCACTGGCTCTATCTAGGGTATTGTGTACTTTTTGATTAATGTATACCACTTACTAAATATAATACTGTATTATAACTTTTATTACTCGTGGGCCACACCAAGTTTCTTTTCACTATAACGAAACACATTGAAGAACAACGCGAGATTAAGACACACCTCCTCTATCTAACATATTGAGCACTTTTAGATAGGCATATACCACTTATCAAATTCAATTCTGTATTATTATTTGTATTGTCTTTTGTATTTTCTTTTGCACTGAAATGTTCTCACTCATGGAGTGATTAGTACGTGGTTCGGTAAGAACACACTTAAATTTTTTCACTAGCAGAGCGATATATATGTTGGCCGATAAGAACACTGTTCATGTAGGAGGCAACTTCCGCTTCCGTCTAAATCTTTTTCCCGTGAATTATAAAGCGTACCGTTTGAGATATCAATGCAACAAGACAATATCTTTCTCTCCTCTTCTCTAGCAACGGCTTTGCTAGACGAGAGGAAACTCAAAGACTCAATTTTATTTCTATAGTACATATACGTCGGCGGACTAAACCTATTTTGTATTCCCGTTGTCATAACTCTTTCCGGACCATGTTTTGTGTTCATGAAACTGTTTGAATAAAATTGATTAAAATTGATTAAAATTGTAGAGATGAAGTTTGTCCTTTTAGCAAAAAAAAAATGGTGCCCCTTTTCGTTATATCAACCAAGATCAGTAGGATGGATACAGACGCAGTAACCCTACTACAAAATGGCGATTTCGACACTCTTACTCCAAACTCTAAAGATTGATCTGTCTTGACCAACCGGGTTTTACCCCAAATCCAATATGACCAGATCGAGGAAATACAGGTACACCCAACAGACACTGTAATGTATAGTTTATGAATAAAATAATTTATATTAGCTCTTATAGAACATATGATCGTAGCAATAAAGGGATTGAGTACGCGAGTCCAGACAGACGGTTCCTGAGTTCGATACAGGACACCTGATGAAGGCCGGATGGCAGAACGGCCGAAACGTTGTGAGCATGGCAGCCAAGATGAGAAAGTCAGTCCGAACACTGAAATCCATAACCTTAATTATTCTTAGATCTCTCTCTCTCTCTCTCTCTCTCTCTATATATATATATATATATATATATATATATATATATATATATATATATATATATATATATATATATATATATATATATATATATATAATTACCACACGTTTCGGTTTTTTCTCTCCATGATCAATTTAGACTTTTTAATATCTCCCATAATTCTTTCTCTCCAGGTGGTACTTGGACCTAATCAAATTTAGCCTAATATAGATACTATTGTGTACCTCCTACATAACTATACTGCAACTTTATCTTATCCCTATGTATTTCCTGGCCTTTGTATATTGTTTCATATTTTTTTCATATTTTTTATATATTTTTTATATTTATTTTATATTCGTTATGCTCGTTTTAATAAGTAATATGTAAACTCCTCTATAGCTTATGGATAATCTTTTGATATACTGGTGTGATTTACCTGGAGTGTTGTCTAAACTCTGATTAATCATTAATAACCTACTGTATGAAATTCAATAAATCAATAAATAAGTAATAACCTTATCCTTGTAAAATTTAGATTAACTCTGTTGTGGTTGCAAGGTTGAACAATAATTAGTGAGGAATACAATGAAGACGCAAACAACAAGGAGAATGCAATAATAAGTGTATTAAAGAAAAGGTATAGTTACAGTATGTACAAATGAAGGTGTCGAGTCAGAGAGTCTTGGTGGGAGGACATGTACGCTCTTCGGCGTCACTTCCGGTGGCATTTAGGTAACACACACTAAGGCCAACCTAGGCTTGCCATTTATAGTGTAACGTTATTCGTATATGCAAATGAGTGGTTGCCACCACAACAAACTCCTATCTCGAACTAATTAAATTGAGACTTATAATTAAACTTCATCTAACTTCTTAGCAATTATATATTTATATAATGATTCTATAGATTTACGATCGGTTAACTTTATAAACCCTCGACTTATTTTCTTGTGTCGTTTAAAATTAATTCGATAACCCTGTAACTGCTAACCTATACACTCTCAATCTTTTTACCTGTCTGAGATGTACTTTTTGAGACCCTTAACATACGCTAAGAATTCCATATTACGTTTCTTTAAAGCAAAGTTCTCCTTTATTTTACTCGTAGGATTTAAATCCTATGTACTTAAATTTTGAATGGAATTTGAATTTTATTTTGATTATGATAGTTTAAAATTAATCTAATTATATCTAATCTAAATTTAATTAATTTAATTTTCTAATAATATTCCTTATAATTTCTCGGTTGTAGATATGCATAGATACTTAAGGTATTTTTAGCCCTTTATTTTTAACCCTTTTAAATTTAAGATTTTTGGTTTTTGCTTTTCTAATTTTTAATTCTTTATTCCAAAAGTCATCCTTTTAGAATGCTTAGAGTGTCATATATGATCTAATCGATGAATCCTTTATTTTAAATCTAATTTTGAATATATTGTCTTTCCTTTTTATTTTATTTAGTTGTAGTTTTTTTCTTTATTTATTTTTATTTTATTTATTGATTTTATTTATTTATTTTATTTTATTTATTTATTTGTTTATTATTTTATTTGATTGCATCGTATATTTTAATATTATAGTATCTACATATCTATATAAGTATGTATATTTGTCTGTGTGGATGGGTCTTGAGCCGAATGCATGTCTACATTTGTATATGTGTCTAAATGTATTGCATTCAATCCATGTTCGTCAATTTGTACCAGTTGTCCTGTTTATCTCCCTTCATAGTTATTTCAATTTTTTAGCTAAGTTTTTAATTATTTTGAATTACTTCTCTTTCTTTTTTGGTCGTTATATTTGCAAACAAGCTTATTTGAAATTGGCGACTCTTAAAATACTTATCTACGGCTGATTGGGAACGAATTTTGAGGTGTTTTAAACAATATTTACCATGGAGTTCAAAATTCCATGGATTTGATAATTGGAACTCTCTTATTCGATGGCTTTCACATTGAAATGACGGCAATATTCTGAGCTAAGATTTTATTGATCTTATAATCACATTCTCCAATAATAATTAACGTACAACTTCTTAATAATTGTTTTGTTGGGTTTTTTTATTTACTCTTTTGGACGTTTTTTTTAATCTATGTATGGTCTCTTGTTTTGTATTTTTCTTCTAATTGCTTTCTAATAATTTTTCTTTAATATTTTCATTTTTGTATTGTCTTTTTTATATATAAATATAATTTTTTTATATATGAAAATATAAAGGTAATTGATTTGTCTTCTATATCAAAGCACTTTTGTTTTCTTGTATATATATATATATATATATATATATATATATATATATATATATATATATATATATGTGTGTGTGTGTGTGTGTGTGTGTATCTGTGCACGTGTATGTAGATATTAATTTATTATCCTTTATTTCTAATTATTATTTTTTTTGTAATTACTATTTTTTCTATTCGTTATTTTTTTTCATTATTTTTCTAAATATTGTTTCCTCTTATTATTTAATTTTGTTTTTGTTCTAATTCTCTTAATTTTACTTAAATATTTTTTCTACTTTCCATTTTTTTCTATTTTTTCTACTTTGAATTTGACTTTTTTGTTCTTGTATTTTTTATGTACGTTTTATTCCTTTTATTATTTGGCTTATTTATTTTCTAATTATGGTACATTTCTTTCTTATAATTATGATTATATTTTCAAGTTATATTTTTTCTATGTATATTTCTGTATACTATATTATAGGCTTTTCATCTTCTAATTATTTTAACTTTTCATTAATTTAGCTATACTTTATCTTGTTTTTTCTTTAAAATAAAATAAAATAAACATTATTAGTATTGTATATTTTTCTATTTTTTATTTATTTTTTAGTTAATTTTTTAGTTATTTTTTTAAATTCTTCTTATTTTCATTTTATTATTTTCTATTTATCTATTTATTCTTTCTGATTCATCCTATATTGTGAATATTTTAAATATTTAATTTGTTATTTGATTTGCTGTTAATTTGCTATTTCTAAGGTACTTTCACTGCCATATCTGATGGTTACATGTTGAGAGGTTTTGTCTCCAGTATTGTCTGAATATATGTCTTTTCAGAGAGTACTTGAACCTGATGTTTTAGTGAATTACTTTTGTCTGTGATCGTAAGCCATATAATTCGTTTGTTTTAAATTCTGAGAAGAATGTTCAAATTTTGTTGATCTCTACTCACTTTATATATATATATATATATATATATATATATATATATATATATATATATATATATATATATATATATACATATATATATATATATGGAAAATGAAAGAGGAAAGCCAAAAACTATGTCATTTATGTATTCATCAACGTTTCGTCTTTATTGAAAGACTTCCTCATGATGAAGAAAACAATGTAGAAAAATCATACCGAATATTAATTTTGATTTGTCAGAAAGTGTCCAGACTTGAGCATGGCTGTAGATGCGAATAAGCAGACAATGAAAATCATGGATATGGCGTTATCACCAGCAGTCTGTCTCATTAAAAGGACGCGAGCATGAATGGGATGGTGGCTTCGACTTGATAGTTTCCCATGTTTATTTTTAGCTGGGAAGTTTGTCTGGGTCAAAATATGGCATAGCCATGTGTATGTGGGGCCGGGGGGTCTGAATGTACCGTTGATTCTGATCTGGGAAGGGGAAGAAAAGAAAGAAGAGAGTAAAAAATATTTATAATAAGAAAGTGAAAGCGTGGAGATTTTTTACTATTTCTTTTGAAACGCAAATTATGATTAAAAATAAAATAAAATGTTTTGGCATAAGGAGGGAGGAGGTATCATTAGTTTAAATATTCAAAGTAGTTGTATAAATCTATTCCTATTTATTTGATTACTTTATTTGTGTCTCATTAATTAATTAATAAATATCTTGCAATATGTGGAAATATGCATAAAAGTGGGTTGGAAATAATATAACTCTTTAATTTATTTACGTGTGAATGTATGCATTTATATTTATTTATTTAAAAGTATGTATGATTATACAAGTGTATGTATGTAATATGTGAATATAAGTAAAAACGTGAGGATGTAATATTCATAATGTCTTGAATTATGCGTGAATGTGTTTATTTATTCACATTTACTTAATTATTAGTATATTATTAAAATAATCAATTAATATAATTATGAGCATAATTTTGATGTAAATCTAAACGTGTGGAGATTTTTTTTCACTATTTGGAAATGCAAATTCTGATTGAAGATAAAATGTTTTGGCATAGAGAGAAAAAGGGGGTATCATATCTATTAGTTTAGATATTCAAGTGAGTGTATTAATTTATTCCAATTTATTTGATTATTTTATTTGAGTCTCATTAATTGATTTATATATTTTTTGTGATGCTTGGAAACTATGTATAAAAGTGGGTTGGAAATAATATAGCTCGTTAACTTATTTATTGGTAAATGTGTTCATTTATATTTATTTAGTTCTTTATTTGTGTATTATTAATTAATCAGTAATTATTAAACAGTATTTATGATTATACATGTGTATGTATATGTAATATGTGAGAATAAGTAAAAAGGTTAGGCTATAATATTTATAGTGTTTTAAAATTATGTGTGAAAGTGCATGTTTATTCTCATTTATTTAATTATTAGTGTACTATTAGTCAACCAAATACCATTAATATAATATGAGCATAGAAATTGTATGCAGTTGCAATATGTATAAAAAGTGTGAGAAAATATGGCAATGAAATATAATTGGTTTATTTAGTTTTGTGTGAATGTTCTTTATTTATTCCGATTTTTTAGTTATTTGTGTAGATTTATTAATAGAAAATGTGGTATAGGGTGGTTATCCCGGTTCTGATGTTAATTTTTGTTCCATCATAATGAGTTTGCTAATTAGTGGAGATAAATTATAGAAACCATTTCGTTGCTTGATGGTGTTGGAGTTTGTGATGAGTGCGGCTTCAAGTAGACTGCATCGAGATTTATTTGATATGTATTTAATGATCTTAGCCTGTTCAAATTTTAATGAGTGGTCGTGTTGTGCAACATGGGAGAAAAGCGCGTTAAGGGAGTTGCTATTTTTAATGTCTCTTTTGTGTTCATTGAGCCTTCTTTTTAGTTCCCGTTGAGTTTCCCCTATGTATATTTGATGACAATTATTACATGGGATGGAGTATATATCGGCGTTGGATGTGGATTGTTTACGGAGGTGCTTTGCAGAGTTTATTATTTGTTTATGGTTTGTGATGTGGTTTGTATGTTTGTAATTCCTAGTTTACTAAGAATGTCGTAAATTATTGTATTATTGGAATGAGGTTCTTGTTTATTGTTTTTGAGAATATCTGCAGGGCTTTTTTCTTAGCGTTTAGTATGAAATATGTCGGGTATTGTAGTGTTTTTAAAGAATTTGTGATGTAATTGATTTCCTCGTCAATATATTGAGGACTGCAGATTCTGAGAGCACGTAGGAAAAAGCCAATTATCATACCTGTTTTGATCTTGTTGTGGTATGAATAGAAATGTATATAGTCGTTTTGTGAGTGGTTTTGTGGTATACTTTGACAGATATATATATATATATATATATATATATATATATATATATATATATATATATATATGTGTGTGTGTGTGTGTGTGTGTGTGTGTGTGTGTGTTTGTGATAATATAAAAAATAATTATTTTCTACCAGCATGGTTACCGACGTTGCTCGGGCCATAACTAACAAAATAGAAAAGGTTAAAAAAGTGTGTAACATCTATATTTTTTATTCATCTCTCCTTATCTCTCTCTATCCCCCTCTCTATCCGTCTCTCGCTCCCATCCTCCCTCTTTTCTCCCTCTGTCTCACCCAATGTGGAGTTCCTTGTCTAGTATACAACACTATTAGAAAACACATTGAGGTTTTTGCTACCGGGTAATGCAGAGTTTAAACACACCTGCTCTGTCAAAGGTATTGAGCACTTTTGGATTGACATATACCACTTATCAGATTTCATACTCTATTATTGATTTTATTGCCTCCGGGCAACAACGAGTTTCTGGTCTAGTATACAATGCTATAACGAAAAACATTGATGGTCAACACGGCGTTCAAACACACCTGCTCTATCAAGGGTATTGAGCACTTTTGTATTAACATATACTACTTACCAAATGTAATGCTTTATTAATGCTATTACTGTTTCCGGGTAACACCTAGTTTCTTGTCTAGTATGCAACACTATAATGAAACGCAATGTTCAAACACATTTGCTCTATCTAGAGTATTGAGCACTTTTGAATTAACGGATACCACTTAATAAATATTACACTGTATTATTATTATATTATTACTGGGAAACACCGAATTTCTTTTCTAGTATACAACACAGTGAAGTTATTGTTCCTAAGAAATGCAGCGTTAAAACATACCTGTTCTGCATAGGGTATCGAGAACTTTTGGCTTAACTTATGCCACTTACCAAATGTAATACTGTATTATTACTATTACTGCTTCCGAGTAACTCCGAGTGTATTGTCCAGTATACAACACTATAATGAAATACATTGATGGGCAATGCGACATTCAAAAACACCTGATCTATTTAGGGTATTGGACACAGTTGGAGTAATATATACCACTTACCAAATGCAATACAGTATTAGTGTTATCATTGCTCTCGAGCAACGCCGAGTTTCTTGTCTAGTATAAAACACTATGACAAATCACATGTTCGTTCTTGCTCCCAGACAATTTGGAGTTAAAATACACCTGCTCTATCATGGATATTGAGCAAATTTGGATTAATATATATAACTTAGCAAATGTATACAATACTATAACGAAACACATTGAAGGACAATGCGGTGTACAAACACACCGGTTCTATCTTGGCCATTGATCCCTTTTGAATTAACATACATCACTTACAAGATGCTATACTGTATTATTACGGTATTATTACTACCTTTGCTCTCGGGTAGCGCAGAGTTACTTGTCTCTATTAACAAAGCGCATCGTAGTTATTGCTCCCATGCAATGCAACATTAAAAACACTTGATCTATCTATGTTATTAAGCACTTTTCGATTAATATATACAACTTACCAAATCTAATACTGTATTATTACTATTATTATTCTCGGGCAACACCTAGTTTCTTGTCTACTAGACAATACTATAGCAAAACACAGTGAAGTTCTTTCTCCTGGGTAACGCAATGTTCAAACACACTTGCTCTACCTAAAATATTTAGCTGTTTTTGATTAACATTTGTTGGATAATGGCCCTATGTGAATGGACGTATCTGTTGGAAATCGTTGGTTTGACTTGCGCGAATTAGTGTGGAGTGAACGTGATTTTTACCATGTAACTGCAACATAGTTAAGGGAAATATTTCCCTAAGAAAATACAGAAGAAAGATCTCTTTTCCCCCCTCCACGAATGGTTAAGACTTAATTGATAAGTAATTACGAAAGCAGTAATTTTCTCTCTCTCTCTCTCTCTCTCTCTCTCTCTCTCTCTCTCTCTCTCTCTCTCTCAACGTTAGTGAATATCTCCCAGCTGACGGATAGCTAACGCTTGAAATAAAACTTAAATTAAATTTAAAAAGATTGTTTGTCTTCCGACCCGATCATGAGACTTTGTGTTGCAGCAGCGTGGTTCACGGCAGGAAAGAAAGAAGAAAGAATTCAACCACTAGACGACATCGAGACGGCGCACCCTCTACACGGCGAGGGAAAAATTTAAAGGTATGCAAACTATATGATTTTTGATGTTTTAAAAATGACGAGTAAAACGGGAACTGCCACGGCCCGTTCTGGGACGAGTATAGTAAACGAGTAAAACCGCGACCCTAAGTAGGGGTATGCAACACATTTACCACTCATCAGATGTAATACTATATTACTACTGTTATTGCTTCCGGGCAATGTTGAGTTTATTTTCTAGAATATGTGACAGCCCAGAAAAGCCCTCTCAAAAATGTGACGGACACTATTATTACTCGACACGGCACACATTAACATTTATATTTTGCTGTGAGTATGTTCCCTAAATTCTGTAATGATGTCCACAGTAAAATACACGAGATGAGATAACTGGCAAAAGAAATACAAACACATGGAAATAGTTGAACAATGTAGTGCTACAATGTAACAGGCATCTTACTCAATCAAATAATAATAGAAAGTTGTGTTTTTTCTTAAAGTTCGACATCATCCATAACATCAATATTTGTCAATAGTTCAAAGTTAACTGATCTGTTTATATATTTTTCTCCTGACGGAGCATCATATCTTTCTTCTATAATCATGATTTTCTGAAGTGTCTTCTTTCTCATTAAATCATCTTTTGTCTCAAATCTCTGTTCCACGACATTGCTGGTCCAAAGCTCAACACTAAACTCTTCAAAAATGTTCGCGTAAACCAACCAAGTGTCGTTTACTTCTCTTCCAATTTCATTTTTTCTTTTCTTTCTCTTCCTCATCGCGCCATCACACGCTCGCCTTCTCCCCTTGTTACTCCAGTTAAAACCCGGCGAGCAAGAAAGAAGAAGAATGAAAACAAACCAGCAGTCAATACAACCAGCCACAGCAAACACCTCCTCGCCACCACCCCTCTTTCTCTCTCTCTCTCTCTCTCTTTCTCTCTCTCTCTCTCTCTCTTTGTCATGTGACGTTAAGAAAGACAGAGAGAGAAAAGCAGACCGCCTAACGCGTTGCTATCCGTCTTGTCCTCCTCTTCTCTTACCATTATGAGTTTCACACGACACGTGAGTGCGCACGTTTCTCTTTATATCCTAAGTCCCTTTCGTTTTGATTTTCTGTCCTTATTGCGTTTCAAATTCGATCTCTCAACATTTTTTTAATCAT
Organism: Sepiola atlantica; assembly: GCA_963556195.1. Classification (NCBI taxonomy): domain Eukaryota; kingdom Metazoa; phylum Mollusca; class Cephalopoda; order Sepiida; family Sepiolidae; genus Sepiola; species Sepiola atlantica. The sequence continues at coordinate 123,060,007 of OY744520.1, forward strand.
TATTTACATGGTGAGTCCGCTCAACACGTCACATACAACATGTAAACGAAACTCATTGAAGCTTTTGCTTCAGGTCAATGAGGCATTCAAAACCACCTGCTCTGTCTATGGTATTTGACATTTTCGATTGCGGTATACCACTTACCGAATCAAATACTGTATTATTATTATTTTTGCTTCTGGACAACGTCGAGTTTTTTGTTCAACGAAAAACACTGAAGTTATTTCTCCTGGTCAACGCTACATTCAAACTCACTGGCTCTATCTAGGGTATTGTGTACTTTTTGATTAATGTATACCACTTACTAAATATAATACTGTATTATAACTTTTATTACTCGTGGGCCACACCAAGTTTCTTTTCACTATAACGAAACTCATTGAAGAACAACGTGAGATTAAGACACACTTCCTCTATCTAACATATTGAGCACTTTTAGATAGGCATATACCACTTATCAAATTCAATTCTGTATTTTTATTTTTATTGCTCCCGGGAACGTACAGGTTTCTTGTCAATATACAATACTATAACTAAAGACATTGGGGTTCATACTCCCCGGCAATGCAGCAGTTAAACACACCTATCAAGGGAGGCGCGATAGTGCTCTATCCCTTAATAGACTTCACGAACGTCCTACGCTAGAAATCTCATTTTTTTATCAGTCATAACTCAAAAACCAATAAACCAAATTGTTTAAAACTTTGCACAAAATTTTCATTTGATAGGTTCTATAAGTGTGTAGAATTTCAGCATCATTAGTCAAGGCAACCCAGAGATCCAGGAAGGTCAGGAGTTATTTTGCGTTATCCGTGTGTACGTACGTACGTACGTGTGTGCCACCCTGTATCTCATCAACTATTTGATGGATTCAGCTGATTTTTGGCAGAGATAGAGGTTCTAGGGTCTAGTTGATGGCATTTTAATTTCAGTTTACCATATACCTTAGTTTTCCAGAAAATTCAAAAAAAACTTTAAAATTACCATTGTCTTGAGGCATAGCCTTTACAAAAGTAGTGACATTCCATGATAAATGCCAGTATACTGAAATCATGTGCCCTTAATAGGGTTAAGATGAAAATTCATATACACTAAATGTACAAAAGCAAGGAAATTCCCAAATTTTTACACTTTTATTGTCATTAAAGGTAAGACTACATATCAACAAAACCATTTCATTATCACATCACTACAGTATAAATCTCTATGCACGAGTGGATGAAGTGTGTGAGGTGCGCTGAAGAAAAATTCCTACCAGTAAAATACATAGCCCTGTTGTGCTTGCATATCCTTACTGACAATAAAAGTGTAAAAATTTGGGAATTTCCTTGCTTTTGTACATTTAGTGTATATGAATTTTCATCTTAACCCTATTAAGGGAACATGATTTCAGTATACTGGCATTTATCATGGAATTATATCTAGTGTTTGATCACTTTTGGATTAACATATACAACATAGCAAATGTAATACTATATTATTACTATTATTCCTTAAAACCATACTGTTAGTCAGAAAGAAGTTTAGTATTTTCGAAGTTAGGAAGCAGAATATATATATATATATATATATATATATATATATATATATATATTTATATATATATATATATATATATATATATATATATATATATATATATATATATATATATATATATATATATATATAAATATATATATATATATAATTTATTTAGATACTGTATATTACATATTTCAGCAATGTACCGCGGTTTCATCCAAAAGGGCAGATTTTGATGAAACCGCGGTACATTGCTGAAATATGTAATATACAGTATCTAAATAAATTACATTAGCTCTCTTATATGATTGAGCACTTTATTTGATTTATTTTCATATACAACCTGACACAGTATATATATATATATATATATATATATATATATATATATATGAAAAGGAAAAATGAAGGTAATCCGACGTGATGGGAAATGAAAAAGGAAAAACCAAAAAGGATGTTTTTTTATATATTCATCAACGTTTAGTCTTTATTTCTAAGACTTCCTCGGGATGATAATTTTAAGAAAAATGTCAAGCAAGTACGTGAAAATATTGGGTTGACATGATGGGTTGATGAGAAAAAGTAGTAGCCATTACTGGGTGCGCAGACACGAGGTCCGGGATTAGTGAAGTCAGTAGCATGGGATGAAATAAATGAGGATTGTTCTGAGTGAAAAAGTGGAGGGGTGGGGGGTGAACGGAAATAATGTGGATGGCTGTTAGGGAAGAAGTAGAGGGGTGAGGGAAAGAGGAGGAGGGAGGCTCTGTGATTTTGGTGTGTGGGTTTGAAAAAATGACGGTGGTTTGAAAGTGGGAGGGGGTAGGTGGGTAAGAGTGTGAGAGAAGTAGTCAGAAGGGTAAAATAGGTGAGGGGGAGCGGGGAGATTTTGTTGTGGGTAGGTGTGAAATATTTGGAGAGTAGTAGGTTTTGACCAGCTGGCTATGTCAAGAATGTGTGGAATCCTCTTTCCCCCACCCCTCCACTTCTTCACTAACAGCCATCCACATTATTTCCGTTCACCTCCATCCCTCCACTTTTTCACTCAGAACCATCCTCATTTATTTCATCCCATGCTACTGACTTCACTAAGCCCGGACCTCGGGTCTGCGCACCCAGTAATGGCTACTACTTTTTCTCATCAACCCATCATGTCAACCCAATATTTTCACGTACTTGCATGACATTTTTCTTAAAATTATCATCCTGAGGAAGTCTTAGAAATAAAGACGAAACATTGATGAATATATAAAAAACATCCTTTTTGGTTTTTCCTTTTTCATTTCCCATATATATATATATATATATATATATATATATATATATATATATATATATATATATATATACATACATACATATATATATATATATATATATATATATATATATATAGCTAGCATGTATTACATATATCACAATATATATGACATGTATCACAATTTTTTAGTAGACAAAACATCAAAGTGACCGATCGTAGGTTCTACAAGAACTAATATTAATCATGTTATTCAGACACATATGTACAGTATTTAAATTATATATATATATATATATATATATATATATATATATATATATATATATATATATATATTATTAGACATCAATATCTAAGGTTAGATATTTGTCTAAGTTAGCCATGCTGATGAGCCAGAAACACATGTCCTTGGATCACTTTTACGTACGTTTAAAATTAATAAAAATATATATATATATTAACGAATAATACGTTCTATAAAATTATGGGTGACTAATAATGCAATCTTCTGCATTAATCTGTATCACTTAAGAAGTGAACAATCGAAATAGTAGTAAGCAAAGTATCAAACGCTACCATCACAAATAAAAAAAATAATTACATAAAATACATTAAATATTTAGGTGATAAAAACCGTACATATTTCTAGGCGCCATGGTCTGGAAGTAAAACGCCAGACTATAGACATCAATATCGAAGGTTCGATCCTTGTCTAAGTTATCATGCTGATGATGGCTGTGAGCCAGAAACACGTGTCCATGGATTACTTTTATGTACGTATAAAATTAATAATATATATATATATATATATATATATATATATACAGAAAATGAATGATGAAAATAAAAGTTGTACAATTACAATATTTATTAAATCCTATTTTTGAAATTTTTGTTTCGAACACTTTATTTTTAACCCGTTGAACTTTACTACTCTGCCTGAAAGCTGAAATCGGCAATAACTATTGTATTATAAATCTGATTTTGACCTATAACTTTCATTTTAGATCTTCCGGACTGGATATTCCAGGGGGGGGGGGGCCTCTTCGCATTTTCCACGGATCTTTCCGCATACAGACTACACAAACTTCTCTGAATGCTATGGAATACTCAGCATTATGGACAATATCTGAACTTTTGAGTACTTGGAATATTCTTTTCTTCCCAATTTTATACCTTAACAACATCTTTATTGGGGTTGATTGCCCTAATTTAGGATCCTTTTAGCCAAAAAAAAAATGATATATATGTATTCATTTTCAAAGTTTAATGTTACCAGTAATACTTACATTACCGATGTTTATCCTCCGATGAAAATCCATAGATTAAGGATAATGAGATGCCTCCTTTTTTAACTTCTGATGATTTAGTAAATATTGTAATTGTACAACTTGTCACCATTCATTTTCTGAATTTATTGCTCTATTCAATATATTGAGCATTCTATTATCATGATAGATCATTATTATTTAAGTATACATGATTTATCTTTAAATTTTTATTCAATGTTATATATATATATATATATATATATATATATATATATATATATATATATATATATATATATATATATATATAAAGCAAGACTCCGAGTAAGTTCTTTGAGTTCTCTGGTCTGTCTTGATGTTTATGCTGTAATCGACATAAATGTAACTTTAATTCTCCGTATCACGTGATAATTTCTTATGGCCGTAAGGATAGAGTGAAAACGTGTGTAGCCAAAGGTAGCTCTGTGAACTGGGTTCGCACATTATGACCGTCTGAAATTATCACTTCCCTACACTGATGAGAGTTAAAAGCTTGAAACGACGTTGTCTGTAGGTAAATATCATTTAATATTAATTTATAAAAATTATTATTAAGCCCCTTTAAGAAAATTAATGTTGAGCACTGTTAGGAGATATTTAAAATAGGCATTCACTTAGCTACAAAGCAAGACTCCGAGTAAGTTCTTTGAGTTCTCTGGTCTGTCTTGATGTTTATGCTGTAATCGGCATAAATGTAACTTAAATATTCCGTATCATGTGATAATTTATTATAGCCGTAAGGATAGAGTGAAAACGTGCAGAGCCAAAGGTTGGTTTTTGAACCGGGTTCGCGCCTTATGACCATCTGAAATTATCACTTTGTTACACTGATGAGAGTAAAAAAGAGCTCGAAACGAGGTCGTCTGTAGGTAAATATAATTTGATATTTATTTATGAATATTATATATATATATATATATATATATATATATATATATATATATATATCATCGGCTATTGTCAATCCATTTATTCATCTTTTTCTTGTTTGACTCTTTGACACATGAGGGCACTTGTAAATAACCTTTTAAAAACGTTTATCTGCGACATTATTTTTGTCCTCTTTGGCTTTAACCTAGTTATACAAATCTCTGCAACATCCGACCCTCAGTTGCCAACTCGTGCATCGTTATTGCTGCGATTGCTATCAAAACACAAACAATCACTTATGACAATTTAGATTTGCTATCCGCCAGAAAGAACACGTGACCGTTTTTCGCTTTTGGTGTCATGGCCGAAAACTTTGGCGTTAACTTACGATCAAGACAGGCGCAACAACAAAACACGTCATTTAACTAACACCAAACATCAAAAAAGCTAAAAGTACAAAACACTAAGAATATATATATATATATATATATATATATATATATATATATATATATATAGAGAGAGAGAGAGAGAGAGAGAGAGAGAGAGAGAGAGAGAGAGAGAGATAGATTTAATTAATTTATTAATAATTAATTTACAAATTAATTTTTTGCGCGCCCAAAAGTTAGACATGGACGCGCGTTTCTGGCTATAAGCCGTCATCAGTATGACTTACCGTGGTTTGTTTATAAACAAACCGCTCAGGGTAGCGAAAAATAAAAACACATCGGTAATAAAAACCGGTCGGTATCGCCCCCCCCCCCCCCACAAAAAAAAAACTCAGTGTAACATTGTAAATGATAAGAAGTCGAGCACAAATGTAGCAGGTCATTCTGATCTAGTTGTTAGAGCGCTAGTCTACGAACATTAATATCGAAGGTTCGATTGGTGACTTTTAAGGGTAAATGAAAAGAAAAATGCACTCCTCTGCATATTCTTAAATAATAAACAAACCGCTCAGGGTAGCGAAAAATAAAAAACAAAATTATTATTCAAAATTGAACATAGCATGGTTTATTTTATATGTTCATCGGTAGAGTTTTAAGCTCTTATAGCCAGACATTTCAAAGTAATAAGCTTATTGTCAGAGGTAAATATCCAGGGCTTTACGCGCTCCACTACTTTTGGGGCTGCTCCCGCTCCTGCTCCAACGCCCAAAATTGGAGCTGGCTCCTCTCACGCTCCCCATTTTCAAAAAGGAGCCGCTCCTGCTCCAACTCCTATTAAAAAGGAGCGGCTCTTTTTCAGCGCTCCATAATAAAAATATACCTTCTTTCATAAACGTTCTATTCTGACAATGAGTGGTCGAAGGATAGGGGTGGACGTTAAAGGATCTCGTCAATATGGGTTGAGATGTCACTTTAAGTGTAAGACCGTAAGATAATATTTGACAAAATCTCGCTAATATTTTGAGAGTTATAGAACATGTCGGACGAAGTATAGGATTATACGTAAATTTTCGTTTCCTGAGAACAAGAAAACAATTTTGCTTTTTTAAATACATGGAAATTTTCTAAGAATTTAAAGCCAGTTTAAATGACTTTCTACTCGATAGTTTATAAATTCCTTTCAAGTTTTGCACACACACGTAATTGATGTTTTGTCAATTAAAATGGCTGACTTGTTTACGAAGAAATCTAAATGAATTATGATGGATTTAATCTCGTAACTTGATTACGAACCGGCTTTAAATAATAACATTATTTAGACAACGATTTTTTATATGTGGAGAAGGGGGGTGCTTTGTTAACTATTCTGTACTTTCACGTAACAATTTAATAAACAGAAGATATCGTAAAAATTGAATTTAACTTGAAAATGTTATGTAAAAAATAACCCGGTCCAAACCTTTAATTTCGTAACCTAATTACGAACCGGATTGAAATAACATTATTTAGAAAGCCATTCTTAACATGGAGTGAGGGGGGCGTTGTTAACTATTCTGTACTTTCACCTAACAATTTAATAGACAAAAGATATCGTAAAAATTGAATTTAACTTGAAAATCTTATCTAAAAAAATAGCCCGGTTCGTAAACTGCACAAGTACCAAAAAAATAATATAAAAATATTTTTCACTGGGGAGGGGGTAGTCCCGTATTTACAAGTATATCTCCTGTAAAAACGGTTCTAAAATCTATTTTCAATCGATATTTATTCGATAATTGCCGAATTTTCCTACTTGGCGAAAATTGCCGAGTTTTCCGTTGCCGAATTTTCCATTGACGAATTTTCCGTTGCCAAGTTTTCCTTTGACGTGTTTTCCTAAATTGTGTATTATACATACATACTTCTATCCAGTCAAGCAGACTATCTAGTCTAAGAGAAGAAAAACAACATAACTTTCACTTATACACTTAGGAACGGTATTAATCCACATATATCCTCCCCAAAGTTATATGAATTAAATAGTAGGGTAGACTGTACTTTGAAACCTTGATTGGGCAACTTACCTCCCCTATCTAGAGTGCTAATTTTCGGAGTTTTTATTCAACAGAAAGATAGCAGTGTACTTTTTAAAAGGGCCTTAGTAATTATCTCAGGTCAGCTAGTAAAGATTTTGAATTCTCTCTCTTGCCCCCCCCTCCCGACCTGCACTCAGATGGTGTCAAAATCGTTCGTACCCCTAACTCAAATATATTTTAACTTTCTTTAATCTTTCCAAAGAAATAGAACGTTAATATTTCCGCTCAAGTCACTGACTGCAATAAAAACTTTAATGACGCCTTTGATCTGTCTCATCGTTTGATAGCAAGTCGACGGGGTTGAGGGGGGGGGGGGTAACGAATAAAACAATAAAAAAAAAAGATTGTTAAAAACATTACAATTAAATCGTCTTCCGCCTGAGCCCCCTCCCTCTCTCTACCAGAGATATAATTTTTAAAAATTATTCAGAGTAAACTCTGAGACTTTCTTTACTTTTCCTTTATATTGCTGAATAAACAACTAATGTTTTTTAAAAAATCAAATAATTTTGGAGCGAGGAGCGCGGAGCGATAAAACCACCGCTCTTTAGTCCCAAATGGAGTTGCTCCCGCTCAACTCCCACTGAATATAAAATGAGCCCTCCTCTCCTTCGCTCCAGCACAAAGGAGCGTGCTCCTGGAGCGCGCTCCTTTTTGGAGGGCTCCGTAAAGCCCTGTAAATATCTTATGAATTATTAAATATTGTATAGTAAAAAGAGGCTTCAAATTATTACACGGACAGGGAATGCTGCCTTACTTCTATTGATGCAAATAGAAATACAAAAAATAAATATGCAAAAAAGGTGGACATCGTCAAAAGCTACTATACAAAATGGAGGGCACAAAAAGGAGAAGATAGTAATGCCGGGGATTACTGTAGAGGAAATGATAAATAAAGGCGCAAAACACTTCTTACAAATTAAATAAATTTTAATAATCACTAGTGTTATACTAACGAATATTTTTGATTATATCTTTAACATTTTATGACCACATGTTTAGTATTGTTCCCAGACACGTTGTCACCATTTTGTGTCTTGAACCGGGAAATAAAGAGAACAAAAACAACAATGAATAAATAGTTGGATTTACATACATATACACTTATTCTCACATAATTCGTCCAAGACAAATGAAAAATGGATATACAAGACATGTAAGGTGGTACTTAATATGATATAATATACAAAGGGAGAACAGTCATTAAGTGAAAGAATACATTAATTTCTCAATACAATCGATGAAAACATGTGTTGTTGGGATCAGAAAATAGAGAGAGGCACATGTATAAGTGAATATGACTAACTTTGTTTAGTGTTCTGAGGGGCAACCAGAAAAAGTCATACAAAGATGGAGAGCCGGTCAGCTATGTGCAGCAGCCATAAAGGACCAGCCAGAAAATGGAGAGCCTCATCCTAAATTACCTGCGTGGAGTAAATTATATTTTTTCCAGGAACAAAAAAGCGCATTCTCGTCGTTAGCCAGTATGATTCAGGGGAGATAACTTGGATATAATCCAAAGGAGATCAGTCTGATAATTCTGGAGCCAAGACTAGCTGTACTCACTTGCCGTTACCGGGGAGTCTTTATACTTTCATTTTGAATTCGTTTTTATTTCTTTTTAAATCACATAAATACTTTCGATATTTTTTAATTGGTAAATTCATAAATATTTAAAAGCTAAAAGACAAAAGTACCAAATCAGCAAACAAACCGATAAAGGGCTGATTATGTAACGAATTCAGTGCGGGAGAAACTGACCACATACTTATTCTTGGGAGAAGAGTTATACTCTGGCTGTAGCCTAAGAAGCGCTTGTAGACTATTCTTCTTGTGCTTAAGCACAAGGTAAGAAAAAATAACTGTAGAAAACGGAAGAGAGACCTTTTTTATTATTGAGGTCACCAATTATCCAAGCCAAGAGCTACTCAAGGATAAGGTAATGAGACAGGAATGATTGCCAGCCGATAGATGAGGAACACTATGGTTGTACTAACATTGATAAATGGTATGAACTGCATTTGATTGCTTATGGGATGCTTTATGACAAGAATTTGTTGACATTGAATTTGAAGACGACCAATCCTGCGTGTTTCAGTGTTTAGCGTATTATTATGTAGATAATTTTTGTTTAGAATTATAATAATAATAATTATTGTTCAAAATTAACAAACTGATAAAAATAAACTTTATGAAAAGTTAAAAAAATGTAAGTTAGACCTAAGTACATACATACTAATTTGGGCATGAAGACGGACTATCACACACAAGCAAATGTGCCCTAGTTCAACTCATTGCAAATCTTTTCATTTGACCTAGCATAAACACCGACATCCGTGATTGGGTATCAGCTTGTCTCGAGTGCCAGAGGTGTAAGGTACACTGATACACCAAATCTCCATCCGGCACATTCAACAATTCTGACGCCTGTTTCACCCATGATAGTTGGACCCCTTTCGATGTACCAAGAATTCACTCAACTGCTCAGTGACAAGCACACCAAGTCACGGCTTATCAGCCTTGCGTGAATGGTCTTGTAGAAAGATTTCACCGAACATTAAACACAACACTGGCAACTGGGTGGATAATTTACCCTTAGTCCGCCTGTCAATTCACAATTTGCTCAAGGATGCACTTCGGCCAGGCTGGTTTTTGGTACACTTCTGGTTCCACACCCACAACTCCTTTTATGCAGGATATATGCCATAAAATGATACAATTGAAATACACGTCATCCAGGCAGTCATTAACAACTACACACTTCAAGACTGCAAGTTCGTTTTTATCCGTAACGTCATTGTAAAGAGACCACTCACACTAAAGTACATTGAGAAGCACCTCACCATAAGTCGAGATAACCAGATGGGCACCATCTCAATTGATCAAACCAAGCCGGCTTTTCTGGAGAAAATGCCATTGGAGACATGACCTGTTTCAACAGCACCCGGAGCACAACCTGTCCCAACAACATCAGAGTTACTGCCAGCAACACCAACAACTTTAGTCAAGCAGATCCAGTTGGAGTGAAGGTCACTTTTTCGTGAGAATTTCACGATCTATGTCTATTTTTAATTGTCGTACCTCCTTGTATACAATCCACACTCCTGCTGCTAATTAGAAGCTTTGGCATTAACTACACCTACAAAAAATAGCTGCTGCTGATATTCCTTCCTTTTTCAACCTGAGAAAATGCTGTTTTCACAAACGACCTCCGACTAAGACTTTCACCTATTTTTGTCCCATTAATCGGCATGCAAAACCTTTATGACTGGTTCGTATTAAACGTAATATGGTTAACTAACACATTATTTAAATTGATTCATATTATTATAAGCCATAAATTAACTATTGTGTTGTTAATATCTCGTGGGATCAGCGGCTTGTTGGCCGCCATATTGCAAATATTAAAAGCCGATTTTTGTCAAAGAATTATCTCAAACAGGAGGTTAAGAGATACCCCAATGTCCAACTGTGAGCCCCTTTCCATCCAGTTGCCGAGACTAGAAGCAGCAGCAGTAATAGTAGTAATGGGCCACCCCTTTCTTGCTCCAATATGCAGTATACATACATAATACTCCCAACCTATCACCTATAGGAGAATATATATTGCAGATCCTTGTTCCATTTTAATGGCTTATGAACGTTCTAACTCACCATGTTTTTGAAGTTTTTGAAGTTTTTGAACTAGCAGAGGGTTGGCTACGTGAAACATGGGTACCATTCAATGAAATCTAAATTGCATAGTATGTACACACACACACACACACACACACACACACACGCACTGAAATATATATATATATATATATATATATATATATATATATATTTCAGTGCGTGTGTGTGTGTGTGTGTGTACATACTATGCATATATATATATATTGGAATTTCAGCCATCTGAATCAACACCCAACGAACTACAATTCAGAAGAGAGTTTTATATCTCTGACAAAAAAGTAAGAAAGATTAATAAAAATTAACAAGGGCTTATTACGGCTGAAAGCCAGCTCATATCGTTACGGTAAATAAAATTTATTTTACAGAAAATGAAAACATATCGTCTTGGCTTTCCTAAATTTCTAATAACATTCAAATGCGAAACGATATCTAAAATAAAGTGCCAATATACTACTTATATATATCTTTATAAAGTTAGATACCTTTATATATTTGTAAGTACAAGATTCACTCCTAAACTAATTTGATCGTTCTTGATAAGGTCCAGAAGCGTATCTGTAATTTGATTGGCCCTACCCTTTCTTCTTCTCTGCACCCTTTCTCTCACAGATGTGATGTTGCTAGTCTCAGTCTTTTCTATAAATACTATTATGGCATGTGATCTATTCTCCGTTTCTTTTGTTCCAGCTAGTTTGACTTGTTGGTCTAGTAGTCTCCACCAGTTCGCTGTTTTGATACCTCATTGTAATACAACTTCCTATTCCAGTACTTTCTTTCCAAGAACTGCAGGCTTGTGGAACTCTCTACCTGCTGACTGTTTTCTCCCTACCTATAATCTTGGTCTTTTCAAGACGAAGGCCAATAGACATCTCCTGTCTTTGTGATAACCATATTTGTTCTTGTTAGCTCATTACATCAAGTGGCTTCATGCCTTGTCTGGAGCGATTTCCATTAAAAAAAAATTAATCAATCATTATGATTTTTTTAATACATCTGCTAGGCTTAAGGGATTCAAATGTGGGCTATATTTAGTTTAATTTAATTTTATGCAAAAAGGGGGTGGAAGCCCTTCGTGAAAATTCAGATTTTTCTGAAATTATAACAGTAGGTATTAGACATCAATTAAGGCATCGAATTGTTAGAAAAGCGTTGGAATCAATGTATCACCTGAGAAGGAGACTATGTTGATGAATAAAGTCGAATTTTGCCTAAAAGTTGTTGTTTTATTAGTTAGGCCCGGGACTTATTGAGTGATGTGTTTATCTACCTTTGTAAGTTTTGATTTTTCTTTCTTCTGTTCTTGTTTTTCTATCTTCATATATATATATATATATATATATATATATATATGCATTTTAGTTTTTAAGATAACCTAATTTGGCAGCATATGTTTTCTCAACGCATTTCTATGTGAAGCCAATAAGATAGATAACCCAGATATCCGAGTGGAATTTGACCAGGGCAGAAAGATCCGGATCGGATTATGGAAGTGATCAGATGTTCAGACGCGATAAAACTGTGAAACAAAATGCCGGAGTAGCCAGTGTATTAGCAGCTTTGTGAAGATTTTGACAATGAACCGCAAATGTAGCTGGACAATGGTTTCTGTCATACCCCAAGTAAGGACTCGATTTCATTTACGTCTGTGTTGCAGGAACCCAAGAAAGAGTACCCTGTTAAGGATCACTGTGAATGGATGCATTTCTTAATTTAAATCGCTCCAGACAAGACATGAAGCTACTTGATTTAAGCAGCTAAAAAGAACGAAAGATGATTTAGTTGCATAATAACAAAAAGGGAGAGGAAGGTAGAATCACTTCAAAACAGAGTAGTCTTCTAACTGACGGTTATAAATTCAGAGGCAAAATAATCGAACCTAAATCCAAAACATTCACATGGCAGTCACAGACCCAGTCATCCAGACCGGAAATAACTCAAAGTATGACGTTCGTCCCCGTCGCAGTCTCCTCGTCCAGATGGCGTCTCGGCGTTGAGGTCCGTGAATCATCCAGCGTGGTCCGCGATCGCTCACTTGTCCACCACGTTGTATTGTGTTTGATCTCGGCGAGATCTGATCACACGCTGAGACTGTCGGATTGCTAAAGAGAACATTCAAGGTAACGACGTCACAGATATTATTCAAAAAGAATAAGGATCGACTCGAGATTTTAAAAACAGGTCAGAAAAAGAATTTATATACACAACAAGAAATCAGAGAAAAAATACAGTCAAAACCCTTCCCACTGCTGGTTGTGTGTGACATGGATTGGAGATCAAAAAGTTCTTATCGAAAAGTGCGGCTTGGGGAATAGCAGAAAATGTGGGCTCAGGAGATGGTTGGAGACACGTAGGCAGCAGCGAGTTGAGCGTTCGTCTGATGTTCACCTTCAGACAATTTCTCTGACTCTCTCACCCAATCTGCTCTGCTCGTCTGCTTATATGGACATGGGCTCACTGTTAGCCTCACCCATCTATGACGTCTTGGACTTGATCCTGCCTTTCGCTCCACCCATCGGTGATGACGTCGTCCAAGAGCCCCCCTCTCTTCAGATCTTGGTTAATTGAAATTAAGTTTTTAGAATTTTCCATTTCTTCTTTTTCTGAAACAGAATCCAATCAAATGTTCTTAATTACCGTTATCGCTTGGCCCAGCCTGTTCAGATCCTTCCAGATGGTCCGCCGTCCGGTCAAGTATCCCCGTGTCCTGTGACTAATTACCCCAGTCACGATTCACGACTGGACAATTTGATAAGATTTACAATCATGATTTTGGGAATCGTTTCGCCCCGAGTTCAAGATGTTGAGAGTTAACTTATATTATTTTAATCTCTTTGTTCTACCATGATTTCCTCAAAACAGCCACGTGACTTTAAACAATGCCATCCGTTTGTTTTTGGTCCATCAGCGGTCATAGCCGTCGTTCATAGGCCACTTGACTCCAAATAATTCCATTCTAATTATCGTTGGTGACCGGTGGTCAGCTGTGTACGTTTATCAGGCACTTGATCCAAAACAAGGCTACTTAATTTGGAGCGGTCTGTTGAGAATTAATTTTTATGATTTCAATTTCTTTGTTTATTTCAAAACGAACGATGGGGTTTCGAATCTCCAAGATCGACTATGTTACAAAAGGACACACACCCATGTGCAACATGACACTTAAGAATACCCTGAAATTTAGCGAGTGTTGATGGAGAAGCCCCTCAAGGAGCTACGCCTGAGTTCGGTCTTCTATACTATCACCAGAAAAAGCACTATGACCTCGCCCTCTACCAAGGATACTTGCCCAGAAGTTAAAGGAGTGGCAGCAGCAGAGGTTTGATGCATTCATAATTAACATACAGAGGTATGCATAACTCATAACCAACCTTTTTTCCATCTACCAAAAGAATGTACTGCCAACTATGAAAGCAACCAGTTTCATTCACTCTTTATTTTTTAATAACAACAAAAGCAATGACAATACTATGGCAATACTTTGTCATGCTTGGTGAGACCCAATCATCACCATCGTCAACAAGTACAAAGAGAGAAATAAATTATCAGCAGCACCATGAACAAAACTGCTACGTTCATATGACTTTTATTCTCATGTATATAGAACTCAACAAAAATTCCTACTAAGGTGGATAATAATTCACTTAACTGCCTACTGAATTATCCCCCTTTTAATTGAACTTTTGTTGTAAATACAAACCACTACACACGCACCTGCAAACACAACATCTCCCAAGACTTTCTTTTTCGGACATAAATATTGTCCGTTACATTAATTAATAATTGTTCTCTTTCGTTTCTTTGTTTGTCATGAGTCAAACCATTTTTACAGGGCCAACGAAATTTCTAAATGCTTAAGTGCAGGCTCAGCATGGTGCAGTGCTGTGATATCACACAAAATGGCATCGAAAGAGTGTAATCAGCTCATATCGATGACATTTATGTCAATGAGAGCATAGTGCTGCAACCCATGTGGAAAGTTTCAACCTGACGTGCAAGAACTCAGAATGGCTAAAGGACAGTGCTCGAGTATTGAATTTTGCAAGTCTGCAGAGAGCATAATGCACTCCAACGAAAACAAGGAATCAGGCTTTCAGGAATCCTAAATTACATCACACACAGTGGTATCTTTTCTCTATCCGGAAAATTAATGAGGTACTTGTCTGTGTGTGGTTGGCTTCATATAGCAACTATAGTCATTTCCTGTTGAAATGACGAGGTTTAGGATACTCTCTTTAAACAAATGATAGTGGACATCACCTTCAGGGCTTGTCGAGAAGATCCTGCACAAGGCGAATAGTATGTAAATAGATGCAAGCTTAACGTGTTGTCTGGTCATCAGAGTTGCACTAGAGGGCGCATGTTATTTGCACCTGAGAAGCTCACGCATCACATCAATTAAGTAAAACTCGATGTAAGATCAAAGAATGTTAATTCGGCACTCACATGACTGTTCTACACTCACTTGATCACTGATTCAGTGGGTGTATATCAGTGGATTACTGATACGCAGACCAGGAAGGCAAGAATACATACTTTTGTAATGTTATCCTCAAGTATTTAATAATAACTATAAAGGTCAACATATAAACATAACAGGGTTTATTACTGTAAGTTAAGAATGCAATAGGTAGTTACAACTTGGGTAACTGGTTTGTAATGTATACGGGGAAAGACCCGACTGTACTCATACTAGTGTTATTCTCCTCCCCCCGCCCCAGCTAACATCGTTGTCATTGATATGCTACTCAGGGTAGTCCATTGTATAAAGAAGGGGTGTCAGAACTTTCTCTATAACACATACAAACGCTGCAAACAAAATACTGATCAGACGACAGTTGAGCATGCATAAAAAATTATACAAGTAATATGGGTAAAGTAGGGTATCCTAACGATGCTTAAAAACGATACAAAAGGAAGTGAAACATTTGCAACTGGTGTGTCCCACTTTTTTTGAGCTAACGAGATGTCACGCAAATCATGACCACTCATCGCTAAAGCGTCTATCTAAGTGTTAAGTAAACCATATATTCTATGTGCCCTTTGGTGATAAAAGCAACTCTTGTGGTGGGGCCCTCCTTTGTGCTTGACATCCCGGTGAAGCAATGTGAGGTAGGCCAATCTATAGATCCAGTACAAGTGTGTCGGAAAAGGTGACGAGATGTGAAGGATATTTCGAATGGATATCACTTATTATAATGGTAGACATTACCTTACCCCTGACGATTGAAGTCCTTCATTGTTTTCAGTTTTGGTGACCATAATCATGAGCTTTTTACTGATACATTTAAAATTATATAATTGTAATTATCATAATTCTTAGTTTTGTGCAATTCTGTTCAGTAGTTTCTTGAAACCAATAAGTGTAATTATTAATTATTATTAATTATTGTTAATCATTATTAATTATTATTAGTTATTATTAATTATTATTATTAGTAGTATTAGTGCGATTTTCATTTGACTTCTTCTATTTCTATCCTGTCATTTCATACATTTTGACAATTTCTTTTTTTTATCCTTTGGTAAATTAATGTACATATTACATTATTGAGAAGAAAAACAAGAAATTTTAAACTTGATTTTTTCATTTCGATTAATTTCTATCTATTAATTATGTTATTTATGTTAAATGGATATTGGTCCCCCGATTTATAAAATCGAGAGACCTATGTTTTGAGGCATTTCCGTCCGTCCGTCTGTCCGTCCGTGTGTCCGTCCGTCTGTGTGTCCGTCCGTCCGTCCGTCCGTCCGTCCGTCCGGATTTTTCTCCGCAACCATCCATTGAATTTCTCTGAAATTTTGCATGAAGTTGTAACTTTGGTCAGGTTAGAAAGTGACATTCTCCGATTTTTGAAAAAAAATCTGGTTAGCCTCCCAGGAAGTCAAAAGGCCCCAAAATGGCAAAAAATGACATTTTTTGCCCCATAACTTTTCATCCATCCATTCAATTTCTCTGAAACTTGACCAAAATGTGGAGGCAATTGTTCCTAATAGAAAATAAGTATCGCTGACCTTGGAAAAAATCTGGTTCGCGCCCCCAGGGGCTCAAAATTCCCCTAAAATGGCAAAAAATGACCCTTTCCTCCCATAACGTTTGATCCATACATTCAATTTTTTTGAAACTTGGCCAAAATGTAGAGGCAATTGTTCTGGATATAAAATGAGCATCCTTGACCTCAGAAAAATTCTGGTTCTCGCCCCCAGGGGGTCAAAAGGGGGTCAAAAATGCCCCAAATTGCCCAAATTTATTGCATTTTACACTCGCCACATCGAGTCACATACAGACGGGGACCACGCATGCACGGCTTGTTATTTTTATTTTAAATGGATATTATTTTATCTGTTTATTTAAGTATTAATTATTAATTCTTTTTATATATATAGTTTTTTAATTAATTATTTTAATTCAAAACGAGTGGAATATATTTTATTTATTACTTATAGTTTTATTAAATCATTAATTAAAGATTGGGTATTATTTTAATAATATTTTTATTTGTATTCATCTTTTTATATTTTAATTAATTATTTAGTAGTTATTAATTCAATATTCAAACATATATATATGTGTGTGTATACATATTTTAAATTTTAATTTCGTAACGGTGAAAATATCCACAATTGCTGGATGGTTTTTAGAAATTGACTCCTACGGTGACCTATCTCTTTCCCTCAAGTCCATCCTTATCAATTCCTTCTATTGTTTCAATGTATAACATTTGAGGTAGCAGGGGTGTGCTACCTCAACTGTTCTACATCTATTAAACCAAGCATTCTTATCCATTCCTTCAGCATGAATAAAACAACAAAAGCCCTTGTTCTGCACACATTTTCCTATACTGCCCAGATTGAATTGGTCCTCCTAGATAAACTGTAGCAGAAGCATGGATGTCTTGAATTGCAGGAAGGTTGTTTTTTTGTTTTTTTTGTTTTTTTTTTACTTAAGTTCACCTCAAACAAGGCACAATGCCACTGAGCCGTAGGGGGCTACTGTGAATTAAGGGAATCCTATATGGGGAGTTTTGCAGCAAGATGCTTCTTCACATTACATTTAAATGTCTTCATGTTAGTACGGTTAGAGAAACAGGAAGCAGGAAGGGAATTCCTAAGGCTAGCAGTACGAGGAAAGAAGCGATTAGAGTAGAAAGCTCTCCGACATCTGGGTACCTCAGCAGTGAAGGGGTAAGATCTTGCTGACTGACGGGTTGATCGGGGGTATTTATATAGAAGGGGCACCAGTGCAGCACATTCATGGTAGCACATTCCAATAAAGTACTTGCAAAACAAGCATAGGGATGCAACATTGCGGAGATGGGACAGAGGCTGGAGCATGCTTGATAGTGAGGGACCTATTAGATTAGAAACTCTATTTTGGAACCTGTCCAAAAGGGAGAAGCTAGCATTTGGTGCACCAGCTCAGATATGACAACAATACTCCATGCAGGTTGGTTGGCCGTATCGTGCTGTGGTCCCGCCTGAGCATAAGGCACACATAACGTACAAAGTTGGTGATCCATATGGGTAAAACCTACACATATGCATTTTGGCATGATAAAAAGTACAAGAAAAGTAAAGCCCACGTAGTAATCCGTAGATGGATTGCCATGGCATGTGGCAGACTTTCATCCTCATTGTGGGAATAGGCACCCTGACAGAAAGTGTCCATTGTCTCTTGAGAGAGAAAGAGGCCAATCATGTGTTGTACGTGTGACAGAAGTATTTATCGTTATTTTTATGAGTCACTTTAAACTCGTTTATCAATGATTAAGCTTATCTATTTTATGAACATATCTTGTTTTTCGCTGATAAAATGTATAATACTTTGAAAATGCATAAAACAGTATAAGTGGATATATATATATATATATATATATATATATATATATATATATATATATATATATATATTATCATGATCATTATTATCATGATCATTATCATTGTTCTTATTATTACTATTATTATTATTACTATTATTATTACTAGTATTATTATTATTATTAATAATAATATTATTGCACTTCCTTATGGTCACGGTCATCTCCTTCTACCTCAAATCGTTTATGACTCACACCATACCCCTTCTCTCCACTATCATTAATAAAAAAACAAAGGCGGTAATTGCTAGCACAATCAAGACCATTGCCTATTTACTTTTGAAGGCGTATAACTAGTTAGAATATAGTAAATTAAATTTCTCCCCCTTTTCTATAACATTGTCCTGTCTGAATAAGTACCTCTTAACAACCCCAAATGTGCCTTTTGCCTATT
Organism: Sepiola atlantica; assembly: GCA_963556195.1. Classification (NCBI taxonomy): domain Eukaryota; kingdom Metazoa; phylum Mollusca; class Cephalopoda; order Sepiida; family Sepiolidae; genus Sepiola; species Sepiola atlantica. The sequence goes on from OY744520.1 coordinate 123,079,383, forward strand.
CCCAAATTTCTTAAAATAATTTACCAATAAGCTAGGAATGTACGCTGATAAGGCTGTAAGTCTGTGAGTGTAAATCGATGTGTGTGTGTGTGGGTGCGTGTGTCCAACTGTAAGGAACTAATCCAACCAAAATCAGCCCCCCTACACAACATCTAAAAGAAGTACCTAATCACTCTAATCTCTAAATAAACACTTTCACAAATATGAGTCATCTCAATGCCATAAAGCTGGAATTTTCTCTCCCAATCCCACAATTCAACGCGTTTCAATTCAACGCGTCTCTGTTCATTCTTTCTGTAGACCTGTTGGAGTAATCTTAATGACTCCCACACCCTAAGATTTAATGTCCAACTGTCCATATTTAACTCCCACCCCTAACTTAGTCCTAATAACTCAAAAATCCCAAACGTGAGGCACTCTCATTCCAGCACTTTAAGCAATAACAGTAACATTCTGTTGACTTCCACAGGAAAATCTACTGTGAGCGAATAACTACAAATGGCCGTTTTGACTCTCCTAACCAACTGGATTGCACACATAAAACGTATGTAAAAGGAATTTTAAGGTTAAAAGGACTTACGCCTCGGAGGTATGACGACATCTTTTTCCCAATGGAATGTGGGTTAAAATCAATTTATTCATTTCCTCCAACTAATTCATCCAGGAACTATATTCGATCATCGAAGCACAGATTCTGTTTGCTTCGATTTTCTCCAAAATAAGTCCTAACGGCTGGACTATATTTACAATATTTCCTGATATACTTCACCCTCCCACATCTAATGTCATTCCAGTTTGACTTATTGGTTTGAACGCCGAATTGGTATAGGACCACAATGGGAAATATATGATAATTATTTCCTGTAAAGCGCGTTCTCTCCTCCTTATGAACCAGTGGAATTAATAAGAAACTTTTTCTCCTCCCTCATATCTCACATGCACTCATGCACTTGTCTGTGCAGTGCTGTTAGTATAGTTCCAACTATATTCCTATTCTATTACATCCCTTATTTCCTGGTCACCCTTGACCCTTCTCCTATAATAATTTTTTATAAGGTGTTTTTCTCCCCCTAAAAATTACCGTTGTCCATACCTTCCCATCTGCTCTCCCTCCTCCCCTCTTACCCTACTCATCTCCTTGCAGAATGTTTTCTTAAAAAACCTTTAGAAAAGGAGCCTTGACAATATTCAACCTTTGTTTTCTAAACTTATTCATGTTTCTATCTTATTTTTATTTATATTTCTAAGTTGTTATTGATTCATACTATTATTTCATTTATTTTATCTTATTTTAATATCAATTATTTCTTTTATATTTATCTTATATTTTCATTTTGTATTTCTAATTTTTATTATCATCTCCTTATTGTTACTTTTGTTTTTTATCTTTATTTTTTATTTTTTATTTTACCTTTATTATTTCTAATTTTACCTTTATTCTATATTATTAGTTTACTATTTTATTCTTTATTTTTTTATTTACTTATTTATAATTTTATTAACTTTTTTATATATTACCACTGTAGAAAAGAGGGGGGGGGGAGCTTTTCCACAGTAAACTCAACTTCCCCCACTACTGCAATCTATTTGTAGATCATAATTTATCTTTTGATAAATGGCATTTTGAGATTTATTTGTATTTATGTGTTATTTCTTCAGACCAATCATCCTGAAGAAGTCCTGACATAAAGACGAAACGTTGATGCATACATAAATAATATTTTTGTTTTTTCTTTTTTTCATTTTTCATCACGTTTGAATATTATTTCCATTTTTTATCATATATATATATATATATATATATATATATATATATATATATATATATATATATATATATATATATATATATATATATATATATTAGTACATGTATTATATTTGTTTCTATAGATATTAATCCATTGAAACTCCAGTGTTTATAAAAAAGTGCTCAATGACAGGTAGAGCTGTATTTAGTATAAATTCTTATTTATACTAACATCATTGGTTACATATGTAAAAAGCCCTACTTATATACATACATGACCATGCCCACACATCTTTCTACATACATACACGAACATATATATAAATATATCTATATCTACATACCAACACTTCTACATATACATATACACACACATATATCTATGTAAAACACACATACATACATACACATATATATATACATACACACACATACATATATATATATATATATATATATATATATATATATATATATATAATTCTCAATTTACCTATTCCAATCACATATTCTCACAATCATCGAATTAGTTAACTATAGACACGGTTTATTTACGCATCTACATATATAAATAACTACACACACATACACACATACATACATATATTCATATATACAAACATATCAACTACTTATATCTTCATACACCTTGCTATACGCATAAAATATGTATATCATATACATATATATATATATATACATATGTATACAAATACATACACATATGCATACATATAGACACGCAAATACATCCACATATACCCATATACATATATACATACATAAATATATATATATATAAAGTATAAGAAAACTTATACACATATATATACACACACACACATTTGTCATCATCCTTGTAACCATAGACACACGTACATACACAACCACATACCTATATATATATCTCAGGTACACACACACACACATATATATATATATATATATATATATATATATATATATATATATATATATATATATATATATACAAATACATATCCGCACATACACACCCACATACACATATATTCTATATCTAAACACACATATATATATACATACATTCTTACCATCAAACTTACGTACTTACAGCATTTATTCATGTTGATAAGTATGCACATTCTTACTCTTACATTACTAAAATATATATATATACTTTTTCATATCTACCTATTTCTGTCGAATAAAACAATCCTACCTCATACATCATATTATTCCTCCTTTCAAGGCATACATTTACTTAACTTTCTTCTATATATTCAATACACACTGTACTTGCCAAGTCCAGGGGCTATGAATTTAGGGGTAATCCTACTAATATTTATTCTGCAAAAATTGTTTGATATATGTTCATATCTCTCATTCTTCTTTTTATTTTGGATATATCATTTTCTGCTTATCAGCAGAAAATGATAACCATCTTGCATTATCCATCTTTTCTGGCTATCCTCATTCTATTTGTGTGTATTTCTAGCATTAATACAGGGAACCGACAAAGCGAGCACCGTCGAAGCAAACAAACAAAATAAAATATGCTACAATAAGCTAAAATAAAACTGATACTGTCCAAGTACAGGGCAGACAGATTAAACGGTTTATTCTAGATACAAATGAGTAAAACTTATGAGAAAGGATTAAAATCAGATTTACTCTAGGGTGAGGTGTAATGATATTGAATATATAAAAAAAATTTAAAAAAATAAAAAATAAAATAAAATAAACATACATAAACAATATAAAACAAAAATGAAATAAAAATCAATAAAATCAAAATCAAATCAAATGTAGCATAAGCAGTTAGTTGACATCAGTGTTTGTAATTTAAAGCCTGTTTAGTGTATGCTCTTTGAAATATTTGCCGTTCAAAGTAGTTTCCTGTCTGACGTTAAGTAACTTTTCCCCGTCTTTAAACCTTACAATTTCTAATTTCTTACCAAGGCATAAGAAACAAGGTGAGTTGAGTGATCTACATGTCATAGCTTTTATAATTATGCTCCATCTAATTATTGTTTTTTATCATCTATCAATTTCTAGAAATATCTGGACAACAAAGTGTTTATGTATTTTTGTCTCTGAAGGATAATGTGTGCACGTAAAACATATCCTTAAAACTCCTTGACGTGCTACCTATATAGAACTTCTTTTCATCTAAATTTTCCGCTGTGCAGATTTTTGCGCAATATATTACTGAGGAGGTAACACAATTGTTCTGTCGGGACATTCATCCTGTCTTTGACGATTACAGTTGTTAGTGGTTCCATTACTGTCAATACTATTATTTGTTTCATTCCTTTTTATGTATTTTGTTATTGTTTTTAATGATTCTTTCCAGGTTATCTGTGCATATATAACCTAATTTTAATGTATTTTTATTGAATAACCTATGCAGTGCATTACCTGGTGGGAAGTGTTTGTCTATAAGCTGTAGGAATTTGCTACCAATTTTTGTTTTTAACATTAGATTGAAGAGGGGTGTAAACCATATGATTCTCCGTCCTCGATTTCTAGAATTGTTTGTATTTGTTACTGTATTCTTATATTTTATATCAGCATTTATGTACCCACTGTTCTTTAAGGCCGTATTATAAATGTTCTTATAGTTGTTGAACGTTGTTTCGTCCGATGTTGCTAATTCTACTTTCTATGGATGCATTTCGCACTGGTGGATTCCCTGACTACCATTAGACCGTCATCCCTATATAGTCCTATATCCCTTACATCTATATTATTATTCCTTGTGATATTTCTTAATATATATAAACCTACTAGATTAGATGCCTCTGCAGAATCTAGCGAACTGATAGAAACATCGAAAGATCCGTTTTCTTTGCTTTTTGTCCATAGTTTCCTGTCACTAATGAGAACTATTGCACGGCAGCTTTTTATAATATTGATATTTTTTTCAGAGATATCTGTGGAATTTTTAGCAAAATCAATTGCTTGCCCGAAGAGGATTTTAGTAATAGACCGGTAATATTCCATAATGTCAAATTGAATAAAAGTAAATCTACCTTTGCCGTTAATCCCTGAAAACCAATTTATTGTATCCATTGTGTTAATCCATTGGTTTAGTTTATATTTATCCTTGATTTTCAGATTAATCCTTTCTAGAATTCTTTTGCTAATCCTTCAAATTTCTGGTCGGGTTGGGTTGATCAGTCTAGTTGCTGGTTTTGTGTTTTGTGTTAGGGCAGATTCGGAATATCTGAACTCTCCACCCCGTTTGAAGTGGTAATATATGAAGAAACATAAACAAGGTCGTAAACGCTAGATAAACCAAATAATAGAAGCCAAAAGAAGGGTCGATTGGGTAAAAATGTAATTTGGTACGAGGCTTGATCACTGAATTATGAACCCATCCTGCCCAGAGAAATATTCTGAATAAGTGAAGTTTGCAGCCTCTCATTTGAATTTCTATTTCGGTCTGAAGAAGTTGACTCTCTATTGCAAAGGACAACTGAAACATGTATGCACATATGTAACCAATGATGTTTGTATAAATAAAAATTTATACTATATATATATATATATATATATATATATACATATATATATATATATAGAGAGAGAGAGAGAGAGAGAGATAGAGAGAGGGAGAATGAGTATAAATAAATAAATTTACAACACTATTTATTAGAGTTCCGAGAATTCAAGACCAACAACGGTTGGACATACGATCGTTTCCGAGACATTTAATATTGTTTTTATTTACTAATTTTTTTAACATGAATTCTAATATATCCTCTCTTCAGCGCCTTATACAAACGGTCACGAATAGAGGTTCAATGATAACATCAACATATTCAACTTATTTTCTGAACAAAAAAAGCATACACATAAAATTAACTACCAAAGATTGTCTATGTTTTCTGTTTTAATGGATGGCGTCATCCTTTTGCTACTTCAGTATTTCTGATGTCATGAAGGCTCTCTTCCCAATGTCTTCAGCTTGTTTAAATGAATGTCGTCATTCCTTCGTGATGTCATCCATTGTGCAGGGTGACGAACAAGCAAGATAAAAAGCAACGTTCACAGTTTTAGTATATATATATATATATATATATATATATATATATATATATATATATATATATATATGTATATATATATGTATATATATATACATATATATATACATATATATACATATATGTATACATATATATATACATATATACACATATATACATATATATACATATATATGTGTATATATATGTATATATATGTATACATATATGTATATATATGTATATATATATGTATATATATATACATATATATATACATATATATATATATGTATATATATATATATATATGTATATATGTATATATATATGTATATATATACATATATATATACATATATATACATATATGTATACATATATATATACATATATACACATATATACATATATATACATATATATGTGTATATATATGTATATATATGTATATATGTGTATATATGTATATATATGTATATGTAACAAAGTCTGAAAAAGAGAGAGAGAGAATGGGTTAGATTTTTTTTCATGTGTTTTAATCGGTCATGATTAATGTTGAAATGTTTAATGCATTGGTTCTGTGGCCTCCCTTCACCCCTACCCCTGGGGTGAATATTAAGCAAAATAGATAACAGTCAGCCTCCCCGACCCCTTCCCCCAGTGCATTATCAAACTCTGCACACATAATGCACCTTCACCTTCACCGTTGCACACAACAATTGACACGTAATGATGTCGTTATTATTTTATCTTTCTTACTTCTCTCAAGAATCTTTCAACAGATTTGATTTTAACACAATTATTTCATTCTCTAGTAAAGTCTTGTCCTTTGACAATAAATACTAGAGAAAAATACATTTCATATATATATATATATATATATATATATATATATATATATATATATATATTTAATATATATGTATATCTCTCTATATATAGTCCCTTAGATTTTAGTACATTTATTGTCTATATATCTATTTTGGTCCGTTATGTATGTATGTATGTATGTATGTATGTATGTATGTATGTATGTATGTACATATTTCTATGTATTTATGCATGCATGTATGCATCTATCTATTTACCCATTTATTGCATTCTATTCTTAGTCCTTGTATCTAACTATATTACCGTTATCTATCTATCTATCTATCTATCTATCTATCTATCTATCTATCTGTCTGTCTGTCTGTCTTATTACACTTAATTATTATTACACTTAAAATTCTCTGTGTTTACAAACACAGAGAATTTTAAGTTAAAAGGCAAAAACTCCTCAGTACTATTGTCTTTAATAGTTTCAGAAACGCACACCGATTAAGCCGATTCCGTCTGTGACATAAGTTTTACGCGAAAAGTTGGCAACATGCATGCAATTAGAAGTGTTGCCCGAGAATTCTTTCATATCTATCTATATATATATATGTTTATCTACATGTCTATCTATATGTTGTCTATCTGTTTACATATTCATCTATCTATTTAATTCTGTAAATATATACTATACTAGCAGGAATGAATGTGAACTCTTGTGTACTACTTCTCCTAGCTCTGTATCGCATATTACTATTTCTATTCTTTTTTGTTTCATTTTTATAATTTTTAATTTTCAATCATCATCATCATCATCATCATCATCATCATCATCATCATCATCGCTTTAACATCTGTTTTACATGCTGGCATGTGTTGAACGGCTTTAGAAATGAACTTCCATTTTCTGGCCAAGACTTTATTTATCCCTCTTTCTCTCAAATCAATCTTTATAACTCCCTCCTATGTTTTCCTTGACCTTCCTCTGCCAACTGACTCTGCTACCTCAACTTTTCTACATCTACTAAACCAACCACTCTCATTCATTCTTTCAATGTGACCAAACCAACAAAGTCTCCTGTTCTGCACACATCTCTCTACACTGTCCAGATTTAGGTCATCAGGTCTAAGCCTGTCTTTAAGACTCCCATTACACATCCATCGTATCATTCTTATACCATTTCTCTTCATGCAACACATATCCTTAACTCTCATTGGCCAGGTTTCACTTCCATACATCATCACGCTGTGCACACATGCTTGATAGACTTTTCACTTAGTCGACAGCGGTAACATTCTGCTGGTTAGTAACGGCAGACGTTCCCTAAACTTACTTCATCCACTCCAAACTCTTGCTATCACATCAACAGCAGCTCCTTTCAAGTTACAAATAAAATATTTATGATTTATGGATGTCTGATATGAATACGGTATAATCATGTTGAGAGACAAATAATTTCCACTGCAGTCAGGATCATGTCATTTTGACGTTTCAGCATCGACCACGTCTCACAGCCATACAAGAGTACAGGTCGGATATGTGTTGTATGCTGCCACTCTTGCATACAATGGGATCTCTGTGTTTTTTAAAATTGTTGACAGCTGCCTGAAAACTTCCCATGTCATCTTATAGTCGTGTCAGTTCGCCCACTGGAATCAATTGTTGCCTAGGTGAATTTATTGACTCTTTCGGTAACAACAATTTCTATTTCCACATTCTAATCTATTATTAATAATTATTGATTCACATATCGTATTTAATTCTATACCAGATCTACTTAGAAGGTCATTGTCGCCCAACATATGCACTAATTCTTTGAGATGTCTTACTCCACCATTCTTCTCTGTCTATAATTTTTACCTCGTCCCACAAGAGCAGATCGTTTCCCTTTTCCCTCAATATGTGGGCAACCATACTAGACTTTTTAACATCTCCACATATTATGGCTTTCTGATGTTCTTCTAGCCTTACTTATAGTGGGCGGCATATCTAACCTTTGTATAATTTTCCACAGTTACATGCAATGCCATACACACAGTTCTTGGTCATGATGGTTTCTGTAGGAGACTTGACTCGGACGAGATGCTTTCGGAGAGTTGAGTTGCTCCTGAATACTCTCCTGACATCATATGAATTACATATCCTCTGGATTTTTTTTAGACAAGCTCTTCAGAGTTCTGTTCGAAATTCTGTATAGTTTCTCAAGTTTGACATAAAGATTCTCAAGTTTGAAAAGGTGCACCTGAAAGTCAGAGGTTATTGTTACATCTTATAATAATAAATACAAATATATCTACACATACATATATAATACATATACAGAAATGTATTACAGTTTTATATTATATACTTATACTAATCTAATAAATAAAATAAAGTCAGTCTATTTCTCGAAGTTTGTCATCGATAACCTGGAATATGACAAATCAATATTTGATTCTGTCTAGCCAATTTGTCTTTTTCTTCCTTCCACCATATCTTTTACAAGAAAATAACATATTTCGCTTCAGCGCTTTCAAAACTACTTATTTCGGCTATGAAGATTGTTAAAATGGAGAGATCACATGGTCTGGAGAATGGAATGTAAACAGTGAACCCCCACAGTTCCAATAAAAGGGTCGAGTTCAACATTCTATGACTGTTCTTGAGTTTTACACAAAACACCTGAAGAAAGCTGGAAGACAAAGCGGACGAAACGTTGTGATGACAAGTAACAACCCGGATACGGTCGGGGAAACACTGAGCAAGGAGAGAATTTCAAAGACAAGCAGTCTGAGGAAAGAAGCTATCAGATTAGAAAATCTTCCGACATCCAGGGACCTCAACAGTGAAGTGGTAGGAATTTTCTGCTAGTCGGGTGGGTCAGGGCTATTTATGTTGGTGGGCTACAAGTGCAGTGAATTCATCTGAGCACATTCCGTGGAAATAATTGTATAACAGGTGATGCGACAGAGGCTGGAGCTTGGAAGACAGTGCGGCACCTATTAGGCTAGAAATTCTTTTTTGTACCATGTCCAAAAGGGAGAGGCTAGTGTTTGGTGCACCAGCACAGATGTGGTAACAATGCTCCATGCACGGGTGCACTGTATTGCTATGGAAACTACTGACAAGAGGATTTATGGTGGTAGGTTTAGTCTCACTGTTGACTGGTTTGGGTTGTCGTTTAAATAGCAAGTACAAAACAGGTGCTCGGCTCCCAGAGTGAGTATATTATTCTGAACTTCTGACTGGTTAAGACCCGATTTTAGTAACCAATAAGAATTAAGTATTTTACAGAAAATGTTTTGCTTCTACTGCTGCTATAAAGTCAAAACAGTCAAAACGTTGTGATACCAACGACCAAGATGAAGAACCAAGTCCAAAAATTATAAATAATAATGGAAAAAAATTCCTCATCCCAAAGATAGAAACAAAGTAATACAATTTCAAAATCCAAAATGAATGAACAAGGTTAATTCGTATGAATCAGCACGGCACGCCTAGATTCATGTATCTACAAGAGGGACCACGTGAAGGCTGCCAACATACATAGTGAAAGTGGTGCTATGGAACTGACAGGATTCGAACTTATCATGCCCAGGTCATTAGTCGACGTCAGTAACCACTTCAGCCCTACCACCTCCCAGTAGAGTTAATGATTAGTTATTTTGTTTTACGATATATTCGGGTTATTTAATGCCGAATCCAGTCATTTTGGTAAAAGATTTTACATTTCAAATTCTTAATACATTTCTCCCCAGTTGAAATGAATGGCTCTCTCATTAAGGAAGACCCTTTCTTTGATAAGCTCCTAGGACTGACTTTCACTTCAGATGTGAAATGGAAGACGTACATCAAATCTGTTGCTAAAATCTCTGGGAAAAGGTTTGGATCATCTAGAAAGTACCTCACTCCTGACGCAATCCTCTACCTGTATAAGAGCCAGATACGTCCGAAGATAAAGTACTCTTGCCACATTTGGGGAGGTGCCGCTCAGAGCACTCTTTCTTGCCTTGACTGAGTACTAAACTCATTTCGCAATTTACTGGGGTATAATCTCTTCTCTTCCTTACAGCCACTTTCACACAGAAGAGACGTTTCTAGCCTCTCTCTGCTGTATTGTTATGTTCATGGTAGCTGCTCGACTGAGCTCCAATGTCTGCCACCTCCCTATAAAACATTCAAAGCAAAAACTCGTCTATCTACAACCACAACAAAGAACTTTCCTTTCTCTCTCTAAATGAAACTTCAAAGAATAAAGTTTCTTTCCTAAAACATCCCATCTGTGGAACAAAATACCACGAGCATACTGACTACAATATGATGGTCTTCAAGTCTAATGTAAACAAATACTTTCTAAGCCGTCCTCTTGGATAATCAATTCCTTTTAAGTAATCTCTTTCCCATCCCACCCATTGTTTTCAATCCTCTCATGGTGACGACCATCGTCCAACTGACAATCTCTTTAACCCTTATCCTCGAGGCCCCCCCCCCCCCCGGGCTTTTGTAAGTGGTGACCCATCAGTAAAAATTTTTAAAAAAAATAAAAAACATGGAAGAAATATGCAACTGCAATATAGAAACTAACAAAGGGTGCAATATGAAACATGTTTATTAAAGCATTTATTAAAGCTCCATGTGCTCTCCATTGAGGTCAATGCACTTTGCTAATTCTTTGACACACAGCTCCGACGGCACTTAAGCAATGGCAGCTCAGATTTTTTTCCTTAAGTTCAACGATGCTACAAAAATATACAATTTCTGCTTCAGCACATGAAATACAGAAGAAATGCTTAAATATCAACAAAGTTATAAACAAAAGAAAATCAAGAGAGGCGCGAGAGCGCTCTATCCCTTAATAGACTTCAAAAACGGCCTATGCTGGAAATCTCATTTCTTTGATCAATCATAACTCAAAAACCAATAAAACAAATTAGTTAAAACTTTGCACAAAATTTTTATTTGATAGGTTCTATAAGAATAAGAATAAGAATAAGAATTTCAGCATCATTAGTCACGGCAACCCAGAGATTCAGAAAGTTCAATCATGAAATCATGTTATCCGTGTGTATCTCATCAACTATTTGATGGATTCAGCTGATTTTTGGCAGAGATAGAGGTTCTAGGGTCTTGTTGATGGCATTTTAATTTCAGTTTACCATATACCTTAGTTTTCCAGAAAATTCCAAAAAACCTTTAAAATGACCATTGTATTGAGGCATAGCCTTTACAAAAGTAATGACATTCCATGATAAATGCCAGTATACTGAAATCATATGCCCTTAATAGGGTTAAGATGAAAATTCATATACACTAAATGTACAAAAGCAAGGAAATTCCCCAAATTTTTACACTTTTATTGTCATTAAGGGTATGCGAGCACAACAGGGCTATGTATTTTACTTGTAGGAATTTTTTTTCAGCGCACCTCACACACTTCATCCATTCATGCATAGAGATTTATACTGTAGTGATGTGATAATTAAATGGTTTGGTTGATATGTAGTCATACCCTTAATTAATGACAATAAAAGTGTAAAAATTTGGGAATTTCCTTGCTTTTGTACATTTAGTGTATATGAATTTTCATCATAACCCTATTAAGGGCATATGATTTCAGTATACTGGCATTTATCATGGAATATATAATTACTTATGGCAGACCCTGTATTTAATAGCATTTACATAGGTTCATATTTAACAGATACATATCGCCTGTGGCCTAAAATCGATGAAAAATTATGCCGAAAAAAAAAAAAAATGCAGATCTTCAGGACTGCATGTTAAATACACAGTATCTATTTTTTTTCTTGTTTATTTTTTACTAATTCCATCACTTATCAAGGCTAAAAGCCAGTCGAGGATATAGGTTAATGAGATGAATAGATTGTCAGTTGAATGATGAAGAATATCACGAGGATTGAAAAGAAAATCTTCACAAATTTATTTATGTCTAGAAAATAAACTGATGTATTTTTTATCGCTTCCTTAAAATCTGTCTTTTTTTGTATGTAGGTAGACGCATAGGTAGTGATAATAGTATCAGTAAATGTGTATGATTCAGCATGGTATAACTTTTTTTGTATGTAGCTAGACACATAGGTAGTGATAATAGTATCAGTAAACGTGTATGATTCAGCATGGTATAACTTTTTTTGTATGTAGCTAGACACATAGGTAGTGATAATAGTATCAGTAAACGTGTATGATTCAGCATGGTATAACTTTTTTTGTATGTAGCTAGACGCATAGGTAGTGATAATAGTATCAGTAAACGTGTATGATTCAGCATGGTATAACTTTTTTTGTATGTAGCTAGACGCATAGGTAGTGATAATAGTATCAGTAAACGTGTATGATTCAGCATGGTATAACTTTTTTTGTATGTAGCTAGACACATAGGTAGTGATAATAGTATCAGTAAACGTGTATGATTCAGCATGGTATAACTTTTTTTGTATGTAGCTAGACGCATAGGTAGTGATAATAGTATCAGTAAACGTGTATGATTCAGCATGGTATAACTTTTTTTGTATGTAGCTAGACACATAGGTAGTGATAATAGTATCAGTAAACGTGTATGATTCAGCATGGTATAACTTTTTTTGTATGTAGCTAGACGCATAGGTAGTGATAATAGTATCAGTAAACGTGTATGATTCAGCATGGTATAACTTTTTTTGTATGTAGCTAGACGCATAGGTAGTGATAATAGTATCAGTAAACGTGTATGATTCAGCATGGTATAACTTTTTTTGTATGTAGCTAGACGCATAGGTAGTGATAATAGTATCAGTAAACGTGTATGATTCAGCATAGTATAACTTTTTTGTATGTAGCTAGACACATAGGTAGTGATAATAGTATCAGTAAACGTGTATGATTCAGCATGGTATAACTTTTTTTAACCGGCTCATTTCTGTTGTTGGCATTGGTTTCCTTGGTTCTTTTTTGAATCAGGTACTCACAGGAGAGACTACGTAAAGGTTGCCAACATCCATAAGTGAAAGTGGTGCTATGGAACCAACCGGATTCGAACTTGGAACACACAGGTTGTCAGTCCACGTCGGTATCTACTTCATCACTGCTAGCTCTCTTAAAATGTGTGAAAACAAAGGAATAAGCCGAGTTATTATTAGATCAACAAATATTCAAATTGAAAAAAAAAAAAAAAAAAAAAAAAAAAAAAAAAAAAAAAAAAAGGTACTTCTGCAGTGTACGGACCATGCTGAAATAACGTTATTCTTTAGAAACCTATTCTTAACATGATGAGGTGGTGGTATTTGTTAACTATTCTGTACTTTCACCTCACATTTTAATAAACAAAATATACCATAAAAATTGAATTTAACTTGAAAATCCTATCTAAAAAAAATAGCACGGTTTGTAAACTGCAGAAGTACCAAAAAAAGAAAAAGAAAACGCAAAAGAACAACATGATATTGTTTTATTTAATAAAAAGAGATTGAATAAATTCAATTTTGATAAAAATAACACAATTTTGGTAAAACTGAACTCATGGGGGTGGCAATATAAAGAAACATTCACTTTTAAGAGACAATTCATTTCCGTGTACTTTTTGTCATAAAAAAGGTAAAATCTCACTCTGATATGAAAATTTAAAAAAAAGTAGTTAACAACTTTTCATCAACTTTAAGTTTTTATACTTTGTAACATACTTAGTTGTCCAGGAAGTGCTTACTGTCCAGTAATGGAGCATTGAAGGAGATCATTTGCTTAATTTGTGATAAAAATATTATAAAAATAACCTTAAAGAAAATTATTCAAAGATTAAGAGAGAATATGCTGGCTTTATTACTATAATAGTTAGTTATAAGAACTCTTCACTGACGTCACTCCAGAAACAAAAATGAGATTTCATCTTTTTCATCACAGAACAGTGTTCAGTTATGTCAAAACACTTTTCAGCCTTTTACAATTACTCGTGTGAAATATAATTAAGAGGTTATTTTATTTGTTAGGACTGACAGCAAATTGAGATCTTATCAGCCTAACAACAGAACACAATATGGACAACATAACCACCTATGCTAACAGTAGCCAATCAGCTATGCACAGCAACAACAATTGTGGCAAGCCGTAATCATCACCATCATCTGCAATAATCCAGCAAATCACAGCCAGCAACCAAAAGAAATGTTAGTCTCCATGCCAAAGCAAAACGCATTTTTCTTGGCAACATATTTGACCACCTTGGATCTCAATCAGAATCTTTTGGAGAAGTACACAACAGCAACACTACTGCTATATATATATATATATTCGTCATGCAACACCAACCAGCAACATCTACTTGATCAAAGTTAACAGTACTACAAACTATTACTACTGCTGATATTACACACACATACGTCTTTCTACCTGATAAACTTTAACTTACATGAAGCAAGCGTGAGAGACATTTATACACAAACACAAACTCATACTAATGCAACGCAACTCGCACACACAAACACAAAACACTATCAATGTTTTTTCTCTAAATAAACATATTTTTTATGATTACAACCACTGTTTATCATATTTTATTCGTTGTTTGATTTTCTGTATTTTATGCTACATTTGTTGTGTACCTTTACAGGCTCGTGACATATTTGAAAGGTTAAATTAAAAAAACAAACTGGTTTATGTATTTTTATTTGTAGCAGTTCAGGAGAAGAACATTCGGCTGAATCAACATGGAAATATCCCCTCCTTAAACGGAACTTGTCTCAAAAATGTTTTAAAGCTTACTTATTTTGACAGTAAAGTTGCAAATGAGAATTGGATAGAGAGTGGACTAAATATGCAAATCAGCAAAGCTGGGTTGAACTGGATAAGGTGATAGCAATCTGGAGCTCAAATCTTCCCACCAAGATGACACGCGACTTCTTTGAAGCCATTGTTACATCAGTTCTTATATATAGAACTAGCACTTTGACTTTTACCAAAAGATTGGAGAAAAAACTTGACATTGTGTACACTAGAATGCTAAGAGATCCTCTTAACATCTCCTGGAGGCAACACCCCACAAAGGAGCAACTCTACGGACACCTTCCTGAGATCTCAACTCTGATCAGAAAAATAACAACCAAATTTGCTGGTCACTGCTGGATGGCTAAGGATACAATCGTTAGCGATGATTTATTTTATGGATGCCAAAACAGGGATGTAGTTAAGTGGGGAGATCGCAGAGAACTTGGGTTAAGCAACTAACAGATAACTCACAATGCACCTATGAAGACATACCTGATGAGATGGCGTGAGAGAATCAAAAAAATCCATGTCAATACCAATGATGATGATTTGTAGAGGAGTGAGATTTTACCTTTTTATTATGAAATTTGCTCTTTAAAACGAGTCATTTAGTGGGAGAGCCTCTAAAAAGAAGTTTTACAACACTTTTTTACAGATACAAATGACAAATCAAAATAGCATCTTTATTTTCAATTATTAAAAAATATTGTAGTAACAGACAACATGGATAATAAAAACAAATTCCACAACACAACAACTCTTTAAATTTTAGACACACGAATGATATTTTCAAAAATAACATCAATAAAATTTGAAACAATTATTTCTTTTTTACATTTTACGTAAATTACCAATACCATTTCATTTTAATTAAAAAAATACACTTTGCAACGTTTTTGCTGCAAGAAAATATGACTTTGAAAATCAAAGGAATCCTTTATTTTAATTACAAATAAGACAAAAAAAAACAAAAACAATATTGTCTACAGAAAACAAAATGTATCTGCAAAAAATGATTTTAAATTTAAAAGGTTGTATCTTTAATGGATTAATATTAACTTTAGGGGAATTCTAAAAAAGGCTGCTCGGCACTATTTCAAAACAGCTTATTATTGCACAAAAAACATTATATTCAATGTTTTTGTTTAAAAAATAAACAGTAAGTTATAGCAAGTTGAAATGTAAATGCTGAAGAAAAAAACTCTCGTCATGTTGAATTTTTCATATAGCCGATATAAACAAATCGAAGGAGATCCTAAAGGAAATAAATCATTTCGCATTTTGCCATGAGGGAGATAACCTCTGCCATTTAATATTAAATTTAGGGGAATCCTAAAAAAAGCTGCTCGGCCCTATTTCAAAATCAATTATTATTGCATAAAACCATTATATTCATTATTTTTAATAAAAAACAGTAGGATATAGCAAGTTGAATTGTAAACACGATACATGTTGTTACATTGAATTTTTAATATAGTCGATATAAACAAATCGAACAAGACATAAAGGGAAATAAATCTGTTTGTATTCTACCACAAGGGAGATTACCCCTGCCGTCTAACACTTTTTCCAAAAAGGAAAACATAAAAACATGCTTTTATTTGCTTGACTTTTGTCTTTAAACTTTAATTCAAGCCAGGAATTACTTTCTTTTCAGTCGTCTAAAAGGTTCAAAATTACTTTTGATTAAAATATGACGAAGAATCTGTGTTATGACGCTTTGAAATTCAAAAGTAATTTTGAAGCCTTTAAATTGTCAAATAGAAAGTAATTTCTGGCTTGTATTGAAGCTTAAAACGAAAGTCAAGTATTACGATTTACTTCTGTTTGTTGGCATAATCGTTAGAGTGTTCGCTAGTGGGCCGGGAGACTGGGGTTCAATTCTCAGTCGAGTCATGCCAAAGTATAAAAAAAAAAAATAGTACTTGATGCCTTCTTGCTAAACACTCACCATTTTAAGGTGAGGATCCAGTGAAAGAAGTGACACTTTATTGTACATCTCGGTGTAGTAACCAATAAAAAGGGGAGCCTTTGGATCGCCCTTGACTACGATGCTCCCAAACCAAAGAAAAATAGTAATTTTCACATGTGCCCCTTTAGTAAAAAGAAAAAACAAAAACAAGATGCCATTTTCCTTGTGAAATGTTATATCGAATTATTCGTTGCTTATTTGTGTTTAACTACTTTGAACATTTTTACAAAATATAAAAGCAATGATGTACACTGTTGGAATAATTGGATAAAAATAATTTTAAAAAACTGAAGTTTATGAGGAATTTTGCATGAAAATGAAGACACAAACAATAATGAAATGCTTCCAGCTTCGGTGTCATCCCAACAAGACGAATACCAACGTCCATCCTTCAGGCTAAAATCAGGGTGTATTATCTATTTGCTCTCAGGAATTTTTTTTCATGCATGTTATTTCGGAAAAAACAAACAAACAATATTTTTGATCTGGTCAGATGGGTTTAAATTTTAAAATTCCCAATTGAAGGGAATTAACTCTTACCAGTCCTTTAAGACGTACATCCGGGTACTGATACTTCTTTTAGTATCTCATCTTTTTCATAAGTTAGACAACTTTTTCCACACGCATTATTTTTGGGGAAAAAATGTCTGCTTTTGACAATTACATTAATTTTAGTACAAATGCTACAATCATTATTAAAGAACAAAGTTGTTCCATCATACTGTCAATTTTCATATTTACTTTTACAGTTTTATAAACATTTAAATTAAAATAAATATATATATTTTTAGCCATTTTTTAGTTAATCTTTACAAGACTGAGGCAGGCTCTGTAGTAAGAAAATTTTCAACTGGATGTTAAGACTTAGATTTTATGTAAAAATGACAACATATGCAGTTAAAAAAAGTTTATGCACAATTAGCTGTATCTACTCGGTGTAGTCCGGGAATCATTAATGTCATTTTAATTTAAATTTTAAAAAAATAAAAATGTGTAAGTCTGGAAGAGATGGAAAAAAATCAAAATGTAAGAGAGACAACTTATGTTTTTTATACCTTAAAGTAAAAATAGATTTTGAGCTTTGTTGGTCATGAGTTAAAACGGTCTCCATTGTAATAATCTTACTTCCTGGAATTATTTTAAGAAAAAAACTGAAGTGAATTACTTTATTTAGTGTGAAAATCTTGCTGAAAGGATAAAAATAAGAAATCGCTAGCTAGAATCAAATCACGATTTGTCAGATACATTGCCATTTAGGACTAACATGGAAAATCCGCCATGATACCTTTAATACTAGAAGATGCAATTAATATTCTCAATCTGATCAGTGCCAAAATGCAAAATTATATAAATTATGAGAATTTGTCTTGTTAGGATTTGTCGTGTTGGGTTCATCTTGTTTGAGATTAAACTCAGCGGTTTCTCCATGATTAAAGATAAATATAAAATGACGAAGAATACTAATTTGATTTAGTGTCCGGTTAGTTTTACATCAAAACAAAATCAATTTTAACATTAAACAGTGACAGAAAAATCGGTATTGAGAAAATCAAATTTATACAAAATACAACATTGGAATATTTTAATATATGTATTTATTTATTCATATTTCATGGGTAATGTTATTTTTTCAGATATCTAAAATAAAAAATAAAAAATGTCGAATTACCTCCCCTTTTCAAGTTATGTATTTTTTTAAAGCTAACTTCATTTTGGAAAGCTTTAAAATTTGATTTAAAGATAAGTGAAAAACAAATAAAAAACAAAAGCGAACTTTCGACAGTTAACTTCACCTTCACGTTAAAAAACTGTCTTAATTCTTTTACAAAAAACACCAAATTTTCAGATCATCAAAAAAAAAAAAAAAATTAACATCTACGTTTATTTTAAGATTCTCATGCCTGGCCTTCAGGGATAAAATCAAATTAGTGTATACTGTTTGGTTCTTGGGAGACCATCCTCCCAGGCATTACCTCCTACTTTTGGAGTTCACAGTTAGGAGGGAAGAGTCATGGGGAATGAAAGAACTTCCAAGAGTCATTTCTGAATAAAATGGGTGATTGATCTACAATAAATTCATATGGTGAAATAAACCTCTTTGTAAATATCAAATAATTATATTTTTTTAAAAAGTTGTTTTCTTGATAATCTGAAACTTTAGTTCTTAATATAAGTTATGAATTGAAATTTATAAATAAAATTCAGTAAGATTGGGGAAGAGGGTCAATCGTCCAAAGTTAAAAAAAAAAAAAAAATTAAGTTTCATCAATTCTTTTTTTTAAGATAAAAAACTGAAAAGCAAAGACTGAGGTAACTCGCCATAGTTCTTTCTATTTTCCTGCAGGTGGCGTTCTCTATTTTTAAAAGTATTTTTCATGTAAAATTATTATCATCAAACTATTATGACCTGATATGATTTATTCAATCAAGTGACTTTATAATTTTTATTTTAACGCTTTAATAAAAACAGATCTTAAAATGACATTGTTCCTTATATTTAAATATTGCCAATTCCTGATCCTCAAACATCAGGAAATACAAATGGTTGACAAGATTTACCCTTGCAGAGGTATGACCACTTGTGCTATGTATTCATTTAATTCATGTCACTTTGAAAGATTTTTCTTGAAATCATTTTTATAATTAAACTTATTTTATTTTCAGTTTATCTAAAAAAAAAAAAAAATTGAGAATAAAAAGAAAGAATATATATGTGTGTGTGTGTGTGTGTGTGTGTGTGTGTGTGTGTGTGTGTGTGTGTGTGTGTGTGTGTGTGTGTGAATGGTTTTCAACATCGTTTTTCAAAATATAGGATATTAAGTCCTCCGTCTTAATTCGGTTCTGTTAACTCAATGAATAAGACAAAATCAATCTCTCAAAATCGAAACAGAACCGAATTAAGACAGAGGATTCAATATCCTATCGTTTAGAGCTATAACAATAAAAATGATAATAAAATGTACTCATTTCAAGATTTTACTGCAGTTTCACGGCATTACCAATCATCAGAAGTGTATGTGACTGGTTTCTTTGATTAATGCTAGACGTTGAAAACCAGTCACATACACTTGATGATCAGTAATGCACTGAAACTGCAGTATAGAGTGATGAGATAAGTACACTCTATTATCATTTAGTATTAATATATAGATAACATATAGTCACCAATAGTTTTGTATATCTATATATATATTGTTTGTAGGGTTTTTTGTTCATATGGGTTAATCCTATGAAACTACAGTGTTTATATAATAGTACTCAATAACAAGTAGAGCTATATTTTAGCATAAATTTTTATTTCTACAAACATTTTGGCTACATATGGGCATACATGTTTCAGCTACGACCTTATTTAAGGTCTAGCATTATCAGGCCACTAACAGAGAAAGACAAATTTTTCAAGAGTTTTGACGATGTTAGACCTTGAATAAGGTCATAGCTGAAACATGTATGCACATATGTAGCCAAAATGTTTGTATGAAAACAATTATTCTAATAACAGTAATTATATGTGTGTGTGTGTATGCGTAAAATTAGATTGTAAGTATGTGAATTTGACAAAATGTATGAAAAAAATATTTACTCTTCTCATATGGTATATAAATTGTGATTTTTATTCTTATATTTGGTCTTTGTTTATCCCTTTATCCTCTTCATTCTTCTGCACACGTACACACACACACACATATATATATATATATATAAATCCATTAAAAATTGAGTATTTTAGTAGTACAAGATGTATATGTCAACATTTTGAAGAGTATTATTACACATATATAAAAGGTAAATATATATAAATATTTTTTTTAATAATCATAATTCAAATCTTGAGCAAAGAACCAGATTAAATATTTTTTCTTTAATAAATTGTAGCGAAGTCCGTTAGCTTATTGCCAATAACATGGTATAACAATAACAGATGAAAATTGGCTCGGCAGAATCAAAGTTTGATTTGTTAGCTTAAATTCCATTTAGGTCCAACTTTTAAAATCTGACCAACACAATTTTATATATTAAAAAGAGAACGATATAGACTTGTGTTTATGGTAAACTCATTTCACTTGAAGTTATTAGAGTTAAATCATTGTGTCTATACAATCTAACAACAATGTTAATGAAGGAAACAAGTTTTTATATTGTCTACCTTGAATAAGAACTCTCCAGTCTAAGATTATCTCCCTTGAATAAGTACTCTCCAGTCCAAGATTATCTCTCTTGAATAAGTACTCTATAGTGTAAGATCATCTCTCTTGAATAAGTACTCTCCAGTCTAAGATCATCTCTCTTGAATAAGTACTCAACAGTCTAAGATTATCTCCCTTTAATAATAACTCTCCAGTCTACAGATAACTATAAATAGTTATTTATGTTTATACAAAACTATTCTAAGCTGAATAAAGCTTTTCCATGTTTTTATTATTAATAATATTTATTGGGACTCAGATTTTAAATTATGATTACATTTTTTTGTTGTTAATGAGATGTAAAAAAAAAAAAGAGACAAAAGAAAAAGAAAAAAATTCTTCAGTGGTGGTTTTCAGCTAAGTCCATGTTAATGTAGAGTGGATTCTTAGCAGAAGAAAGGGTTCGTATGGCCAAGTAAGAGAGGAAACCTGTACTGTTGAAGCCTAAACCTTGAGAATCCATTATCTGTTTGTAAGATTCTGCTTCCTTCTGATATTGAAAGGTGATGGAATCAACTTCAGCATTGGCCCTGAAAATGTAAAAGTTTAATGTATATTTGTGTATATATTTTTTAAATGAATAGGCAAAATTTTCCGAGTAGTGGTTAATGTTAACTATAACAACAGAGCATATGTAAATAAACAATATTACACTAAATTCCACTGACCAAGTTTTTATTAATTTTTTCAAGATTCAGGAGATTCGTTGACATTTACAGTTCGTTTCGTACACACAAGCAGGAATAGACATATATATTCTGGATTTTTCACATATGCAATTCTTCAAAAGTCCGAAGATATATATATATATATATACAGGGTGATTCATAAGTCACTTAGCTATTTAAAATGATTACCATATGAAGCACAAACATACTATGAATTTTTGATAATTGTTATCTTACTCTCTAATTACTGCTATTTGTTATTTTAAATTTGTTCGTTTATATATTTGTTTCTATATATATTTATTTTTATTTATTTAAATTTGTGTAAATCATCATATGTGCTTTTTTTTTCAGGAGTATGTCATTTACAATTGAAGAGCGAATTTTTATTGTTATTCATATGGCCAAATTTGATGAATCTCCCACACTTGTTGAAAGGCAATGACGATCTCAAAATCAAAAATCACTGCCGAGTTTGTTAAAATTAATCAATCAAATATGCTACAAAGAGTCGTAAATTCCTTCTAAAAGAATGGAGCTATGCATGCAGAACGAAGGTGGACATTTAGAAAATTTGCTGTAATTTTAAACTCCCATAAATGAATTTGTTGAA
Organism: Sepiola atlantica; assembly: GCA_963556195.1. Taxonomy (NCBI): domain Eukaryota; kingdom Metazoa; phylum Mollusca; class Cephalopoda; order Sepiida; family Sepiolidae; genus Sepiola; species Sepiola atlantica. The sequence goes on from OY744520.1 coordinate 123,102,142, forward strand.
TAAACTTTGTTTTGTATTACCATATTTTTTAACTTTAGAATTTCAAAAATAAATAGCTAAGTGACTTATCAATCACCCTGTATATATAGTTATGAAATTAATAATCCAATGCAATGAAAAACGAAAATTGTTTATATGTTCAACGTTTCGTTTTTATCTAAAGACTTTCTCAAGATGACTGATTTGAAGAAAAACATAGAAGTTAAAATTTGAAAATATGTGATGAACATAAAAGAGACATAAAAAATAACAATTCTCTAAATGTACTTTTCTCTCGTATATAACAGCATGATCATTCCTTGAACTTTAAACAATCTAGACTCGTTATAAATAATCTCGCACAAGACTTCTTGAATCAGCACTCATTATAAACTCTGACACAATTAAACAACGTAACGGCTTCTACAATTTATCTCCTTTAATCAGCAACACTAATAGTAACCAAACAAAACTTAAATTTTGGATCTAAATTTAAGTTTTGTTTGGTTACTATTAGTGTTGCTGATTAAAGGAGATGAATTCTACCTAATTTTACACCACATTCCCAACAAAACTTTGGACATAACCTCGATATACAAAAAACAGTCATTCCACTTCATAGACGCATCACATATCTTGAATTTTAACGTCTATGTTTGTTTTGAAAAAAAGAACAAAAACATTCTTTCTATGTCATAGACGCATCACATATTTTCAAATTTTCTTTTCTTGAGAAAGTCTTTGAATAAAGATGAAGCATCGATGAACATATAAACAATTTTCGGTTTTCCTTTTTTCATTTTTCATATAATAATCATATTTTCATATATAATAGTAATTTTCATATATAACAATAATTTTCATATATAACAATAATTTTCATATATAACAATAATTTTCATATATAACAATAATTTTCATATATATAATAAATGTATTCATAAATATATATATATATATAATAAAAAATACATATTTTCGATGCATCAAGGGAAATCATCAGTGATGCACTGCCCTCATCACTAATTTCAGATAGTTTTGCATCATATCGGTTCAGACAGCTAACCCGACCTGAAACCAGCAAATTCAGGTCGCCTCCTTGAAAGCAAAGTACTACACCTTAACATAACAAAACTTTTCCAGTGCAAAAAAACTCAACCTCCTATACTAATCTAAACTCTCCATCCTCAGCCAATCAGAATATATATATATATATATATATATATACACACATATATATAAACAAAAATAAAAATTAATATAATTTAGCAGGTAGAATATCTGACAGTCATAATTGGAAGTGACAAACGTCCGGGGCTCGAATCTTGAGATTGATGCACTCACTATGTTTAGCCACACTGATGAGTCATGTAACAACAAAACAGTTGTCTGTGGATGACTATATTTTATATAGCAAGACCATTGTTAACCACTCTCCAGCCATCTATTTAAAACTGCATACAGCTATGATGCAACCGCACTTAGAATACCTATCACCAGTCGAGAACACCAACCGCCTGGAAACCGTTCAGGTGTCCAACGAAATAAATACCCTACATTAAAAACTTGCTATACTCTGAACATCTTGTTTCATTGGGCTTAGATTCATTGAAGCTCTGCTGTCTAGCAACTGATTTGGTAAACACCCCCAAAATTATTAACCATCTCCCCAACAACAACCCAGAGCACCTTTTTTGATCTCCATGTGTCAGCACATGTGGACATGCCTATGAAGTCAAAAGCAGTACAACTCTCATGACATTCGGAAACATTTTTGCACATTCTGGATTGCTGAAGCATGGAAGCAACTGCCTGCATTAGTTGTTGGCTGTCGAGACAATGTATCATTTAAAACCCTCACAATGTCCTCCCCTCTCCATGCACATATGTACAATGGGCATAGGGAGGATGAGGGGATAGCTAGTAAGAAGTAAACGATGGGGAAAAGTCTATACTTACATCTGAAATATTATAAAATTTATATCTCTTTCTGCAATCCAACCATATTTGGTACAAATAAACTTCAGTCTATGTCGAATGTCCGACAGTCTTTGTTTTATCGCCGTTCAACCTTTTACAGTTATTCTAATTCGTCGATCTTTAAAATTATCCGTTATATATCTACAGTAAATTCCCAAATCATATTACTCTCAGTAATATGTAATATTAACTCGCTTCATATTTATCATTGCATAATTTATTGCTACTTTATGTTCTTAATCAAATCATTTGTGTTTATTTCCACTTTTGGTAAGAGTAGGATTTAAAAACAAAGTTTGTTTGGGGTTTAACTCATGTTAAAAAGTAGAGTGCCAGACAGAACGTCTATGCAGTTTAAAGGTCATTATAAGAATTAGTCTAATTTCTAATGTACAATCACGTGGAAGGTAAGGTAAGATATTGCTTAATGGCACATCAACCCTAAGGGTCATTTCATGCCATGAATGTGGAAGGGAATCATTTGAGTCTTACGGCAGTGAGTCATTTATAGGCATATTAGTTGAGAGCTTTGATATTTTTGAATTGTTCGAGGTTAGATGAATCTTGTTGCCCCTGTTTTAGGGCCTAAATTTCAATTTCGGTTGTTTTGTCTGTGTTTTGTGCTGAATTTTTAGATGAGTTCCAAAAGGTTTATTTTCTTTAGAAAATGCAATATTTGGTAAGGTGTTACTTTCTCAAATAATGTTTTTAGGTTTTGTTCATTAAAATATTTCCCACAGGTTTTTCATATTTTTTGCAATTCATTGATATGTGTTTTATAGTTAGTTGATGATCACATGTTCTGCATTGAGGTGCAATTTCTGCTTTTAAAAGGTATCCATGAGTAAGTCTTGTATGACCAATTCGGATTCTGGTGAATTTAGTTCCTAAATTTTGTTTTGGTATTGTTTCTCTGTCTTGCCCAACATTTTGGTGAATGTCTCTAAGTTTGTCGTCGTGTTGTTCATCCCATAGCTTTTACCATTTGGTTTTAATGTATAAGTTGATTTTGTTTTTCCGATCTGTGTACGGGATTTTTATGTTTGCTGGCATCAGATTTGTTGCCAGTTTGTCAGCTTCTGAGTTTCCTATTATGCCGACATGACTTGGGATCCATGCCAATACTATTGTTTTATAATTTTTCAGGCACAGAAGAATCAAATCATGTGCTTGTAGCGCCTTCTAGCACCGGAATTAATTATCTCCCTTGGAGACATCTCTGCTCTCCACATGTATCTGGATGCTCTCCGTCAAACATGTTCATATTCCTTTTTTTTCAACCTGTGTTCGTACTACCATCTTGTATGGTAGTGAGACATGGGCCCAAAACACTTCTGATCTTCCATGGCTTCGGCGTAATGACTGTGCCATGATCAGGTGGATGTGCAGCAGTAAACGTGAGGAAAGGATCTTTTCAACCGTGCTTCATCAGAAACTTGGTATTGATGGGATTTTGGATAGCTTACGCACTTGATGTCTCAGGTAGGGTTGGTCATGTACAGCGTGCGACCTCTTGCATCATCTCGATAACACACCTGGATACGCCAGTCACTAGGGAGTGTGGTAGACCAAGGAAGACTTGGCTTTAGTGGGTAAGAAATGATGTGACTGCATGCAGCATGACTGATATCAACCTTTTGGATCGAACTGCATCCAAAGGGTTGATATCAGTCATACCGGTTTTAAAAGCCTTATATGGTTTTTGAAAAATAGTCTTTGATAACTCTTGCAATCACACTAGCACCTGCTCCACCCTGTGCTCCAATGGTATCACCAAGGTAACAAAACTTCTGAATAACCTCAATAACTTCACCATCCAAATATACTTTCTCCACATCATAAAATCCTAAAATATTGTTATTGTCACAGTTTTAGGAAAAACTATTAGCAAACAAGAAAAATTAACTGTCGTTATACTTACTGCTTCATTTTGATTCTGGATTCAGAACGTGCCTTTTCGATGATGATGTTATACTGAGTCTTGGCTTCGATTTCTTTTGTTTTAGCTGCGGTCAGTTTTTTCGGTTGTTCTTGTTTGGCAACCTAAAAAATCAGAAAAAGAAACGATTACATAACAGAACCTGATTGAAGAGTTGGAGTCAAGGAGTTGGAGTTAAGGAGTCAGAGTCAGAACTAATTCATTTAAGTCGAATTTTTTTAATTTCAAGAATTGAAGGTGGAGTCGAGGTTACCAAGCTTACAGTCTTTTTTCATCATACATCATAAATTTTTTAATTTGATGTTTTTAAATTTAGTTAAAAAAAAAAAATATGATGACGTCAAAAACACGCTCATCATTTTTACATCAAAATGCTATAAATAATATATAGTACTAGCTGTAATATCATTAAAGTTTTTTCAAAAGTTTTGTTTATTAATTAGAGACATTCCAACTTTTGAAAACAATTTAACAATACAGTTTTTTGGCTTATAACAACGATGGGTAATGGGGATTTATATGATAAAAATGTTTTTAAAAATATTTTTCAAGCTAAAATGTAAAAGTTAATAATTTGTCTCTGTCCTATTGGAAATATTTTTTATGAATTTCCAATGAGTTTTCAATTTATTTTCATTTATAAATTATATAAAATATATAACACACGAAGATTAGTTAATTGACAATAATATCAATAATGATAAATCTTCATGAATGAGATGTTAATAATTTAACAAAATAGTAATTACAAAATAGTAAATTGACAAAAATATCGGAGTTATCTCCCATTCATTACTAAAATCAAAAGAAATTGAATAATTGTTAAAAATAGTTGAATAGCCTCCCTTGAGACCAATCCTAGCAAAGGTACATAATAAACTCCCTTGTATTTCTTTTTACAAACAGAGATGTTTTGTACACGTGTCTTGAGGTCATTTTTATGGTAGAAAAAATAGCAACTCTAAAAATGAAATTCATTATCGATTGGCACTGGAACTTCTATGAATTTATTCTAAATTGGTAACTATTCTATGACTATTCCCTTTCCTTAAAAATGTTTATGAAAAAATCGGTTTAAACAAGATTTGATAATAATCGTCCATGTTCGACCGCAACATGTAGCTGAAAATTTAATGTTTTGCCTGTCCTACTTAAATGGAATATATTTTGAAAAGTGGAATGACTAATTTTTTCATCTGGAACTCCTGTCTGGTTGTATCTTGCTAAAAGGGAAATATTTCGAAAAAAAAAAATGTACATTTTATTTGTTTTTTCTAACATTGGATTGTTCGTTCATGATTTCAGATATATCCATTCAATGTTACCTAGAATTGTGATTGATAAAATCTAATATGCTGAGGATGAAAATCCTACGTTTTCAAGCTTTATTAAATGTAATTTTGATAATAAAAATGGTTTTCTGAAACGCTCATACATATGGATAAACATTGTTAAGTATTTATTATATACATAGCTACATTCAGTGTGAAGGAATGAAAACAGTGCTCATTTAAGGGAATAAGAGCATATAATATGTTTATTTCAATTGTGATACTATAGACCAGGGGGGAGCGAAGCCCCAATCGGTGGGGGGGGGGGGGTAAATGATTCACTAACTCATACAAAGATGATTGAAAATGGGATAGACAATCAACAAGGAGTGGTCCGTTTCTATTGTTTAGAGGTGAGGGCTTGTCGCTGACTAAGACAAAAAGACCGGATTTAGGAGTGATAGGGTTTTACGACAATTTTGATGACAATAAGTTAGTTGGAACTCAGAGGAAAGAGATTCAGTTTGGATTCAACTTCGGACAAGATCAGATCGAGCCGAGCAAACGATGAGATGAACTGATCAATCGAGCGACAGTGATGGTCTTGACAGACAATTTAATCTCTGTTCACTAAAATGTGGATGTTAACGCTTGGGGTCCCTTTCGGTATCACACACAATCAGAATACAACTGCTGAAACACAATGTATATGAGTTGGTGTTCTTGTGAATTGTGCTGCTTTTATTTGTTTTGTAAACTTGTAAACCAGTGCTGTGCCCTCGACGATTCGTCAGTGGATAGATGACTCGGCTAGAAGACAAGAAGAAGGCTACGGACACACAACTGGGGTTGATGGTCGTCGAGAGGAGCAGAATGGTGCTACACAATATTATACAGTTATTGATTGATTGGACATGTCTTCAGGAGCCAGGAGGTCTACCTGAAGAGAGAGTGAGATGCATTTTCACTGCCTTTAGCAGTTAACTGTTGCATTTGGCTCCCGAAACTTAAGACATAGCATGTCCAATGAATTAATAACTGTAATATGTAATAACATTATATATATATATATATATGAAAATATATGAAAATGACTGATTAGTTTGATCGTACACATGTGAGTGTTTGCTCTAAAATTTTTGTTTGTTCTTTTGTTTATTTTCACCTTAAAATGAAACTGATGTATGATGTGGGTGTTTTTCAAGACATTCTAATCTAAGAACTCTTATTATTTGTGAACTTTTTCTGATGATTTTGTAGTGTTGCAGAGACGATATTGACATACAAATGTTGTTTGGCACAAAACAAATGAAACGGACCGTTAAATATATCTCACAGAAATTTGGAATTTTTGGAAATGTGAAAAAAATAAAAACAAAGATAAAAGTAATACAACAAACCATGGTTATTGGAATATAATAAAAAACTGTTCTATATTTTGCTCTGTTATCAATAATTGACAAACATTGAGCTGAATCTTCAAAGGAGACTACAAACTAAAAGGATCTGATGATATATGATAATACATATATTGTCTTTAATAATTAATTATATATACAGGGTGGGCCAAAATAAGGGTCCTATCTTTAAATTTGAATAACTTGAATATCCACAAAATAAAAGTTAAACTCACCAAACTTTATGTGTGTGTAGACTGACCCTTCCGAGATTTTTTGAAATAAACAAAACAAATTTTAGCCGAAAAACACTTCTTAAAACTTACAAAAACTAAAGTATTGTTTTTTACACTTTTTTGAGTTTTTTAAGCAAAAATAATGTTTTCTAAATGAGGGTACGTTCCTTAGGGCTAATACGGCTCATGCTTGCTTCGGAAGGGGTCCTTTACTTATTCTAAAAAAAAAAATTTAAAAAATCAATAAATAAAAAAGTTATGAATTTTTAAAAATAGGACCCTTATTTTTGCCCACCCTGTATATATATATATATATAAGTAAAGAACAGGAAAATAAAGATATAATGTATACCTTTAAATTAGAACCTATCATGAAAGAATTGATGCTCGATATACAAGATAGAGTTTTTACCAGCTCTTTGCCTGGATTGAAAACTACTTATTTCACTTTCAATTCGAATCCATAAAAACTATATTTGGAAAGCACATGGGAGTCATTCAAATGTCTTAATACACAACTTACATCCTAAACTTTCACATTGCAACCTCTTCGAACCGGATTACTTGGGCCTTTAATGGTTTAACTTCAAAATCCAACGTATTTTACAATTTTTGACGCCAACCTAGGATATGAGAAAATTTTTACCCAAAACAACAAAAAAAATCATAAAAAATTTAAATAAAGTGAAATAGTTTAATAACTTATTTCTTATTTAAATACTATAAAAAGGAGGGTGCTTATACAGATGAGGGCACATATGAAAAACGCATTTCCAAATAAAATCTATTGTCTATACTTACGTATCAGACAAAAATAAGTATCCTCACCCAAACTTAGGAAAAATTATCAAGTAGAATTTTAATTAAAAATAAAAATCAATTTTATCGTATTTTGCTCACCGCCATTCATTAATTACTTGTTTATATGACAGACTGAGTTATGTCCCCCTGACATTGCTCTAATCAATGGCGGATCCATAAAATACCATAAAACTGATTTTTATTTTTAATTAAAATTCTACTCAATAATTTTTGCTAATTTTTGGTGTATATAATTATTTTTGCCTAATACTTAAATATCTCAATAATTTTCCGGTTAATTTATTTGCAACTGTGTTTTTCATATGTGCCCGCATCATCTATATAAGCATCAAAAGGAGCCAATAGGTTACTTCCCTTTATCTATTGTCTTAATAGATTATCTCCCTTTGTCTATTGTGTTAATAAATTACCTCTCTGTTCTTCATTTACTGGGCCGTCCAGGGAAGACGTTAAAAGGAACCTTTTTTTCACATGTGCTGTCATACTAAATAGACATATAAACACAGTATCAGATATGTTGAGCTTTTAATTAAATCGCGAGCACTCTCAACATTCATCGCTGGTTCTTTTCCTCCCACAGTGGTAAGATGTGACACAAGGTCGGGAAAGTGGGATTTGAAAAACCAGCACCCGAGAAGATGAGTACTCTGGCAGCCCCGTTGGCATTCCCTGGTAGGGGCGCCTCAGGCAGTAAGCGATAAACTTACTCCACCCCAAAGAGGGGAGGCAAAGCCTGTGAGGGTGGAGCTCCTAGAACTGCACAGGACAAACCCACAGATCGGCGAAATGAAGGCCCGAAGGCCAAGACGGTACAGGTCTATAGGGTGTAGTATCCATCAGAATAATTATTATTATCACTCAAACGTGCCACGTTTTCCCAAATGTAAAGAAAACATAAACTTGTATTTTTAAATTGACATGGGCCCAGAATAACATTTTTCTCAGGCGCTGAATTTATAATTAGTTCACTATTTCTGGTACAAAAATTAAAAATTTTGTAGCTCAGTAATACCCCTCTCCCCCAAAAAAGGATATTTATGACACAAATTCGCTATTAACTCCTTGTTTGGATATAAGCTCTTTGGACTAACTTTCACTCCAGATATAAAATGGAAGACATATATCCAGTCTCTTGCTGAGGCCGCTGGCAAAAATGGTTGGATCATTTTACTGTTCCAGAAAGTACCTGACTCCAGATGCAATCGTCTACCTATGTAAGAGCCAGATACATCCTAAGATGGAGTACTGTTGCCACATCTGGGGAGATGCTGCACAGAGCACTCTTTCCTGCCTTAACAAAGTACAAAATTGACTTCGAAATGTAGTAGGATGGAAGGGGGACTGATTTTCTCTTCCCTACAATCCTTTTCCCACAGAAGAGATGTTGCTAGTCATTCTCTACTCTATCGTTATTTCCATGGAAGACTGAGCTCCGATCTTTGGTTCCTCCTTATAAGACATTCACGGAAAGAACTCGTCTTCTACCACAACAAAAAAAGACCTTCATTTCTCTTTCTATATGACTAGCATCAGATAGAATTTCCATGAACAGGACTTCTTTGCAAGGGTTTCTCACCTGTGGAACACATTGCTGCGGGACTGCTTCCTTGCTGATTACAACTGGATTTGTCTTCAACTCCAGCGTCAACAAATTCTTGTCATGAACCACCCGCAAATGCAGTTCATACCATTGATCAATGTTAGTACTCCCATCAACCCAATGTGTTTGTCATCTTTCGGCCGGCATTCATTCCCGTCTCATTAATCCTTATCTTTGAGTAGCTATTAGCCTTGATAAATGGTTACCCAATCGTAACAAGCCGCGCATGCGTGGTCCCCCTCTGTATGTGACGAGTGTAAAATGCAATAAATTTGGGCAATTTGGGGCATTTTTGACCCCCTGGGGGCGCGAACCAGAATTTTTCTGAGGTCAAGGATGCTCATTTTATATCCAGAACAATTGCCTCTACATTTTGGCCAAGTTTCAGAAAAATTGAATGGATGGATCAAACGTAATGGGAGGAAAGGGTCATTTTTTGCCATTTTAGGGGGCTTTTGACCCCCTGGGGGCGCGAACAAGATTTTTTCCAAGGTCAGCGATACTTATTTTCTATTAGGAACAATTGCCTCCACATTTTGGCCAAGTTTCAGAGAAATTGAATGGATGGATGAAAAGTTATAGAGCAAAAAATGTCATTTTTTGCCATTTCGGGGCCTTTTGACCCCCTGGGGGGCTAACCAGATTTTTTTTTTTAAATCGGAGAATGTCACTTTCTAACCTGACCAAAGTTACAACTTCATGCAAAATTTCAGAGAAATTCAATGGATGGTTGCGGAGAAAAATCCGGACGGATGGACGGACAGACAGACGGAAATGCCTCAAAACATAGGTCCCCCGATTTATAAAATCGGGGGACCAAAAACAAAAAAGAAAACTTACAAGAATATCTTCCCTGGCTCTTTCTTTAGTTCTGATGGCCGCTTCATATTTACTCGGCCGTTTGATGTTATTCACCTGCAAACAAACGAGAGATTTAACATCAACAACAAAAAAGAAAAGTAAAACCAAAATAAAACTTATCATACACAATGGACTCTTCTGATAAATATATAATACTTTGACCATAACTCACTCAGGGAGTCGTGTAGCAACATTACTTGCTGACGCAGCATGCATACAAGTCGAAGATCTGTCCTCAACAATCAGTTCAACAGAGACTGGGCCATTGCAATGGCCTTTTATCTCTTGGGCTGTAGAATTAGTTCTCGGCAGTCCTAGCTACTGGGAGAGTAGACCTCATTTTAATTCGACGTTCTGTTTTTAAATGTGCTTTTGTGGTCATAATATATAGATATGGGGATAAAATGCACGATATATCATAAAATGAAATGCTATGAAAGACAAGATGTGTGGAAAAGACAAACGGAAAAATCAAATTTAAATACACGTCTCAGGATGAATTAAATTAATTCCCTGAACAGAATAGTTTTTGCACCACTTTTATGCCCCCTTACTTGAGTTGGGTCCACACTCTTCCTATTCTATATTTATTCAGTTTCTTTTCTACTGTTATTTTTTATCTTTTTTTCTATTTTTATTTTTGTTACACCGGCCGTTCTTACACAGGAGAAACTACACCGGTTGTCACTATAAATAGTGCGAGTCACCAGAGACACTGAAGACAAAGCACCACCTTGTAACTGTCTAGCCAAGAGCTAATCACTTTCTTACTTTGTTAATACACTTGTTAAACCAACCCTCGACTTGACTTCCTTTATTTATTATTTACTGTGGAACAACTTCACAACAATTTTTAATATCTTTTTTATATCTATACTTTTAAGGTTTTTTATATGTATGTTTTTAATATATTTTTCATATCTTTATACTAGAAGAATACCAGTCCCAGGATTGGTAAAATGAATTCCCCAAACAGAATAGTTTTGAATCACTTTTATATCCCCTTATGAAGATTAAAATCAAAATATTATTTTACTAAACCTTATGTCTAGAATCCTTATTCCAATGTCGATCAAAATCCATTACATGACTTTGATTCTATAAAATATCTAAAATTTAAGGCTTAAGAGGCATTAAGAAAAATTGAAATTCAGGGAATCTTGTTTAATCGGTGTCTAATAACTATGGATTAAATTTAATACAAATCTAAAATATTTGAATTTTAAAATGGGAGGTTGTGCCCATATTATGCTCCATAAAACATTTTAAAATACTCCAAAGAAATTGAAATTTGGAGAATATTTATTAATTAATGTCTAATACCTATTGAACCCTTTATGCCTAGCAGCTGTGTTTTAAAATTCATAATGATTGGTCAATTAGTTTAGGAGTGAATTCTGTACATACAAATATACAAACATACCTAACTTCTTCTTCTTGTTGTTTTCTCATAAAGTCCGGGGACGTCCTCGGGGAGTCAGGCAGATACTCTATCTGTCCTAAATTTTCTGTGGGTACGATAGAACCTTGTAGTGCCAATATCCTCTCCAGACTACATACAGCACCTGGTGTTCCCAAATGGTCACCCATTTAGTGCTGGCCAGACTCAACGTTGCTTAACTTCGGTGATCTAAGGGAAACCGGTGTGTCAGCATCATTATGCCGTATACTTTACCTAACTTTATAAAGATATATATATATATATATATATATATATATATATATATTTAAATTTAAAATATAAATTTTTATAACACAAAGTTTTATAATAGCTTGATAGTGTAGAACTAGAGCTATATATATATAGTAATAAGGAGTTTATATTACACATTTAGGCAAGATTAGGTTTAAGACTCCCAAAATTCATACTAAAATTATCCCCATGGATTTCAAAGTTCAACTATTAGGTTCCTAAGTTTGAAAAGATGCACCTGAAGAAGATCAGAGATTACATTAGCTAAAACAATGTAAGTATAACAAGCAAGATGAGAATAATAGTAATACAAATAATAAAAAATAAATCTACCTTAGTTTAGTGACGATAGTTACGAGCACAAAATTTCATTAAGTAAACATGTTTTATGGAACAACATCCAAACAGCAAGGATCTAGGATTCCCAAAATTACGACTCCGATTCCAAGGATTCCAAAAATTCACTCTAACTGCTAAGATTTCACAAATTTTCACTCCTAGGATTCAAAAGTATCCGACTGACTCCTAAAATTAAAAAATATTAGGCTCCGACTCCTTATTTAAAAATCTTTTGATATTCAGACTGTCTGTTGATTCTTCGGAGATTAAAAAATCTGACTTCAACTTCAAGCATTCGTACGAGTCCAATTCCGACTCCTTTCAAAACCTCTGACTGCGCAACTCTGCTTTTAAACAGTGGCTGCACAAGAAGTGCAGTGGAATTGTAGAACAAGTAATTTTTTGAAAATCATTCTTTATAATCTGAGAATTTGATATTCAAACGATATAGTAATACAAAAAATTAAATTACAAAAATGTCAACGGGTGTGGAACAATTTCTTGAGAAATGTCAATTTAAGAGGGCAATTTTTACCTTGAACTTATATAGAAAACTGAGCCCCTTGCTAAAAATCGAAAACCTGCTTAAAAACCTAAAAAAAAAAATTAATAAAACTGAAGTCTCCACTAAATCAAACATCTTTAAGAGAAATAACAACCTTTTTAAAAGATGGGATCACCTGATCGCCGAAGATGCAATGCAAAACAAGTAATTTTTCAAATTTCATCTGATGTCACTGTTGTGTCAAACGTGAAACTCGCACTTAAATAGACTTTCTTGGCCGTTAGTAACTATTCTGTCCAAATATTGCAGGGTCTTCGCTCATGCCGGACATCAATAGAATAGAAATATGTCACAAACTCCTATAAGGATTTTGAAGATAGACTCCCATAAACAGGGCAGCAATATATAACAGATTAAGGATACAACCGTGGAATTTCCACAGGTCCCACCAATTTTTATTATTATTATTATTATTATATTTTTTCTGCCCCAAACAAAGCATATTAGCACTGAAGTGTAAGGGACTACTGTGATAGGAGCCAGATTTATAGGGGAGCAATCTAAGTGGAGAGTTGCGCAGCAAGATGTTTGTTCACATTACATTTACATTTCTGCATGTGAGTATGGTCAGGGAAACAGGGAGCAGGAAAGGAATTTCAAAGGCAAGCAGTCCGAGGAAAGAAGTTGTCAGAGTAGAAAATCTACTGGCATCTAAGGACCTCTACAGTGAAGGGATAGGATTTTGCTGCTAGTCGGGTGGCTTGAGGGTATTTTCGTTGAGGGGGTAGATGTGCAATAAGTTCATCGTAGCACATTCTGTGGAAGTACTTGTAAAACAAGCACAGGGAAGCAGCACTGCGCTGATGCGACAGAGGCTGGATCTTGACAGACAGTGCGGGACCTATAAGGTTAGAAATTCTTTTTTACACCCTGTTCAAAAGCGAGAGGCTAGTGGTTAGTGCACCAGCCCAGATTGTTGATATTGTATATATAAATAAGCAGTCGAAAAAGAGTGAATAATATAACCTCTAGAGGTTTTTTAAAATACTGACTTGTATTCCGGAGACGTCAGCATACACACTGTTGAACCTTTCCTCGATTTTCTTCATGACGAGCGACTGAAACGCTTCACGAGCTTCTTGGAATTGTGCCGTTGTGTAGTTGCTGCAGGCTTCATGAATGGCGGCCACTCCTGAAACACAAAAGAGGGTTTTTTGTCTATCATATTGTTCCATCCAACATTTTTTTTTTTTTTTTTTAAATCGCCTTTTTTGTTTTGGAATTTTTGAGATGAAGATTGATAATTTGTACTAGTTCTTACTAGTGATGGGACGATTCCAATATTTTCCCTTGATTTCGATATTATTACCAATTCTGTTCTAAATTCCCGATTCTGATACAATTACCAATTCAGATTCTTTTAAAACCTCTAAATATTTAGCTAAAGAGTTGTTGTTTTTATATTTTCGGATTACCGTAAAAACCCATGTAATATGTGCATATATTTTTTGCAAATGTAAAAAATACACTTGTGTCTATAGATTTTAGTTTTACTGGTAGTTTAAAATAAATAAATATTCATCATTTTATCATTAGTGCCAGCAATAGAAAATTAAGTTTAGAAAAAAAAAAAACAATTAAAAGAATCGTTTTTGACATCAGAAAATAGGAACAATTTTTTCTGATTCTGATACCTCCCAAAAGTTCTGATTTTTCAGATTCCGATTAATGGTCCCAACACTAGTTTATACTCGCTCCTTGGGTGGTGTTGGTACAGTACCTGGGTATGTCAATTTCCATTTTTACCAAGCTTCTACCACTTTAGAGCTAGTACGAAGAAAAATATTTGTGAAATTTCACAAAAAAAAATATGCTACTCAGTATTTGCATTAGTATTTGAGAGAGTAAGTAACTATGATGAATGTATTTACGTATTGTTTTTTTATTGGTAAAAAACATGAGAAATTATATTTTTAAGTAAAAAAATTTGCTTTGAACTAATGTCAAATACACTTTATGTCTATTTTTTTTGCAGATTATTAAAAAGAAAAGGTTAACTTAGTTTAAAAAGATATATTTATGTAATGCTTTTATGTTATGTTAATTTCTTTAAATTTGTTGTGCCTAGTGTACAGACGTGTATTGCGTGTTCGTCAGATTTTAGTTTTCAGACAAAATGGCCAAAAACATCGAGCAGAAATAGAGCATCAAGTTTTGCGAAAAGCTTTGCGATACTCAAACTCAAAGTTAATATCTATAAGTCAAATAAATCAATCTATGTATATAGGCAACTTATTAGTTTGTAAGTTACACTTCTGCATCAATATCGCAGTCCAAACAGTTCCTTTCTTATTGATTTGCATTTTGTCATAAGAAATCACTTTTGTTGAGCATGAGATCTAACCTCCCCTTTAACTTGAAACACAGATCAATGAATGGAACAACCGCTTTAAACATGGCCGCACCTTACACAAGCCATCCAAATTGCCTCAAAATTGACCGTACATGTTAGTGGCAATACACTTGCTCATTATGATCACAGAATACAATATTTCCTGGTCAAGAACAAAGCACTGCTTGCTGTGTGACAAATGAGATAGATATAAAAAATATTGATCCAACAGGTTTCATATAGATATATATCCAGGGTTTCGAATCATGTGACTGGTAGTGAATAGTCGTACTTCTATGCTGATGAGTCTTGATTGAAAAGAGACGAAACGTATACGTCCATAGATAAATAAACAATAACAAATATTTATATATATATATAACTTATATTATAAGATGACATGAGTAGAACTACTAGATATATATATATATAATCAATTTCGATTCTGACCGGACCAAAAAACGGTATCAAGTAAAACTTTTTATTATGTTTTTACAGCTGTGTCATCTCAAATGACTATACAATCAAATAAGGTTTGAATTTTACAGTCAAAAAAGAATCTTCAGAGAAAAATAAAGTTTACATATACACAATTCAAAAGATATCAATATCAAAGGAACATACATGTACTCGTCTCTTGTCAAAGCAGCCTTGGTTGAATTTTGACTACACAACTAAAATATAAATTATATATATATATAATTTATATACAATTCTTTGATAGAATAATTGACCAGAGTGCTCAATTAACAGGGTAAGAGCCTAATATATTTATTAAATAAGATATTTATATTTTTGGCTTTTTGTCATATTAACGGTTTTAAGCCGATAAAATGACAACCAGATGGTGAAAAATAAACATTTCGAAGTTGAATTGGTGTGTCATTAAATAATTGCCATTTTATTGCCATGAAACCATTGATATGACAAAATCCAATACGTAAATGTCCAATACGTTAATATCTTATATATATGATCTGGAAAGTGTGAGGAAGCAACCAATCTGCATGAATTCTTTTTTTGCAGAGAAGAAATTTTAATAATTAATAGACATTTTTTAAACAAAGAAAACTTACCCATATGATTCAGGATTTGTTTGAATCTATCAAAGTTTCTGAATTCCATCACAATATGTTTCATGTGGGCCACTTGAATTTTAAATTGGCAGGTGACATCAAGTTCAATCCTAACACCATTAAAATTTAGGCACTAGAAGGAAAAGAAGAGAAATTGATACAGGTCCGTCACAATAATGTTCATCATCATCATCGATTTAATGTCTGTTTTACATTCTGTCATGTGTTGGACGGCTTT
This sequence comes from Sepiola atlantica, assembly GCA_963556195.1. Lineage (NCBI taxonomy): Eukaryota > Metazoa > Mollusca > Cephalopoda > Sepiida > Sepiolidae > Sepiola > Sepiola atlantica. Next base: position 123,118,470 of record OY744520.1, read on the forward strand.
TAGAAATTGACTTCCAAACTAAGTTATCTCTGCAAGGTCTTTATCCTTCTTTCTCTCACATCCATCCTTATTACTTCCTCCCATGTTTTCCTTGGCCATCCTCTGCCAATCTAACATGTTGGTTTGGGATACCTATTAATAAAAAAAAGTATATAAATCTCAATTCATGCTGTGGTGTTCCTCTTCTACTGGTACTTGGTGCTTACTACTGCTTATTTGATATGTGTCACTACAGACTCCCTGTTTGTGGTGTAATATTCGGACACATATACCTAACTCTAACTTGAGTTCTTATGGAATTTTCCACTACCCTAATTTTATGTTTACTCAACTGTTCTACATCTACTAACCCAAGCACTCTCATCCATTTTTTCATCATCATATTCGGTTTAACATCTGTTTTACATGCTAGCATGTGTTGGACGGCTTTTAGAAATTGACTACCTCAACAGTTCTACATCTACTGACCAAAGCATTCCCATCCATTCTTTCAATGTGATCAAACCAACAAAGTCTCATGTTCTGCACACATCTCCCTATACTGTTCAAATTTAATTTTCCTCTGAGGTCATCAGATCTAAATCCATTTAAAACTTACATTACACATTCATTGTATCATTCTCATATCATTTCTTTTATGCAACACATATCCTCAACCCTTACTGGCCAGGTTTCACCTCCATAAATCATCACACTACACACACATGCCTGATAGACTCTTGTTTTGTAATTAACAAATTAAAGTATTAATGAATTGTATCTTAAATTAAGAAATAGTCTTTGCTTACTCCAGCTTCTGCTCACTTTGATTTTCTTCATCTTGTCTTTTCTTCTTAAAAATCAAATTAACTTTCCTAAATTGATCAATTGGCAATAATCCAGAGAGAGTTTAGTGTGGCCAGATGTGATCGCCTAGGTTCACGCTAAAATAAATCAGCACAAGACAAATGTTCGTATATCTTGATTGAGTCTGGGAGGTGTGCTTTTTCTCAGTCCGCGCGAAAATAAGTACCCCAGTCGTGGTAGTCGCTATCTCTCTGGTCAGTTGTCGGTCCGATCTGTCCCGATCCGCTCTCTATCCAGGTTCGATCCTAACTGCTCGGCTTCTCTACGAAAACTCAACTCGTCAACTTTTTGTCACAAACCTTACTGTCGTCAACTGTCGTAAAACTAACCTACCTTACTGTAGTCAGGTGTCGTAAAACACTGTCACTCCTAAAATGTCGTGTCCAGTGTTATTTTCTTAGTGACCTGAACAATGGAAATTGACCACTCCCAAATTGTCTATTGTCTCTTTCGATGAGTCATTTCCTATCCCGTATTTTCTTTTGTCTTTGTCGATTAGTCACTTCCTATCCTGACCGGGCCCCGACCTTTGCGGCAGCCATAGCGTCACATTAGCATACTTGGCAAAGATTAGGAAGAGTAGGATATGATTACTGGCATGCTAAACCTATGCCTTTCCTTCTCTACTCATCTAGTTTCATTTATTTGTTTTCCTTTATTTATTTCTCTTCCCTTTTAAAATGCAACATTCACTGGAAAAGAGAAATGGGGTGGACCTAGAACCATTGTTTACAATGTCCACCAAACCATGCTCCATGACCAGATCACAATTAAAATAAAATAACTAGAATTCTCTGAACAGATCAATTTTGCATCATTTTTATGTCACTTTACAAGATTACAATCAAAATATAATGCTTTATGACTAGAATCCTTATTCCAATTTTGATAAAAATTCATTACATCATTTTGATTCTAGAAAATGTCTATAATTTAAGCCTTAAGCTTAAGGGGTCAAGAAGAAATTGAAATCATGGAATCTTGTTTAATTAGTGTCTAATCATTATGGATAAAGTTTAATGCAAATCTGAAATATTTGAATTTTCAAATGGGAGCTTGTATATATATATATATATTATGCCCCCCTAAAAACCCTTTAAATACTTAAAAAGAAATTGACATTTGGGGAATATTTATTAATTGATGTCTAATCTCTAATGTGATAGCATTTATTTTTGGGGTATTTTGACAAAATTTGGATGTAAACAAAATTTAATCTTTTCTTTTTATAAATGGACAATTCTTTCTTTTGTGTTATTGATAGTTTTTTTTAGGTTACTTCAAGTTAAGTTACTTTTTTGGTGATGAGCAATTTATTTTTTAATTTTGTTGTTTTTTCACTTTAATGCACACAATATTGTTTGTGATATGAATTTTTATTGATTTATTATTAAAAGAAAAATTAAGCTTGATCTCTAATGTGCTATCAATTATATTACGAATGTGTTCGCTGTTGAAATTAATCTTATATAAACCGTTAAAGTTGCGCTTCCATATCATTTTGTACATATATTTGAGAGGTAATGGGATTTTGCTTGATCTAATAATTATTGCTTCCATTATGATTTTCATTTACTACGAGATGACATTACATTTGTAAAGATTTTTCACTTATTTGAAGCCTGCCTTTTTATACACTGTGAAAATAAGCTTCTGAACCAATAGCACATGAAACATCAAATTTTCTCATTTCAAACAAACTTTGAACGGTCATAATTTGGTGGCTTATTATGCTACCAAAATAAATTTAGTATCATTGTTTATATTTGCAAAGATCTATGTGACCACATTAAAAGTTTTTAGATATAATGAAAATAAAATGTTGGTTTGGGATACCTATTAATAAAAAAGAAGTATATAAATCTCAATTCATGTTGTGTTGTTCCTCTTCTACTGGTAGTTGGTGCTTACTACTGCTTTTTTGATATGTGTCACTACAGACTCCCCGTTTGTGGTGCAATATCCGGACACATATACCTAACTCTAACTGTTTTTTTAATATTTATAGTTCTATGGAACTATAATTGGTGTCAAACAGTTTTTAGCAATATTAGGTTTGTTTTCATCCCGGTCACTTAATTCTAAAAAAAATCTTGCTTCCATTCAAAAAATTAAGAAAAAGGCTTCACAATTATACTTATATGGCCTTCTTATTTCAAGAATATCATACACTAGAGTTCTCAAGTGATCTAAATAAAAATCAGAAAAAAGTTTAATTAGATAATGAAAAAGTGATAACCTTGGCATTCTCACTTCCTTCTTCATCAGAGTGAAGAGCAGAAAGATTGATACAGTTCTAATGACCATATCATCAAGACAATGCCTGATGCAATCCATAATGGAAGAATCGACTCTGGGAAAAACTAAGTTGATAGAAAATAGGGGCAAAGGTTACACCTGCAAATTTTGAATAACCTGGATTAAAAGGTCGTTTTTAATTCTGAACTTTTAAAAGGTTAAGTATGAGTCTCGGCACACCTGTAGTTAGTTGAATTAGGCATAGAACATAGGAGGGGGGGGGGGGGGTGTATGAGAGATATTTTTGGAATGGAAAACCAGTAGCTGAATGGAATTGAATGCAGATAGATGTAGAATTTGTTGTTTTTTTTTAAACTAGGGAATGGATCCACCATGTAAGTTAAGTAATAATAAAGTATATTTAAAAACAAAAAACGAAAAAGCTTACTCATAGATCAAGGCAACATTTTCTCGGACCAAGACAGATAGAAATTGCCGACCAACAAGTTACTCAAGTCTCCAACTGAGTTGTGACAACACCCAAAATTCTTTTAAACACAGCATGGGCATAGAACAAATGATAAATCAAAGTCAGAACACATGTGGGCCATCGTAGGATTGGACTACATTTGGTGTCATGAGACCCAGGAAATGACTGAATGGCCTTCATGACACAACCGAGCCGCCATTGGACAGACATGCTATATTAAGGACGATAATAGCATTTATCTATTGATGAACACTTTTGCTGCAGATGATATGCAGGCCTGGTTAACCAAAACGGAATAATTAATTAAAACTATTTATCAGGATTAACGGAGAAATTAATAAAGGGGAAGAGGCTAACAAGTATTAAGTATAGAAAAGAAGCTTTACTAAACAAAACACACAAGGTGAACAAAAGAATTTAACAACCTCTAGGTTGAGCTAGCAAGTCCTGTGAAATCTTGTTAGTTCTCCTTTTTATAGGAAAAACAGAAGATTCCATTCTTCTTATTTAGGTACTACATAAGATTTTTTTTTTAGATTTAGTTCCCTTGGGAGTCATACCTTTTCAGTTTTGTGGTTCATCTCTAATCTTTCTGTAGGTTGACGTTTTCTTTTAGTTTTTCTGTCGGATATTTAATCCAACCTTATTTTATATATATATATATATTATTGATATCTCTATTTATATAAAGTTAGATATGTGCATATGTTTATATTTTTGTATGTACAGGATTCACTACTAAACTAATTAACCGCTCATTATGAATTTTGGAACACATATGCTAGGTGTAAGGAGTTGTACTGTGGGCTATATTTAGTTTATCTTAGTTTTAAGCAAAGGGGATAAAAAGGGGGGGAGGTCTTTCATGAAAATTCAGATACCTCTGATTTTTTCTTCTTCTGGCCATACATAAATTTTCCAATTGAATCTTGAGAAAAAAAGAGTTAGAATTACCTTGGTCACTTTCTCTTGAGATTTTTCTAAGAGTTTTGAAAAACATTTCTCCTGTCGTTTCAAATCGCAATGCTGATTTTTTAGTCTTTCCATGTCTTGAGTATGCTGGTTTTCTTATTAGTTTAAAAAAAGTCCCTCTGTATATTATTTAATGGTGATAACACAAATACTGTTGGATATTCATGACTGGAACATGGTGGACAAGTCAAACATGGACTGAAGTTTATTTGTACCAAATATGGTTGGATTGCAGAAAGGATTTTGAAATTTATTACAGATTCCATGGGTGGCATTTTTAGTCACCCTTTTTTGGGGTGACCCTAAAGCACTGATTTTATCATAAAACAAAGTTATCAGTTTTATTAATGCTGGTCTATTACAAGTTGAAGAGATTTGAGAAACGCAACATCACAGAATCACATTGAAATATTCACTGCGTCTGCAGCCAGAAGTCATCAAGAAAAGGCTAATGAACAGCAATTTGTCCATCCACTTCCAGTACAGATGCTCAAACTACTCGATGTTCCTGTTTTCATTGGATAATGCATAATTTGTAAAAGTAAAGAAAAATACAAGAGATACAGACTCGGTGAAGCTTTGCAACAATGAACTCTTTGAAAATGAACTTTTAGTTTCTATAAAGTTTAAACATGATAAATATTGTTGTATCATTGTCTGGCAGATGTAACTTTTTCATCAAGAAAATAATTAAATACTTTTATTTATTTTATATTAAAAGAGAAGTAACTCTTTGCCATTTATTATCTCCCTTGAGCAAAACCACTTTTTGGAAAGCAGAGTTATCTGCCCATACATTTACCAGCCAAGAATGGGAAAAATATTTTCAATGAACGCTCGCTCAGCAACTACAATTAAAATGCGTCCTCAATTCATAATAATTTTGTTACAGTTGTATTTATATAATAAATAATTATTATTGTTGATCTACATAGAATGGTTTTCATCTAATTTATTTCTTCACATTAGTCAATATTAGTATCTTACCACTCACAAAAGACTACTATGTTGGCAATTAACTATATTGATTATTTTTTAATACACATATACACACTATTTATAATTTTTTCATACTGGCAGTGAGGGGGTGTTTATCTCTCCACAACATATCCCGCTTTTCAAATCCACTTCCTCCAGAAGTCATACCTCTTTCTTTTTGGATCAATGTCCAACATTGAAGAGGGTTGTCTTTTATGCTTGCTAGAAAGTTTCTTTTCTGATGCTACTTGAGGTCTTTGTATTTCAAACAGATCATAGATTATCTTCCCTACAAATGTAATGATTCATTCTTCAATTTTTACAATGCGTATGATTCATTTCAATTCAATAGATTTGTCAAAAAATAAAACAAACATGCTTCAGTTGCTATTTAGGGAAAAGGGGCATAAATTTACACAGAAGAGGATAGAGTGGCTTGACACCTTTCAATTTTGACTTGAATTTCTGCGTCGTTGGTGAATTTACTACATCCTTTGAAAGTCCATTCCAAGATCTAGAGATTCTGATTGAGAAAGTGGCTCTCCTCCGGTTTAATCAAAACAGTTTCTGGTAATGCCTGTGCAGACCACTTTCTGGTGTAGGAGTTAATAGTAGGTCCTGAGGGAGATCATAAAGGGAATCGAAGAGATTGTAGGCCAAAATATTTTAGTTTGTGATAGCTAGAGTTACCAAATTGCATGTGAAAGTAACGATCTAGTTATGGATGGAAATTCTCACTAGACGCAACAATACACAGACTTACATACATGCACACAGACCAGCATGCATATATATTTCTTTTTATTTCAGTTTCATTATTTTTAAACTTTACCTTGTAGTTCAGTGAAAGCTCCAACAGAAACAATAAAAAAGGTTTTATTTACCGTAAGATCATCAAATATCATCGTTTTATAGACATTCGGAAAAACAATGAATTCATATCCAGGAGGTCCAATATGGAGACCTTCAGTCTGAGGATTACTGTTTAGTCTCCGAGTGATTTTGTTGTAAATAAGACCCACTGAAAAATAAAAATGTTTTAAATGAACACAATATCTTATAAATAAAGTTTGGATCAAAATTTTTATTTTGCTTAGTGATATTTCAGAATAGGGAGGAGGAGTTTTTCACCCTTGAAAAATTGCCTAGCAAAACTAATACTAATTAAAAAAAAATCAATTTTAGTGATTACAGATTTTATTTGGATCAATATTTTTATTTTGCTTAGTGATATTTCAGAATAGGGAGGAGGAGTTTTTCGCGCTTGAAAAATTGCCTAGCAAAACCAATACTAATTAAAAAAATCAATTTTAGTGATTACAGATTTTATTTGGATCAATATTTTTATTTTGCTTAGTGATATTTCAGAATAGGGAGGAGGAGTTTTTCACCCTTGAAAAATTGCCTAGCAAAACTAATACTCATGAAGAAACAGAAACAAATTTATTAAGAGATATATTTTTGTAGCACGGTTATTAATTCATATGTCAATCTTGCTTGAAATAGGAATTTGAAGTGACCGTGTTCGGTTAACTGAGTGGGTGTATATTTGATTATGTGAATGGGAGTTAATAAACAAAAATATGAGAAAGAATTTGAATGAGGAAACTTAGTATGGTCAAAAATTAATTATTTATTTACTTTTTACAATTGAAAGAAGAAGATTTACTAAGTATTTCTTTTTAACATAGTTCACCCCAAACAAGGCAGGCTGCCACTGTATACATAAAGGGTTACTGAGAGATAGATTGACCCCCCAAAATCTACATCCTAAGTTGGGAGCTGTGCAGCGAGATGTCTGTTTACATTAGTTTTAAATTTCTGCATGTCAGTACAGTCGGGAAAACAGAGAGCAGAGAGGCAGTTCCATAGGCCGGCCGCACAAGGAAAGAAGCTATTGAAGTAGAAGGCTCTTCGCCATCTGGGCTCCTCCACAGTGAATGGATGAGATTTAAATGATTGTTGGGTTGGTCTAGTGTGGGAGTTGAAACGATAATGTAATCACAGAATGTCTGTCTCCGGGGACATAACTGTCGCAATTTCGCAAGGGAAATAAGTTTTCTCCCTGTAATACATCTATTCTTAATGTCTCATTATTTTCTAGCTAGAAATGCTTCTAGCTAACAGAATTGTAAGTTAAATCCTCTGTATTTCCATATGAAACACGATATGCATCCTAGACGTTTTTGTGTGACATGCGTTTTGATTGGTTAATCGACATAATCTGTGAGATCTGACCAATCGATGAGTTTGTTCAAAATTTGGATTTAATTTTGATTAAAACGATTAATGAATAATCATGATTTAAAAATTGGAAGTTGCCAGCAAATATTCACAATAATATCGGTGAGCAAAAAAGTTGACTTCTTCCGTCATAAAAAACGTTGCAATGTAAGTTTATCTATTTTATTTGATGACAATATTTAATTCCTTTGCAAGGGAAATCCAAGTTTCACTCAAAATAATTTACTTGACTAATAAATAAAAGTAAAAAAACATTGAAAATTCCAGTTTCTTTGTTTTCTATTTTTTAGTTTCATAACAATTTGATTCAATTTAATGACCAAAAGATAACATAATAAATAAATTTAACTTTTAAAATCTTATTTAAAAAATTTAAAACTAATCTTACTAAAAAATAAATTAATAATTTGCTAAAAAAACAAAATGCATAGTTTACAAAAAGCATAACAAAAATTAGAGTAAATGACTCCCAGGGAATGTACAGTTAGTATTTTATATAGAAACGAGTATCAAAAACAGAAAAATGTCTGTATTACTTGGATTATTCTGACTACTTTTCTCATCTTGGATGTTATTCTCACAACGTTTAGGCCGATGTAACCTCCGACCTTCTTCAGGTGCATCTTGTCAAACTCGACAATCTTTATGCTGAACTCAGGAATCTATACGGATTTCTGGACGGAACCCTTTATTTAATTCACGGGGGTAGATTGCGCTTGTCCCGTCAGCCATAATTGGGTTGAAGTCTTAAATAATTCATAATTTTATTCTTAGTATCGCTCACACTTAGGATCGAACCGTCAACCTCCTGAAGACTGTCATTGATTATTACTTAGTACTTATATCCGATACGTCAGATGTCCTTGTTCAACAGAAAGATTCCAGAGTTCGACCAGATGCACCTGAAGAAGGTCGGAGGTTACATCGGCCAAAACATTGTGAGAATAACATCCAAAATGAGAACAGTAGTCTGAATAATCCAAATAATCCAAATGATCAAACAACATCTCAAAAATTTGGAAACATAATAGAAAAACGTCTGTTTAAATTATGACCTCACAGCAGTGAGACCGTGAATTCATATTACTGCTAAAACATAATCTGTCTGGTGTTTATGTTATGATTATTTAAAAAAATATTTTAAAAGTCAGTAATATTAGAAAAACTCATTTATTACCAGGCAATGCCGGATGGGACATTTGGTTCATTTTTAAAACTTAAATTGGCAGACACATACAACACTAAAATTTTTGGCATTCAAATGTTTTTTTGTTTTTTTTAATTTCTTACTATTATTAATTAAACACTAAATTTGTTAAACTTTTACAAAACTGTTCCTTTTTTTTTGTATAAGTTTAAAGTAAAATTGTCACCATATTTGATTTGACACAGAAAATGTCCATGATTTCTCAAAGGTATTCTTTTTAAGTTAGTAAAACTAACCTTCATAAGACTGGAGTTTCCGAAAAGATACTGCGAGAAGACTGATGATAAGTGCCGCACACAAGACGCTAACAGCGCAAAAGAAAATGGCCTTCTTGCTCATGATGGTGTCCAAGAATCAGCTGTAAAAAAAAAAAAACAACATCATATTATAATAATAATAATAATAATAATAATAATAATAGCAATAATAACAAAATTATTAACAAATAAATAATGAGATATATATTGTTCGCCTGACGTCCCTGGTACTTTTCTGAACATTTTCTGAAGGATTCTTTGCATGAATTTGTCGCCTTGATATTGCATGGTTTTCATGTGGTACTTGACTCTGAAGACGAGATGTTGATGTGACAAATTGGATTTGATCAAGCATGCTCTGAATTTTTTGCAGAAAAATGTGTACGATTTCTTTGGCTCTGAAATTGGCATTAAATCACAGTATGATATAATTTTGATCTGTCAATTTATTTATTTATACTTTTATAGCGCTATTGCAGTTTTTGAAATAACTATTTAAAGGTTTAAATATTGAATATTGAGCTTTATTTGCTTTGGAAATTGATTCTCTTAAGAATCGAACTGAACTATATGAAAGAATTGTTTTTTTATATTAACACACACACACACACACGTTCTTATTAATGTTCTTAATTTCTTTACTAACTCAACGCCTGAGAGATAAAGGAGTATTTTATTCAAACAGGTGAATAACTATATATCTCATATAGATACCAAGTGTTAGCCCCAGGAAGGGTCTCCTTGATTTCTGAGAACTTCGACTGAAGTAAGCTGAAACAAAAAAAGTTGTAAACTTTGAATCCTCGTCGCCACTGTTGTATTTTTCAAAAAGGGGTACAATTAAAAAGGTGGTAATTGAGGTAGAAAAGGAATAGCCAACACAATATTATAATGAGCGAAGGAAAGGTTTATCATCATAGAGGGTACAATAAAGGAGAGACAGACCTTAGTGAGGAATTATTAATGATCCGAGGCAAAGATCAATGTTCAGTGCAGTGATTCTGCATTGATTTCCACAGTTGGTTGAGGTTTTTCTAGAACTGTCAGATAATTTACGTCATTTTCAGGAACTTCTCAGGCAGTTGTGTGCAAACTTGCTACAACGGACATCTCTAATTCATCATTGCCAACTGCAGATGGCCGTTTACAATTTTCTTCATCTTCAAGGTTTAAACTCATACAAGAAAATTACTTGCATTTGCTTCCTTTTCATAATTTTTTTTTTTTTTTTGTTAACCTGAATTTGTAACAACATAACAAAGTTAAGCAACGTTGACCCTGGTCAGTACCAGATGGGTGACCATTTGAGAATACCAGGTACTGTATGTGGGAGGACGGTAAAAAACTGCAAAAATTAACGTCATCTCTGACCGGAATATAAGTGCGACTGGGGACCGCTTGTAAATTTAATATTCCCTAGAAACTTCCTTCAGAAGAAGCCAGTTCAACCCACCCAGGGTGAATAGTGCACAAGGTAAATGTTTAAAGTAAATCTAATAACAAAAACCATGAAGGAACTATGTGCTTTTAAAGGTTGTTGCGATATATGAATGTCTAGTGGCTTTGAGTTATCTCCCTTGGAGATATATCAGAATTATTTCCTTCGACTTATTCTGGCCAACGAATATTTTCACAACGTTTCGGCTGATATAATTTCCAATCTTAAGGTGTGCCTTGTCAAACTAAGAAATCTGTATCGAATTCTGAACGGAACCCTTTATCTAATCCACGGGGTAGCTTGCTCTCGTTCTGTCAGCCATGAGCGGGTATAAGTCTTAAGTAATTCGTAATTGGATTCTTAGTATTGCCCATACTGAGAATTGAACCTTCAACCTCTAGAATGTCACCTTTTTTAATACTAATGGGTCATCGCTTATCAAGGATAAGGGTTAAAGAGATCGTCGGTTGGACGTTAAGTGCCACCACACGAGGATTGGAAACAACCATGGAATGGGCAAAAGATTTCTTAAGAGGAATTGATTATCCAAGAGAACAGCTCAACAAATATTTGTTTACATTAGACTTAAAGATGACCATGTTGTAATCAGCTAAGAAGCAACTTCGTGGTATTTTGTTCCACAGACGGGACACTTTTGGAAAGAAACTTTGTTCATGGAAGTTGTGCTTGGTCTTTGGTATGGAGAGAGAGAAAGGAAAATCCTCTGCTGTGGTTGTAACCAGGCGGGTTTTTGCTGTGACTGTTTTACAGGGAGGGACGAGGGATTAGAGCTCAGTCGATCACCTACTATGAACATCGATACAGTAGAGAGAGGCTCACAACATCTCTTCTGGTTCTTATATAGGTAGAGGATTGCTTCAGGAGTGAGGTATTTTCTGGAGTAATAGAATGATCCAACCCATTTTTCAATGACCTTAGCATTAGATTTGATGTAAGTCTTCCATTTCAGGTCTGGGGTAAAGTCAATCCTAGGACCTAGGAAGGGGGCTTCTTTAAGAAAAGAGTCATTCATTTCAACTGAGGAGAAATGAGAATCCGAGCATTGGTGGTGAAAAGAGAGAAGCTTGATTTTGGAGGCGTTAAAAGTTACAAACCACTTTTTCCCTCCACTGCACCACGTGCTCCAAATCGGAAGGGAGGGAGTCAGAAAGATTCTGGGCATCAGTGCTCCTCGAGGTGCTGCCATAGATAGTTATGTCATCTACGTAGACATCAACAAATTATCTCAAGATACGATTTGGAAGATTATTTATGAAAATTAGGAAGAGGGTAGAGCCAAGAACAGATCCCTTAGGTACACCGGCATTAATATTTTGAGTTTCGGACTTCTTCCCATCAACACCTACTTTAATAGACCTATTGGAGAGAAAAGATTTTATGGTTCTGAGAACATTTCCAGATATTCCATAGCTAGCAAGTTTGTGGTGCAAATCTTTGTGCCAAACCCTATCGAAGGCCTTTGATATATCAAGAGTGATCACCCTAGAGACCGATCAATAGATTCACTCATCCTGTGCGATATTACAGTCAGCACGTCAGCTGTAGATCTTGTAAGATGAAATCCATATTGCTTGTAGCTAAGTAGATGGTTTCTGTGTAGGTGGTTGACAACTTCTTGATTTATTACAGATTTGAGCAACTTATGACGCACAAAAGACTGATCGGTCTGTACTGAGATGCAGAGGACCTATCTACCATATTTTTAAATACTGTGCAGACCAGCGAAGTCTTCCAAGGTGATTATTACTTAGCACTTATATCCATTACGCCACAGTTCCTTGTGCTCTCCTGTCTGGAAGTTAAGAAAACTTGTTCCACGCATCCGCGAAAATTCAGAATAAGATATCTCTCTCTTTTATGGGCGATCTTAAAAAGCTATTGGACATTGTCTAACTGGTTGGCCATCTTTATATGGTCTTCACAAACCCTGATGCCATGTCTGTAAAATGCCTTACCTGGTAGCAGTCATCTAGACTCCAAAAGCGGACCAACACAAATGTAAGAAATATTTACTTATATTGTTCACGCATATTCTCTATCTTTAACCTCGGCAACATGTGTCTTTTTTTTATTGTATTGGGACATTAATGTATTCTTTCTTTGGTATTGATGTCTGTCATCCTTTCCTTTATGTATGATATTAAGCACCATGTTACATGTGTATGCATGTAAATGTAGTCAGGTGCAACTCAATTCTTTTGTGGAACTTGTAAGCATTTGATGCACAAGAAGTGCAATGCAATTACAGGTAGGTTGAGAGAGGATAACCAGTTTGTGTGCAAGAAGTGTAAGACAATGGAGACAGATGAGAACTCAGATATAGAGAAAGTATATTCGGATGGTGAAGCTATTGAAAAGTTTTGTTACCTTGGTGATACCATTGAAGCACAGGGAGGAGCAGGTGCTAGTGAGATTGCAAGAGTTAAGAGTTGATAGAGTAAGTTCGGGAACTTCTGCCATTACTAACCAGTAGAGTGTTACCACTGTCGACCAAAGGAAGGGTTTATCATGCATGTGTACACAGTGTGATGATGTATGGAAGTGAAACCTGGCCAGTGAGGGTTGAGGACATGTTGCATGGAGAGAATGATACAATAGATGTGTAATGTGAGTCTTAAAAACTAATTTAGATCTGATGACCTCAGAGGAAGATTAAATCTGGACAGTAAGGAGATGTGTGCAGAAGAACAGACTTCGATAGTATGATCCAGTTGAAAGAATGGATGAGAGTTCTTGGGTTAGTAGATATAGAACAGTTCTTCTTCCCATGTGAATGTGGTTCTGTGTGTGTTCATTGAACAGGCCGTGATCGTCTGCTCATTGTACTGGTCTGAAGTCAGCACTCGATTCCGACACCGATCGCAATGTCAATTCTGTGGTCTCAGTCAGTGCTGCAACAGAATGATTCTCTCTCCAAACAAAATTACAACTCCAATTTTAAAACAACACAGTTTTATTTTAAGGGTCGTTACAATGATACTCTTTTTCTCCTACTGAACAACAGGCTTGCAAACCAACACTCTTAGCCCAACCAAACACAATCCATTAGCTAAGAGCCCAAGGGTCAATCTCTGTCCGAGAGGCACATTTAACTGAAGCTACTGTTGCAAATTTTTAAAACGATGGGAAAATCTGAATTCGGTGTTTTGATAAAACATCACTCTCTGATGGGAAAAATATTGTTCAAGCAAAGCAGTTGCTTGATAAGTGTTATTCTGATTCTGCTCTGTCAGAAACAATGGTTAGGAGGTGATATGCTGACTTTAAACATGATCGTACAGACACATGATGCTGAACGCTCAGGTCTCTCAAATTCGGCAGTTGTCCTAGAAAACATTTTTAAAAAAGTCCACAAACTCGTTTTGCCGAATTTGCGTAAGATAGAAGAGGAGACATGGACTACTGGAGAAGAAGAAGTCAGAGCCCTGTTGGCGTTTGAGATGAAATGTCTTAGGACAATCCTCAAGGTTACTAGGAATGACAAGCTTAGTAATGCTTGCACACGCAAAGCGCTGGGCATAACGGAAACCATCGAAGATGTGATGTCGGCTAGGAGGCTTCGATGGTTTGGTCAGGTTGCTATGAGTAGTGGGATGATAAATACCAGCTACAGAAAAGACTTCTCAAACGCAAGACCAAGAGGACACCCACCAAAAAGATGGTCCGACAGCATTAGTGAACAGTGCGGCGTTCCTCTTTAAACATCTGAGAAATATGCAATTCAGAGACAGAATTTTGTGTTCAATACAGCAAGGGGACATTAACTCCTGTGCGATTAAAGTAAAGTAAGAAGAGGAGTTGAAGATATTAACCACTTTGCATGAACGTTTTTCAATGAGAAAGTTGTGTTCAAAGTGAGTGCTGCATTTGTTGACAGTCGATCCAAAACAACAACGTCTCACTGATTCAGAGTGTTGTTTGCAATTACCTGAGAATAACATATTTTAAAATTATCTCCCTTACCCGAGAACTCGGGTTAAGGGACTGCAGATGCTTTAAAATACTCCTATGGCACTTTGTGCTAGAGCTGATAGAGAATTTTAGTGAAAATTGAGTTTTAAAAAAAGAAGGAAAAAAGAAAACAAAATGTTGGAAATTAAGAAAATTAAGCATGACAATCCAACTATTTCAAACTTTAGCATGACAGACAAAAGAAAATGCTATCTCAAACTTAAGCATGACAAACCAGTGAAAATACTATTTAAAATCTTTGCATGACAGACTGGCTGACGAACAGACTCTCCTATAGTAATGCTTAGACACATTTAAAATAAGATGCTTCTATTTCTGTAGGTTTAGTGAAGAAAATGGTGTTTCTAACTTAAGTGTGACAGACCGGCAGACAGAGTATCTGATAGAGATGCAAGGTTGCGTCCAAAATTTTTATAAAAACTATATTTCGCCAAAAGACAAATCACAAGTGGAATTTTATTAATATGAATTACTTAGTAGTAGTAGAAGTAGTATCGTAATTTTCACCCTTTTCAACACATCCGACATCGATTCATGCTAAATTTGGTGCAATTCTGTCAAATACTTTTTGGAGGCTGTAAGTATTTATTATTATTATTAAAAGCAGGGCTACCTGGCATTGCCTGGGTGTCCTAATTTCAGTAAATTACGTGGATTACACTACAGAAAAAAATAAAAGTAATAAGTAAACAATTGTAATTTGAAATGCCTAACTTCATTTGGGGGCAAAATCAGAGTAAAAATAAGAATGCCCTGCGTTAGGTTCGAACTCACAAACTATGTTTCTAAGTTATGGCGAACTAACTGATAGTCCACGTTAGGAGGTACGAAATTATGATGTTATTAAATATATAAACCAAACTGTCTTTTTTTCTCTTTTCTTTTCCTCTTTCTTTCTTTTGAGTAAGTCAGCCAGAGATAATTAAAGAAAATAGAGAAAGAAAACGTCCCATTTCTCACTGGTGAATATCGAAGAAATTAGCTGGTATTAAATTAGTATCCGGTGATTTGGGGAGCAGTTTTAGGACTTGGGAGTGCACAAGGGTTAGCTTCACCGACTGATATTAGTAATCAAAAAAAAAAAAAAAAAAACTTTGAATGGATTAAATATGAAATTTAATGAAATCGTATGGAAATGAAATTTCTTTTTTTAACAACACAAACCAAAATTTGATTTAATTATTTTGACTGACGAAACAATTTTTTTTTAAGTAGCTTGTAGTAAAAAAGCTATTAATCACAAAAGTATAAGGGTAAAAATGTGTGTAACATGTTTCTTTTAAAACTTCTTCCTCTATTCCTTTCCTCATCTTATTTCCCCCCCCCCTCTCTCTATCTCTCTATCACCCGCCCTTTCGTTTTCTGACAATTGAAAAAAAAAAACGTTAACAAATTACTACATAAGATTTTTTATATCGCTCTAAATCTTAGACCCCCCCCCCCACTAACTAATTTTGTTCATAGTTACTCCCAAAAGAATGATTTTAAAGAATCTACCTATATTTTGCCAGAAGCAATGCCGAAAACGAATATATCAGCTTTGTGAGCATGTCTCGTGTTTTTTTTAATTTTTACTTTTAACTAAACACACAGACACAAACACACACATAGACAACTTTCTTTTATATATAAGATCATCATCATTATCATCATCATCATTATTATTAGCAGCAGCATTTTGATTCCTATGACATACTCAGCATTTCACGGGTTCTACCCCCCCCCCTCCACACCCGCATGCTTTGATTTAGGGAATGGCCTAATTTACAATTGGAAAGAACTTTATCATCTGAACACATTTTTCATTTTTAGGTTGGGTAAAAAAAAAATGTAATTTCTGAAGCAGGGAAGAATTGGATTTAATCTACTTGTTAATAAAACAATAATATCAGTGGAAACCACGGATCCAGGCATGACTATTTGTCACAACCATCCTGGGACCATCCCTTCCAAAATAAAAATAAATTTTTTAAACTATCCTAAACTTCAAGGGATTAATTTATCTTCTATAGTTCTCAGTCTATATGAATAAAATAAAATGAAATGTCTGTTTTCTTCATTGGCAATTTAATAATTGCCAATGAAGAAAACAGACATTTCATTTCTGTGCGAAGTTTGGGTTTTAGTTTAGCTCTGCAAAGGGTCATTGGGAATTTATTTAAGCATCATTATTATTAGTATTATGCTTCAGAATTTTTTTAGATGAGGAGGATTAATAATTTGGATTATTTGGACTACTGTTCTTGTTATTTTCACAATATTTTAGCGAATGTAACCTCTGACCTTCTCCAGGTGCAGCTTTTCAAACTTGTGAATCTTTATAATCGAACTCTGGAACCTGCACGGAATTTTGAAACCTTTTATTTAATCCACTTAGGATAGATTTTTCTCGTTCCGGCGGGTAGAAGAGTTTATTATCTTATTCTTAATTATTATCACCTACAGGATTGAACCTTTAATCTTCATTTAATTAATGCTTTTAACCATTGTGCCACAGGTCTATCTGGAAAATTCTAGCATAAATTTGGGGAGCTTTAAACCTAATCTTATCTAAATTTGTAGTATTAATACATACACTCTCTCTCTCTCTCTCTCTCTCTCGTGCCACAGATGTTTTCAAAAATTTCATTCAATTTTTAAACCTTCATTGATTTAAAAGAATACAGGATGGTGTGCAACTTCTGGGACACCCTGTATACATATATATTAATGGTGTTCTAATCTATTATTTATAATTATTGGTTTCCGTATTGTATTTAATGGATATGTAGCTGTAGTTCATGTAGCAATCAGTTATAAGTGACAGTCTTCTACCTTCGTGGATTAAATAAGAGGTTCAGTTAAAAAATTTTGTATAGTTTCCTGAGTTCAACAAAAAGATTCACAAGTTCAAAAAGATTCACCTGAAGAAAGTTGGAGGTTACATCGGCCAAAACGTTGTGAAAATAACATCCAAGATGAGACGAATAGTCCAAATAATTCAAATAATACACATCATAATTAGCATTTCTTAATTGTATTACAACTGGAATCCCAATTTTGTGCGATTCTACCCAGTAGTTTTGGAACCTATACACAGTAGTGTGCCGAAATCATGGAGAAACAAGAGCTTAACTCATCACCCTTTCCAGTAGCAATTTCTTGATTGCCAGTTTGTCGTTTATCAAGAAATTAAATAATAATTTTATTTGGAAGGGAAATCCATTTGTTACAGTACTGATTGAGACCACATGATTGACACTACGATCGGCATCAAAATCAAGCACCGAATTTGAACAGAGACAACGAGCAGACGATCACGATCTGTGCAGTGAATGCATACAAACAAAAGTTCACAACATGTACAAAAAAGTCAACAATTTTGTTCCAGCAAGCGCAACATACGACCAGGCTCGGAAGTTAAAAATGTATCAGTTACACTATTAACATCAATGTTTTTAAATTGTTTCTTCAATGCATAATACCGTCAGTAGTTTTTATTTTCAGTCAAAAAACGGATTTTCCCGTCATATTGTCGCTTATTTGTTTGTTACAACGATTTTGTGCCCTCTTTGAAACCGCGCACTAGGGCAGCTGCCCTTCCCTGACAACCCTTTGTTCCACCACGGTTATTGTAATATATTGAGATAAGGCTGAAGTCAGGACTTAAGAGAACGCATGTGGATGGTGGGCACCTCATACTTTTATTAGCGGTGTGTTTACATGATAAAAAAGAGGATGAAGTCTTGTTTCTATTTCTGGTATGATGTCAATGAAGAGTTCTAAAGGGAGATAACATATAACTGACTAATTAAAATATTAATATGCGAGTACGTTTGTTCCTGCCTTCCTTCCATTTGTATCAGATATTAACTCGAAGAAAGAGAGAGAGAGAGAGAGAGAGAAAGAGAGAGATACTGACTAAATGTGTCACATGTTAACACCCTTACCTCGATTTGGAGAATCATGGTAGTTGGAGAATTGGTAGGGGAGGAGGGGGGAGTGATAGGAAGAGGAGGAGAGGAAGGAACTTTGAGGTAGATGAACAAGGAAGAAGATGATAAAAAAATGAAAGAGAAGAAGAGAAGGGGAGTCTAAAAACGCGAGTTCATGTTATAAAGAGTTTAAAAACAAACAAAAATATTTCCCTTCATTAAAATATTTTTAATGCAATGTCATCTCATCAACAATGTTCTAATTAAAATACTGTATCATTTGCACAGGTCCAACAAGACTTAATTATTGTTAGTAGCAGTACGTTAATTTTCACCCTAAAAAATTAACATAGTAATACGAATAATTATTAAACAAATAAAAAACACAATTTTTTTCTTAATGTACTAAAATATTATTTTTAACTTGCTATATGCAAGTTAAAAATAATATTTTAGTACATTAAGAAAAAAATTAAAATCAAAATTAGATTTTAAATCTTAACATAACATAACATATATTTGGGAAAAGGCTCGTGCCTGTAACTCCCGCTCCTTTCCTTTCCCTCTTGTCCACTATACTAATTCGTACGCAGGTCCGACTGAATATTGTCTGTGAAACCAGTGTTTGTCCAACTTGCACTTAAAGTCGTTTATATCTGTTGCGTTGATGACCCAGTCTGGTAGAGAATTCCAATTGTTCACAACCTGTAGCCCAAAGGAATACTCTAATTTTTAGCCTGCCATGTTTCTTTTCCAGTTTCAGGTTGTGACCTCTTGTTCTGATGATCTTGCTGAGGGGTAACAGTCTCTCCTGGTCCATGTTGTCTTTGCCTGTGAGAATCTTGAACGTTTGGATCATAGCTCCACGTTCTCTTTTATAGTACATGGACGAGAGCTTCATGTATCTTTGTATGGTAGGTCCCCAACTGTAGAGCACAATTTGGTGGGTCGGCGCTGGACCTTTTCAACTATGTCAATATCACCGACAAACTGATGGACTCGTGGTGCATTTCCGTACTCAAGGATGGGCCTCACAATTGAGGGTAGAGCTTCTTGATCATGGTTTTGTCTCTGCTAACAAATGTTCGTTTTATTGTCCCAAGTGTATGGTTTGCTTTCTTTACAGCTTCATTGACATGGAGATAAAATGACAGTTTGTTGTCTACATATACACCCAGATCTTTTTCAATATCTGAAGCACCAATTTCTTTGTCATTTCCTTCATTGTCCTTCATGAGATAGATATTCCTTTGGTTGTTATGTCCAAACTGTATAACACTGCATTTCGAGGTATTAAATTTTAGCTGCTTATCTGCTGACCATCTAGAGAGCCTTTCTATGTCATTCTGCAGTGCAGCTCTGTCATCTTCCGTTGTAGCCTTGCTATAGATCTTCGTGTTATCGGTAAATATGCGTGCCACACTCAATTTCATCTGGCAAGTCGTTAATGAAGATGACAAACAACAATGGTCCGAGGACACTGCCCTGTGGTATGCCACTTGTGACATCAGCCCACTTGGAGACATGCCCGTTTACTGACACTACAAGATAAACAAAAAAAAAGAAAACACACACACAAGTATGGCACGTGAAAAGTAATATTTTAGCACGTTTTTTTTAAACAAAGAAACAATCAAGGTGAAAATTAAGCATTGAATTTTGCCTGAGAAGTGAAGAACAATTATGAAGGATAAGTGACAACATTCCCTTTGTTACCCTCTTTACAAGGAACATTATTATTCCTCCTTACAAAGAACATTGTTAACTTATTTTTATAGTTTATACAATCTTAACTGTCTGTGTCCGCCCACGATTGTGTTTCATTTTTGTAGGTTGAAGGCAATTAAAATGTTAATTACAAAGAGTTAAAAAAAAGAAAAAACTTAAAACGACCAAACACATAGACACACACATTGGCTCAAACTATAAACTAAATTGTTTTAAAAGTTAATTAGTCAGTTTTGTTCATTAATAAGCAGATACTAGTTGACTGTATGTATTTTTCTTCTTTTTTGTTGTTTTAAATTGTTCACATTGGTGGCAGCCGCTGATACATATGTTATATACATGGGTCATTCAGGAATAATACTGTGAGGTCCATTATTTAATAAATGTTGTCTAGGAAAAGCCAGGCGGTAGATACAGTGAAAAAAATGTTATTGCACCCATAGATATCATAATGTTGTCATGGGAAAAGAAGGATCCAAACCAAATGAGGGGATGAAGTTTTGATACATGTGTGTGACGGCCATGTTCAATAGTCTTTATTTCGTGCGATACCATGTCTGAAACTTTGACCTTGTGATTCATGTATTCTTGTATTTTTTGTTGTTCTTGCATTGGCTTAGAGAGAGAGAGAGAGAGAGAGAGAGAGAGAGAGAGAACCGTGGTTTAATCTTGTGCAATTTTAGAAAATATTAGTGTTAAAATTTTATAGCTTGTTATAGGATTGGAAAAATGTAGGTGAGGTATCAGATATTCAATATTTAACAATATAGAAAACAATGCTTTCTAAGTTAAATACAGTACCCGAAGATCGAATGAAATACCATTTAAATAAGAAAAATGGAACAAATAAAATGTTATATATATATATATATATATGGAAAATGAAAAAAGGAAAACCAAAAATATTATTTATATATTCATCAATGTTTCGTCTTCATTTCAAAACTTCCTTAGGATGATTGGTCTGAAGAAAATAACACACAAAGTACAACATATTTGAAACAGTGGTAGTAGTAGGAGAGAAGCTTAAAAGGGGGGGGGGGCAGAGAGAAGTGTAAATTATATAAAGATTGATATAATTTATTTAAAACTCGTTTAGAAAAATCTTGCTTGGAGCTATCAATACAAATTTTATCCAAACTTGCAAAAAGAATGGAAAGCTCAATATTTCTTACACCATAAAATAAAACTTAATAATATTAATAAATACGAGGTTATAGATTTAAAATAGCATTTAAATCAAGTTTCAAATGTTCCAGTGTACTTTTTTTTTAACACAGTTCACCCCAAACAAGGCAAGCTGCCACTGTAGACGTAAGGGCCTACTGAGAATTAGGGTGAGAGTTTTGGGGGTCATCATGAATTAAAGAATGTTTATAAATGTGCATAAAAACAGATTTTAGCCATTTGTACTTCTGAAAACTCATATCCATCTATCTATCTATATAGATATATATATATATATTTGATGTTTTATATATGTATCTTTATGTATTTTTTTATATATTTTTATATATTTTCAAAGCTTAATTTTTATTACCCAAGTAATGTCAATGCGGTAATGGTCCTCTGAGAAGATTTTCTTTGAAAACTCATGAGTTAAGGACACAGTATCACTCCTTGTTTCTGAACTTGAATAAAATCTGATTAATTTCTCATTTTATTATGTCATTCAATTAATATTATTGCTCTATACACTATATTGAGCTTTGTTTTTATCCTGATAGTCTACTGGCTAAAGATATTATTTATATCTTTAAAGTATTATCTTACTCTATATATATTTATATAATGTTAGGTATATGTATGCTTATATATTTGTATGTATAGGAATCGCTCCTAAACTAATTAACCGATCATTATGAATTTTGGAACGCAGGTGCTAGGCATAAGAGTAGGTAATTTATTTTATGTGTTCCAGGACAACTGGGCATTCATCATCATTTGTGTCCGTACGACCATGTTTAAAGTCAACATACAACCTCTTAACTGTTATTTCCGACAGAGCAGAGTTTGAATAACACTTATCAAGCCATTACTTTGCTTGAATAGTATTTTCACAGCAGAAAGCAATGCTTTATCAACACAAGA
This sequence comes from Sepiola atlantica, assembly GCA_963556195.1. Lineage (NCBI taxonomy): Eukaryota > Metazoa > Mollusca > Cephalopoda > Sepiida > Sepiolidae > Sepiola > Sepiola atlantica. The sequence goes on from OY744520.1 coordinate 123,140,866, forward strand.
CATTCAAATTAAAAAAAAAAATTTATTTTCAAGAGTAGCTTCCCTTTAATAACTAATTTGTAAACTAATAATCCGATTCAGCTCAAATTTTAGTATATGAAATTTGAAGGTGTTATAGTAATCTACACTATTTCTTAACTATATGGACTCTTCTAGACATTATGTATAGAACAGTCTTTCTGTAACATACTATTCTGTAATCTGCAAATACACACTCTTGTAAATATACCACCGTGTTGTCTTATTTATTATTGGCCCTTCAAGGTCACAACACTGGCGATGAAAAACTCGGACTAATTCAAACACAACATAACCCGGACTTATGTCACACACAACACTATCGACAACTCGGACTTATGTCGGATACAACATAACCATTAATACAACTGACGATGTTGGATTGTCAAACAAGATTTAGGTAGTGTCCTCAAAAATGACAACAGTAATAGTGAGAAGTTAAAAGATTTTTAACACACAAGGTGTACCAAATGTGTGAAAACATCAACAAGAACAACTTCGACTAGAAGAGAAATTCTGAGAAAAACAAATAGAACGAATGGAATATCAGAAGAAAATGGAAATAGAAAAGCTTTGTCAAGAAAAAAATTTCAAGAAAAAGAATAAAACTTTTAAGAAAAACAATTTTTTTTCTTTAGTTAAAAATAATTAATAATTCTTTAATTAAAAATATTTTTTTTCTGTTCTTGTTTTTTTATGAAGAAACATTTCCTCAAATATTTTATTTGCTCTAAGCAAATAAAAATATTTGAGGAAATGTTTCTTCATAAAAAAACAACAGAAAAAAAATTATACAGATTCCCGAATAGGGGTCAAAATGATGAAGATGAAGATTAGAAGTGAAGATTAGGATTAGAGCTACGTGTTTTGGAAGTTGCCAGAGACATATAGCAGATAAGCTGATAAAATCTTTCTCTTTTTTTCTGAACAACGAAGGAAAGCGGTCGTATTTGGGATGTTACTTCCCCCCCACTATAAGGAGGAGATTCAGATGGTTTATGTATGTATACTGTATAGCACATTTAGCATAATGGTTAGAGTTCAATCCTTAGTCGAGTCATACCAAATACTCTAAAAATGTTACTTGATGCTTCTTTGCTAAACACTCAGCATTATAAGGTGAGGATCAAGGGTAAGTGGAGCAATCTCAGTGTAGTAGCCAATGAAATGGGAGTGTTCGGATCACCCTCGACTATGATCGATCCATTTATTTTATTATACTATATACTGGAAAATAAAACCCCAAAAGCATTGTTAAACCCCAAATGATCATGTGCTGTCTTTATTAATAACTTTTACAACTACTATTATTATTAAAAAGAAGATGACTGCAACATGAAAAAGAAAAAGAGAGTAACATTACTGTGACGCCTACTTCTGCTATGTGTTATCTACACAACGAAACTCCAGCTGTTTATGTGATAATCTGCAAGGATCGAAGAACTGGTTTACTGTAGTGTTAAAGTTTCACACACTCAACCTAAGATCTATCCTCCACTCTATAATAAAGAGAAACGTGTATTTATTTGTAAATATATATTTGCCCTATCACACAAAAATTTATCCATAATCAGACGTTTTCTTTCTATATCAATCTATTCGTTTTTTTCTTCTTTTTTTTTTTACTTTCGAGTTTGAGGCATTTCATTTCTTTCTTATTTCATGATCGTCCTCTTTCAATTTCATTTTTAACTTCTGTTAACGTCTTTGGTGTCATTTTTTATGTATATTCTCCTCAATCTTATCAAAAGAAGAAAATAAAAAGCAAAGTTACGGTTGGCGTTTATTTTTTCTTCTTTATATCATCAGAAATGACTTGCATTTTATTTTTTCAACTCACGATAGTTCAATCCTATCCTATTGAATTTTTTTATTAAAGCATTAGAAAGACCTACATTGGAAAGCAAATAGCAAGTTAGACTTACTCCATTGTCTGAAATGAATTAACAAAGAAATCCTCCACTCTAAATAAAAAGTCAACAGTAGGTATTTTTTCTTTAGATCATCAGAAATGATAATAATTTATATGAAATTCGATGAATTTTATATGAATATTGAGCAGACACTGGCGTAACAATTTTTTCCCCCCCTCATTTTTGGAAGAGACTGTACACTAGTAATATATATTGTTCTCAGATAATGATGTTAACTTTTTGGAGGGACACCTGGTATTAACACTTGGTATAAAACAAAAGAAAAAAAAGGAGTGTTTGCCTTTCGAAAAAAATATTTATTTAAAACACTTAAGCAGGAGGACACATTTCAAAACAAAATATCTTTCCCGCCCAGCTGTGAACAATCCAGACTCAGGAAGAAAAATCCAAAACGGGAAAAAATCTCCAGGGACACAGATCTAAACCTCTAGACAAAAAGGATTATTAGACTTTTTCTTCTGATAGAAAAAAAAGCTGACAAGTCGACGGAGAGAGCATATTTTCAGAAGCCTGGGTTGCTTTTAAATGGCTCTCGGCACTTTTTGTCATCGCAGCAAGAGTAAATGGTTTGGTTGTTTTGTTTTACGGCATATCAACCCTTTGAGGTTATTTAATGCCAAATCCGGTCATTTTGGTAACAGTTTTTACGCTTCAAGTTCTTTATATTTTTAAATATTTATTTATGGTGTTTGCTTTGGCTGTTTTGTAGAGGAAAATTGTTGTTTTTATTTTTAGCATTGCAGCACATGATTGAGCTTTGCAAAGGGAAAGGAAAAAAACAATAACATCATTTGGTGCATTTTAGGTCAGGAAGCCGGTATCTTCAGACAGCCTGATCTAGTAGCACCAGAAAAGTAGATATTTGACATGTACAAAGTAAAGTTTAAAATAGAAAATTCCACAAAATGATAGGTTAAGAAGATAGAATTTTCCATTAAAAGTGAAGTTAGAGTTACGTGTACAGTAATTTGCATCATCGGAGGAAGTACCTAGGATGTTAAAGGATGTGTATATTATATTCATAAACAGTTTGGCATTGTTTTGATTAATATCATTAAGATTATGTCCCTAAACGCTACCAAAATGCCTCTATTATTACTATTAGAAAAACTCGATGATATTCCATTGTTAATTAAAGAAAATCGGTTTAAATAAATCTTAGAATAATAATTACAAAAAAATCCTGAACCTTAAATTATAAAAATTTACATACGTTAATTATTCTTAAATATTTATTATAAATTCGATGTTGCGTATGTAAAAATATGGTTAAATATGGAAAATTCCATGTTAAGGTTAGTTACGCAAGAAAATGGAATTTTTCATGAGAGGTCAAGTTAGAAGTTAGGCTGATGTGTAAAAGAAGTTGCATCATGGGAGGAAGTACATGGCAGAAAAGCTATAGCGCTCCTTCCTCTTAAGAGTTAGTTGTGAAAGTGAACTGACGCTGTTTCTGAGACGTCCACCACCCTACAGAGATTGGGAAGGGAAGATGTAGTTTATCGAGATGTACTTGTAAGTCCTGTAAAAAATAATTTAAATCCCAGAGAAAATATTCGAATCATTTATTGCTCTTTTAATTATTTCCACATAAAGTTAGATTAAGAAGATAGAGTTTTCCATTAAAAGTTAAGTTAGAGCTAGGCATACGTGAACAGGAAGTCCAAAGTGAGACGTGGTGAAAAGCAGAGCAAAATCTTCCTCTTTGGCCGATAAACTGAGAGGGTTCGGCCGCTTTTTTCGGAACAATATCTTCATCCGCCGCTCCAGGAAGCAAGCAATGAGAATACGTCATTTTACAGTAAAGGAATAAAACATCGAAGAGCATATCGCCATTCAGCAAGAATATTGATGGCATTTTTTTTTTACTTTAATTCACCTCAAACAAGGCACTCTTCCACTGTATGTGGCTGTTAAATAGTAAGGAGGGTGTCTGGAGGGGGGAGAGTAAAAACGAAAGTCGGAAATGACGTCACGTCCGGTCGGGTCTTTTTCTGTCTTTTGTTCCTGACCGCCAACGAAGGCAGATGTGAAAAACGGCTGGTCCACTGCCAGTAGGCGGGGGACCGGAGAAGGTGGGGCACAGTAGCCCAAAATGGCCAGACGATATCTCCCTCTTATTCCTTCATCCTCTCTCTCCCTCGTGTACATTTCGTCTCTCTGTTTTACGTTCAATAAAACTTTAAAACCCTAAACCCTGAGTCCATGTGTTTGTCGATCACAGCCGAAGAACAGGAGCCAGCAGTGACGAAGCTCGAGATACACCAAACAACAAAGACGAAATCCGGGTGCAAACATCACGAAGGTAAGCCGCAATGTAAGATGGCTACTGTAAATTAGGGGCCAGATTTATAGGGGCATGCTAAGTGAGGAGTTGTGCAGCAAGATGTTTGTTAACATTACATTTAAATTTACACATGTTGGTACAGTCGGAGGGAGCAGGGAGGGATTTCTAAAGGCAAGCTGTCCGAGGAAAGAACCTATTAGAGTAGTAAACCTTCCGGCAACTGGGGACCTCTACAGTGAAGGGGTGTAATTTTGCTGCTTGTCGGGTTGTCGGGGGTATTTATGTTGAGAGGGCACAAGTGCAGCAAATTCGACGGAGCACATTATGTTGAAGTACTTGTCAAACAAGCACAGGGATGCAATATTGTGGTGATGGGACAGGAGTTGGAACTTGATAGACAGTGTGGAAACCATTAGGTTAAAGACTCTTTTTGGGGGTCTGTCCAAGAGGGAGAGACTAGTGGTTAGTGCATCAGGCGAGATGTAACAACCATACTTCATGCATGGGCGAATGATGGCTTTGTAGAAATATAGGATACTGGCAGGTGTGAGAAGTTAAGTTTTCTAGCCCGGTAAAGGGAGCCAACCTTCCTTTTTAATTGTTATCCATTATTACAGCTACCAGGGAAGAGAGGAGGACACCTGCTGTTATTATCACAAGCAGAGAAGAAAATGCCAGCAACTCTGTGTCTGCTGTTAAAACACTACAACAATGACAGCTACTGTCCCCACTTCGTAAGACCTCACTTTCCACTTAGCATCAATTTATGCGTCAACTGTCGACGGATCTGTGGGGATCAAAGAAAACCCCATGCAGTGTTACATTATGATTGTATAGTTCGATTCCTGAATGACAATTCATTAAACTTATAAAAATCCAAATACATTACTCAAGGTAATGGTTTTTTGTGGGACAAAAAAAACAGTCCGGCGGTCACATGTCTACATGTTTGAGAGTCATGGCTTAATCTTTAGTAATCAAAATAATTGTAACATGACCCATCTTAACAATTAAAATGCAATAATATTGTTGTGAAGTTGTAAATTTACCTAGTAAATGGCTAGTGTACTTTCACTGCTAGCTATATTTAAGGAGAGACTTATATAGTAATCTATTTCTACTTATGCTAATTATGCATATCAATTAGCCAGTATCACCACATCTCCCTGAAACGTATAGGCTTTATGTCTCTAGTGCATCTTGCACTTCTTCTAATGATCGTTTCATTTTAGATATTACTTTGCTCTTATTTCTTTCTTTCGACCTATCTCGCACTAAACTGTAACCAGGGTCGCCCCCTTTCATACTTTAATCCGAATTCGAATGCTCATTTTGACTTACTTGATCTTGCATTGTTTCATCTTCTGATGTTTCATTCTGTACAGGTTGTTCTAACTCAATAACGGCAGGAGTCGTAGCAATGTGTTCATTTTGCTCTTCATATTCACCCTGATCTGCATGGGCCAACACACCGTTTCCGTTTTCTCTATTTATTATAGCTGTATTGTGGCCTTTTTGCACGATAAATTCTGTCCTTTCTGGATTTAATTCTTTGTTCTTTTTGTACCAGATGTTTTAATTCGTAGAATACGAAATAGTTAACAGAACTCTAATTTGTCTTCCCATTAAAACTGATGGGCTTTCTGATCTTCCTCGTGTGGTATCGGTTGATAACTTAAAAGCAGCCTTGGTAGAAAAACTTCTATTTTTTTTTTTTTTTTTGCTGAGAACATGCTTTTAGTCCCGTTTTTACGGTCAGCACCATTCTTTCCACCAACCCATTCGATTGGGGGTGATATGGCGGTGTCTTATACGGTTTACATCCTATTTTTTCCAACCATAAATTAAGACTTTCATCACAAAACTATGGAGCATTATCAGATACCAAGGTTTTTGGGATACCCATTCTAGAGAATATAACCCTTAGTATCTGTTTTATGGTAGAACTTTTCTTGTCCGGCACACTGACTACTTCGGGCCATTCTGAAAAAGAGTTTACTAATATTAATAAGAGTCCCACTCAAGAAATGTACGCATAATCCATATGCACATGACTCCATGGCTCTACTTCTCTGGGCCATGAATGTAAAGTATTGTGTAAAATTTCTTAATTCTATACATTTTTTGCATCTTTTTGTATATTCTTCGTGACTATCCCGGCCATAATGCTTCTAGTGTTATTCTTTTTTGTGTGGCCGCTACTCCACAGTGTATATCATCATGTACACTTTTTATCACCAAATTCCTTTGTGTTTCTAGGGGAATTACCAGATCTCCATTACAAATCACTCCATTTTCTATCGTTAATTTATGCCTTATTTTTTTGTAAGGTCTCTCTGTCTTGGAACAATTTCCACATATATATTTTCTTATTCTCGATGTTATGCTACTTAGTATTGGATCATGTCTAGTTTCCATAGCCATTCTATCTAAAGATAAAACATCAGTCTCTACCCAATGGAAGAATGTATCTTCAGATTCTTCTTCTGCTTTATCTTTTGTCTCCTTGTAAAATCGCAACCTTGGTAGTGCATCTACATGTGGAATTGAATTTCATTTGACATATTCTATATCAAAGTAAAATGCCATTAACTTTATTGCCCACCTTAATATTCTCGATGTCGTAACTTTGAGTAATTCTTTTCTTGGATTGAATATAAATTCTAATGGTCTATGATCACTTCTCAAGAGAATTTTTTTTCCAATTAGAAATGGTCTAGCCCTGATGGTGCGTCATACAATGGCCAATGCTTCTTTCTCTACATTTGAATAATTAAATTCATTGTTCGATAGTCTTCTTGAGAAATCCATTATCGGATGCCCTTGTGATAATATTGCATGTTCACTTGCATCTGTGGTTAACGTAATGTCCTTTTTGGGATCAAAATTTTTTACTACTGGTTACTTTGTCATAACTAATTACAATCTCTCAAAAGCTTTTTGTTGTTTTTCTAACCAAATAAATTCAACATTTTTTTCCTTAAATTTGCAAATATATTTTGGTAAATATCGCCTGTAGAAATTGACCAATCCTAAAAAAGATTAAAGTTATTTTTTGTTTGTAGGTATAGATATTTTAAATATTTTTTCTATTAAAGCTTCATCTGGTGATATATCTTCTTTTAAAATGGAATACCCTAAAAATGATATATTATTACGCATTTCTTTTTCATTTATAGTCATTCCCGCATTTCTTAATTTGTTCAAAATGATGTCGGTTTTCTTTTTTAATTCAATTTCATTATTTGCTCCTATGCAAATATCATCTTGGTAACAGATCATATTTTTTATATCTTCTCCTAAAATCTGTTCAATAGTCTTTTGAAATATGGCGCTTGCTGTTTTTATTCCATATGACATTCTTTTCCATTTTAGCAACCCTATTGGCGTATTTATTGTTGTTACTTCTTTGAAATTATCATCTATTGGAATTTGGTAGTATGCCGTTTTCAAATCTATTTTTGTAAAAACGCTCATTCCTGTCAGCGCATGTAATACAACCTCCACATTAGGTATAGGATACGAATCCGGGCAAACTTTGTAGTTTACACATATTTTATAATCTCCACATATACATGTCTCCATCTGACTTTTTCAAAACTACAATGGGTGATGCCCACTTGCTACTCTCAGGTGAAACATGTTCAATAGGTCCTGTTCAATTAATTTTCATAGTTTTGCTACTACTAATGGCAGCAAATATACTGGTAATTTTCGTGCTTCATAATAAGAGGAGGTAACATTTTCTTTTAATTTTAAACTAGCTTTGTAGTTTTTTAATTTAAAGTCGGCTTTCCAATGCGTTCCCAGAAATCTTTTGCTATAAGCGTTACCTCACTGCCGGTATCCATTTGCATATCCAAATCGACATTGTTAATTTTGACTTTTAATATATCTCTTTTCTTTTGTTCAATTTTTTCAACATTCTTATTTTTGTTTTTTAATGTAAAGACTTCCTTATTGGTTTCATTTTCTTCAACTCTTTCAACGTTTTTTTTTTGAACTTGCATACTACTTAAAAATGGTTCATTCTTAAGCAATTTGTACAAGTTTTTCCAAATGCTGGGCATTTTTACCTTTTTATTCGTGTTCACGTCCACAATACCAACATTTTCTTTTTTTTAGACATATACGTATCGGTGACTATTTGTTCGCCGGGTTGACTTTTATGATCGTTGTATTTCTGTATTAATTCTTGTTGCTGCATAAAGTCAATGCAACTATTTAAGAACATGTTTCCTATTTGTAGCTGTTTCATTATTTTATTCCTGTGTGACGCATTGCATATACCTTCAATTAATTTTAATTGAACTAAATCTTCTTTGATAGTCTGTTCTTCTAGTCCAAGTTTTTCAAACTCACAATATCTACTCGCATTTTGTAGACGGTGTAGATATTTGATGATTGATTCATCAATTTCTTGTTTCATTGACATAAATTTGTTCTTTCTGCCACGACTAACCTTTTCTTAGGTCTCATATTTCTTTTTATGATCTGACTTATTCTTCCGAAAGTCAGGTTCCTCTAGGTTCATGGGATACACCATGGTTGAGACTTTCGTGATGGCCTCACATCCAGCTGTAGCCAAAAATAAATTTGTTATTTCATTTTCTCCTCCTGTTTCCTTGTTGTCTTTTAACATTTTAGTCCTTGCACTCACAGCAAAGCATCTTATCCATGTGTCCACAAAGTCGGATCCTCGAGAGATAATTGGCATCCTATTGGCAACGCCATTGCTGCGAAGTTGTAAATTTACCTAGTCAAGTGCTAGTGTACTTTCACTGCTAGCTATACTTAAGGAGAGACTTATATAGTAATCTATTTCTACTTATGCTACTTATGCATATCAATTAGCCAGTATCACCACAAATATGAAAATGAAAACAATGGTTGTTTTGAATGAATGGAGGTAAAAACATGGTTAATGAATAGAAAATATTTTTATTGCAAAGTGTTCTCTTGTTTGTAGCGGAGAAAAAGGCTTGAGTTTTAGAAGTTTGTAGGTATGTTTGCCTTGTGACAGTGTGTGTAAGTTTAGTATGCACTGTAGACAGTGTGTGTATATATGCTTGTTATTTTTTTAGTTAATCTGAGAGTATATGCGTGAACTTGTCTGTGCATGAGTTTAGTAGGCATTGTGTTTATATGCTGCCTTTTGTCAGTGTGTGAATGCGTGAGTTGATAGTCATTGCTTCCCTTCCTCCTGTCTAGGGAAGCAGAGCATATATTACGGCATATCTTTGCTCTTTTTTCATGATGGGGTGCTTGTAGAGAAGCAGCAAATTTTATGTTGTTATGCGAGTGTGGAAGATAGAAATACTAATTCAATTTTCATTACGTTAATTAGAACCTTTTACTTTGTGCTGTCGTAATTCAAACATGTCGTCACTACAGCAACATCACCACTGTAAAGTCCAGCAACATCACCACTGTAAAGTCCAGCAACATCACCACTCTAAAGTTCAATCCTTCCTCACCATGATTGAGGTGGTGACAACGTGGTAGTGTCAGAGCTATGTCATCTGTAACTCAGGTTCCTGGCAGGGCTACCCATGGCAGACAGGTTTAGCATCAAGCGGTATTAGGGAGAGCCACAACCCAGTTAACAAGGCTCAGCATCAGGATCTCTCATCCTCTGGTCGTCTCTGCCTCTGTGTGTGGCAAGCAAAGACAAGTCAGGCACAGGACCGCAAATCAATGAAGTGAAAGTGACAAAGTTGCTTTCACACCATTCCTTTGTGTGTTCTCGGCCAAATCTTCCCAGGCTTCACATGCAATTGCTGAACCTTTCTATTTGCGGTGTCAAGGATAAAAACCTTCAATCCTGCAGGTGAACAAATTGAGGAGTAATTCATGCAGACTAGACAATCCTGAGGCACGATCTTTGTGAGCTCTATGCAGAAATCTCATTTGCTTAACAGACAAACAACATCATCATAATCATAGGTAAAATTTTAAAATTGAAATAAAAAGTATTTATTTCTTATATTATTTAGACGAACGTTCTCATCTTGAATGTTATTCTCACATTTCAGATGATGTAACCTCGGACCTTCTTCAGAAGCATCTTGTCGAACTCAGGAATTTTTATGTCTGCAAGGTACAATGGATAAAAGTGCTAAGTAATAATCAGTTCTAAGTGACAGTCTTCTGGAGGTTGAAGGTTTAATCCTCAGTGTGTGTGATACTAAGGATACAATTACGAATTATTTAAGACTTCTACCTGGTCATGGTCGACAGAATGAGAGCAATCTACCACCGTGGATTAAATAAAGGGTTCTGTTCAAAATTCCATAGATTCCCGAGTTTGACATAAAGATTCCTAGAGTTCGACAAGATGCACCTGAAGAAGGTCGGAGGTTACATTGAGCCCAAACGTTGTGAGAATAACATCCAAGATGAGAATCGTAGTCCGAATAATCCAAATAATCCAAATAATCCAAATTATCAATCCTCATCCCCAAAATTCCAAAACATATTTATTTCTTATCATAATACACTGAAATTCTACGAGTATCAATGCCAAAAATTGGACTGATTACAAATTAAGATTCTTATTAGTAAAATAAAAACAAGAAGAAACAAAAAAGAACGAATATTTGGTTATATTGAAGATGTTCCAACAATAAGAACAAACTAAATATCTCATTGTTGTTGTGTCTTATGGCATGTCCACCACCAATGGGTCATTTTTTATGCCGAATTCGCACATGTTTTTGTATACGACTGATGTTTAGATTAATTTGAAATTGAAAAGATTTTTGTTACGTGCAACACCTGGTCTTCCTAAATGGCCACCCATTTAGTACTACTCAATGTTGCTTAACTTCGATGGTCTTACAAGAACTAGTGTGTCAACCTAAGAACAGCAACAGCAACACTCAAACATGATTTCAAGTAAAAATAAGTTATTTGAAAATAATGCTGAAACCCATTTCACTTTAAATAATTGCCGCCCTTAAACTAGTGAATTACGACATATATTTTTTTTGTTTTTGTTAATTAAGGGCATGTTTTTTTAATTCAACAACCAAAAGTTAGTGACCACCACTCTGAACTTAAAGTGTGTGTTGGGTTTAATAAAGAGCATGTTTTTTTTTATTTATTAGAATTTTTAGGGTAAGAGTTTTCATCCATGCTTTTAGAACTACGGGTATTAAAAACAGGAAACCCTATTTCAGATTTTTCGTTTTATTGACCCCCTAAAAAGAGTAAAAAATAATCACTTTGAGGTATTTTCTTATGAGCCCATTTTCATCCAATCCTTACCTCCATATCTTTTCATCAGAAAAAATGGCCCAAATTAGTGCCCCACCCCTCTCCATACACACAAACAAAAATTGGTTGGCCATTCTTTCTTACGCTATCTGGTCAAGAAGTGGGTTGTTGTTGCAAGGCGTTCACCCTGGTAAGATTTAGCCAGCTTTTTCTCTGCACTACAGTCTGAATAATGGCAGTCCTGAGCAAGGTTATACAATATGGTTAACCAATCGCGATTCCACTGTTGAAGGCTGACCACCTGTAGACCTGAGAGCTCAGCCAGGTTGTTGTCCACTGATACACTTGCACCACCCAAGGTAGAGCGGTTGGAAGGATTACATCACAAATTAACTCTATCCGGACAACGAGCTGCATGCCCAAGCCATAAAAGACGTCATTGCAACAGGACAGATAGCAGAGACTTTAGATTGAGGTGTTGGCAGAGAACAACAGTTGGGACACGGTCGTCTGGTGCAGGTAGTCATGGTCAAAAATTTCCTTTTACCGATCAACCACCCTCATTGACGAGAAAGTGGGTGATCATTTAAGAAAGTGATCCCCCACTCCAAAGTCTAATTTATTGTGTGTGTGTGTTTAATTACTTTTTTGTAGATATGTGTAATTGCAACAATATTTAACGTGAGAAAAAGTAGTTTACGTAAAATATGGGAATGTGCGTGTGTTGAGACTTAGGCTGCATCTGAAATTCAAGGATTAGGTGTTTTGAAAGGTTGTGATTTAGTAAACTCAGTCGGTAAATTTTAAAATATAAGCTTTTGTATTTTGTTGTTTAGAAAGGAATCAGCTTGACATTGTCAGGCAATATGAATTGAAATAAGTACATAGATGCTGCTGCTAGATCTGCAAAATAGGTAGGCTCTCTACACCGGGCTAGAAACTTCTCACACCTGCTAGTATCATATACCAATAAAGCCACTATTCGTTCATGCATGGAGTATTGTTGCCACATCTGGGCTGGTGCATCAACCACTAGCCTTTCCTGTTTAGACAAGATGCAAAAAAGAGTTTCTAACCTAATAGGTCTCACACTGTCTACCAAACTCCAGCTCCTGTCACATCACTGCAGTGTTGCATCACAAGTATTTCCACAAAATGTGCTCTGATTAACATGCTACACTTGTACCTCATCAATGAAAATACCCCCAACCCACTCAACCAGCAGCAAAATCTAACCCCTTCACTGTGAAAGTCCCTAGATGCGGTGAAAATTTTGTACTCTGATAGCTTCTTTCCTCGGACTGCTTGTTTTGGGAATTCCCAACCTGCTCTGTTTCCCCCAATTGTATGAAAATGCAGAAATTTAAATGTAATATGAACAAGCATCTTACTGCCCAACTCTCCACCCAGCTTATCTCCCTATAAATCTGGTCCCTATATACAGTAGCCCTTACGCTTCAGTGGCAATTTGCTGTGCTTTGAGTCAACAAAAGTAAAAATGAAATCTGGTACAGTTGGTTGCTAATAAATCCAGTTTTTTTTTCATTCTATCTAAAAGCTAACGAATTCCCGAATCTTGTCATCCACTTTACGACATACATACCCAGCAAACCATGACCAACATATTATTTACCTCCTTGCCAGAAGGCTAAGACACAAGGTTCGGTGTGGTTTTGAGAAGCAAGCACACTAGGATAAGTGCACTCTGGCCTCCAAAAACGCCTAAGCAACTTTGTCGGTATTCCCCAGTAGGGCGCCACAGACAATTAGTAATAAACTAAGCCCTTCTCAGAGAGAAAGGTAAAGCCTGGAAGGGTGGACTTCTTCAGACTAAACAGAACCATACCTCAGTGCGACATCAACAAAGCCACTGTCGGACTGATTTGTATCATAATACTTTGACTATGGTCAGACCAACCAATAAGTAACAACAACCTTTTGGCTAGGAGCAAAGTGTCGTATCTGTTCTGATACTACACTTCATTTTTTTCTCTCCTCGATCAGTGAAGCAGAAATATGTTTAGACTGAGGACATTTTTAATTTTTGCTCACATCCAGAGTGCCCCTTTTTTGGGAGCTGGATTTTCTCCACATTAAAAACCGACTAAGTGTCTAATTCTGCCCTTGTGGGGAGGCAAGTAAATAGGAATATCCAAGTGAATTTAAGATCAATCATAGGTTTGTTTATAACTGGGTGTGGCTAATATTATACATATATATATTTTTTCATAACTTACCATATATATATTATATATATATATATGGTAAGTTATGAAAATATATTTATGGTAATTAAGCTAAACAGAGGCTTCCGCGTTTCATCCCCGTAGAGAATCGTCAGGCTAAAATGTATTTGCCTGTGTAGCTAAATTGCTATAAATATATTTTCATAACTTACTACCTAGTTCTACTCACGTATTGAGTACTGTTGAAGTAAATACTGAAAATCGATGCATAACATATTATATCTCTTTATAACATTTTATGTGGATACATGAAATAAAAACAAATATTTATAATTATATATATATATATATATATATATATTTCATGTATCCACATAAAATGTTATGTATCATGCCATAAATATATTTTCATAACTTACTATATATAAATATATATATATATATATATATATATATATATATATATATATTAAAGAAAGATGGAGATAAAGAATTGTACATAAATTAATACAAATTTTATTACATCGAAAGTTCAGATGCAAGGAGTTACATTAATCCTTAAACCATGGTTTTTCAAAGATAAAACTCTTCTCGTCAGAGGATAAATCTGGTAATATGGTATTTATATCAATTAAATATTACCTAGTTCCATTTCACTTTGAAAAAAAAAAAAAAAGTGAAATGGAACTAGGTAATATTTAATTGATATAAATACCATATTACCAGATTTATCCTCTGACGAGAAGAGTTTTATCTTTGAAAAACCATGGTTTAAGGATTAATGTAACTCCTTGCATCTGAACTTTCGATGTAATAAAATTTGTATTAATTTATGTACAATTCTTTATCTTCATCTTTCTTTAATATTGATTGCTCTACTCAACGTATTGAGCTTTATTTTATCGAGATAGATAACTACGATATTTCGCTTATCGTTAATTCTATTATCATTAGTATATATATATATATATATATTTATTATATCAATTCTATTATCTTTTATTATTTTTTGCTCAATCGTACAATAAAGATTTTGCAAACATTTTGGATAAAACAGATTAATCTTATGTATTATTGGGATTATTCGGACTACTATGGTCATCTTCGTTGTTATATTCTCAACCTTTTGGCCGATGGAATCTATGACCTTCTTCGGATCCACATGGATACGTGGCATAACGGTTAAAAACGTTGGTTAACAATCAGTTGACTGTCTTTAGGAGGTTTGAAGGTCCAATCGTTATTACAGGTGATAACAACTAAGAATAACATAAAATTAACACTCCTATCTGGTCATGGCTGACGGAACGAGAACAATCTTTCCCTGTGGATTAAATAAAGGATTCGGTTCGAAATTCTGTATAGGTTCCCGATTTTGACATAAAAAAGATTCTCAAGTTTCTACTATTAGGTTCCCAAGTTTAAAAAGGTACACCTGAAGAAGGCCGAAACGTTGTGAAAATAACAAACAAAATGAGAATAGTAGTCCGAATTATACAAATCATACAAATTATCAATCCTCATCTAAAAATTCTAAAACATGATTTGTTCTTAAATTGTATTTTGAGTCCAAGGTCCTGAAATAAAAGTTCGTGTTCAAAACGTAACTTTCATTCAATGTTTTATCGCTGGCGGCCATGTTTTTTTTTTATCGCTGGTGGCCATTAGTTTTTTGTTTTGTTTTGTTTGTTTATTTTTTGTCGCTAAAAGTGTTTCAACTTTTTTTAAACTTCATTTTACTCAAAACACAAAAAAACGCTTTTTATACAAAATGAAAGTTTAGACATTCTTTTACACAAAAATATTTTTTACGGTAAAATCCGTAAAAAATGTATTAACGTGTTTCAAATTTAAAATTAAGATGAAGATGTAAAAACATAATTTAATAATAACAATACCCATCAATAAAAAATGGCGTCATCTAAATCTTTGAAAAAAGTTCAAGTTAATAGACTTTAAGAAGCAAAGTTCAGTTATATTTCAGGGGGAAAAAACAAAGTAGACCAACAAAAACTATCAATTTTTGCAATAAGTTCAAATTCCATTTTTTCTATAAATACTTGAAAGATAAATTTAATTATTATGGTATAGTTTGGTCATTCAATTATTAATTGAACCTAATTGAAATTGTTATAAAAGAAAGCTATAACTAAAATCGATAAAAAAATAGGTTTTCTTTCTTTATGAGCCTGGCATGTTTACAATATCAGCAGGCAGACTGGATGAAGATTTACGTGACGAATGCAGGGAGGGGAACCCTGGCTGCATACTGTCAGTTTGGTGTGCGAGCAAGAGGGAGTGGTATTTTTCTGTGTGCGCGAAAATTAAGCAAAATGGGTGATATTTTTCAACAGGTCCTATCCTACAACTGAACCCTTTCTTTTCTAAAAATGACAAACTTTTAGGAATTAAAAAATATTATTAAATTAAATTTTAAAATATTAAAAGAAAGAAAATACTGATTTTAGATTTTTTTTTTTTACTTAATTTAATTGAATTATCGGCATCTACATGTTTAAGTGACTAAACAAAGGTGGTTATGGTTATTTTGCTCAGAATCGGTATTCACGCTTACTTTAACTTCTTTTAAATATTTATTTTTAACGCAAATAGATCACAAATGAGGTAAATCAAAATAAATTGTTTCAACTAACTGTATTTCTTTTAAAGTAATTTATGTCGGTAAGAGTAATGATTACCAATTTTTTTTTATATATATTTAAGAATATTTTGTTTTGAGAATATATCATTTTGTTGTGATATTCAATTTTTTAATATTGTAGCAATTTTGTTTAATGTTTTGTTTTCCTTTTTTTTCAATTTACCTCTAATTTGTAATAAAAGAGAATTGATCGATAGCCATCTCTTACATTTGTTCCAATACTATACCGATAGTCAGGGTCCATTTTTAGAAAACATTTACGTAGAGAACAGAATCCTTCTTGTAAATACAAATAAATATATATTCCAATAAAGATTCAGCTCTGAGGAGGTCGCAAATATCGAAACCTCGATTTGTCGATGTAAGCCAAATAATAACTAATATATATATTATATATATATATATATATATATATATATATTAGTAAGTATGCCATGAAAATCAAATAAAACATGATTTCCTAAAATCAAATTTGCTTCATAAAATAAAAGTGTGTATATTTTTCCTGTAGAAGAATTTCAAAACAAACTACTAGGATTCGTTGAAATCAACAACAGCAACTTACCCTTTTTGGTCTTCGACGAGATTTTTTCCGCTAATTTGTTTTCGTAATTAAAAAGAAAACACTTTTCCCCAATGAAAACTTCAATTGCCGCAACTCCGTCGTATTTATAAGAATAACTAGATATCGATACTTAATTGGAATAAATATTATGATTATTATCCAAAACCTCAACGGAAGAAAACAAGTATAGTAATGCTCGAGATTTCGCCATTGAATGTTAGCGAAACAAACACGCAACCTGTGCACCCCCAAGTTTAACTCTTTAATTGGACTCGCCCGTTCCGACCTCAACTCTCCCCCTTTTTCTCTTGTTGCAGTCGTCGTAAAATGCCGCACATTTTTCTGTTTTTACTACGCTTCTTTTTTTCTTCTTTTTTGAAAAGTGAGAAGACAATAATTGTATTGGACTTCTTAATTAAGCCTTTATTTTTATATTTTAAATTCTTTTTTTGTATTTTAAACAGTAAAATGTCAACGTTTAAAGAAGAGAAAAAATAATACTACAAAATTACAAAAAGGTTTAGACAATTAAAGTGAAAGTGATTTGTTTTTAACCAAAAATCAGAGAACTATCTCAATGAAAATTTCGGGCATTTCCAAGTGTAGTTAACAGAACAAAAAAAGTGGTGAAAAACAAAAATGCAACAAATAAATGTTACCAAAGGCAAGATAAGTTACTCTTCTACCTACCTTGGCCTTTTGGCTAAGATGAAAGTGTAGTATCTGTTCGGAGTGCTCACCTCTCGGGCGCTGGCTTTTCAACCCCCACTTTCCGGCCCGACCTTGGGTCACATCTTACTTGTGGGAGTAGGATAAAATTGGCCTTGTGCCTAACTCCTGGAGAGGAGTAAATAATACTACACCCCATAAACTGGTATTGTCTTGGCCTTCGGGGCTTGATTTACGCCGGTCTATGGGTCTGTCCTGTGCAGTTCTAGGAGTAAGTTTATTGCTTACTGCCTGAGGCGCCCCTACCGGGGAATGCCGACGGGGCTGCCCAGGCAATTTTTAATGGCCAGAGTGCTCACTTTCTCGGGTGCTGGCTTTTCAAACCCCACTTTCCCGACCCGACCTTGGGTCACATCTTATCTTGTGGGAGTAAGATAAAACTGGCCTTGTGCCTAACCTCCTGGGGAGGAGGTAAATAAATAAATACTACACCCCATAAACTGGTATTGTCTTGGCCTTTGGGGCTTGATTTACGCCGCTCTATGGGTCGGTCCTGTGCAGTTCTAGGAGGTCCACCCTCCCAGGCTTTGCCTCCCCTCTTTGGGGGAGGAGTAAGTTTATTGCTTACTGCCTGAGGCGCCCCTACCGGGGAGTGCCGACGGGGCTGCCCAGGCAATTTTTAATGGCCAGAGTGCTCACCTTTCGGGCGCTGGCTTTTCAACCCCCACTTTCCCGACCCGACCTTGGATCACATCTTACTTGTGGGAGTAAAATAAAACTGGCCTTGTGCCTAACTCCTGGAGAGGAATAAATAAATACTCTTCTACTTACCTGGATAGGTTTATTTGTGTTTCAACTTATTTTAAAGCGTTTTTTTTTTGTTGTAAAAATAAACATAGTGTCCACTCGTGTTCAGTTAGAATGAAAAACAAGATGGCATCGATAAGCAATGCACGTGTCCCCCTCCCCTGGCCCCTGATAATCGCTCAGATGTTAGAACATTACATTTTCGCACGATTGGTGACATTTATTGGATGTGTTTCTATCAGTATTTTGTTTACTTTTTGTTTTTTAAGCGATTATTAAGGGCCTCATGGGTAAACGTAGATTGCTTATCAACGCCATCTTCCTTTTTTTTCTCGTTTTAACTAAACACGGTGTTTGTTTTTACAAAAAACAAAACGCTTTAAAATAAGTTGAAACACAAATAAACTTATCCAGGTAGGAAAAAAGAGTAGCTTATCTTGCCTTTGGTAACATTTATTTGTTGCAAATTGTTTTTGTTTTTCACCACTTTTTGTTCTATTAACTACACTTGAAAATGCCCAAATTTTCAATATTTATCTTCTATTATATAAAGGGTGAATTTAGGAAAATTCGGCAAAGGAAAGTTCGGCAATTTTGGCAAAGTAAGAAAATTCGGCAATTAAGGAATAAATATCGATTGAAAATAGATTTTAGAACCTTTCTTGCGGTGGGGGCGGGGGATATAGTTATAAGTACGGGGATACCAAGCCCGCCACAATAAAGACTACTTCTTCCTTTTGGTACTTGTGCAGTTTACAGACCGGGCTATTTTTTTTATAGAAGATTTTGAAGTTAAATTCAATTTTTACAATATTTTTTGTTTATTAAATTGTTAGGTGAAAATACAGAATAGTTAACAAAGCCCCCTTTCTCCATGTTAAGAATGGCTTTCTAAATAATGTTATTATTTCAACCCGGTTCGTAATTAAGTTACGAGATTTAATCTATCATAATGCATTTAGGTTTCTTCGTAAACAAGTCAGCCATTTTTAAAGATTTTCGTTGCCGAATTTTCCTTTGCCTGATTTAATAAAGGGTAGTTTTCTGTGCGTGTCTAGTTAAAAGTTATAAACTACACAAGACTGACCGGAGAAATGCTTGTTTCGATTGTTCTTGGGGTTAAATAAAAGAAAAAATTGTAAAGAATAAGTAGCTTAAAATACGAGGGGAAAAAGGGTGTGTCTACATATAGAAAGATACCCGTCTCTCTCCGTCTAATTCTTAGATAAATGGTATCTTTGTTCTCACCGGGTAATTTGCAATGTATATAGAAAAAATATAGCGATAGTCTGTCACTTAGTTAATGCTAAACTTTTTCTGACCATCAGTATGAATTTAGGCACACACGGTCTACTGCAGATATCCTAACAGTCATCTCTGAATATGTATACCATACACTGGACACGGCAGATGAAGCTAGGGCGGTAGTGCTTGATATATCCAAGTCTTTGACAAGATCTGGCATAAAGGTATTCTCATAAAGATTAATTCATATGGTATTACTGAACGAATATTAAATATAATTAGATCCTTCCTATCTAACAGAAAGATCCATGGTGTCCTCGATGGCCGTTCATCCAAAAACATGACATAAATGCAGGTGTACCTCAGGGATCAATCCTTGGACCTTTATTGTTCCTGATTTTCAAAAACGACCTCCCTGATAACATTGTGTCCGAGATGGTTATACCTGCTGACGACACCACGCTCTACTCTCGTTATGTGGGTAAAACAGATGCGCACATATCCGAGGCAATGGGTGAATCCTTAGAAAGTGATCTCCACTCTGTAGTGGAATGGGGTCATAAATGGATGGTAACATTTAATGCTGCTAAGACAAAGCTCCTTTCCTTCAACAACCACAAGAAACCTCTTCAACCACCGATTGCCATGGCAAATAACATCCTACCTGAGAGTCCAACGTTCAAACTTCTCGGCCTAACATTCGTAGGTAACATGAATTGGAATAAATATATAGAAGACATTGTCAAGGCTGCTGTAAAGAAAGTGGACTCTCTCTACCGTATTAGAAAACTTCTCACACCTGACATTAAAAAAAAAGAGTATCTAATCTAATAGGTCCCTGACTATTCACCAAGCTCCAGTCCCTGTCCTATCACCGCAATATTGCATCCTTGTGCTTGTTTTACAAGTACTTCAATGGATTCCGATGAACTAGCTGCTCTAGTGGCCACTTGACATAAATACACTCGACCAACCCAATAATCAGCTAGACCCCATCCATTAACTGTGGAAGTCTCCAGATGC
Organism: Sepiola atlantica; assembly: GCA_963556195.1. Lineage (NCBI taxonomy): Eukaryota > Metazoa > Mollusca > Cephalopoda > Sepiida > Sepiolidae > Sepiola > Sepiola atlantica. The sequence goes on from OY744520.1 coordinate 123,161,480, forward strand.
AGGAGAGCCTTCTACTCTGATAGTTTCTTTCCTCGAGCTGCCAGCCTTTGGAACTCTCTCCTTGCTCTGTTTCCTCGACTGTACCGACATGCAGAAATTTAAAACTAATGTAAACAAGCATCTTGCTGCACAGCTCCCAATTTAAGATGACTCCCTAAACTTTCACCCTTATTCTCAGAAGCCCCTTACGTCTACAGTGGCAACTTGCCTTGTTTGGGGTGAACTAAGTTAAAAAAAATTTTTTTTAAAGCTTTCAACAAAAAATGATACTAAAATCAATTGGAAATTTAAATGTAAAAGAAATGTAAATGCCTTGAGAGCTTTAAATACTTTTTAAAAAATATGGGATGGTCTGTTGACTGTTACCTGAGGCGCTCTCAACCGTGAAGGAATTATAAATAATTTGTTACCAGACATGAACGCAGCCGTGGTGTTAAGAAATGGTTACACTTCACATTAAGCTCGACCTTGTTTCATATTCAGCTCTCGTAGAGAGGCAGATAAATCCATAAATATTAGTTTTCATTGTTTCTGAAAGGAAAGAGTGTCTGGCAGAATTAACTTTTAATGGTCCTATTGCCCTCACGTCACGTCTTTATTTATTTATTTACTGGTGTTTACCCCAAACAAGTCATATTACCACTGAAGCGCAAAAGGCTACTGTGATAGGGACCAGATTTATAGAGGCGCAACCTGGGTGGGGAGTTGGGCAGCAAGATGCTTGCTCACATTACATTTAAATTTTTGCCTGTTGATACGGTCAGTCGGGGAAACAAGGAGCAGGAAAGGAAATCAAATATTTATTTTTCCTTTATTTTTCGTAGTGTCACTCGAACTTGGGGTTAGTGTAGGGTTAAGAAATGGCATGTGTTTTTGTATGACTTAAAATGACCATTTTTTAATACTAAAGAATTAATTATATAATAGATTGCCCAGGACCGTTAAATCTTTAGAGACTGTTCAAAGTCAATTTCGCCAGAGAGTGGAGTTCCTATTTACTTGCTTCCCCACAAGGGCAAAGTTAGACATAAGATCAATTTTTAAAGTGGGTAAAAATTCAGCTCCCTAAAAAAGGGCATGCTGGATTGCGACAAAAATTTTAATTGCTTCAGTCTACGAGGATTTCTCCTGATTCAAACGACAACAAAACAGATACTACACCTTAATTCTAACCTGAAGCTAGGACAGCAATGGTTATGTTGTAGTTCTGCCGCTGACTGAATAAGTATGTGTATATGTGGTTGTCTCACAAGTTTCTGATAGTTTGTTTACTTGCCTCCCACCACGACAAAGTTAGGCACAAGGTCAATGTTTTTTTTGTTTTTTACTTTTATTCACCCCAAACAAGACAGATTGCCACTGAAGCGTACAGAGCTATTCTGATGGGGGTCAACCTGGGTGGGAAGTTGGGCAGCAAGATGTTTGTTCACATTACATTTAAATTTCTGAATGTTGGTACGATCAGTGGAATAGTGAGCAGAAAGGGAATTCCAAAGGCAAGCAGTCCAAGGAAAAAAAACTATCAGAATAGAAAATCTTCCAACGTCTAGGGACCTCTATAGTAAAGGGGTTGGATTTTGCTGCTGGTCGGGTTAATCAGGGGCATTTTCCGTGAGGGGGGTACAAGTTCAGTAAGCTCATCGGTGCACATTCTGTAGAAGTACTTCTAAAACAAGCACAAGGATGCAACACTGCAGTGATATGACAGGGGCTGAAGCTTGGCAGACAGTGCAGAATTTAGTAGGTCAGAAATTATTTTTGCACCCTGTACAAGAGGGAGAGGCTAGTGGTTGGTGCACCAGCCCAGATGTGACAACAATACTCCATACACAGGTGAATGGTGGCTTTATATAGATATAAGATACGGGTAGGTGTGAGAAGTTTTCTAGCCCGGTAGAGGGAGACTACCTATTTTGCAGCAGATTTGGGTCTCTGGTAATCCTCTGTCTATCCTACTCTTAGCAGTCACCATAATACCACATTTAGTCTCTGGGCTACCTTACTTAAAATATCTCCAATTGTTTTAAATGACTTTTATTTACAAAATATATTTTTACAATTTCATAAAAAATAATGAAGAGTGAACATCTTGGAGTGTCTCTATTACTAAAAAATAAAAAAGGAGATAGGACTCACTCACTCAAGTAACTAAGAGACTAACTATCGGGCTGTGGTCCAATAGAACAAGGAACTATATGCCCCATGCTTAGACAGAGAACACAGACTCATAGCTGACTTTCCTTTGTATGCACAAGCTACTTGTACCCTCCTTCTATGGAATGCCATATTTTTCTATCACATCTAATTTTAACTTTAAGCTGATACTTGAAGAAAAATATAAGATCTTGGTGAGAAAAAGATTCAACCCCATACAATGCCCTAAAATGCATCATCCACACTACCCTTCTAGCTATGGCCAGGATCGTTTTTCGAAGAAATGGCCATTCGTTTTACGAAGATAGAGAGAGATGCTTGGCATGGCTTCCCACTTTAGACGAGTTAGAGATATCCAGAGTATTTACATTCTGAGAGAATGTACCATTTATTAATTTGATAAACTTTTTTCTGCCAGCAACAAAGAATTTGATGCATCAAAGGCATTAATTTTTGCATGATTTTCCTTTTGGAGGTCTATCATTTCTCTTCAAGCGATCAGTCTTATTTTTGAACTAAATCATACAATTTTGCAACTAAATGCTTTAATAGTCAATATATATATATATATATATATATATATATATATATATATATATATATATATATATATAGTAAGTTATGAAAATATATTTATGGCAATTAAGCTACACAGAGGTTTCCGTGTTTCATCCCCGTAGAGAATCGTCAGACTAAAATGCATGGAGTTTGTGTTGCTGGGTGTTTTTATATATACACATGGTGTTTAGTCTAGCTAGTTAACCAATCAGATTCTTTGTTGTTCTCTTAGGCAATCGTTGGGCTTATCACAAACAAAGGTTCGGTTGATTTTACTTCTTAGTCTAGTGTGCTGTTTTCTATAGGGTGGCCCATCCCTGTTTCTTTGTTGTGTCGAAATGGGTAACGTTATTTTAACAGGTGCTTGCTTGTATTTCTATTTTAGGTTTTAGTTTAGTTTTTTTTTAGTTTGTTTATTTATTATGTATTGTTAACCTAAGGTGAATTTTATTCTGTGTAAGCAGTTGTTTGCTATTTCATTTCTACAGTTTAATAGTTTTTGGGGGTCTTTAAAGTTTAGGATTTCAAATTTCTCATTCAGACATAATCTACACGAGTCATCTAAGTTTCTACATGTGCTGGCCTGTCGCATTATTTTCCATTCAATTATTGGTGAGCATCCGCTTTCTTTGGGCTCCCAATAATCGTTTGCTAGTGCTGTTTTAATTCAGCGTTTTTTGTTTTTAAATGTGCTGCTGTGGTCGTAATATCTGGTTTTAAAATCTAGGGAGGTCATACCCACGTAATACTGAAAATTAATACATAAAAGATTATATCCCTTATAATATTTTATGTGGATACATGAAACAATATTGTCACGTCATAACACTATTCGAACTTAAGATTTTACAAGTACATTTTAACAGCTAAAATGCAGACTGAGCACATAGGTACATTTTTATATTTTATTTCCTTATTTCCGTTTGTGAACAGAAAAACAGATAACTTCAAGCGAGCAAAGATACATATTATTTCCTGTAAGGCCCATCAAGTCCTGACAATCCTATATTGTTGCTGATCGTGATTATCAATTTCGTCATCCCACCGAGTAAGGTTAACATCCGACCTTTCACCAGTATCTGCTGTCAGATCGTACGCCTACACAAACTCACCTATGCACTTAGTCATGTGACTGACACCTATATAAGTTTCTAAAGTTGGGCATTTAGACATGGTTTACAGATTTTCTTGCATGTCGTCAGTCAGATAACATCTATGAAGAAGAAGACAATAAAGAAAATGAAGGGAAAGAAAGAAAAATACCTTTAATATTGTACATAAAGATTTTTCAAGTTAACAAAAAGCTGATATGAACAATTCGAATATTTTTACAGTCAGAATTTCATTCGAAGTTTTGCTCCACTTAAACTTTGAATAGTGGTAGCAAAACAATAACACTTTCTTTTGTGCAACAGACTATGGTTGGGTTTTTAGGTTTCTTATATCTTTTTTTTTTTTTGCACATGGTGAAGATAGGGGGCCAGGATCTTTTTTTATCAAGGCCTCATGGCTGTCCCTGGTTGGCCGCTGTCAAGGCTTGAAGGTTTACACCATTGCTTACCTCTTCCTGCCTGGTGTGTAAAAGGGTTCAGGGACCTTTTTTATTCTGGGTGCCGGCCTGCCAGTATTTAATCTTATTTTTGTTCATCTTTTTTATCAGTTCTTCATTGTCAACGACTTCTTATTGTTTATTCAAAGCTACCCTTTATTAATAGGGGATGTGTTGGGTGGTCTAAGGAGATGGCACACAATGGTTTTAAATATTTGGTCAGTGTTTATTTCATATGGGAAGTATCCCTGTGTACAGTTGCCATTCAATTTCTTTCCTGATTTTTTAACTCTTTTTCACTGCTATAAGTTAGGACGTCTTTTTTTATTATTTGCATATCATTGGCCGAGTATCAAGAGTGGTTGGGATATATTGTTTTGAAAATAGCAATAGAATCAATTGCCTGCCTCGTCTATTAATATTGATACGTTGTTCTTTTGTTCTATGTCTTTCGTGTATTTATGCAAATAAATATTTCTATTGGAATTTCTAATTTGGTTGTCTTATGTTATTTCGCACTTGTTTATGGATTGCTTTTCCTTTACTTTCACCAGTGTCTTGAATTGGAGAACCCATCCACTGTGTTCTTTTTTGAAATCAGAATCTTGGGGCCTCGACTTTAAAAAAATTATTATTGTGTTGCGCAAAAGCCTTTGTCGTGCTAATGAAAACCGGCACGTGACAATATATATATATATATATATATATATATATGAATGATTAAAAATATTTGTTTATCTACATACATATACGTTTCATCCTTCCGGAATCATCAGTGTAGAGATAATTATTCAATCCGGTCGCACGATTCGAAACCCCAGAACACAAGTTAAGTTTTTAACTCAAATTTCGACGCCTTAGCCCACGTGGTCAGTGAACAACCATATAAATCGGTGAGTTTTAAACCTGAGCTGGTGCGATAAGCAGCCGACATCATCAGTGTTCAACTAATGAAGAAACATGCATGAAAGCTATGATGTTAACTATATATATATATATATATATATAGTGTATGAACATATATATTTGTGTATATATTTTTTAAATTGACCAAAACTATTCAAGGTAAAAGCTTGATGAATGTTAACATTTAACAACAGAGCATATATAAGTAAACAATCGTACGCTAAATTCCAGTGACCAATTCTTTATTCCTTTTTTCTTATCGAAATTAAAAACAATTCAGTGCAACTTGACAATTGTTTTGCGCATAGACAAACAACCGGGAAGAAACATGATATTACCAGGATCTTTCATCCATGCAGCTCATCAGAAGACCAAGGATCGCTTCCAGAAGAAAACAGATTGAACAAAAAGACACAAGAAACATTTGACATGCATCTTACATGGTATTAAGAATACAATATGGCCGACTGACTAGTGAAAGAATCCTTGCATCCTTAAATCAACTTGGAAAAAACTCCTGCACTCTATTTCCATAATGAGACCTTTTCATTCTTTCCTTTCTTCTTTCTATACCGATTGATACGTTTTTTTTTATTTTAAACTTTTCAGTTTTAGACATTTTTTCTCTTCCTTTTTTTTACTTCACCGATTGAGACGTTATTTTATGAGTATGAATATTAGTCGAAGGCATGCTTTGCAAGTTCTTCCTCAGCACTGTCGCAATGTGAATAACCAGGTATTTGAGTCATGCTTGAACTGAAATGTATGTCATTGCATCCATGACCAATCGCCAGCTAAGAAAGTACTGAGTTGCTGAGATATCCCGAACCTGGTACCATCAATCAGCCGCTCCCTAAGCAAATCCAAATCAAAACCCTCAACTACATCGTTATATAATACCTTTTGAGGCCGTAAACGATCACTGGACCGAAGAAGCTTTATGAGCATGGCTCAACACTCGGTGAAGAACAGAGATTCACTCTTCGATCTACAACGGCTTTCAACCAGAGGGCTGATGATGAGGCCAAGGAAGCACGTCTCAACTGCTGGGCCACACACAGATTTTTCTGTCAAGGTTCGATTCAGGAAAGTAAGTCTCTCAGCTTGTCGATGACTTACCAAGTCAGGCATCTCCAAGCCTCCCTAATATGGACGTTTAATATAGATCTGTCTGCGAACTCACGACCTTCCTCTCATCCAAAGAAACAAGAAAAGAAAGTGCTGGAATCTCTAACCTTTAAGGAAAGATTAATTCAAAGTGAAGTCTGAACCAGCGCTTCGACCTTTGACTCTATTTCTGACCAATTCTTTTCAAGCTGGAGATCTGGTCTGAACCATAAGTTGAAGATTCAAACTGGACCATTCATCCAGAAAAAAGGATCCGGAAGCGAAGGGTTACCCTTCCAGGCTGATTGACTTGCTTCAGTTGATTTGAGACCTTGTAATCGTTTCATAATGTGTAAACACCGCTGTCATTGCTTCAATGTCTCCAAAGAATGACACAAATACAGTGACATCATCGGCAAAGTGAAAAACCTGGTCCACATCACTCCAAGTAAGACGATTCTGCAAATACCGAACATGCCTCCTCGTCCCTTAGCCTGGGAAGTAGCGGCTCCAACACTATTGTTGTTGTTAGTAGAGGATAATGAGAAGCGAATTGTACTTCTTCACAGAGCCCTCTCTGTCATTGCTTCGATGTCTCCAAACATAACACAAAGACAATGATTTCAAAGCCTGGCTCGCACCACTCCAAATCAAAATACCAAACTTGTCATCCTGTCCCTTAGTCTGTGAAGTAGCATCTCCAACATTGTTGTTGTTGAGGAGGAGGAGGATGAGGAGCAAATTAGACTTCTGCACAGAACCCACGAAGATCATGCCTCAAGATTGTCTAGCCTGCACAAAGTCCTCCTCGTTGGTCGTAGCTATTTATTATTGCAGGTTTTTACCCCTAACACGCATAGCAGCAAGGTCCAGCGATTGCATACAAGATCGGGAAAGGTTTGGTCCAGAATAACACAAACAATGGCAATTACACATGCGCAGAAGAAATGTTGTTATCGTCACTCCATGGATTTGTGGTTCTGCATTTAACACGTCCTTGTTTGTCGAAGAGGCAGAGATGGCCAGGGGACAACAGATCTTGATGTTGACTCCTTCTGGAACCCTATTAGCCAGTTAGCGCTGACACTACCATGTCCTTTTGTTCCTTAGAGGAGGTTGATTTGAAAATAATTTTTAGTCTTTTGAGTTTCTGTTTTGAGGCTATCGACTTCAGCCTCTCTCTCAGTCTGTCTCTCAGACTGACTGACTGACTGTATTCTGCTGAGTTCTTTTATTAAGAACTTTTACTTGAGACGACTTTTGTGATTCACTAATCACAACCCATGTTGAATTTTCTGCTTTATTATGATTGGTCAAGCAATGAGAGTCCTTACTTCACCTGAAAAGGTGGACCTTAAAATCCGAGCCACAATATGTTGGCTGAGTCTTATTTAAAAAAAAAAGAATGGCTTAGTATTCGTTGACAGGTAATTATACTCATCAGATATGATAAGTGTACACTTGTGACTTTTTTAATTTGCCAACATAATTTGTTTTCTTTGGCCTCCTGACAATTCTGTTAAAATCAAAATATATAATTTATAATTTCAACCATTCAAATTGTAAACAATTCGGTTTGAGCGTTTTTTCTTAGCTGTCAGCTTCACATATGAAAATACAATCTTTTAAAATTACAATTTGATCATGAAGTTTAAACTTTCGTTATTTATAATCAAAACCGTTACTGTTGGTTGTCATTCAAATACAAAGAATATGACTTTTTGAATTAATCGTTTGTGAAAATAAAATTTCGTAATATGTTATTATTCCATAATTAATTTAATTTAATTAATCAAGTAATATTGCACGAGGAAACTCCTAATCCTGTCACACCTGCTATTCGGGAGCTGTGTTTATGAGGTACATGCCACATTTATATTGTATTGAAACAGTGTCCTCATTAGCAGTGTTTAAATACTGGTGACCTTGAAGGTACAGACATTTCAACAAACGAAATAGCAGGTTTGGTGCAAAAGTCAACCGAATTAACAAGTGGTACACCAATAATTATATAAAACTTAGATGTACACATACCGTGTAATGGTATGAGGTTAATTGTCAACAAGCTAAAGCCGCATTTAATTGAAGTGGCAATTGCTATAGGCAAACACAAAGTTGCACATTAAATCTTTGCCACAAATCTTGAGCATGTTATGCAATGGGGGAAAATGGCTTGTTACCCTTTAATACTTCTAAAACCAAGCTTCTCTCCTTTCACCACTAATGCTCGGATCCTTGTTTTGTACTGTTGAAATGAATAGCTTTACTCTTCTGTTCCCTACAGCCCCTTTCTCACAGAACAGACATTGCTACTCTCTCTCTCTGTATATATATATATATACATATATATAGTAGTAAGCTATGAAAATATATTTATGGCAATTAAGCTACACAGAGGCTCTCGCGTTTCATCCCCGGGAGGAATCTTCAGGCTAAAATGCATGGAGTTATTTTTGCTGGGTGTTTTATATACACGGCTAGCTAGTTAACCAATCAGATTCTTTCCATAGACAGGGGTTCTTCACAAGGGTTTTCCATCTATGGAAAACATCACCACAAGACTGCTTCCCTGTAGATTACAGTATAGTCGTTTTCAAATCCAATGTCAACAAATACTTGTCATAAACCGTCCCCATAAGTAATCAAACTTAGTTCATTCAATTTTGATACTCCCATAATATTCTTCATCTTTTAACTAAAATCATTCCATCTTCGAGTGGCTTTTGGCCTCGATAAGTGGTGACCCATTAGGTAAAAAAAAAAACGTTGTTTTGATAAGCTCCTCACACTTCAGATCAAAAATGAAAGACTTACGTCTAATCTGTTGCTAAAGTTGCTAGGAAAATAGTTGGATCATTCTACCGCTGCAGAAAGTAACTGACACCTGATGCAATCCTCTATCTATATAGTAGTCCCTATGTACTTGCCTCCCCACGAGGGCAGGGTTAGACACAAGGTCAGTTTTTATTTGGGAAAAATCCACCTAGTCAAAAATAGGCACTCTGGATTGGGACCAAAATTAAAACGACCATCATGGAAAATACCCGTGTTTGACTAAGTTAAGGTGACAATAACGAACTTTACAGAACAATCTACACAATACAAACTAAATTGTTTTTTTTAATTTTTACCCTAACCTAACCCTAAACAAAGTTTTACTTTTAGTTTGCAAAGTTGGCTTAGTTCGGTTTGTATTGTGTAGAACCATCAGAACTTGATTTGGCTTTCCAGGGAAAGTCGAAACTGCTTACATCAGGACTGCAACTTTCTGGATACTTATTCCTAAAAAGCACAAAAGAAAATACCCCCGACATCCAGGACACAAAAAAAAATTATTACGGTCCAGAAAAAAATCTACCCTAAAACATTAAATATTATTTTCGCACTTCAGTTTATTGTAGACCCCCCCCCCCCCCCCGCAAAAAAAAAACAAATAAAATAAAAATTAAAGCTTAGTTAACACACACATACCTCCATCTAGCACAAAGGTTGATTTCCCTAAAATATTGAAAACAAAATTTGGTTCCACGTCTCCATATCACTGCTGAATGCCCCGGAAGTGGGTGCTCATTTTACGTTGAAGTTATCTAGGAAAGTGATCCGCCACTGTAAAAGCTAAAATATATATATTTTTTTTTTAATTATTTTTTTTGTGGATATGTTTTTATAGCTAAAATCATTCTTTTAGATCCCCCCAGACAACGCCGGGACATGGGCCCTGCTAGTTTAAAGTAAAGTAAAAAATCTGTTAAAATATTGATGAAAGTATCTCTGGTAGGGAAAAATAGAAAAGAATGATTGAAGTTTAAAGAAATAAATATTAATTTCGTAATAAACACCTGTGAGCTATTTGTGTTAAGGAAGACACATGTAATGTCTGCTAGTATTCTGTTACTATACGTTATATGTTCTGTTCTCGGTATGTGAGGGAGAACTCCTGTAACAAATCCTTCTAGATTGAGGCAATGTTTCTTTTGTTATGCTAAATGTTTCATTGTTTGTATAAATGTAATTGTAAAACGTTGCTAGTGAAAGTGTGGTAGTAACGAACAAATTGTTTTTAATTCGCCTAAAAAGAAATCCTTGTAGACTGAGTAAGCGTTCATTAAACTACGCTGTATTGAAGGAAGATAAGTATTTCTTTTAAGTGACAAGAATTCAATATTTTTAAAGAATTTCAAAATTGTAAAGAATTTTAAGTAATTTCATTTATTCGGTAGTTGTTTTATAGTGAAGTATGTGTTGCGCAATCTTTAACTGTATTTCTCCTGATCTGGCATTGCTCATGTTCAGTGGCAAGTGAAGGCAATCCAAGTATATCGGAGGCACTGCTATTATAAGGTCTGGTATTTTATAATTATTATTTCCTACTTGCTAGGAGTTCTCACGCAAGTCATTACCAGTGATTGCTCAGTAGCTAAAAACAAGTGGAATTCCCTGGAGTCTGAGTGACAGCAAGTCTTTCAGCACTCCGCGCTTCTTTACATCATAGTTGCGAATCACTTTATGTTCTCCTAACAGCCGTTTACTACTGAGTTCTCGATAATAACGGTCGATGGCTTTCTTTGGAATTCAAGTGGAAATAAGATTCTTTGGAATTCTAGTACTCCCCGTGCCCTTCAAGTGACAAGAATTCAATATTTTAAAATAATTTCCAAATTGTAAAGGATTTCAAGTAATTCGTATGAAACATTAAACATTAAACATGCATATGTGTAACAAAATGTCTTGGGAAATTTGACACCCGAGCAACGCCGGGTATACCCACTAGTTTATAATAAGCAAAAGCACACGCATATATACATGGGCCAAAAATAGGGTTACAGTTATTTCATTATCTGTTTCACTTTCATGTTTTAAATATAATAAATAATAAAAACAATATAGAACTACAGGTGTTGCATACTACTCCTGCCTGGACCGAGGCAGTACGCGTTTCGTATACTCGTCGTGCAGAGGGTTGGTCGTGTCGTCCAGTGATGGTCGTCTCAGTGGATGAATTCTTTCTTCTCTGCCGTCGTCTGTTGTCTGCAATAAAAGCCATGTTCTGCACTCCGAAGACAAACTCTTCTGTTGAATTTAATTCATTTATACAAGCGTTGTTATTTCATCTGGGGGAAATTCACCACGCCGAGAGAGATGGTAGAGAGCAAATCCTACTTTATCGTAGTAAGTTATTAATGTTTTCTTAACTATTCCTAGAGAGGGGGGGGGGGGAGGATTCTCGCACTTGTCTTCCCTAAAGGGAAATATTCCGTATCTTTACATTGTGAATCGTACGCCCTCTCAGTTCGCTTTCCGAAACAGACTGACTAAAAACTCGCTTCTCACGAGAACGAGTGACGTCACAGATCCCTTTGTTTCCCACGCCAGGCCCACGAAGTCACAGAGCCTCTCGCAGGTGCAGACTGACCCTTGATCTGAGGTCTCGTCATCGGTAACCTTGTCATGTCTGCCAGCTCTGACTGTGAGAACAAGTCCTGTTCTGCACTCGACTGCCCCACGTTAATTCGCGCAAGTCAAACCCGATCTTCAACAGATACTTCCATACCCATAGGGCCATTATCTAACACAGGGTATCCACAACGTCGGGTTAAAATGGTTAAAGACATACTTTTTCAAAGAAAACAATTTTATTCAATTCTTATGTCGATAAATAATATTTTTAACATGATATACGTGATTTTCAATGCAGAATTTGATGCGCTTTGCAAAATTCAGGTGAACTCGTTTCCCGACGGCAGTAAAACAAACAGATAAGGGTGTCAAAGGTTAAATCCTTCCGCAATTTTACGATGAGACCATCCTTCTTGTCCACTTGAAAGTACTAATTTGATTTGTTCTTCTTTAGACAGAGTTAAGAGCTCCGGTATCCTGCGATGCATGAGGCAGTCAAAGTAAACCATCATTTTCAGTCTGAAGTCAGATCTACATCGTCCCTCCAGCTTCTTCCTGTTGCGATCAAATCTCTCTCGATTGTTTGCTTCCAGTTCATTTTTGGTCATCCTCTTCTTTTTTTCATCAGGGGTCCACTGAAGCACTTGGTTTACAAATCTATCTGGGGCCAATCTTAGGGCATGTCTAAACCAGCCTAAACGTTGTTGGCTGATATTGAGATGTCAAGTTTCACTTCCATATAGTAGTGTGGACAAAACGTTGCTGTTATAAAATATTAATTTAGATCTGAGGTTTCATTTTTTGTTTTTTTCAGATCTTGCAGAGCTGGTTAAATGCTGCTGAGGCTTTTCCTACCCTGCACTGCCAACTCGTGGTCCATATTGCCTTCCTTGTTTAAGGAGCTTCCTAATTTGGTGAAGTTGTCAACTATAGCTATTTCTCTTTGATCGATAAAAACGTTTGTAGGTGACTTGTGTACCCCAGAGAGCATGTTTTGAGTTTTCTTAGCACTTATATAGAGTTCAATGGTCTCTGCTTCAGCTTTGACCTTGTTGACAATGCCTTCTAGGTCAGTGGTATTCATTGCTAATGCAGCAATATCGTCTGCAAAGTCTAGATCTGAAAAATTATGATCTTTGACCCACACTATACCCTGATTCTTTAGACAGGGTCATCATTAAATCTGAAAAAAAATAAATACATTTGTAAAATTCCCTGTGTACCCAGACTTTATGGACACCCTGTATACCATTTACTCATGTCTTGAAAAAGTTATACATTTTATAAATTGGTTCTTTATTTATAGGAATTTAGCTTGCGAAGATTGTTACAAGGTTGAGGGTTAGAGTTAGGATGGACACTTTGAGCACTTGAGAGATTAAATGTTCAATATTGAATGTATAATACGTAAATAGATATTAATAATTGTCTACATTTCTAATAAAAGAAAATGTGTAAGTGTTAACTGTAAGTCTACTTTTGGCCCTCACTGTATATACATATATAACAAAATGTCTTGGAGGTTGTTCAGCTAACACATATTGGATATTGGAACTTTAAAATTTTTAGCAATGCACGTGTTCATTCCAGACACTAAGAGAGTAGAAAGTGGACCTTATGTTTACTTTCAGCAGCCTCGTAACTTTCGCTTACCTTATTTTACCCTTTAGTTCTCAGATTTCATGAGCGATGTTTCTGACAAAGGGGGAAGAATTGCTTTTTTCTGGGTCGGAATCTATCCATCTAACACTTATCGTTAGCTAGTTTTTGACCTTGAAGTAGTATTCATCAAGTGGCTTCATGCCTTGTCTGGAGCGATTTCACCCCGCCCCAAAAAAAAGATCAAGGAAGACCTGTCTTGAGTGCCTAAGTAGTGATATGACTCCATGCAACCTGACTGATGTCAACCCTTTGGATCAGATCACATAAGAGCAGGTGTGAGATGTTGTCTGGTGTTGCTCACCAAAACTGGATCATCATCATCATCATTGAGTATATTTCTGAACAGGAAGTTATTATTTTGTGTACTGTGTTCTCTTGGTTGAAATAAAAAGGAAAATGGGTAATAATTGTAATAATTAAGAAACAGTTAGATTTACACACACACATATATGTATAGAGAGAGAGAGAGTAAATTGAAATAAATATATTTGTAACATTATTTATATCAATTCCATGAATTTAAAATCAACAAAATCTTCTGATGTACAGTCGTTTCTAAGATGTTTAAGATTTTGTTGATGCTGAATTCATGGAACTGATATAAATAATATGTTAGAAATATATTTACTCCAATTTACTCTATAATAGCTCTGTTTGACTTGAAAGTTCTTACACTAAGCTGATTTGATTCCTTCATATCTATAATGTTATAGATTTGACTTGAACTCCATTGTCTTCAAGGTTGGGTTAACTACTTGCTCATTTATACTCTACTTAAGTCTTGACTTTATAATCCTATATATATATATATATATATATATATATATATATATATATATATATATACATACATACATTTATTCTTACAGTATGTTGAAGAGAAACGTAAGAGGGATATATGAAACATAACACATAAAGGGGTGAAAACCACAAGTGTAATTATTAAAAGAAAGACTACATTAATGTCCCAACACAATCAATAAAGAACATGTATTGCTGGAGTCAGAGAGTAGACAGAAATGCATGTAAAATGTATAAGCAAATATTACGTACATTTTAGTTAGACAATCCTGGGAAACTTGTATGTCTGCGACCAGAAGACGCCTGACAGAATATGACCTCAAGCTTTGTGAAACCCATGCCCAGATGCAGCCAACTGGAGCATGTCTGCTCACTCAGGCATACACACCACAACAAGAGTAATATCAGGTTCTATATCCCCCATGTGGGTGGAATTATATTTTTGACTTCCAGCACAGAAGAGTGCAATCTATCGTTGGCTAGTATGATTCAGTGGAGATAACTTGGATATGATCTAAGGGATCATAAGTCACTCAATGTGTTATTCTGGGTGATTCAGCACTAAATGTGATATGGCTGTGCTGTGATAACCTGAGTTTGTCCTGGTCTTGGTGCTAATCATAGCCCTTACTGGTATGGGGATACTGGCCAGTGTTATGAGGATTGCATGCATTCCAACCAGTTTCTCTGTCAATAGATCTGCACCCACACTGCATCTAAACATCTGCAAAACTATGATATTGACGCTGCTGATCTAAAATTTGGATAAGTGGTTGATCAGCATTTCTTGTCTGCTTTTGTCCGAGCAAGCATTGTCTCAGTCCAAGGACAACCCTTTTGTTGTGCTCTCTCCAACAGGCTGTGATCCTGCAAGCTGAAAAAAATGGTTGCATATAAAATTGACAAAGACATTTTGTCTTTAAAAAAAGATATACTTTATTTTACTTAACTAACACTATTAAAACTAAATTAAAGAGCCTCACATTTAATCAACCCATCTATGTTGATTTCCAGCTCGCTACTGCCTTTATCCGACTCAAACAAATCTGTCATACAAAAATAAACACCCCCATTCTCCTGTCACCATTCCAACCTGCCATAAACAAGTCGGGTGACTCTTGTTTAACCTTTGAAAGCTTTCATAGCAAAACCGAAAACTGTCACAAGCATAATGCCAGTTGACACTCATAGTATCAGAAGATCTCCAAACAGTTTTTAAGAAGACTTGGACAAAAAAAATGTCTACTTTTTTTATTCATTAAAATCCATTCGTGTTTCAATGTCATCAAAATCGGATAATTCTCTGATTTGTTGTAACATCTGTAGCCTTTATTTGTTTTTATTAGGCTGTTGCAACTAAAAGTCTGTTAAATGTTGCTTCTACCAAAAGAATCAAAATAATTAAAATTAAAATAAATTTAGTTTTTTTCTAATTTGTTACTTGTCATAGTCTACCTTGGACTGTACTTATCTACCCCTTGCTTCTCGTTATATGTATATATGTAATTACCTCCCTTTACTGGCATTCACCAATTGACGAATCATTTAGTTGGGGAGTATTTTGTTTAATAAAGTCTTGTTAAGGAATACAAGAGAATGCATTTTGTACTTCTACTGTAAATTTGAATGTGATCTATGCTACTATTAGATAATCCAATAAGATTGGTCCGGATTTTAATCCTTTGAAAGTTAATAGTAAGTAGGAAAATCTAATGGAACTAAATAATATTTATATATCATACTAGTTATATTTAGCCAGCATTGCTCAGGCAGAGACATATTGCTGGGTGGAATACTTAGAGAAAATAATTCAAAATGAAGTCATTTTTACAATTTAAAAAAAATAGAATTTAAAATATTTCTAGTATTATATTTTTGATTTCAATAAAAATTCAACTAATCGTAAATAAAAAATAATCCAATATTACAACAAAATTACATATAGGCGAGAAACACAGACACAAGACTATGTCCGCTCAAACCTTGACATGAAGCTATCACTGTAAGTGTCATCCACCTGCACTTTACTACTAGAGTTCATGTACATACATTGTACGAGACGGACAAGCCACTCCTCTATGCTTCTCTGAGGACTGTCAAAGGCTTTCTCCAGATCTACAAAAGAGTCTTCTGTCTGCACAGAAATATATTTCCTGTAGTTAGCGAACGATGAATATGACATCCATTGTGCTCCTGCCAGGTACAAAGCTAAACTGCATTTGATCTATGTCAACCTGCTGTCTGATGATGTCTGCTACATGTTCAATCACCTTCATTCCTGTTTCTAGGAGCTCTACACATGCAAATTAGTTGTTTACGCATGCAAATTAGTTTCAACTATAAAAATCTGCAATTATTAATGCAAGTTTTTTTCTCTCTGGAAAACGGGTGCCCGATACCTGAAACATCTAATACGCTTTGAAGCTCGTAAGTTTTTGCTTTTGTCTCTATTGTTACAATATTGTACTCAATCCTGGACAGCAGTAGTTGTGCATTGGAATATGATATTAAAATTTGAAGAATAACAGGATCAAAGGATCTCAATAATAATGTAAACATGCACTAGGCGGTTGCATGTTTAGCGGTTTGCAATGCATGCGAATGGCAAACTTGCTGCAGGTGAGAAATATTTAACTAAGAAAAAAGAAATCACCCAAGATATGGGAAATATCGTTGATTTAGGATTTGGCCAGCCAGAATTTGATTTCTTCTTGAGAAAAGTATCTCTTTAAACGGGGGTTCATGCTGAAAGATGGAGCACCAGAAAAAATAATGTTTCTCCAGATAAGAGGTTCACTGTTGTGGTTATGATTCACTCAATGTCTTCCAAATTTAATACCTATCCAGATACAGGGACCCCCTAGATTGTATTTTTTTTATGTTCATAGATTGGCAGCAGATTAGCCTTTTCAAGTGAATGATGGCTCGCCATTATCTCAAGTGGTCCTTTCTGGTGCGGTCCCACTGATATCTACGTATATTCCAGCAATTGGGCAGGGGAGGTCAGTTGGTCATCTGGACATCTTCCGGTTAGTTTAGTTTTCTGGGGTCTGACAGTCAGTTGAGGTTTGTGTGCCTCTCCAAGCAAGATGGGCCCATGAGCTTAGCTAATGGATCGTGTTTTTTGGACTTGTGTTTTGATTTGGTTGGGCTAAGATTTCTCATTCAAAAGAAGAAAACGAAAATCATTTCAACCTTCAAAAGAATAAAACGTTGTTGCGATTTTATTTGGAGGGAGAAGTCTTCTGTTGCAGCACTGAGAGAGACCAGCCAATTGACACTGCGACCGGTGTCGGAATCGAACAACGACTTTGGACCGGCACAACAAGCTGACGATCACAGTCTGTGCAGTAAATGCACACACCACCACATTCTTAATAAGGATAAGTTGGATTTTTTAGTTTTAACTACTTAACCGGAGAGAAAAATGAGGGATGACTTAATGGATACATTAAAAAACAACATTAATGGGATTTCTAAATATCTTTTAATATCTCTCTTCACGCTAGTAATTTATTGGCCGGAAAGATTTCAAAAACTAAATTCACTACACTAGCAAATATATGCTCCCCCCCCCCCATATTTTTGCTAGGCTGAGGATTATATAATTGTGAAAGAATTACATACAATATGTAGTTAATGAACATCAAACAGGTCCAATAGAAACACCGAACAAAACACTTCTCAAGCACGTAAATGACTTTGAATATCTGGGCAGCCACACCGCCTCGACAGACGTGCTCGTTAGAATAGCCAAGGCTTGAAGTGCACTGAATCGGCTAAGAGTTATTTGGAAATCAGCAATGTCTGAACAAATAAAAAAAAACTTTTTCAGAGCCATAGTGGAATCCATACTGCTTTATGGATCACCAGCTTGGACTCTGACAAAAAAACTGGAAAAGAAACTGCATGGAACTTACACACGGATGCTCTGTGCTGTATTAAATATGCACTGGAAAACGCATCCATCTAATAAATATTTTTTAGTTATGCCATAAAAATAAGATATTTAATTAGATCATTTTAAAGTTATTTATTTAATTTTTACGGGAAAGGTAAACACAACTAAAATCAATTGCTTAAAATTAAAAAGGGATTTATAGTAAAAAAAAAGTATAAGATTTTAAGAAAATTAAATATGGGTGAATTTGCAGATTAATACCCTCCATTAGTACCCCCCACCCTGAAAAAAATGACATTCTGCCTTTTTAGGGGATTACGTGTTTACACCATGGAAAAAGGCAAGAAAGAAAAACAAATATTTTAGAATTTAGAGTGAGGGATCAGTTGTATATATATTCAACATAAAATGTTCCCACATTTCCAGGTCATTGTATTTTTTAGGCAACTTAACAAATTTTTTTTACCAGTAACCCTAAGTTTGCAGAGTCATAAAACCACACGTAATCTCCTAAATAAGTAGCAGCCCCTCCCCAAAAAATGCAGCGGATTTAACTCCCATAACAAAAAAGAATTTAGTTAACTGCCCTAAAACTGTCCCGAAAGATTGAATTTATATACGAAAATTTTGCCCACTTTAAATTATAAAATAATGGTTTGTTTTTTTCTTTTTTTCTTTCCATCAAGTTAAAAAAAGTAGAAAAGATTAATATCCAGGGAGCTGGGAGGTCAAATATTAAGGGTTATGAAAATGTTCCTCTATTCACTTCTTCATTCTGTGAGCCTATTAGCTCAGATTAAGCGATTTTCCATTACCATTTCTGGCATAAAATGACCTTTACTCATCAAATAAGACTTGTTGTATCTGATGTCTTTCAGTGTTCTATTGCAATCAACCTCATTGATTTAGGATTAACACCAACGGTGTGCTGTACTTGCCAAATAAATTCAGATGTTCTAATCATGTCAGTGTGTCTAGAATATCTCTTATGTTTTGATAATGGTGATACCTTTCTATCTCACACCTTTAACTTTTTGCGAACTTTGTAGACAGAAGATCAAGCAACTTTTAAAAATTGTTCTTTTTTTCTAAATTGTTATATTCAGCGTTTATAGTAATGATAACTGTGCACCTATTTATTTATTGTGTAATTATTAATCATTTTTGCTTTTCTTTTTTATCCCACATCCTTTTTGTGAGTTTTATCTTCCCTAGGCGCTTCCATACTCTTCTCCCCCTCTTTCTCCAACTCTCTCTCTAACTCTTTCTCTCTCTAATCCATTAACTCTCACACTTTCTCCCTCTATAACTCCCCCTCTCTCTCCAACTCTATCTATTAATAATTCTGAAATATAGAAAATATAAAGTCAAATAGTAAAAATAATGTATGTCATCAAATACATTAAACACTAAGATTACTAGTTTATACTTGCTCCTTGAGCAGTATTGGTACAATACCTGGGTATGTCAATTCCCATCTTTACCTCGCTTTTACTGCTTTATAGCTAGTACGAAGAAAAATATTTGTGAAAAGAAAATATGCTACTTAGTATTTGCATGAGAGAGTAAGTAACTAAGATGAATGTATTTACGTAACGCTTTTATTGGTAAAAATTTTTTTAACTAATGCCAAATACCTTTTATGTCTACGTTTTTGGCAGATTAAAAAAAAAAGGTAATTTAGTTTAAAAAAACTCAAGTAATGTTTTTATGTTATGCTACTTTAAATTCATAAAACATGTATCCAGTTTTAAAAAAATTCAGACTCGGATATTGATATCGTAAAAGCTACTGCCTTAGTAATGTATACTCTGCCTATTCCTTTCTTGTCAACCAATCACATGTTTCTATTTATGTACGAACAGACAAACCCCAAGATTTTTTCAAAAGTTGACTTGATAAATGACACAAAAGACATAAAATAAATAAATAAATAAATAAATAAAGGCAATGAAAAAAAACTTTGTAGAATATTTTAATATCATTTCATTAATCAAAATATTAAAGGTTTTGAAATTGTACATCCCTTACAGTCTGTCTGCTTGTTATCACCATAATATTTCAGCAGCTACACTCTCCAGCCTTCTTTGGGTGTTTGTCCATTGAGTAACTTTCTGGAAACTAATCTAAATTTCAAAAAAGTTGTATGCATCATATTTGTAGATGTAACCTCTGACCTTCTTCAGGTGCAACTTTTTAAATTTGAGAATTTTATGTCAAACTTGGGAACCTATATGGAATTTTGAACTGAACCCTTTATTTAATCCACTGGGGTAAATTTTTCTCATTCTGTCAGCCATTTTGTATATATATATATATATATATATATATATATATATACAGGGTGGGCAAAAATAAGGGTCCTATTTTTAAAAATTCATAACTTTTTTATTTATTGATTTTTTTTTTTTTTTTTTTAGAATAAGTAAAGGACCCCTTCCGAAGCAAGCATGAGCCGTATTAGCCCTAAGGAACGTACCCTCATTTAGAAAACATTATTTTTGCTTAAAAAACTCAAAACAGTGTAAAAAACAATACTTTAGTTTTTGTAAGTTTTAAGAAGTGTTTTTCGGCTAAAATTTGTTTTGTTTATTTCAAAAAATCTCGGAAGGGTCAGTCTACACACACATAAAGTTTGGTGAGTTTAACTTTTATTTTGTGGAAGTTATTCAAATTCAAGTTATTCAAATTTAAAGATAGGACCCTTATTTTGGCCCACCCTGTATATATATATACATACTTTTTAGTTATATTCCAATGACCAAGGGAAAAATCAATCTATTACCATAATGTTTTTAAATTTATTTTTCTCAATTTCCTCATTTTCCAGCTTCGAAGAATACCTGTATTTTTTCCTTCATCTTACGAACAAAATTTATATTTATTTTTTTCCAATTTTTTAATTTTTTCATATCTTATACGCGTTTCACAGCTTAGCCAAGAAACATATATAGTTTTTATTTTAACATTGCTGATCACCAAAGAAATTGTTCATTTAATAGCCATGGAAAAAATATATCAATCCAAACGCGTGTAAGATATGAAAAAATTTAAAAATCGGAAAATGAGGAAATTGAGAAAAATAAATAAATAAAAATTATGGCAATGGATTGATTTTTACTTCGGTCATTGGAATGTAACTAAAAAGTATATATGCTCTTAAACTTGTAACACAACCTCATTGAGCTTGCAATTTGAAACAATTCCGGGGAGTATAAAGAATGTATACCTAAATATATATTTTTTATAAAAACTCCCACACACATTATATAATATATATATATATATATATATATATATATATATAGTAATAAGTAGTAATACTACACATAAATCAATACTAGAAGTGTCCACATTAACAATCTTTTCTAAGTGACAGTCTTGCAGAGGTTGAAAGTTCAATCCTTACTACAGGCGATAATAACTAAGAATAACACTAGCATTTCTACCCGGTCATGGCTGATAGAACGAGAAAAATCTACTCCCGTGGATTAAATAAAGGGGTCAGTTCAAAATTCCCTGCAGATTCTGGAATTCAACATAAAGATTCCCATGTTCGAAAAGATACATATGAAGAAGATTGGATGTTACATCGGCCGAAACGTAAAAATAACAACCAAGATGAGAATAGTAGTCCGAATCATTGAAATTATCAATCCTCATCTCAAAAATTATGAAATATAAGTTTAATTTGATATTTTTAGATATCTGACATCCAAACATTTTTAAATAGACCCCCAGTTCTCGTCATTAGCTGCACCAGGAGTTGGTCTTTGGTATAGAATGTCATGATGCATACATAAGATAATCAATCACCCATCTTCAGTAGAAGTAGATTAATGCGTTTTGGAATTCCCCCTTACTTCGTGGAGCACAGAACCAATGAATAATTCTACTTTTTTTTAATGGAAAGATACATTTTTTCTTAATCCAAAAGGGCAGGAGAAGCGCTCTTTTGTCTTGGTGATGGTGTCTGTCTCTATAAAAGCACTGGTCCCCATCACTTCACTGGTCCCCATCACCTAATTGGGTAGGCATCAGAAAGGACATCCGGCCTATAAAAATCTTGCATCAAATAAGTAAATGGAGAGTGGAAAGTGAACCTTGGGTTTACTTTCGGCAGCCTCGTAACTCTCGCTTCCCTTATTTTGTCCTTTAGTCCTCACATTCCATGAGCGATGTTTCTGACAAAGGGGAAAGAATTGCTGTTTTCTGAGTCGGAATCTATTCATCTAACACTTATTGTTGGCTAGTTTGGGACCTTGAAGTAGTATTTTTTTAGCTTCTTACATCAAGTGTCTTCATGCCTTGACTGGAGCGATTTCCATAAAAAAATTTAAAAAATGACTTCCAAAGAATGTTTCTTGAGAGAAGATGTATTGACCTGTGTTGTGTCCAAGAAACTTGTTGGAAAGGTAAATTTGCTAGAATGATTGTGGAAAAGAATGCAACATATAAGCTGTATTGGATAAGCAATCAAAAGGTGTTGGTATTTTTATTGCATAGACATAGGTACATAAAGTGATTGAAGTTAATTATGTAAGTGAGCAAATCATACCGATAAAATTGATGGGTGGTGAGAAAATTTTCACACCTATATCTGCTTATGCACCACAATATAGCTTGAGTGAAGATGCACAGGATTAGTTTTATGACAGGCTTATTACAGTAACTAATAAGGTTAGTGAGAAGGAAGTATTTGGTGTGGCAGGAGATTTGAATGGTTATGTTGGAAAGATCACTGGTGATTTTGAGGGTGTGCATCGAGGAAATGGATATCGTGATAGGAATACAGAAGGAGAAAGAATTTTAGAATTTGGTCTTGCAATGTACTTGTTGGTTGCTAACACATTTTTAGGAAAAAAGAAAGCCATCTCGTTACATATGAATCTGGTACAGTAGATTATCTGCTGGTTAGGAAAAAGGACAAACGCTCTTAAGTGATGTGAAAGTAACACCTGGTGAAGAAAGAGTAACACAACACAAACCGATTATTTGCAATTTGATGCTGAAGAAAGCTCATGAGGTAAAGAGAAAGTTTATCCCCAAGAAAAAGGTGTGGAGGTTAAATGAAGAACATGTGAAACGTGAGTTTAGAGACTAAGTGATGGAGCATTCCGCTACCAGATCCACTACAGGAAGTGTGGAAGAATAATAGATGATTCTGAAGGATACATTGTTAGGTGTAACAGAGCAGACTTGTGGGTGGATGGAAGGGCCACATGATGGTGGAATAAGGAAGTTGAGAAGTGTATCAAAGAAAAGTGGAAACGAAGTAGTCAGTCGATAAAAGGTTTAGTAAATAAGCATGTGTATCTGGAGGCAAAGAGGGAAGCAAGAAGAGCAATATACAAAGCTAAGGAAGCTGAGCAAGCCAGGTTTCCAGATATACTATGAAGAGATTACCAAAAGAGGATAGCTAAAAAGATGACGAAGACATATATGGATATTGTTGGAGAGAAGTGCATTCGAAATGAACAGGACACGACGGATGCTTCGAAATGCCACTGTGAGAAATTATACCAATTATCAATCCTCATCTAAAAAATTCAGATACATCACCTACTAGGTAAGTTAAAGACTTGGAGGAATGATGTGGAAAGTAAAAGCCTGAGAGTAAATGTAACCAAAACCAAAGTGATGATCAGTGGTTGGAGTGTTGAAAAGCTCGCAAAAAGAAGAAAATTCCCCTGCTCAGTTTATGGAAAGAGATTTGGGTGTAAGTCATTTTTTTGTGGTATTTGTAAGCATTGGGTACACAAAAAGTAGAGTGGAATTAAAGGTAGGTTGAGAAAGAATAGTCAGTTTTAAGAAGTGTAAGACAATGGAGATGGACGAGAACTCAGACGTGGAAAAAGTATATTTGGATGGCAAAGCTATTGAGGTTGTTGAGAAGTTTTGTTACCTTGGTGATACCATTGGAGCACAGGGTGGAGCAGGTGCTAGCGTGATTGCAAGAGTTATCAAAGACTTTATTTTTCAAAAATCATATAAGGCTTTTAAAAGGCTAAGAGGTTCATTGACTATAAATCAAAGAATATGATTGAAATAAAATTAAGAAAGATTTTTTTCTGTGTCTGCCCAACTTTCGGGCTAGGACAAAATTGTTATATTTGTTTTGTCCTTACTCGAAGGAGAAGAAATCCTTCTAGACTGAGGTTATTTTTATTCCCCCCCCCCCCCCAATCCAGAGTGTCTCCTTTGAAGGAGGGGGAGGGCTTTATATTTCCCCATATTAGGAAAACGATCTTATGACTAACTTTGTCCTCATGGGAAGGGGGGGGGGGGTCAAGTAAATAAGGACTTTGGATGCTGTCTGGCAGGTTTCTCTTTTTGAATTTCACCATCTGTTAGTCATAACATCTAATTCAGATTTACTTTTTTTTAATCATTTTAGTTCTTTTTGTTTAATTTACTGGATGTCAGTCATCGTTAATGATCCTTCCAAACTGGACATTTTTAACATCTTCATCTGGGATATTTAATATTGAGATGATAAAATTAGCTATTGACAGCATAAATGTAAGGTGACGTTCAAATGGAATTAATCTTCAATAAACCCTTGTTTCTACTTAAAGCCATTATAGCATGCACCGAATCTTCTGATATGGCGTATGTGTCACAGCATTTATCGTGACGGATCAACCCAAATTTCACATCCAATAATGCATTCTGCATTTTTAGCTCTATCCTGTTTTTCACTTTTGACTTAGCCATTTTCACGCAACCGAATATTTTTTCAACTTCGTCATTTGAATGGGGCAATATTAATACTTTAGATGCAAATTGAGAAAGCTCCTCAAATGGGTTACCCCCAGACGCATCCTTGTACTGCAAAACCTCATTCCAAAAAGCCTCCGTATCGCTTTGATTATTCCAGTTGATTAAATGGAGTTTCGCCCATTGAATCTCGACAGCAGAAATATCTTCTTCAGAGGATCCCATCATTTCCATCAAATTCACAATAGGTTCTTTAAGTGGGTCGAGTGCTTTGCTTACCGATAGAGCCGAGATTCTTTTGAGAATGTCCAAGTTATACGGTAATCTCTGTTTTAACTGTTCAAACAACGTTAAAAGAAACTGCCGACAGTTTTCTCTCAGAAGCATTTCTTCATCTTCGGTTATCTTATTAGAGTTTCTTAATTCTTCGATTTTTTTTTTTAGTTTATACCCAAGGCCTGGATTAGGGTCTAGGAATTCCTCAATGTCAGATGAAATTGCATTTACTCTGGCGGTAGGCAGTAACACCTTGCTTGCGGTTGATTGTATCAATAATGTCAGGTCATCTAAAAGTTTGACTTTGTCGACCTTGACGGATTCAAATAAGATATTAACCATCTGAACTTCAACAAGTATCGAATAATAAAAAAGTAGGTAAGCAATGTTCATTTCGTCCTGATACATTTTACAAAGAACTTCGGAAGTGTAGCAGTTCTCTTGGTTCTGGGCAACTTCAAAATGCTGTTTCAATTTCGCCCATTGTTCAATTATCTTCCCGACTGCCATTTCATTAGTCAACCATCTGAACCTCGAGTCGTTGGGAAGTTTTAATATCGTTTCGGCAACGTTTAAAGATTTATATAAATTTGCATAAACATGTTGGCGCGATGTTGGAATGGAAAACCATTTAAAAGTTTCTGCAATTAAGAATTCCAAGTTTTTCGGAAGGTGCTCCGCAGACACGTACGATATAGCTGAGCGAATTGAGTTGCATATGCATCTTAAGAAAATTAATGCTGGGATTTCGGTTTTAAGTATTTTATATAGTTCGCTATTAATTTCGACCATGTCGTTTTGATTGTCAGTTGCGATTCCGATAAGTTTATTGAAATTAAGATTTCTTCTTAATATTGCATTTTTTAAGGCCTTGATGATTCCGTAGGGTGCGCATTCTTGCAGTTGCACAAGTGTGAAGAACGTAGACACGACTTTGCTTTTTTCTCTGCTATAATAAATGATGACGACTCCAAGCATATTGTCGATGCTGGTGTTAGATTCATCTAAAATCAGGCTAAAATAGCCATCGCCAATGTCTTCGGATAAATCCTTCAGAAAATGAACACTTAGAATGTTTTTAATGATGTCAGAACATTTTTCTTCGTTTATTGTTAAATCTGAGACAGCTGAACTGTCGGTGACTGAGTTTCTTAGAATATCGGCGAAATGGTCAATCGAGGTTGCATGTGATGCTGCAAAGAGGGCAAGACGACATTCCAAAAGAGCTGTCCCAAAAGAACAGAAAGAAGAAGCGTGAGAAGGAGAATGGTAAGCTACAGAAGAAGGTTCGATTTGTATAAAGTAATCGATCACTGGTTCTTCCTTACTTAAAGAAACTGATTTTTTCTGGTGTTTCTTTGATTTCGTGTGATTCAGCAGATCGTGATATTTCGCGTTAAGTTCGCATTTGCAAAACCGACAACGCACTCTCAGCGGGTTGTTGGGGATTTCCACTAACCATTGTTTTAATAAGTCATTCGACAGCCACTCTTTTCGGAATTTTTGCTTGTAAATTTGTGGCATTTTATTTATTCGGAACGAGTGAATGAATTATAATTTAATAATTAAAAAAAAAAAATTATTACGTGTTAAGCGATTTGCGTAAAAAAGAAAAGAAAATCACGAACTCACGTAATTAGACGTCAGCCATTTTCTAGTTGTTTTTTTTTTTAGCTCACATGAACTTTTCTCTTTTTTCCGTGAAACTATCGCCGTATTCTTAATAATGCTTAAACATTGGACAACAAATAATAAACATTGAAGATAACGCTTTTGCAATTATTATTTTTTAAATAAAAAAAGCATTAAAAAGAGTCCATATTTATAAGGTAAACAAAAACTGTTTCTTCTCCGTTGCAGTGTCGCCAAATGAGATTTTCAAAACCCGCTAGATTGAAAAAGGAAAATCGCCAGAAAATCGCTAGATTTGTAACTTTTCCTCATTAGTGGCAACTGAGATTTTCAAAACCCGCTAGATCGAAAACAATAAAATCGCTAAAAAAAACCCACTAGATTTTAACATCGTACCATATATATATATATATATCAAAATGACCTCCAAATTTTATCGACTACTTTTGTCTGTTTTTCAAAGCTATGACAGCGAAAATATATCCACTGTACAAATATAAATTTGTCTGCTTTTGTCTATTACTTAAAAAAATTATTTAGCAAATATTAATTTGTTGTCTGACTTTTGCGGATTATTTTGCAAATAAAAGTTAATTTGTTTTCATAAATATTAATTTGTTGCCACCTGGACCTAGGGTTAGTGGGAGGTTTAATGGAGTGTATATTTTGTTTTGTAAGAAACAAATCATAAAATTAAACAGTGTTTATTAAAAATTGAAATATATTACAAATTTAACATCACAATAATGACGTATCTAAATATAGAATATTGCCGAAGAAATTGTCCACAAAAATGAAATTAATATTTGCAAAATAATCCGCAAAAAATCGGAAAATTAATTAATATTTTCAAAATAAAAGCTCTAAAAAATATTCACAAAAATGAGAAAACAAATTAATATTTGTAAAATGATTTTTTTTAATCCACAAAAATCTGAAAATAAATTATTATTTAGATAATAAGAAATCCGCAAAAATCGGGCAACAAATTAATAAGTGGATTAATTTGCTCTGTCACCGCTGAAAAAAAAGACAAAAATACTCGATAACATTGTAGAGTTACGGTGGCCTTGGCTAACCTCATCAATATACCCATCCTTTTTTTTCTTTCTTTTTTTCAATGTTATTTAAATTGTTATTTGACACTTTAATGTTATTTATATTTAATTTAAATATGAAAAAAACAAAAAACAAACAAGGGACGTAATTTATGAACGATTTATTTTAAGTTGCAACTTTTGCTAAATTAATTTTTGCCGTTAAAGATTCAAGTATTCTGAGAAGTCGTGAGGATCGTTTTCAGTCTCAAACCAACAGTGTAGTATCTGTTCCGATGGATACTACACCCCATAGACTGGTATTGTTTTGGCCTTCGGGGCTTGATTTACGCCGGTCTATGGGTCTGTCCTGTGCAGTTCTAGGAGGTCCACCCTCCCAGGCTTCGCCTCCCCTCTTTGGGGAGGAGTAAGTTTATTGCTTACTGCCTGAGGCGCCCCTACCGGGGAATGCCGACGGGGCTGCCCAGGCAATTTTTGATGGTCAGAGTGCTCACCTCTCGGGCGCTGGCTTTTCAACTCCCACTTTCCGACCCGACCTTGGGTCACATCTTACTTGTGGGAGTAGGATAAAACTGGCCTTGTGCCTAACTCCTGGAGAGGAGTAAATAATACTTGTTGGTGTTCTCCAGAAGCGTCTCCTTTTTCGTTATATGCTTCCATTATTCCGATCTTTTTTTAAAACATCGTCTGGTAACACATAGTTGTAACAACATTTATTGTTTCGTCTGAGCCCCAAAATGGCATTTGCCATTTTTGTTTCCATTCGGTTCTTTAATTTATTTTTAATAATGTTCATTTGGCTAAAAATCCTTTCAACTTCAGCATTTGAATGTGGCAAAATGAGAATCGTTAATGCAAAATCTGCAAGTTCTTCAAATGGGTTCGAATCTGAGGCGTCTCTGTATTTATAAACCTCATTCCAAAAACTTACTGTCTTTACAGTCTCTTTCCACTCAATAAGGGTAATATTCTTCCACTGCGTTTCTATAACACTAATCTGGTCAGGAGGTGTATGTAATAGTTCTAGCAGTAGAATGAGAGGTTCTTTAACAGCATGTAAGGCATTGTTGATTGATAAAAGAGACATCTTTTCAAGAATATGTAAATTAGGGTGGCACTTTTACCTCCCGCCCACCGCCGCCCAGCCCCCGGCGCCAGCATTTTGGCTCACGTAACTCAATCGTAGTCACTTATGAACAGAATAGTCTTCCGTATTAACAATTAGCATATATCTCACCCCCAATACATTTTTTGTTTATTAATTAATTATTTACCTTACGAAATAGAATGAAGATATATATATATATATATATATATATATATATATATATATATATATATATATATATATATATATATATATATATATATATATCAATCTTCATTCTATTTCGTAAGGTAAATAATTAATAAACAACAAAAATGTATTGGGGGTGAGATATATGTTAATTGTTAATGCGGAAGACTATTCTGTTCATAAGTGACTATGATTGAGTCACGTGAGCCAAAATGCTGGCGCCGAGGGCTGGGCGGCCTGAGCGGGGGATAAAAGTGCTGCCGGGTAAATTATTTGCTTGTAACATCAAATTATCCCCCATTTCCGGGCCATTCTAACTTAGTAGGTAAAAGAATTTAGTTAACATTGGTTCTCAGAGTGTAAGTCGAATATTTTTTGGGGTAAATTATGGGGATGCAAAGTAAACATTTCAAAGTTCACTGCCTCCTATCTTTCTTATCAAACCTTTTTTAACGTTAAAAATCGAAAATTAAACAAAATGCTGGAAGAACATTACATTTTCGCACGATTGGTTACATTTATTGGATGTGTTTCTACCAGTATTTTGTTTAATTTTCGATTTTTAGCGATTATCCGAGTGATCATCGTCGACATCTTATCGACGCCATTTTCTTTTTGAGTATGAACTGAACAGTCGACACCATTGTTTGTTTTTAACAAAAATATGCTTTAAAATAAGTTAAAACACAAATAAACTTATCCAGGTAGGTAGAATAGTAACTTATCTTGCCTTTGGTAACATTTATTTGTTGCACATTTATTTGTTTTTTTGTTGTTGTTTTTTTTTACCCATTTTTCGTTCTGTTCGCTCTCGTTATAAATGCCCTAGAATTGTTTTTTTTTATTAATTTATTTTTAAGTTCGTGGGCTTTTGTCCGTGTTTGAATTATTTTGGTGGCCTTTTGTACGGTGAGCTTTTGTCCGGTCGCGATCACCATTTTTAGAACATTAACATTTTTATTGACATGTAAAACTACTGCAGATTTGCATATATCATGTATGGAAGGTAGCTTGAGAAATAATCTCATGATGACTAAAGTGAAAATGAATACGGAAAATAGTTTTACTGAAATCTGAAATTGTGTGTGTGTATGTGGCAAATGAAATCGCCAGATTTTAAAGAAAAAAATCGCTAGCCGCTAGATCCAAATTTTACTAGCCAGATTCAAATCAAAATCGCCAGATCTAGCGGGAAACCCGCTAAATTGACAACACTGCAGTAGTAGTAGTCGCCGCATTACCAACTGAGATTTTTTTAATCCGCTAGATCAGGGGGAAAAACTCCAGAAAACCGCCAGATTTTTAATTTTTCGTCAGTGTTGCCAAACTGATATTTAAAAAAACCCGCTAGATAAGGGGAAAAACTCCAGAAAATCGTCAGTGTTGTCAAACTGAGATTTTCAAAACCCGCTAATCAAAAACAAAAAAAAACACTCGATTTTATCTTCGTACCCTATATATAAATTTTATGAATATACAAAATATTCCGTGTTCTCTCTCTCTCTCTCTCTCTCTCTCTCTCTCTCTCTCTCTCACTATATATATATATATATATATATATATATATATATATATATATATATATATATATATTTGGTTATATTGAAGCGGTTAGCTCCCAGAATGGTTGGCAAATTTTATTGATTAGTTTTGTTAGTTTTTCGCAGTGGTGACAGGGCAAATTGATCCACCATGCAAATTTGTAGAAATATTAATTTGTTTTAGTTTTGCAGATTAGTTCTTTTATTTTTTATTTTTTTATTTATTTTGCAAATTTGTTGTCTGACTTTTGCGGATTATTTCGCAAATTGGTATTTTTTTATTATCTCACCCGGCGTGGTTTACCCCTTAAAAATATTAAAATTCTACTTTTGGGGGCGATTATATTTAAACAGCCTGAAAAAATATCCACAAAGAAAGAATTAATTTTAAAAAGATAAAAATATTTAAGATTTTAGAGTGGGGATTATTTCTTATATAGATTTAACCGTAATCCGGCATAACAACCGACACCTAAAAAAAAGAGCATTTGTATGTTTAGCTTTATTAAGTATGGATGTCCAAAAGGGTGGTAGGACAAAAGCCCACCGGACAAAAGCTCACCAAAATAAGTCAAACACGGACACCAACGTAAAAATAAATTAATTATTAAATTAAAAAAATATATATTTTGATATTTATTATTTTTACAATTATCAATAAGTCTTTGTCTGTAATTTTCTTTTCTTGACAAAATGTTTTACATTTCACGTTTAAACATGGTAAATTTATAGAAGTGCACCTTTCGTATTTCGACCCCTAAAAAAAAAGTATCCTACTTTTTTGAGCAAATTACATGTAAACAGCCTCAACAAATATCCGCTATGAAAAAAAATTATGAAAATTTTTATTAATTTAGATTTTAGGAGGGGGGGGTCACTTTCCTATATAAGTTATACGTAAAGTGAGCACCCATTTCTTGGCCACCGAATCTCACCTCTCGTGTTTCGACCCCTAAAAAAAAAGATACTGCATGCCTGTCCTGTGCAGTTCTAGGAGGTCCACCCTCCCAGGCTTCGCCTCCCCTCTTTGGGGAGGAGTAAGTTTATTGCTTACTGCCTGAGGCGCCCCTACCGGGGAATGCCGACGGGGCTGCCCAGGCAATTTTTAATGGCCAGAGTGCTCACTTTCTTGGGCGCTGGCTTTTCAAACCCCACTTACTCGACCCAAGCTGTGGTCACATCTTACTTGTGGGAGTAAGATAAAACTGGCCTTGTGCCTAACTCCTGCAGAGGAGTAAATAAATATATTATTAGAATACTTACCTGGCACGCTAGGAAGTAAGTGTAGTATCTGTTCCG
The DNA here is from genome assembly GCA_963556195.1 of Sepiola atlantica. Taxonomy (NCBI): domain Eukaryota; kingdom Metazoa; phylum Mollusca; class Cephalopoda; order Sepiida; family Sepiolidae; genus Sepiola; species Sepiola atlantica. The sequence goes on from OY744520.1 coordinate 123,193,338, forward strand.
ATGGATACTGCACCCTATAGACGGGTGTCGTCTTGTCCTTCGGGGCTTGATTCCACCTGTCTGTGAGTTTGTCCTGTGCAGTTCTAGCAGGTCCACCCTCCCAGGCTTCGCCTCCCCTCTTTGGGGAGGAGTAAGTTTATTGCTTACTGCCTGAGGCGCCCCTACCGGGGAATGCCGACGGGGCTGCCCAGGCAATTTTTAATGGCCAGAGTGCTCACTTTCTCGGGCGCTGGCTTTTCAAACCCCACTTACTCGACCCAAGCTGTGGTCACATCTTACTTGTGGGAGTAAGATAAAATTGGCCTTGTGCCTAACTCCTGCAGAGGAGTAAATAAATATTATATTATTAGAATTAAATAATCCTAATGTGTTTTGATGGTAACATAGTTAGGATAGATGGAAAACAAACTTTCGCATTTATTTCGTTAGATGTATAAGATGTATATGCAAAACCGATCTAAATTCTAAAATAATTTTTTTTTTTCATCCAAGTTTTCAGCATGTTCATACATAATCGCTTATAAAAAGTCAAATGCCATTTTTGGAGGGCTGGGCCTGCTTTAGCTAAGGGTCCTCATCAACAATAATACCAAAAAGTTAATGATCTTTAAATTTGCACTCGCATTAGATTTTAGATTTTATTTTACGTAAATTTGATTTTTGTGAAAATGAAAATGTTTAAAAATCTCAGAAAATTAAAAATTTAAATGTAGAATGTAATTTTCACAAAATGTTTTTTTTTTATTTAAAAAAAAATTCTCCAACTTTTTTTTGTTACTAAAAGAACCAATTAAAACAAATAATATTCAGAAAAAAAATGACATTCATTTTTGCAAGTTTTGCAACAGTAGCTTCACTTAAATAACTGTAACTCGTAAACCCAATTATAATAGCCCAATTGAGCTCACATTTTGACACATGATATTTAAAGGTTAGTATTTTATAAAAATAATATGGATGTTTTATTAGTAGCGTCCTTTATATGTCAGGCCCGGAACTTATTGAGTGGTGTGTTACAGCACAAGAAATATTCAGTCCCTAAATTTTGAGCATACTATAAAACCTCAATCACAGTATTTTTCTTTCTCTTTCACCTTTTGAATCAAACAACATATGTGCATGCATCACAATTCAGTTTAGCCCCGTTGGAGAGGGGGAATCCCTTGACAAACAACGGCAGACACACACAAATTTCTGTACACCCAACGAAGCACACACATGCTGCTCACCGAATACATATATACAGTTCATACATACACCCTCTCACTAACAAAACAGACACGTTAATATACACAATAGTTTCATGCCTATCCCATTTACAGACATAAACGCACATGTCGTTACTCAATTTCTCCTTACAGGCAAAACACCTTTCTTTCACCAGAACATTCTCGGATTCTTTGAACTCTTATTCTTTAAGAACATTTTATTTCGCATTGCCTTAACAAAGCTGTCAATAAAAATTAATTATTTTGTATGGATAGACTTTGCATTCTTCATTTCTTTTGATAATGTCCTATCTTCCACAATGTTACTGAGCGATGGAGATAATGTTGCAGGTTCAAATACGGGTATCACCATCACCTGTTTCAACTTTTAGCTTTGAAATATGAATGAATGTTAAAAACCTTTTACTTTATTTTAGTTTGAACATGATTCAGATTGTTTTGCCGGATCTTATTAGTGCTGCGAATACTATGTTATTTTGTGTCGGTGGATCTCTATCTCATATATACATTTACCACAGATATAATTTTAAAAAATAACTCAAAGTTTAGCCCAGATTTTCTTTACTTTTTTCATAGTTAAATAAAAACTAATGCATCATCATAGTTTAATTAGCACTGTATAATAATTATTTGAATAAAAAAATAATTTTAAGTAAAAAATTACTAAATTATAACATTATCTTTTATAATTAATATCAAAACGATATTATATAAAAATCATGAAAATAAAGCCAAAATTAAAAAAAGGCCAATAAAATTTTTGAAGTATATGAATGTGCACTGTGTGCTTTTACTGCACAGGCCGTGATCGTGGGTGTGTTGTGCCAGTCCAAGGTTGTTGCTTGATTCCAACGCCGGTCGCAGTGTTAGCTGTGTGGTCTCAGTCAGTGCTGCAACAGAAAAATTTTCCTTCCAAATAAAACTACAACTCCAGTTTAAAAACAACTAATAGAGGTTTATTTTTGTGAGGCAACAATGGTACTCGTTTTCTTAGGTGGAACAACAGATTTTCCAATGTGAATTCTTAACCCGACCAAATCAAAACACAAGTCCCATAGTTTAGAGCCCATTTCTCTCTGAGAGGCACACAGATCTAACCAACCGTCAGACTCCACAAAACCAAACTGACTGTGTCATGAGTATCCAGCTAAGTGTATAGCCAATGTCAGGGGGGATCTTATTTGTGCTGCGAATACTATGTTATTTTGAATATTTGGTCAGGGTTTACTTGTCAGGTGAAGTATCCTCATGTCAGATTGTCCTGACAAACCCTTGTACAGAGAGACCGAAGACACTCGAGGATAGCGTCTAGTAGCTAATTCCAATTCCCTTATATATATATATATATATATATATATATATATATATATATATTTAAACAAATGTTTGGTGGTACAAAATTTATTAATACTTTTGAAAATAATTGCTAGAAAACTCTCTAGAGCTCTTTTGACTATCATCTCGTCAGGAGAAACCTTGCATTTGCAGACCCACATAAACCAGCATGTTTAATTTAAGATCAGACAGGGAAGAGCAGGGTCCTTTGTCACCCTTCCTCTGCGACTTTGGACTTAGCTATTGGTCAGCATTTAGTTGAAAATCCATGCTGTGCCAGTAAATATAAAATAGAGTGCTTTGAAATGCTGCATAGAGTGGATTTCAAAATGATTCAGTCTGTGAAAGTTAGCTTCTGATTGGAGCGCCTAAATACCAGTTGAGAATATGTTCTTGACAATCAGTCAGACAGAGACTGGCCATTTCGATGGCCTTTATCTGTTGGACTGAGGTATAATGTCTTTGGTAGTCCTAAGAGGTCCACCCTCCCAGGCCTTGCCTTCCCTCTTTGGGAAGGGGTTGGTTTATTGCCAATTGCCTGATGGGCCCCTACCGGGGAATGCCGACGAGGCAGCCCAGGCTATTTATAGAGGCCAGCCCCGTTCTTCCGCTGGGGCGCTGGCTTTTTCCCCACCTTTTGGCCTAATGTCACATCTTCCTGGCGTGGGAAAGAAGTAAATAAAGCGGATTCCAAAATGATTCAGTATGCGAAAGTCAGTTGATTGTATTGCCTAAATACATTCTCGACAATCAGTCAGACAGAGATTGGCCATTTCGATGGCTTTTATCTGCCGGATTGACGTATTATGTCTTGGGAGAAGCGAAGGCTCGTGACAAACAAAAACTTTTATATGCTTAAGAAGCACAGACATACACCGCATATACACATACACTCTCTCAATGGCAAAACAGTCACGCTAATATACACACACATCTTCATGCTTATCCCATTTACACACACATAAACGCATGCTGCTCACCGAATGCATATATACAGTTCATACATAAACCCTCTCACTAACAAAACAGACACGTTAATATATACATAATACTTTCATGCCTATCCCATTTACACAGACATAAATGCACACGTCGTTACTCAATTTCTGTTTACAAGCAGAACACCTTTCTTTCACCAGAACATTCTCGGATTCTTTGAACTTTTATTCTTTAAGAACATTTTATTTCGCATTGCCTTAACAAAGCTGTCAATAAAAATTAATTATTTTGTATGGATAGACTTTGCATTCTTCATTTCTTTTGATAATGTCCTATCTTCCACAATATTACTGAGCGATGGAGATAATGTTGCAGGTTCAAATACGGGTATCACCATCACCTGTTTCAACTTTTTAGAACTTTTTTGAATGAATGTTAAAAACCTTTTACTTTATTTTAGTTTGAACATGATTCAGATTGTTTTGCCGGATCTTATTAGTGCTGCGAATACTATGTTATTTTGTGTCGGTGGATCTCTATCTCATATATACATTTACCACAGATATAATTTTAAAAAATAACTCAAAGTTTAGCCCAGTTTTTTTTTCAGAAAATATAACGAAAGTTTCGTACTAAATTTTAGGTGCTTATGCTGTTCAGCGGCCGTATTAAAAAACATAACACCTATTTGATTAGCAAAAACAGGAAGTTTTTAATATCGGAAAGAATTTTGAACGGACACCGTTTCCGGTTTAAGCAACTTTCCTTAGAGTCGCTCGATCTTCAACAATGCCATATATTTATCGTTACGCAAAAATGTTTTTTTTTTTAGTGTACTTTAAAAAAATTATTTTACGTACAAAAAGACAAACACAGTGAATTTAAAAGAAAATGATTTTGAGTTTTAAAGAAGATGAAAAAAAGAAAGATGTACGGTGGTATTTAGAGTGCGGGACGTATTTTCACCTGACACCGGTCAATATGTTCACATGTGCCATTTTTCTTTTGTTTAAATAAAGAATTGGATTTTTTTTTATTATTCCATTGTTTTAAGTGGAATGTATTTTTGTGTGACCAAATTAACATCTTTAAACAAATTCAGTACATTTATTTCGTGATGATATATCTTTAGTTCTAATTTCTTTTTCTTCTACTAAACTTCAACTTGTTATAATTATTGTACAATAATGAACATCAAATTAAAGTTTAAATCTTAATAATTTATAAAAAACTCAATAAATAATAATTAAAATGATTAAAATATACTAACAGAAATTAATACTTATTCTTCAAAAAATTTTATTGCCAGTCGTCGTGGCCGAGTGGTTAAGGCGATGGACTAGAAATCCATTGGGGTTTCCCCGCATAGGTTCGAATCCTATCGGCGACGTGTAATATTTTTATTACGATAAATAACATTTTAAATACAAGCATTATGCCTTGATAAAGATTTTTCTTTTTTTTTTTTTAAATTATTATTTTACAACTTCAAAATTTAAAGGAAAATCTGGTTAATTTTCTAGTTTAACAACGTTTTCAACGCTGGTAATTTTCACTCCCGTCTCCAATCGGGTGTTTTTTTGGTAGTTAACTCTTAACACTAGAACTAACCCTAAGTCTGAGTAGCACCCCCGCCTCCACCCCACACACTCGATTGACGATTGGAGTGATTCTATAAAATTTCCAAAGCGCAGTGCCCTCTACCCCAAACCCGATGAAATGTTAATAAAATTACATTAAGTACCAGGGGGGGAAATATCTTTCCGTCTAAAGGGGTTAAGGGTTCTCATAAATTTACGAATACAAGGGCCCCAAAAGGTTATAATCTGAGTCTGATATTAGTAGTTTCGAGAGTTTATCAGTGATGAATGTAGGACTTCTTGCCAGCCAAGATGGGGTACTTTTTGTCCATTAGATGAAATAAATAATAAAATAGGCAAGCAATCATGTAATATGGTTAACAGAAACGAAATCTGGAAAATCAAAATATACAACAAATAACTGTTACCAAACGCATTAAAATTTAAATTTCTATCAACCTGTATAGTTGTAACGTTCTGAAACTGTTTGTAAGTTTTGTTATTTCACAATTTGTTTTGTTACTTTCACTTAGCCGAAACGCACGTCAATTAAATATGGTGATCGATTTATTTCAGACTTAAAAGATAGTTTTAAAAAAAAAGGCTTATGTCACCACTAATCCTCAGTCTGGGAGTGGTTACCAGTCGGATTAGAATACGCTCAAAATCGCGACCACCTCCCCCAAAAAATCAACCGTATTTTTTATTTACTCGTGTTTGAACGATGACAAATTAAGAAGTAATAAATCTTACAATCAGTTCCCACACTTTAAAATTATACATGTCGCGAGAAAATTAAATTTTTTTACATTTGGTAAAAGTTATTTCTTGTATATTTTGTTTGTTTTCGATTTCTCGGCTGTTTACTACACTGCATGAATGCCGGAAAAAATAAAATAAAAATGGAATTGAAAATACCAGATTATTAGCTCATTTCACACAAACTGTAAAAGTGTCTATCTACCTATCTATCTATATACTACGGAAATTCTGGGGATTTTGCTTGTCCCCGTGCAGAGTGAATGACGTCATTAAAGGATAACATCATCTATTAAAACATAGTTGGGGATAACCGTGCACAATGGATGACATCAGAGAAAGATGTGGAATTCTATTCAAGCGGTAGCAGCAGCATTAGAAGTTGGAGTTCCACAACCGAAGCTGGAGTCTCTTCTCTATAGGTGATGGTCCTGCTGGTAGAAGGGCCAGGGTTGAGAACCGCCAAGTCCTGGGCTGGTGGAAAAAACCTGCGATTGAATGTTGTTGAGATCTACTTCGTTTACCGGGGGTGGGTTGGGGGTGGTAGCATACACTCTACAGAAGGTGGGACACTTTTAGTTGGCCCCACTCCTTACAACGTCCAAACCCCCATCCCAGGTTGTGCATTACAGATCTGGAAGAGATGGAAAGCACTACCTGACCTCTACGATGTCTCTGAGCTGAGTGATCTCCACATCTAACCGAAACCCCTGCCATTGGATGCCTTACAAACAAACAAAAAGCAGCAGCAAAATAATTTTTATAAAATACTTAATTTTGATTAATCGGACTTCAACCAATCAGAAGTTCAGAATAATAAGGAGTAGAAAGTGGACCTTGGTTACTTTAGGCGGCTTCGTAACTCTCACTTCTGAAAAGCAGATTTCCACTCTTCAACCATTTAATCTTCTCCTCAAGCAGATCTGAAGCTGAAATCACTACTAAATCCCTATATAGTATCTTTTTAGACCAAGAAAGATCACTGAACCGAGGAAGACTTCTGAACGATATTCAGTGAAGAACTGTACTTTTCCCCTTGGTTCACGTCGATATTCGACCTCCAGATGGGAACTCAGTCTAGGGAAGACAGCCCTAACTTTACATTCCCACGCCAACTTCTCTGTCATAGTTCAGCTCAGAAATGCCAACCCCATAGCATATCGATGATTTGCCAAGTCAAGCATTCCCAAGCCCCCTTTAAAGACTCTGCATACAGACCTATCTGTAGACGATTGGCCTGCCTTTCTTCCACAGAATCGAGAAAAGAGACTCAATTCACAGGCAGTAGAAGTAGACAATCGGTAACGAATCAGAGGGAAGATGTATGTTGTACAAGCCTCTGCTCTACTCTTCAAAAAAAACCTCCTTCAAAGCCAAATCTGAACCAATGCTTCAAACTTAGAAAGGGATTGGTAGGAAGTGCAGACTAACTCGAGATCAGCCCCAAACATTTTGAAGATGCGAATAGGACCATCCGTCCAGCAATAGGACCAAACCAGGCATCCAACCACAGACCCTTAGACTTGCTGAAATTTTGACCCCCCCCCCCATTACCGCTTTGTACCATGTGAGCAGCTTGTTCCCTGCCTCAGTGTCTCCGGAGCATGACACAAAAACATCATCAGCAAACGAGGACACTCTGGCTCAAGCCCCAGCAGAGAGAGCAATTCTGCATAGAACTAAACTTGCTGTCCTGTCCTTTAGCCTGCGAAGTGACGGCTCCAACATAAGAACACGGAGTAGAGGTTACAGTCGAACAAACCTCAGCACCGCAAACAACTGTGAATGCTTTCTGTTTAGCTGCATCATTGCCATTGGAGTTTTGTACAAGATAGAGTTCCATTTGCAGAAATCCGGCGGACTCTAGAACAGATGGCGGTGAAGCAGGTCAGTTACTAGAAATCGCTGAGACTTGATGTAACTGACCGGCTTAAATACAGCCAACAGTTCACCCCCCCCCCTGCAATTAGTTGTTTCCACCTCATTGAGGTGGAGCAAGTCATTCAACTTGGAGCACATGGTGCAATGAAGGAAAAAGTAGCTTGTTACTTTTAACACCTTCAAAATCAAGCTTCTCTCTTTTCACCACCAATGCTTGGATCTTCATTTCTCCCCAGTTGAAATGAATGGCTCTCTTTAAAGAAGTGCCCTTCTTTGATCTTAGGACTGACTCTTACCCCAGACCTGAAATGGAAGACTTACATCAAATCTATTGCTGAGGTGGCTGGAAAAATGGTTGGATCATTCTATTGCTCCAGAAAGTACCTAACTCCTGACGTCATCCCTCCACCTCTATAAAAGCCAGATACATCCTTATATGGAATACTGCTGTCATATCTGGGGAGGCGCTGCTTGGAGCACTCTCTCTAGCCTTGACGGAGTAAAAAAACTGACTTTATAACCTAGTGGGGGATGATCTCTTCTCTACCCTGCAGCCTCTTTCACACAGAAGAGATGTTGGTGTTCTCTCTCTACTGTATCATCATGTTCATCGTAGGTGCTCGATTGAGCACAGCAAGAACTTGCCTAGCTACAACAATAACAAAGAACTTTCTTTTTCTCTCCCTGCACCAAAAACCAAACGGAGCTTCCATGGACACAGTTTCTTTCCTAGAACATCCCACCTGTGGAACAAGATACCACGTGGCTACTTCCCAGCCGACTACAACATGGTTGCCTTCAAGTCTAACGTAAATAAATACTTGAGCCATCCTCTTGGATAATCAATTCCTCTTAAGTCATCTTCTGTCCATTCCACCCAGTTTCTAATCCTCTTGTGGCAGCGACCATCGTCCAACTGACAATCTGTTTTACTCTTATCCTCGAGTCAGATAGTTTCCGAAGTCCTGAACAGAGAAATTCAGCAGTTGGGTGAAGTGTTTCCAGAATCCCTCGTACATCTTCAAAATCAACAAAAGTGTATGTCTATTCGGTAACTTGACACACACAATGTGATGATCTCGCCACAATTCCCCTGACATGCAATTCATTGGATGCTCTTTCTAATCTAGCTCTAAGTATTTGACCTTGGTATCGCTTGTTAACCTTGCATGCTAAGTCTTCTGTACTTAGTTCTATACGAAGCCATTTTAAGTGGTGAGGGGAAGCGAGAAAACAAATAACAAGTCTGACAACTATCTTAGACTTACCCTGCCACATGAAATGAATTCGGAAAGAAATCCTCCACTCTATAATAAAAAGTCAATGGTGGGTGTTTCTGTTTCTTTAGGTCATCAGAAGTGATAATAAAAATTTACATATTAATGACGTAATTCTATGATTTTATAAAAATATTTTAGTAATATCTAAATCAATAAATGCAAAAGTTTTTTCATTTGTCACTCCTATATTACCATCAAAACGCGTTACAGTTATTTAAATAATACAACATAATACTTTGAAATACGGTATATATAGTACTGACGAAAGACCCATAGCCATTCATATATCTGTCTAATTTGCATAACTACTTTTTAAACAGTTAATTAATGTTTGGTGTTATTCATTTGTAATTTTATTGTATTATTTTTCCTATATATCTGCAATAGTTTTGTCGATATTAACAGTAATTTATTAAAGTAATTTAATAAAAGAAAGGATGAAATATGAAAAACCTTAAAATATGCTCATTAATTATCAAGGGAGATAATTTAAAAGAAACTAATATGTCTTAGTTAGCTAGAAAGATATACTGATGAGGCATAAGAGTTCACAGAAAGGGGGAGGTAACTGCTCTCTTTCTCTTTGTGAGAAGGGGGCTCTCACTCCTTCTCTTTCTCTAGCGACACCAAATTTTCTTTTTTATTGATTTCTTCTTTCTTTTCATTTCTTTCGTCTTATTTAAAAAATAAATAAATGTCAAAATTATCAAAATATTAATATTTATCTATTTATATGAATAAATGCGAAAGTTTTTATCTTGTGTTTACAAAACACTTATGAATGAAATGTTTATTATTTCAAATGTTGGTTTCGAATAGCTAACTTTGCGAAGCAATAGCAAGCTGGCAAAGTATCCAGATAAATAGTGAATGTGATTGTAGGATAATGAAGAGTGGCAAAAAAATGAATCGTGGACGAGTTCATTGTGGGTGGGACGTCAAGAAAGAAAGAAAGCCACTTGATAACTGTTAACAAGAAGTGCAAGCGAGACTTGAAAGGCGGCGGTTTCAGAAACGCGAAGAGCCGGAGCGCTTGGTGATCGGAGTATCGAAGTACCGGAAGAATGAGAGTTTACCGATGTTTATGGCATCGATGAAGCTTTATTGGCTATGGTACCCAAGCCCATCTTGCTGTTAGGCTTTCGTGTCCGCTGACTAAAAATGCGACTAATAAGCAAGTTGGTACTGTGAAGGAATCCCCATACTTGTATTTCATCAAACAGACAATTGGAAGTGCTTGTGGAACAATTGCTTCAGTTCATGCTCGGATACACAATGTAGAGCAAATTGCTTTCCAATCGGATGTATATATGAACAAAGTTTCTAGCGGAAACCAAGTCTGTGACCTCAGCAAGAAAAAGACTTTCATGAGACAAAAGTATGTCAAAAGATTTTTTTTTATATGTGTGTGTGTAGCCGGCGTAAACCATCCGGTGATGGGAAATAGAGAAAACCAAAGTTTTTCCATATACGTTCTGTTCTTTGTCATTCTTGTTGGATCTTACCGGGTACCCCGAAAGAACAGGTAATGCAACACGAACACTGGCAAAGTATTTATTTACTGCCATTTTTGACAATAATATGTAAACACTATTTACCAGTTATGACACTAATATACATGATGCTACTGGAATTTCTTCTTTTTTTTTTACTAGGTCTGTCTCTATATAATTAAAATTATTATATTATTTATTAATAATTAATAAAATAAAATAGTATTTTTCTTTTTACCCTGTTAGTAATACCATTTGCTGCTGAAAACAAAGATGGCCCCCATTTGAAAAATCTTCCCAGTGTTGGTGAGAGTACTTATTTGATAGAAAAAGAAATGACTTCTATTCCCTCTTTATATGAATACGAAGAATTCAAAATACATTGTTTTTTAAGATGGCCCAATCTTCCCCATAAATAACTAGCGAAACAGAATTAAACACTGAGTTTGCATGCGCTATAATTGAGAGAAAAAGTAAGGAGACTGGTTTTACTTCATACATTAAATCTATTGGCCCCCAACAAAACATTGAGAGATTTTATTTTAAGGTATCCAGTTACAACGATGCAAAAAAAAAAATAAACAAAGGCGATACATCTAATTATCCAATAAACGACCTATTATATTTTCACTCTGCATGCACCTTTAATCAGGGTTGCGGAGTCGGAAGGTATAAGATCCGACTACTAGAATTCCAAAATTCTGACTTCTAGAATTCCAAAATGTCCGATTTCGACTCCTTACTTTAAAGTCTTTTAATATTCAGACAATCTTGATTCTTTGGAGATTGTTCACACATAATTCCCCCAAAAAGTAGAATCTCATTTTTGGGGGGTGGGCTGGGGCGAAGGGTGTTAATCTACAATACCTTTTTTATACTGAAAGTATCAACTGCTATGTTTTAACTTCATTTTTGCTTTTAAATTCATTAAATTCCGTCAAAATTAGCTTTTTGTGTAAAAAGAATGTTCAAATTTATTTTGTGTGTCAAAAAAGTTTTAGCGTAATAAAACATTAAAAACATATTTGGTCCAAGAAATAAACAAAACAAAACATGGCCTTTAGCTATTAAAATACGAAGAAAAATTGGGGAAGGAGACAGGAAGTCATTCTTTGATGAAACAAAAGTTGTTTACCCACACCGCAAATCTTTTGAAGTATGGCAAAATTAACATTTTCAAAGAAAGGGGAAAGCGAAGCAAATCAAGAAAAGACCAGCTGAGATGAGATTACGAGAAAAAACATGAAAAGAGAAAGGAAGATGAAGCGAGAGAGAGGAAGAAAGAGAAAGGAAGATGAAGCGAGAGAGAGGAAGAAAGAGAAAGGAAGATGAAGCGAGAGAGAGGAAGAAAGAGAAAGGAAGATGAAGCGAGAGAGAGGAAGAAAGAGAAAGGAAGATGAAGCGAGAGAGAGGAAGAAAGAGAAAGGAAGATGAAGCGAGAGAGAGGAAGAAAGAGAAAGGAAGATGAAGCGAGAGAGAGGAAGAAAGAGAGGAAGAAAGAGAAAGAGAAATAACATTGAGTCAAATTAGTCTTTTGTTATTAAAAGAAAAAGAAGCAGATTTAAGCAGAAATACGCTTTTCTAAATCACAAAAATGCAAAATTCTGCTAAAGTGGAGAACTCACATCATATATATATATATATATATATATATATATATATATATATGAAGCAATCCAACAAAAGATATAAGCGTCAACTAAGAAGAAGAAGAATTATCTTTGAAAACTCATGAGCTAAGGACTTAAGGATGCTTTGCATGAACTTTGAATTCTAATAAAATTTGATTGACACCTTATTTTATTACTTCATTTTATATTATAATATATATATATATATATATATATATATATATATATATATATATATAAGATATATGAAAGAAGAGGGATAAACATGTACGAATGGCAAATTTATTTCAACTTCGATTGTTCAATGCAAGGTGTACTCGGTAAAAACATGTTTATTATTCTTTCCTTAAGCCAAGGCTTTTCAAAGATTAAAATCTTATCATCAGAGGAATTATATAGATAGATAAGTTGGCAGTGGAAAAGCCAAAATTCAAAATTTGAAAAAATATTAAGTAATGGAGAGTGAGGATGTGCATGTTAAAAGATATGGGGTCTGTCCAGTTGGTAAATGTCCGTTGATAAGGTGTCCAGTGAAAGGAGATTTAAAGATGGAAAAGAAGGGTTTTCCTGAAGGCAGCATAGAAAAAGTTCAAGAATGAAGTAAATCCAATAGAAAGATGTTTAGTTCAATCGTAGATTGGCTTAAGGAAAGAATAATAAACATGTTTTTACCGAGTACACCTTGCATTGAACAATCGAAGTTGAAATAAATTTGTCATTCGTACATGTTTATCCCTCTTCTTTCATTTATCTTTATAACTGCTCTATCTCATATATTGAGCTTAAACCATTTCACTATAGGTTATATCTACTAAAAGTATACTTTTAGTTTCATATTTTATATATATATATATATATTAGTACATGTATTGTATTTGTTTCTATAGGTGTTAATCTAATGAAATTCCAGTGTTTATAAAAAGTGCTCAATAACAAGTAGAGCTGTTTTTAGTATAAATTTTTATTTATACAAACATTAGTTACATATGTGCATACATATTTCAGTTGTCCCCTCTATAGAGAGTCAACTTCCTCAGACCTCTAGAGAAACTCAAATGAGAAATTGCAAACTTCCTTATTCAGTATATTTCCACGACTGGGATGGGATGGGTTCATAATTCAAACGGTCAAGCATCATATCAAATTACATCTTGGTCTTTCACACCTTTTATTTTCTATTTTTATTTGGTTTATCTAGTGTTTTCGACTCCTTATTTATTTCATTTCATTTATTTTTCTGAGGAAGTTGACTTTCTATGGAGGGGACAACTGAAACATGTATGCATATATGTAACCAATAATGTTTGTATAAATAAAAATTTATATATATATATATATATGTTTCAGTATTTACTTCAATAGCGCTGAATACATAAGTAAAGCATATTAGTAGTATGTCAGTTAAGCCTGATGAGCTCTCTTACACTGAAACACAAAAGTTTCTTTGTAGCTTGCTTGCCATAAGTATATTTTCATACATTTTTTTGTTTCACTAATGAGTCAAGGGCGAAAGCCATTCGAGGATAAGATAGATTGTCAGTTAAAGAAATTCATGACTGAAACTTGATGGACAAGTCAGACATAGACTGAAGTTTATTTCTACCAAATATGGTTGAATTGCAGAAAGGATTGTAAATTTTATTAAGGATTTAATGGCTGGAATTTTTTTTGGGGTGGGGGCACTCCGTACAAGATAAGGAAGAGTTTTTTTTTGTTTTAAGTGAAGATTTGTTAATAAATGCTAAAAATCAACAAACAAAAAAGGTAAAAGTCAGATTCGCGTCGGAGAGAGTTTGTGATGAAAAATTGTGTGTAAATGATAAAAATGTTTTGTTTTTTTAAAGATTATGATATGATGAACCTTTTGGAGTTAAAATCTATTTAGTATTATGCATGAAACCTGAAGAAAAACACTTTTTAAATGAGTAAATATGCTACCATAATCGACGGATATTCAAGATGGCCGCACGCTTGATCTTTTTTTTTTGTATCGCTTATGATGCAAAAAGTGTTCTTTTTTTCTATTACTATGTAATACTAAATTGATTTTAACTCCAAAACTTTCATCATGTCATGATCTTAAAAAAAACAAAAGAAATTATTATTGCCTAGACACAATTTTTGAAGAATCTGTCCCCAAGGCTAATCTGGACTTTACCCCCCCCCCCCCCCCCCAATAATGACAAAAAGTCAAGAATTACAAAAGAGTAATTAAAAGATAATTTAATATAAGAATTTAATCATACAGGAAATTGATTCACATAACTAAGTCGTTCCTGGTTTGCATGGCCTTTATTTTCACAGCTGGATCTGAAAAGAAAAAGAGAGAAAAAAATAAAGATAAAACAACAATAAAATTGAATGAAATGAAAAAAATATTTTTCTTTTTTTTTTTTCTTTATCAGATTTTGGTATTTAAGATGCTACGAGTGTCACAGACTGGGATGGGAAATACCAGGCAACGTCTCACGTCTGCTCGCCACGTGGTCCGATCCAAAAGGGTTGACATGCGGTCGCTTCTTATGAACTCGAGCCAGGTCTTCTTTGGTCTACCACGCTTCATAGTGCGTGTGATATCCATTATATTCATTGAATAAATTGTACACAACAAAGAAATAGTGTTATAATATAAGAGCAATTAAATTCGAATATGATATTCCATTTTATTGTTTTTGTAACGATGCACGTGTTGGAGCTCCTCCTCCAACACGAGAGCCGCCATGTGGAATATGTTATGTTATTGTGGATAACATGAAGTCGGAATAAAAAGGGAAAAACACAATGAAATGGTAATATACATTTATTTCTCGCACGCTACAAGCGCATCAAAAGTGCATCAAAATGCTTCTCTTGTCATCATCTAACGTAAACCTTAGGCTCGGATGATAATCCTTAACCAAACGTCTAGCAAAAATCGCACTGAAACAACGCAATATACCAACTCCATAACAAACTCGGATACCGATTAAGTACTATTTATTTTTACTGCATTCACGTTTTCATTTGTTCTTTTCTTTTTCTGTCTCCTCCCTTTTCCCAATTAATGTCTTTATTGCACGTGCGCATACTTTTTCAAATAGTTATGTACGTGCCCAAAACATCCTGTTCTGCATCTTCTTTTTCCTATGTTTTGCCATTATTCAATAAATTTAAAATCTCTTATTCTGAAGACGTTCATTGATCCGATCTATGTTTAATTGTTTTACTTTTGTCTTTTTCATACATTCCACAGCATTTCATTTTATCATATATTGTGTATTTTATCCTCATATATATATATATATATATATATCCATTATACAGGGATATGAGTGGCCGATGGCCAAAAAAATCTGAAAGCAAGATAAACTTCCCAACCTGGGGGACCACGGCCCCCTTCCAATTTCTCAACCTGGAGGACACCCCCAAAAAATTTCCGGGAAATTTAACGTAAAATGAGCTTCTTATTTCCGGGCCATTGTAGCTTTTTAGGTTAGATAACCAAAAAAACTGTTTTTCTATGGGAGATAAATTCTGTGCAGATTTTCTTTTTTGGGGGGAAAGGGGGGCATTTAAAAAAAAATTACTTACCCTATACTTACCCTACTATAAACGCTAGGTCCGAGTGGTAAGCCTCTCCCCCTCCCCCAACTCTTTTCTTAATCCTACCACTAAACCTATTACTAATCCTGAGTGAGTGGCAAACCCAGGCTAAACAAAAAAAACTTGTAAAACCACACGTAATCGTCTAAGAAGAGAAGCTCCCCCCCAAAAAAAATATGCAGAATTTATCTTCCATAGCAAAAACAAAATATGGTTTACTGCCCTAAAATGCTAGAATATCCTGGAAATGGAAAACAATTTTATGTTAAATTCATATGCAAAACTGATTCCTCACTCTAAATTCTAAAATAATTGTTTGTTTTCGACAAGTTTTACAGGGAGTTCACATATAACCCCCCCCCCTTCTAGAATCTCATTTTTGGGGTGAGGTGGTGTGATTTAGCGAATAGTGTTAGCTACAAAACCTTTTTTTCATACTGAAAGTATCGACTGATATGTTAAAACATTTTTGCTTTTAAATTCGTTAAAATTATCATTTTGTCTAAAAAGAATGTTCAAATTTTTTTTTTTTGCGTATAATAAAAGTTAAAAGAAAGAATGTTTATTCTAAGCAATAAACAGGAAAAAAAGATCTTGCCTGATAGCAAGAGAAAGACTCCAAGTACATATGTGAGGGAAGGAGGAAGACAGGAAGTAACTTTTTGATGAATTAAAAGTCTTCTACCTCCCTTACCCATCATAAATTGTTTGAACTTTGTCAAAGTTAACATTTCCAGAGAGAGGGGAAAGGGAGTAAGACAAAATAAGGTGAGAAAGAGAAAAAATGAATAAAATCGACTCCAGACAGAAATCAGACTTCTTTATAAAAAACAGATTTAAGCAGAAGTCCTGCTTCTTACATGTTAAAAAAAAAAAAGAAGCGGATTTCACTTTTTCTGAATTACAAAAATATGAAGATCTCACATTTCTGATTATATGTACATTATATATTTCAACGCCTCCCCAAATTAACAAACTCAAATCCGTTAAACAGATGAAACACATGTACAAGTTCTGAACAAATGGATGTGCTTTAAACAAACACACATGTTTAAAATTAATTTGGGCATTTCCACCACAGTCAAAAATTACCGGTGAGAGAAATAACCTGAACAGATAAGAGCTTACCACGATGCTCATTTCATTTTTGACTGATGATGGTGAAAGGGGCGGGCTGAAACTAATCAACAAAACAGTGACTCACAAATCTCTGTATTCTATTGTTTTTGATTTTCTCATAAACGCATACCAGGTTGCAAAGTCAAAAGTGACTTTGTGACTGGGTTCGAATCCTTCGACCGGCAGTAATTTATCATCTCCTACACTGAAGATTGCATAAGCATGAAACACATATGTCTGTAGGTAAAAATAAAAAATATTTATATAAAAAATATTGTTTAGCCCCCTTTCAACAAGGATGAGGCCTCTTTAAGAGAATTAATAATAAGCTGTCAATCTAAGCATAATGCAAAGTTCCGTCGTAGAACACTGTTATGACTAGCTTACTGTGTATGTCTGCCGACTCAACATTAAATAGAATTTCATTCTCTTCTTCTATGGTGGCCTAGGGGTTGAATACCAGTCTGCAGAGTCAAAAGTGACTTTGTGACTGGGTTCGATTCCTTTGACCGGCAGTAATTTATCATCTCCTACACTGAAGATTGCGTAAGCATGAAACACATGTGGCTGTGATTAAAAATAAAAAAATATTTATATATATATATATTATACATGCGTCGTTGAGGACCACAGAGTTTTCTTTCTTCGCTATCCTTCTGGTTAATTTCTCGACGCGGCGAGTGATTTGTCGGTTTTCCGGTGTTAATTGGTGGAGTATGGCACCTAACGCTGTATCGTGGGCCATTCCTTGAGCGCTTTCGGTCTCGCGGCCGTCTTCAGGAGGCTGTGTCTTATTGTTACTAAGAGCCGTATTTATAGTTTTATTATTAGTTATATATCTATTAATTTACATATGTGTATGTGTATATTAGGGGAGGTCGATTTTGAAACTGTAAATTATCGCACTCGAAGAAAGTTGCCAAATAATGTCAAAAGTTACCACAAGAAATATTTTTCTTCAAAATTTTGTATTTATTTGAGCATTGCAACTTTAAGATCAAATAAATCGAGATTTTTTCTCACTGCCGAGATTTCACCGGCAGATGTGTCGCCTTAAATTAAACCCGGGTTTTAACAAAAAAAAGTAATACATTACTTAATAATAAATATTTTAAAGTTTATTATTATTTTTCTTAAGAAATTAAATGTACATATTCAAATTAAAAAGGAATAAAACACTATGATATTTAATGTTATATATAAATAATTATTTGTTTACATAGGCGTTTTATTTATTGGATATTTTTTATGGTATTCACCGGTTGAAAATTCATCGGGCGAATTTGACTTCCCGTGTTGATTGTCTGTTTAATTATCACACATATATATTGAATTGTCGAGCGCTGGCTTATCTAATCCCACTTTCCCGACCTTTTGTCACACCTTACCTTGTGGGAGTTAGATAAATAAAAACTAGTTCAGCCAGGGGGTTTTACCCCACCAAATAAACCGGTATCGTCCTGGCCTTTGGGTCTGGATTTACGCCCGTCTATTGGGGCTTGTCCGTCCTGTGCAGTTCTAGGAGGTGCATCTCCCAGGTTTTGCCTTCCCTCTTTGGGGAGGAGTAAGTTTATTGCTTACTGTCTGAGGCGACCCTACCGGGGAATGCCGACGAAGCTGCCCAGGCAATTTTTAAATGGCCAGAGTGCTCACCTCTCGAGCACTGGCTTTCTCATCCCACTTTCCTGACCTTTTGTCAATCTTACCTTGTTGGGGGTAGATAAATAAAATCTAGTTCAGCCAGGGGTTTTTACCCCACCAAATAAACCGGTATCGTCCGGGCCTTTGGGTCTGGATTTACGCCCGTCTATTGGGGCTTGTCCGTCCTGTGCAATTCTAGGAGGTGCATCCTCCCAGGCTTTGCCTTTCCTCTTTGGGGAGGAGTAAGTTTATTGCTAACTGTCTGAGGCGCCCCTACAGGGGAATGCCGACGGGGCTGCCCAGTCAATTTTTTAATGGCCAGAGTGCTCACCTCTATAGCGCAGGGTTATCTAATCCCACTTTCCTGACCTTGTGTCACATCTTACCTTGTTGGAGGTAGATAAATAAAACTATTTCAGCCAGGAGTTTTTACCCCACCTAAAATATATGTATTGGAGTTGATGGGAGAATGGATAAGGACACATTGATGTATAAGGAAATTGTGGATGAAAATAGACAGAGAATTATGAAAAAAACTAAGGGACCAGAACACCATTTAACTTTTACAAAAGAAACACCATGTGAAAGTAAATATCTGACACATAGAGTTCTTCCGAATAGTGGTGCAACAGGTGCTGTTCATGCAGATCAAGTGGTGGATGTTTTGCATGAATTCCACAGTGAGAACAGTATCAAGGCTATACTTGTTGACAACATTAATACCAACACAAGTTGCGATGGTGGAATGGTTGCAATTTTAGAAAAAAAACTTTTTAAAACTCTTCACACAATTGATTGCTCTTTGCATCATAATGAACTACCTTTCAGAGCCCTTTTTAAAAACATAGATGGTTGCGCAAAGGGCCCTACAACATTCAGTAGCCCTCTGGGGAAATTATGCTCAAATGATTGATATGATTTACCCCAAATATCATTTTCCAAAATTGATGAAATACATGATCTTAGTTCTGACCAAAGACTCCTTTATGAATACACAGTAGGTATTTCTAGAGGTAAGGTTGACTCTAGATATGCCTCCTGGAAAATTGGTCCTTTAAACCAAGCAAGATGGTTAACTTTGGCCATCAGGCTTATGTGTTTATGGACTCGTGGTGCATACCCACAAAGGCACACAACAAAACTACACTATGTAGTAAATTTTATTGTAAATGTGTATGCCACTTTTTGGTTTGAAATTAAAAGAAATAGTAAATTCCACAATCAGTAAGTGCACATTTTTAATATGACCCAGAGGATTAAGGAGAAGCCTCAGGAAATCCAAGATATCACATTTAGAAATATACAAGGTAATACATTTTGTTTACTGCCTGAAAACTTTCTATATTCCATGGTTAAATCTGAGGAGATTGAAGTAAGAGAAGAAGCTTTAAAAAGAATTTTGGCCATTAGGTAAGTAATATTTATTCATATATCTCTGACTCAATTATTTATTCCAATTTATAGAATGATTTTTAAAGATTTTATCTAATTTCACCATAATTATTAAAGCAGTACAGATTGGAATTTTTTAATAATTCAATTAATTAATTTGTTCTTTCAGGAGTGAGGAGTCAACCAGAAAAAGATTAAAAAGAATACTACCTATTAATTTTAATGCCACACATTGGACACAATTAATAGATTTAAAATTATGCGGCATTTTTGAACCACCAATGACGGAAGATTTTACTGAATCTGAACTTCGAGAATCGTTGATGAATGGAACCAAGCTTGACTTGCCAGATTTGCCCTCACATTCTCAGGGTGTGGAACGGGCAGTTAAGTTAATAACAGAAGCTTCACAAACTGTATATGGTTTTGAAGCAAGGCATCAACACATTACAGCCAAAGTTTTGAGTCAGAAATTGAGACCAGCATTTTTGTCTAAGGGGTCTTATATGGAGCAATTTGACTCTCTATATTAAGCTTCATTAAAATAGTGTTAGGTTTTTCCTTATTTCTTTGCTTGTTATATTTTCACTAATAACAGAAAACATCATTTTTTTTAGGTATTCAAATATTACTGTTTAATTCATAACGTTAAAAGGTAGTTTACAAAAGCAGATACTGAAAATGAGGGGGGGGGGGGCAAATTTTCAATTTGAAGATTTCTTTAATTCATATCATTTTTATAAAATAAAAGGACATTCCCTGCTTTTAAATGCTAAAATTATTTGGTTTTCACACCAATATTCAAGCAAATCTTGCAAAAACGAGGAATTTTCAGTATATTCTTGTCTACGATCTTTGATACCAAACGCTCAAAAAACCGCTGAAGTTTTTGATCTAATTTTTTGCATGAGTATTTAATAGGTCTATATACAACTTTCGGAACGTGCCTTTTTTTAATATTTAAAAAAAAGTGTAAAATCGACCTACCCTAGTGTATATATATATGTATATATATATATATCTTTATTTATTTATTTATCTATTTATTTTTATTTTATTTTTATTTTTTTAATATCTATTATTATTATTATTATTATTATTATAATGTATTAATTGTTGAAGACTGATAAGGTGTTAGTACCAGTGGTGAATGCAATTTTATTAATTGTGGGTTGTAATTTTTTTATGTGTAGGGCTTCGAAGATTTTTAGTCTGTTTGTGCAATTGTTTTTATGTATGATCTTAGTGTTAGTTGTTAATATTTGTCTTAGTTCGGTTGATTTTATGCTTTTTTATGTGTGGTAATGTGTCACTGGATGGCACTAGTATCATTTAAGTGATGCGTAACACCGAAAAACCGACGAATCGCTCACCGCGTCGAGAAATTAACCAGAAGGATAGCGAAGAAAGAAAACTCTGTGGTCCTTAACGACGCATGTATAATAAATGACTTGCTGCCAAAATATACATACATATATATATATATATATATATATATAAAATATTTGTTGTTGTTTATTATCTATGTACGTATACGTTTCATCCCTTATCAATCGGGATTCATCAGCATAGAGATATGACTATTCACTACCGGTCGTACGATTCGAAACCCTGGATAACAAGTATTTTTCGACTTGCATCCAACGCCTTAAACCGCGCGCCCACCAGTTGAACAGCCGATAAACAAATGATAATTTAACACATATAAAGCGGCTTGATGTCGAAGCACTCTACTACTATTAAAGAAGGAGTGATGCATATAAAGCAAGTGACGTCATGCTGTGTTTCTACTACCATTAAGAGGGCTCTACTTTTTTACGAGGAGCGACAAATATAAAATATTTGTTGTTGTTTATTATCTATGTACGTATACGTTTCATCCCTTATCAATCGGGATTCATCAGCATAGAGATATGACTATTCACTACCGGTCGTACGATTCGAAACCCTGGATAACAAGTATTTTTCGACTTGCATCCAACGCCTTAAACCGCGCGCCCACCAGTTGAACAGCCGATAAACAAATGATAATTTAACACATATAAAGCGGCTTGATGTCGAAGCACTCTACTACTATTAAAGAAGGAGTGATGCATATAAAGCAAGTGACGTCATGCTGTGTTTAGCAACTATATGCTCTCTCCAGTCGCATATTTTTGCTAGGTTGGGAGGATGATATAATGGTGAATGAACTACATGTACTGACCTCCACAGGAGGAGGTAATGACTGGGAGGATTATATCATGAGGAACAAATAATTTCCTCCCTCCAAAGGAGGAGGTAGTAACTGGGAGGATTATGTCATGACAACAGAATAGATAGTACACTACTGCCCATCCTCTATAAAGAAGAAGGTAATTCTGAGAGGATGCAATCGTGAGGAACAAACATATACTACCCCTCTCCCCCCCAAAAAAAAACAAAAAGAGAAGGTAATGGCTGGGAGGAATGTATCATGACTAACCCCCAAAGGAGGAAATTAAGCCTGGGAGGATTCTTCCTCTTCCCACCTTTCAATAAAAAGAGATGGTAATGCCTGCGAGTATGGTATCATGAAAACAAAAAAATTACTACTCTTAAAAAAAAAGGAGAAGGTAGTCTCTGCGAAGATGATCTCATGACAACAGAACAGATACTATATTATGCCCTTCCTCAAAGTAGAATGTAATACTTGTGAAGATTATCCTCACCTGCTTAAAAAAGGAGAAGATAATTCCAGGGGGGACAACAGAACCGATACTACACTACCTATCCACATTAAAAAAATAATACAATAATAGATTAAATCAGGTTTTTATTCATTTAAAAATGTCTCGTCATAAAGACATTATTTTTATAGTTTCTTGGCCTGTGTAGCATACATAATCGACAAAGTCTGACCGCCGTGGGACAGGGAGGGACGAATGGTGTTTCTCACAATTCTGGCCATAGCACAAATGGTGGTGTGGATGTTGCATCTGAGTGAAACCCAAGTGGTTGAATCTTTTGATGATCAGGTTCTGATTGCGTTCTTTAAGCACCAGCTGATGGTCAAGATCAGATGTGATAGAAAGAAATTACATTCAGATGGATACAAGTAGTGAGCTTGTGTGTATGAAAAAGAGTCAAGTATGAGTACATGTTCCCTGCTTAAGCATGGCACATGCAGTTCTTGGTTCTGTTGAACCCCAGCCCTTCAGGTAAGTTTAGCCAACAAATTTGGGATATCTTAAATAGGACGGCCCCTAGAGTAAATGAGATATTGTGGTGACTGAGATGATTCTAGTTAAGAGTAGGATAGACATTTTTTATCATTTTCGACCAAGGATGACCAACGACCCCCATTTTCCCAACACTTTTGATGGTCTTATGCCTAATTTGTTTCAAATGTAATTTTTAATATTTTGTGCAAATAAATAATTCAAAGTGTAGTATCTGTTCTCCAAATCCCAGTGACATCAGACGTTTTACTATTGACAAAACTATTGTGTATATATAAGAAAATAAGACAATGCAAATTACAAATGTATATTACAGAATATTCATTTATTAGAAACTTTAAAAAAACAAAGATGCAAATTACGAATACCTACAGCTGTTTGTTTGTTTTTGCAGATTACAATACATACGATATTACAAAATGTATGCTGTATTATAGGATTAAATAAGCATAAACCATTTTGATGTTAATATAGTTAGGATAGGTGGAAAAAACTTTCACATTTATATATATATATATATATATATATATATATATATATATATATATATATTGTTTTTAATATCGGAAATTTATTTCCGGCAGTATGTTATGCATTAAGTCGCTTTTTCTGTTAATGCTATTATTTGCATGGGTAATATTACTAAACAAACAATTCATTTAGTCCATGTCACTGGATATAAACAAATAATACCACAAAGTTAAAAATAAGACTTCTACAGGACTTGAACTGCCAAATCTTTTTTTATGTTTTTACTAGCAATGTAGCCATTTCTCCTTGTTACCTCACATGATGAACGTTTCTATATGTTTTTATCAGTGTTGGGCAGTCCCTCTTCTGATGCACAGATTAGAGTCCTGTACAAGTTTATTTCCCTCTTTGTGGTTTCTTTGCTTATATCCAACCGCATTAATCGTTTGTTTTTAGTAATATTATCCGTGCAAACAATAGCATTAAAAAAAACTGCTTAATGCATAACATACATACACACACACACACATATATATATATATATATATATATATATATGAGGGAGTGAATATGAAATCGAAATTTCAAAGAAAAATGAACAAATAAAGTAACATTCTAGTGAAAATAAGGATATTTTCACTAGAATGTTACTTTATTTGTCCATTTTTCCTTAATCATCACCGTTTTCAAAAACTCTGTTCACACTTCATAGAAGGCTTGAAGGAAGGAATGGTTCCCGAAAATTTCCTACGGACTATCCCAACACACACAAAAAAAAAAAAACTAAATTGGGATTTACTTTACTTCTAAAATCATCCAATAAACTCGACACAGAATAGTAAGCTGCACGTTCATTTGTTCATTTATTCTCAGTTTTTATTTATTTTTTCTCCCACTTGTGTGCTTATGATTTTCCGTTGACTGATTACACCTATATATATATATATATATATATATATATATATATATGAAGTTCTAACTCCTGCGTTTGTTTGTTCATAGATTCCTCTCAGGGTTTGGGAAATAGACTCCCATAACCATATATATTATGAAACAACATTACGAAAAGTATTCGGATAAGTATATTTAATTCTGATCAAAGATGGTACAACATTCATGCTTGACATCCATAAAAGGAAATATTTATTTTTTAATTTGAAAATTATACAAGTTCAGGGGTTGGAGCAGGAGTGCACAGGTGTCTTTCTGGGAAATCCTTGGGTTAAAGATTATAAATTTACCGAAATTTATTTCAATAAGTCTCATTTTACTTCCACTCCCTTTCACCCAATCAATGTCGAATACATCTTTGGGCCCCACTCCCGAAATTGAATATATAAAAAGCAGAAAATAAGAATAAAAAAAAAGGTAATAAAGTAAAGAATACTTACCCGCACGTATCACTCTGTTGTAGGGTGGTATTGATTCTTTCTAATTTGACGGTATGAGACAAGAGTTCCACATTTCTGACGCTGCCAAAGAAATCCGTGAGCAGGACTTTTTCGGGGTCTCTTTGAAACAGATTAGATCGCACCCCAACTCTGGAAATACATTGCTTCTGAGGACACACCCGAAGCTTTAAAAAGAAAACAGAAAGTTGTTTTGTTCTTTCAAAAGGAAATTCAAACAATTAAAACAAGTCTAATTTCAAACTAAAAGATTAATCTCTTTCTCTTTCTATATATGTTAGGCCATCAGCTTAAAATAATATGCAAGATAGAGTTATCTCCCTTGCATATCTCTCCAGGCATTGTATTCTGAGAGATGAGACGATGGCCATGACAGTTTGAATGTAAACAAAGCTTGGCTTGGACAATACCGGGCAATCATCACGCATCCAGTGGCTTTTAAATCATCTTCCAACTTGTTAATTGTTTTTATGAATGTATTAAGTTTTGTACTTCGTCCATTGATCTTTTTCAGTCTATTATATAAAGCTGCACGTTCATTTGTTTATTCATTCTCAGTTTTTATTTATTTTTTCTCCCACTTGTGTGCTTATGATTTTCCGTTGACTGATTACACCTATATATATATATATATATATATATATCTATATACTACTAAAAGTCTATTGTCTTGTATGTTTGCAATCAGCTTTCAGCTTTCCGGTTTTCAACATCCGGTTGCGCATGCGTAAATAGCATCGTCTTCCAATCTGTTATTCCAATTCCGTTGAACTCCTTTTATTAACGAACGCATGAAATTTTTCATTCTGGAAATGTTTATATCGCTTTAAATATAAAACAATTACATTTAATTTCATCAAATAGTTTTTTTGTTTTCTCCACGGCTAAAAACATTCAACGGCAGGACTTTGTAAAGTCTGTCGCAGTTTCAAAAAAGCTCCACCCTTTTAAAAAACAAAAACAAACAAACAAAACAACAACAATCATTATTAATATCAATAGCGGCGGTGACGAAACCACCTCCCACTTTTCCTCTCACAGATTTCACCACTCCTACTCCCTCTGTTTTCGTTACGTACGCGAGACAGCCGGTTGTACCCCCTTCCTTTCTCACCTGTTCAGTGCATATTTACCTATAAGTATGGCCAACCACTTATAATTCAGTAACTATAATTAAAAAAAAAAACAATTATAATAAACAGAACGACGCATAGAAATCTATCTATATTCTTTTTTAAACAATTACATTTAATTTCATCAAATAGTTTTTTTGTTTTCTCCACAAGTGTCACGCACATACATGAATTCCATAGCTAATATAACAAACTGACCCAACGGGTCACGGGTGGTCTAGTATACTACTAAAAGTCTATGGGTCTTGTATGTTTGCAATCAGCTTTCAGCTTTCCGGTTTTCAACATCCGGTTGCGCATGCGTAAATAGCATCGTCTTCCAATCTGTTATTCCAATTCCGTTGAACTCCTTTTATTAACGAACGCATGAAATTTTTCATTCTGGAAATGTTTATATCGCTTTAAATATAAAACAATTACATTTAATTTCATCAAATAGTTTTTTTGTTTTCTCCACGGCTAAAAACATTCAACGGCAGGACTTTGTAAAGTCTGTCGCAGTTTCAAAAAAGCTCCACCCTTTTAAAAAACAAAAACAAACAAACAAAACAACAACAATCATTATTAATATCAATAGCGGCGGTGACGAAACCACCTCCCACTTTTCCTCTCACAGATTTCACCACTCCTACTCCCTCTGTTTTCGTTACGTACGCGAGACAGCCGGTTGTACCCCCTTCCTTTCTCACCTGTTCAGTGCATATTTACCTATAAGTATGGCCAACCACTTATAATTCAGTAACTATAATTTAAAAAAAAAACAATTATAATAAACAGAACGACGCATAGAAATCTATCTATATTCTTTTTTAAACAATTACATTTAATTTCATCAAATAGTTTTTTTGTTTTCTCCACAAGTGTCACGCACATACATGAATTCCATAGCTAATATAACAAACTGACCCAACGGGTCACGGGTGGTCTAGTATATATATATATATGAAGTTCTAACTCCTGCGTTTGTTTTTTCATAGATTCCGCTCAGGGTTTGGGAAATAGACTCCCATAACCATATATATTATGAAACAACAGCAGTTATTTCACACACAACAATATATATATAAAGTTAGATATGTGTATAATTATTTATCAAATTACTTGATCCGATATCATGGGTGTAAATACAAATAAACAAGATTTGTAAAATTTGAAACTTAAAAATCGATTAATTAATAATTTATTTAAAATAGTAATTTAAATGGAAACATTTAATGAATGAATTAAGGTTTCAAAATCCTTTCAAAAACAGCATGCTCCTTTGGGTTTGGCCTTTTTATCTTCTTTTATATAACGAATAGGCTATATTGCCGGTCCTGGCAAAATAACGATTCCTGCGTTATTTTGCCGGTTCATGTATATTTAACTAAATTGTTAAACATACAGTGACGCCCGGCACAATAATGAGTCTTACGTTATTTTGCCGGCTCCTGTTTATTTAACTATAAATTACTTTTTTTTTTTATTATTTAAATTAATTTTTTTGTATTATTTAAAACTTTATCAAACGAAATTTCATTTATAATTTAAAACTTTGCCTGTTTGTTTTTTTTATTTAAAACTTTGGCTGGTTGATTTTTTTTGTTTGTTTTTAATTAAACTTTGCCTGATTGATTTTTTGTATAATTTAAAACTTTATTAAGCGACAATATATTTTAAAATAACGATAAAATTAATTTTTACTTCCGGTTGATTCGATTAGGAGTGAACTCTTCAAAATTACGACTTATTTTATGATTTCATTGAAAGAACATGTTAAAATAGAAACTGTTTACATCCAGTGATTTTCTGTATATTTTAACATTATCAAAGTTTTTCTTCATAAAGAAAATCAGAATTTTACATTAAAATCTTTCCTTTGTAAAGCACATTTTTAACAAGTTAATTCAACAACTTAATAACTTCATTATTTTTAAAAGTTTGGCCTTGGTTCAAGGATTACGAAGCAACACCTATTAAAGCACATTTTTAACAAATTAATTCAACAAGTAAATGTTACCAAAGGCAACATAAATTATTCTTCTACCTACCTGTATAAGTTTATTTGTTTATTGTATTATTTATTTTTATAAAAAAAATCATTTATCAAAATAAATAATAAAATAAACAAATAAACTTATACAGGTAGGTAGAAGAATAATTCATGTTGCCTTTGGTAACATTTATTTGTTGCTTATTTTTTTCTTTATATATAACTTTCCTTAATTTCAATTACTTAAATCGAGAGCAGACTTAGTAATGTTGGGAAAATTCATCAACATTAATTCTATTATGAAAAGTAACAAAATAAAAATAAACCGAAAAGAAAAATAGTATTTTTTTTAATAATAAAGGTAAAATATGTATTTTAAAATGATTGCGATTGTTTGGTTCATTTGAGCCACGCCTACTGGTGCCCGTGGTATCTCCAGCTCCCGTGGCGGGTATAAAAAGTGCTGCCGCTTCACAATGTTTGTTTGTAAAACAATTCAACCTTGGATTAAAATGTGTAGCAGTTGAAAATAAAAATTAATTCAATGAACGAAAATATTAGAGACAATTAGATTCTTTAGCCGGATTTCAGATGCTTGTGTACGAATGGGGTCCCAATATTTCCGTCTGCAAACAGCAATTCGTAAAGAAATTACATCAGATATGCTTTACAGCAAATGAAATCCGACTAAATAATCTAATTGTCTCTAATATTTCCGTTCATTTAATTATTTTACTTTTAATGTTGTTTGTATTAAAAGCAGATATTTCTTTAACCGACACAATAGGGCAGGTCGATTTTTTAAAATTTCTTTAACCGACACAACTGATGATGAAAACAAATTGTTTTTAAATATTTGCCCTTATTTATTTCATTACCTTTTCTTTCGCAAGGCCATAACAATTAGGTTTTTTTAAAAAATGAACCGGCATAATAACGATCCCTTTACATTAGTAAATAATTATTGTGCCGGGCGTCACTGTATGTTTAACAATTTAGTTAAATATACATGAACCGGCAAAATAACGCAGGAATCGTTATTTTGCTGTAATCGGCAAAATAGCCTCTTCCTTTATATAGACAGATTTTCCTCTATTTCATTGAACTTAATAGCTTTCTTAACAAAAGCTACATACTTAAAACTGCTTAGTCAGAAATTTATGTCAAATATTGGTTTGTGTTCTTAAAAACAAAGCTTTTTTAAAATCTATTTCAATATTTAATCCTGATCAATATCATTTTTTATTATCAGTCATATTTAGAGGAAGACAGCAAAGTATTTATCCTCTAATTCAGATCTACTCCCACTCTCCCCCAGAGATAAGAGACATTTTTACAGAATCACCGATTTTGTATTTTATCATTGATAAATTTAAGAAATTAAAAAAAATCCAACAAATACACAAAAAAATCTTGAAAGTATTTATGGGACTTAAATTTCAACATTTCATGAGAAATAATCGATTTTGATTGCTAAACCGATTCTTTTTAAATACATATATTCCTTCATTGAATTATCGTTCTAATTTTAAAATATTTCTTCCAGAAAATTAAATGTAAATTAAACTTTTAATATCACATTCCTGAAGACAAGTTGCATTATGGGAAGGATTATTGTAAGATTAATATTTTTCTTTGGTTTAGGAGCACAAACGAAATCATATATCTGATTTTTGCCTTTAAATGTTAATCAGGGATGTTAGTAGCCAATGGCAAAAACATCTGAAATCGAGATGAATTTCCCAACCTCACCAATTTCTCAACCTAGGAGGACTCCCCCACCCCTCGATTTCCCAATAATCTTCTACCTCTCTACTTTCTCCATCATGAATCGTTTAAAGTATTGCAAAATTGACATTTCCAGAGAGAGGGGAAAGGGAAGCAAGACAAGACGAGACGGAGAGAGGAAGAAGAAAAGAGAAAAAAACAGATAAAGAAAAAAACAGATAAAGCGAGAGAGATGAAGAAAGAGAAGTAAAAATAAGCCATGGCAGAAATCAGCCCTTTCTTGGGAGGTGACAGTGGTTAAGTGGATATCGACACGGACTGAAGACCTGGGTGTTCCAAGTTCGAATCCAGTCGGTTCCACAGTACCACTTTCACTTAGGGATGTTGGCAACCTTCTCGTGGTCCTTCCCATAAGTACCCAATGTTTTTCCAGAAAGATTTCTAACTATATAAACATTGGGGAAACTAATGCCAACACCAGAATCATCTGATTCACACGAAAGAAGAAGAAGCCCTTTCTTAAAAAAATTTTTTTAAAAAAACAGATTTAAGTGGAAATCAGTTTTTTCTGAAGTTAAACGAAATAGCAAAATTCCGCTAAAAAGCAGAGAACTCGCATCTCTGGTTAATTCAAGCCAGAAATTACCTTCTTTTCGTTAGATTAAAGGATTCAAAATTACTATTTAATTTTGAAGCGTCACGGTATCATAAACAAGTCAGCCATTTTAATCTTTTGTTAATAGTAAAAAAAAAAAATTAATTTGTGACCTTTTGAAATTTAAAAGAATTTGTAAGCATTTAAACTGTCCAATAGAATGTCATGACTGAATTGACATTCTACCCTAGACGAGGATCAAGAAATCCTATAAGAATTATTGGTTACTCAATTGTTCTAACACATAAACAAATGACATACACAAAGAAAAACTAAAAATCTAACTTATAGAAATATAACAGGATTTATTTAAACTTACAAGTAATACACCAAATATGTACACATGTCAAACTTTCTAATATGTGTATATATGAAAGATGGACTTACCAAATATGTGTAGAGGCACGTTGATGGAACAAGTCTGGAATGAAGGAACGACTAACTGCATGTTGGTTGACGAAAGAGCACCTCAACAGAACCAGTTGTGTGGGGAGGAGACGACTGATCACATGTCTCAAACTGGTTTTGACGAAATATGGGGCAGTGGACAAATGAATGTTGAAACTGACAGGGGGGAAAGAGGAAGTGAACTTCTGAGTCACGCCTTTTATATGGGTAACAGCTTGACTTAATTTTGATTGCCTGGAAACCATTCAGAGATGTGCAACGAAATGAATACCCTGCACCAGACACCTGTCATATTCTGAATGCCTTGAAACTCCAACGTCTAGCAACTGATTTGGTAAACACCCACAAAATTATTAAACCTCTCGCCAACAACATGTATCTAACATACATGGACAATGCCTACACAGTCAGAAAACAGCACAGCTCCCATGATTTTCGCAAACATTTTTCACGCTCAAAATTGCTGAAGCATGGAACAAACTGACTGCATCGATTGTTGGCTGCTGAGACACTGCATCCTATAAACCCTTATGCTTCTAGAAATTTTCTCAAACTACACGTGATGCCCCCCTACACCTGATGTCCCCTACACATGTACATGCAAGTTTTGATGAGTTGTAGTGCACCTGAACACTGTACACAATAACTTAATTAGTAAAAAAAAAATTTTTTATTAAATAAACCAATGGCTGACCACCTCATTATCATGTGATCTGAGACTCTACGCATTAGGAAAAAACAACCCCAACAGTCCGATCTCATGATTCTGTTAAATAGTAAGGGTACCTCTGCTAGTACTTATTTGATGATTCAAATTCGCAGAGGAAATGTTAGCGCATAAACAGAAAATAAAGGTCAGACGGAGGTCAGGTAACTGACTTTTGGGGGACATTGTCTCCTGTGAGAACACAGGCTAGAGGAAATGATGTCACACAAGATAGAATAGGTGCTAGGAGCGGGGACTCTGAGTTGGAAGCTTGAAGCAATGAGATTTGGTAAGAAATGACTTACAAATCGATTATAAACAAAGGCCCCAGAAATCTGTAGCCTTAATATTTCTTCTCCCCCGCCACTAGCAGAGAGGAAGGCAACATCAACAGCCTAATAAAATGGTCGTTTTCCAGATTCGGGATCTAGTTCTTTTCTTTGATTCCAGAGAAAAGATGCAACCCACGGAAAGGTAGCCATCAGGAGACGATGAGAGATGATCTGGGATAAAGTGTCCTCAGTTCCGGAGGACCATTATGGTTGAGCGTTGAAGACAAGAGTAGGTGTGATTAAATTGTACTCTTCATGATTTGTTGATTTGCATGGGTTTTTTACCCCGCCTAATAAAACCAGTATTGTCCGGGCCTTTGGGTCTGGATTTACGCCGGTCTATTGGGGGTTGCCGGTCCTGTGCAGTTCTAGGAGGTGCACCCTCCCAGGCTTTGCCTCCCCTCTTTGGGGAGGAGTAAGTTTATTGCTTACTGTCTGAGGCGCCCCTACCGGCGAATGCCGACGGGGCTGCTTAGGCTATTTTTAAAAAGCCAGAGTGCTCAAATTCTCGAGCGCTGGTTCTTTCCCACTTTCCCGACCTTGTGTCACATCTTACCTTGTAGGAGGAAGATAAATAGAACAAACATATATTTTATTTGATTGTCGCATACAAAACTTTAGACCCCCACCCCCTAGAGGAGAGGTAATGCAACAATTCAAGACCATTTGATATGGTCAGACTTGCAATTTACTTACAAATTGACCCAGGGTTTTCTTGCTGGTCGGAGTCACTTGTTCCAGGAATTCAAGTGCATAGTATGTATAGCGATCAATTACATAAACACCAATCGCAGGGTCCACATGATGCTGAAAAAAAAAAACCCACAAAGATTCAAACATTTCTGCTGGAAAAACAGAAAAATAAGTTTCATATTCCTCTTTGTTTAGATTAACTGGCTCTACAGGGTTGCTAGTCAAATTCCAAGACTTTCCGGGTACTTTTCCATATATTCCAGGATTTATACCATATAAATTCTAGTACTTTCCAACATTTTAAGGAACAAGGATGCAATATCAATAAATATAACACATAATTTAACTAAAAGACAAACAACTCAACAAAATAAACGTAAATTTCACATTCATCAATAAAATACCAAGGTCTGAATGTGTTGCCTCATCGGAAGGGTGGCACAAAAAGTATCAAAGATTAGTTTGAAAAGTCACACATTGAAAACGTTGCTGAAATGGCAATAATAAGGAGAATATTTTATTTTAATATTTTGAAAACCTGGACAAGACAAATTATTTGTTTTTTAAAATAAATTATTTATTTACTTTAAAAACTTTTTTTTTAAATTTTAAAAAGAAAATGAAAAAAGTTTTTAAATAAATAAATGATTTATTTTAAAAAACATAAATAATTTGCGCTGTCCAGGTTTTCAAAATATTTAAAAAATATTCTCCTTATTATCAAAGATTAACTTATTATAGGAAAACATTAAGAAATTATAAATTCAGTCAGATAGGAATGATCATGTAACAATCACTAACTAAATTGTAAAAGATATAAAGAAAAAAAAATTTTTTTTACAATTAAACCATTTAAATTCCAGGATAGTTTCATGTTTTTTCCTCTCAATTCTAGGACTTTCCAGGATTAATGTGATTTTCCAGGAATTTCCAGGGGATTGGCAACCCTGCTGTACCTATACGGTGTTGCCTGCTAGTGTTTTTACTGGCAATTTTTTTTCTTTTAAACAGTGCAATTCTATTTTTAAAAATATTTTCCCAAACAAAGGGAAGTAACTCTATATTGACGAATACAGAGTTATGACTTTTTATTTCAAGATGCCCTCTTTATGAAAACAATTCTGAGCTGATCAAAATATTTTCTGGCAGGAATTAAATAAAATTACATTTTATTGTTCTTAACACAATGCTGCAACAATCCACCAACAGAACTGACAAACAAGAATCAAATATTGATTTTGTAGGAAGAAAGCTATTGATGACAAAGAAACGATAAAGAGACTGGCTTTACTTTATATATTAAACTATTTAAGCTTTTAAGATTCACGAGAAATGTAAAACCATCAGTCTACCAGTAGCCATATTTTTCCATTCTAAATTAGCAAAAATGAGCGAAAGTAAAAAAGGAAAGTTTTTTATTTATTTTTTTGTACTGATGGGTCACCGCTTATCAAGGATCCAGACCACTCGAGGATAAGGGTTAAAAGGATTGTTGGTTGGACGATGATCACCGCCATTGGGCAGATTGGGCAGAAGATTACTTAAAAGGACTTGATTCTTAAGACGAATATGCTGTAGTCAGTTGGGAAGCAGACTCGTGGTATCTTGTTACACAGATGGGATATTCTAGGAAAGAAACTCCATTTGTTGTTTTTGTACAAAGACAGAGAGAAAGAAAAGTTTTTTGCTGTGGTTGTAACTAGACGAGTTCTTGCTGTGAATGTTTTACAGGGGGGGGGGGGGTTACCAGGGATTGAAGGCCAGTTGAGCACCTATGATGAACATAATGATATAGTAGAGAGAGGCTAGCAACATCTCTTTTGTGTAAAAGAGGCTGTAGGGACGAGAAGAGATTATCCACCACCAGATTGCAAAATTGATTTTGTACTTTGTCAAGAGAAGAAAGAGTGCTCTGAGCGGCACCTCCCCAGATGTGACAGCAGTACTTCATCTTAGGACAAATCTGGCTCTTATACAGGTAGAGGATTGCGTCATGAGTCAGGTACTTTCTGGAGCAGTAGAATTTGTATTTGTGTGTGTCAGCCTAAAAGTTAAAAACTACTCAAGATACACTTACAAACTTTACGTCATTGGATTCAGTCTGCACTTGATCTAGATATGGTAAAAAGAATAATTGAAAAATAATTGTAATATTCATTCCCTTAGGAGCACCAGAGACCAAATTAGCACATGGAGGTCAGAATAAAAATTATTTATTTTCATTCTTACTGGTAGTTGTTTTAGGTCAAACAGTCCCTATTTACTTGCATCTCCACGAGGGCAGAGTTAGACACAAGGTCGTTTTTTAATGTGGGGAAAACCCAACTCCCCCAAAACGGGCATTCTGGATTGTAACAAAAAATAAAAATTGCTTCAGTATTTCTCCTTCACAACCAAAGATAGAACAGATGAAGTTTAGATCAGTCAGTCAGTAGTCAGCTGATGATTTCTTTTTCTTTTTTTATATTGAACCAGTTGCTGAAAGAGAGATAATTTTAAAAAAAAGTTGTTACACTTTTTTTAACATCTATCTTGTTATCCGTGTCCCAATGCAACGCAGTGTAGTCCTACCTAAAAAAAAATAAATAAACTAAAAATGAAAAAAAATAAATAAGTAAAAGTCTCACAAAACTTACCGAAAGTGAATCTTCACCAACATGGCTGCTGGCAACGGCAAGGATATTCGGAGAATAAAACTTTTGGTACATCGACTCAGCCTGGCACGTGTCAATCATGAAAAAGATCTCATGATATCTATAAAAGAAACAGAATTGGGATACATTTAAAGTCACTATTTCTGTTTTTTTATATGTATTGTTCCCAAATCAAATATAGTCACAAATAGAATTTGTGCTATTTGTTAGAATGTGTTTTCGCTTCTCTAGAAGAGGCTATGCCCGTTGGTTGGTCCGTCGAGATTTAGTCTGAAATAGAACTTTTATTGCTAAGGCACGTCTGTCATGCTTAAGTTTGAAATAGTCAAAAATTGCCAGAAAATATTTAAGTAATAAGGTTAAGATTTGTTTTAAAAATTGGTCAAGATTAGTTTTAAAAATGGCCATAGTTAATTTTTAAAAATCGCCAAGATTTATTTTTTAAAATGGTCAAGATTAGTGTTAAAAATGGTAAAGATTTGTAGAAAAATGGCTAAAATTAGTTAAGAAAAATGGGCAAGATTAGTTTTACAAATTGCCATGGTTAATTTAAACTATGCTGAAGATTAGTTTAAAAAATGTCCGAGATTAGTTAAAAAATGTCCGAGATTAGTTTTAAAAATGATTGAGATTAGTTTAATAAATGACCGAGATTAGTTTTAAAAACAGCCAAGATTAATTAAAACTAATGGCTAAGTAGCCAAGATTAGTTAAAAAGAATGGCCAATATTTGTTTAAAATATTGGCTAGATTAGTTTTTAAAATGGCCAAGATTAATTTAAAAAATGATCAAAATTTGTTTAAAAAATAGTCAAGATTAGTGTTGAAAATGGTCATGGCTAGTTTAAAAAATGATCAAAATTTGTTTAAAAAATGACCAAGATTCGTCTACAAATGGCCTAGATTAGTTTATAAAAAGTGCTATGATACTGAGGATTGAAGCTTAAGTTTGAAATAGCATTTTTGTTGCTCTGCCATGCTTAACTTTTAAATAGCATTTACTTTGGTCTGTCACGTTTGAAATAGCATTTTTGTTGGTCTGTCACGCTTAAGTTTGAAATAACATTTTCATCCCATGAATTGCTGATTGAATACAAACACATCATTGTTTTTATCAGATTCAAAATCTTTTATGAAAATCTCAAATTCAAAATCTTCTGACCTTCTCTTCTGCCACATTTGTTCGAAAGCGTCGGCCAATTCCACATTGGAGATTTCTTCCGAGTCTTGGAACTTGAGAAAACCATCTCCACCATGGCCTGCAATGAAAATAGATGCCTGAATCACATACAAACAAACAAGGCAAAAAGGGTCAGAAAAGGTGGGTATCTCACCCTAAGTTTATTTCCTACGGCTTCAGGAGATTATAATTAAAATCTTTAAAAAAATCATGCCCCCTCCCCTTTTCATTTGTTTATAGTAGTAATATTGTAGCAATATTGGATGTAGGTGTTTGAAAATATTGCTAAAAACGGTATTTTAAACATAAGGATGCACCTGAAGAAGACCAGACTGGCTGAAACGTGAAAATAAGAACCAAGATGAGAATAGTAGACCAAATAATCCAAATTACCAATCCTCATCTAAAAAATTCTGAAACAAACATTTTTTTTGTCTCGTCTGTGCCTGACATTCTGTTGATCACCTATAGGCTCCAAAACTAGTTGAGAGAATTGTATAAAATTTGGTATGAAGCATACTTCAGAAATGGTAATATTACTATAACTACTACTACTACTACTGATAATATAAAAACATAAATGATGAT
The DNA here is from genome assembly GCA_963556195.1 of Sepiola atlantica. Taxonomy (NCBI): domain Eukaryota; kingdom Metazoa; phylum Mollusca; class Cephalopoda; order Sepiida; family Sepiolidae; genus Sepiola; species Sepiola atlantica. The sequence continues at coordinate 123,230,328 of OY744520.1, forward strand.
AAGCTTCTAAACTATTGGGAAAATTCCACTATACTAAGCATGAAGCACCCTTGGAATGCAAAGCATCATAGAGGTTCAAAATGATTACTACTACTACTACTACTACGGAGATATGCTGAGTGCAGGTGGTGAATGTGAACTCAGTACAAGGGTGAAGACAGCATGGGCAAAATTTTGTGTGCTGTTGCCCCTGATAACATCACGGGGTGTCTCCCACTACAGCCAGGGTAAGTTGTATAGCAGCTGTATCAGGAGTGTTATGTTATATGGCAGTGAATACTGAGCACCCACCCAGTCCTCTCTCGCCCAACTGCAACATAATGATAGATTCATGATTAGATGGATCTGCAATGTGAAATCTGACCATTAGCTCAGAAGATTTGCCAAAAGCTCTACATTTACTTAGCATTGATGTTATCGTAAGGACGAATCGGTTATGCTGGTACAATCATGTAGAGTGTTCGCTACCTGGATAAACCATTGCAGAAGTATGGATGTCTTGAATTGCATCAAGCTTGGACAGCCAAAGAAGACTTGGAAGCAAGTGACTGGACAAGATGGTACAGAGTGGAGAGAGAGACATTTAGAACCTCCAAGAATTTTGGACAGAATTGGACTAAATTTAGCATGACAAGAGCTTGGGACTGTGTGTGTGTGTGTCATAGTGTGATGGGAGATCAAAATTAAAACTATTAATAATAATATTAATAATAAGCACTTATTGGCACAAAAACTATTGGTTAGAATTGTACAAACTTTAGGATAAAGACATCTTGGGATGAAGGATGAAATACAATTAAGAATAATAATTATGAATGTTAAATAAAGGTTCAATAGCCACACCACACAAGAGTTAAGACTAAAAGCTGCCCTTGGCTAGTCTCTACATAAAGTTAGGTATGTGTATATGTTTATATATTTGTATGTACAGGATTCACTCCTAAACTAATTAACTGATCATTATGAATTTTGGAACACAACTGCTAGGCATAAGGGGTGGTGATGTGGGCTATATTTAGTTTAATTTCGTTTTATATAAAGAAGGTAAAAGGAGGTGGAAATCCTTGGTGAAAATTCAGATACCTCCTATTTTTGTGAAATTTTAACAATAGGTATTAAACATCAATTAATCTCAGTTTATTTAGAATATTTTAAAGAGTTTTAGGGGGCATAATATATGACAACCTCATCATGATATTCAGATAACATCTGTTTTACATGCTAGCCTGCGTTGGACAGCTTTTAAGCTTACACCTCTTTCTAAAGCATTACCACTGTCAACTAAGGGAACTATCTAGGCATATGCATGCAGTGTGATGATATATAGAAATGAAAACTGGCCAGTGAGGCTTGAGGACATGCGTTGCATACAAAGAAATGATATGACAATGATATGATGGATGTGTAATATGAGTCTTAAAAACAGGCTTAGATCTGATGACCTCAGAGGAAGATTAACTCTGGACAGTATAGGAAGATATGTACACAACAGGAGACTTCGATAGTATAGCCACGTTGAAAGAATGAATGAGAGTTCTTGGGTTAGTAGATGTAGAAGAGTTGAAGTAGCAGGTTCAGTTCACAGGGGAAGGCCAAGGAAAACATGGAAGGAAGTGATAAGAATGGACTTGAGAGAAAGAGGAATAAATAAAGATAGGTTAGTTTGGAAGTCAATTTCTAAAAGCTGTCTAATGTATGCGAACATGTAAAACAGACGTTAAACCGAATATAATTATTCTAGAATCAAAATCATGTAATGGATTTTAATCAAAATTGGAAAAAGGATTTTAGACATAAGGTCTAGTATTATTATGTCTTGATTTTAATCTTCCTAAGGGGACATAAAATTTGTGCAAAACTGTTTTGTTCGGGGAATTAATTTTACCTATTCTAGAATCAAAATCATGTAATGGATTTTAATCAAAATTGGAATAAGGATTTTAGACATAAGGTCTAGTATCATTATGTCTTGATTTTAATCTTCCTAAGGGGACATAAAATTTGTGCAAAACTGTTTTGTTCGGGGAATTAATTTTACCCATACTGGGGCAGGAATTCTTCTAATAAATAAATGTGTTTTGTATGTGTTTACCAGTCATATAAACAAGAATGTTACTCCTTTCATCTGAGAGAAGTCGTTTCGATCGGGGACTACTGGGAGGAAGACGGCCAGTTAATACACGCACAAAATTTTCCACGGTCACCTAAAGAAAAAAGAATAATGAAAATTACGTGTAGGCATAAGATTCTCAACAAGAACAAAAACAGATTGGGAAATATGCACATAAGTCTCATTTCAAGATTAAAAAACATGATATTACTGGCCTGTTATTATAAGATAATCTGATAATTTCGGTTAACATTTTAAGAAACAAAGAAACCCCTACCTCGTATCCACGATAATCAACTTCAACATCATCTCCATATACATTGATATACTGATTGGCATTGTTAAATACTGTCCCTGAAATTTTTTAAGAAAAACATTTTATTAAAGTAAATTTTTTGTAAATAAAAATGTCAGATAAACATGAGAATATCAACTTTGAATTATTTAATTGGATCAAATAGATTTGAGGCACCCTTTAAGGACACATTTTGCTTTTACCTACCCCTCTTTTTTTTAATTTTTTTTTTTTTTTTTTTTTTTTACTTATGGTTGAATTACAAACAGAACAATATGGCATATATGCACATTCGTAACTTTGTCTTCACAGACTTTTTTATTTAAAAAAAAAAGGATTTATCTAGAAAATGTTTTACTAAAAAATATATATAGTTTTAAAGAAAAATGTATAAACAAATGAAACAAACAAATATTTAAAAAAATATTTAAATAAAAGTAAATGTATGGAGTACTATTGTCATATTTTGGCTGGTGAATATCTGTCCCATTTGAGGGTTTTTGATAAGGTTCAGAAATATATCAGTAATTTGATTGGCCCCACCTTTTCTTCTTCTCTGCACTCTCTCTTTTACAGATGTGATGTTGCTAATCTCAGTCTTTTCTATAACTTATTATGGCATGTGTTCTTCAAAATTGTGTGATCTATTTCCTGCTTCTTTTGTTCCAGCTTATTTGACTCGTTGGTCTAGTGGTCTCCATTAATTTGCTGTTTTAATACCTCATTGTAATACATCTTCTTATTCCAGTAGCTTCTTTCCAAGAACTGCAGGCTTGTGGAACTCTCTTCCTGTTGACTGTTTTCCTCCTACCTATAGCCTTGGTCTTTTAAAGACTAAAGCCAACAGGTATCTCCTGTCTTTGCGATAATCATATTTCGTTCTTGTTAGCTCCTTACATCAAGTGGCTTCATACCTTGTCTGGAGCGATTTCCAGAAAAAAAAGGATGTTGTGCAAAGATAGTGTCATGAGATTAAACTTAATGTTTTATGTATAACAAAATTTAATGTTTTTAAAAATTATTAAAAGTATTAATTTATCGTCAATAAATTTAATGTTTTACAAAATTATTAAAAGTATTAATTTATCGTCAATAAATTTAATGTTTTACAAAAATATTTTAAAATATTAAAAAAAAAATATTGAGAATTAAGGAATTCTGCACAGCAATGCTTCTGATATTTTTCTTACCTGGATGAGGGTTTCGGGGGTTGCAGGCCATATCATCAGCCACCATCAAAATGATGTGACTAAAATAACAACAAACATTTTTTATATTTAAAAAAAAAAAAGGAAGTCTTTGTCAAAATTGTAATCTATACCTATGTACCTACATACATAGGCTGTATCATGCTGTAAACCAGTATTAAAACATGTTTAACTACAGGGTGACCAAAAAAAATTCAACTGTAGTAACAACAAAACAAAACAAAAAAAACAACAGTTGATAGAAATAACATCAATAGATAAGTAAGAACATTTCTCACCTGTCAGGTATTCCTAAACGTTTGACACTTCTATATATAGACAAAACATTGGCTACATGTCGATAATTGAACCAAAATCGTGATGTGTCCACTAAGACGGCCCAATTATTTGTGTGTCCACTTTGAAAGAATTCATTAATTTTGTCCTGGAAAAGATTAGTAAAATCATAAAGAATAACCATGGGAATCATATGGAAAGGTCATAATGGGAATCATAAATAAGTCACAATTGGAAGGTGTCAAGATGAGAATCATAAAACAACTTACATTTGGCATCTTAAGGGGTCAAAATAGGAATCATAAATAGACACAATTGGAAGTAAAGTGACATAATGAGAATTTGGGTTGTGATGACTGTCTTTAGTTTAGGAATAGTCTGGGGATTGTTTTGATAAACTTTATTTTTGAGAAAACCTACAGATAGCTGAGGTTGAAGGTTCATAATCCAATTAAGATGGCAAAATGGAAATCATAAAGGAGAACAATTGGAGTTGCAAAGAAGGAATAATTGAAATTATAAAGGGTCACAATTGGAATTATAAAGACTTACAATTGGTATCTTAAAGAGATACAATGGGAATCATAAAGGGTCACAATCAGAATCATACAGGGTCACAATTGATATATTAAGGGGTCACAACAGAAATCATAAAGACTTATACTCAGAATCATAAAATGTCACAACTACAATCAAAGTGTCATAATGCAACCCCTAAAGAGGTCACAATCTAAATAAGATAGCAAAAAAAATGGGTCACATCAAAAAGGGTCACAATGGGAGTCATAAGAGATTGCAATTGGAATAACAAAAAGTCATAATGGAAATTTTGAGTATAAAAAGTCTTTAAATTTAAGTAAGTTTTAAAAAAAAGAAAAGAAAGACAGGCAAAAAAGAAAATGGCTCAAGACTTCAAAATTGTTTATTCTTTTAAAACAATTTTTTAAAATGTTTATAAGAAAGTAGAGGCATCACAATCAGAATGTTTTATGAGAATCTAATAAATAAACTGATGGATCTATCTGTTTGCTATCGATTTAGAAACTATTGGATGGATTCAACTAACTCTGGCATGCATACTACACTTTAACTAAGAGAGTTCCATGTGCAATATAAAGTTGATCTAGGTAAACATTTAATGCAGTGCTGTGCACTGTGCAGTCAATAGTTCAAATGCTTGACTCTAGAAATTTTTAAAAATCTGACTGACTCCGACCTAAGAAATACTCTTTCACTCATACTAATTTATATATACTATATATCTACTAAAAGAATACCTGTTAAGGACGGGTAAAAATAATTCTGCAAACAGAACAGTTCAGCACCACTTAATGTCTCTTTACGAAAATTAAAATCAAGATATAATGATACTAAACCTTCAAGAATTCTTATTCCAATTTTGCTTAAAATCCATGATATGATTTTGATTTAAGAAAATGTCTAAAATTTAAGGCCGAAACTTAAAGGTTTTTAAGAAGAAATTGTAATTCAGCGAATATTGCTTAATTGATGTCTAATGACTCTTGGTGCAATGGATAAAGTTAAAAATCAGCAAATTTAGTCTCAACCAAATGAAAAATTGAACTCAGAAATTTGGATGATCTGAACTACTATTCCTCTCTTGATTGTTATTTTAACATTTTGGCTCATGTAACATCCAAACTTCTTCAGGTGCATCATTTCAAACTCGGGAATCTTTATGTATCACAACGAATAAAGGTGTTGAATAGCAATCAGTTTTAAGTGACAGTCTTCCGGAGGTTGAAGGTTCAATCATCACAGCAGGCGATACTAAATAAGAATAAAAATTATTTAACACTTCTATCCGGTCATGGCTGACGAAATGAGAACAATCTACCCCCGTGGATTAAATAAAGGGTCGCTTCAAAATTTTATATAAATTCACAAGTTCAACATAAAGATTCCCAAGTTCGACAAGGCGAACCTGAAGAAGGTTACTGTAATGTTATCGGCTGGGTTAAGTAAGTAGTAAGACGGAGAGACGTATAGGATAAGTAACAAGGTTTATTGGCGGTCAAAATACATTCTAACTGAGTCATCGCCAGGGGCCGTAACTAGTCCCCTCACCGGTGAATCGTCAGTGCAGTAACACTACATCCCCCTTTCGGTTGTAAAGTTCTTTACAAGGACAGTCTTTTAGGTGGTCGAACTTGTCGACCGCTTCTTGTATATTTCCCTTGGTCAGGACCTCTGGAACTCTCTAGTGGGATGTTTCTTTGGTTACTGGGAAGATCTGTTGAGTCATCATCACAGCTATACATATATCCATATCGAGGGGAACGTGGTAAGGTGTTTGCTTCCTGTGGGGTAGCCACCTGAGAGAAGCTGGTTTCTCCGTTCCTTAGGCGCAGATTACTTTTGTTGCGTCAGTGTAGTCCTGAATCTGTCTTAACTAGGACTGACCTTGGTGACAGAGTTTTACTTACTACAGCTGTACTGGTCTTAGGTATCTTGACCCAGACTGGTTGTCCTTTTTCAAAGGCAGGACTATCTTTAGCCCGATGACGTTTGTCATAGTTTTGCTTTTGTCTGACTTTGAGCCGGGTGTCTGCCCTTCTATGTTCCTCGATGTTTTGCTGATTAAATGAATTTCTTTGAGGAATGGTAGGGATCCGTGTTCTTAGTTTTCTATTCATTAACAGCTCTGCAGGACTCTTGCTGTGTTGCAGAGGAGTGCTGCGATAATTTAGCAGTGCTATGTATGGGTCACTTGCTTTCTTCAATAAGTTTTTTATTGTCTGGACTGCACGTTCAGCTTCTCCGTTTCCTTGCGGATGATGGAGGCTACTTGTGAGGTGCAGGAAGTCAAAAACATTTGAAAAGTTCCTGAATTCACTAGAACTGAATTGGGGACCGTTGTCAGATATGATTGTCTCTGGGACCCCATGCCTAGCGAATATTGATTTGCAATGCTCTATTACGCTGGCTTGTCCGTAAATGGGCTATTTCAATCCACCTGGAAAAATAATCGACAATCAGAAGATATCGGTGTCCCATGAATTCGAACAGATCCATTCCTATTTTCTGCCATGGATATGCAGGTAATTTGGTGGGTTGTAGTTGTTCTGGTGGATATTTTCGTTCTTTTTCACAGATACCACATTTCCCAACTTTGTCTGCAATTTGTTTAGAGAGGCCAGGCCACCACACACTTTCGCAAGCTAGTGATCGGCATTTGACAATACCTTGGTGTCCCTCATGTAGACGCTCTAGTATGTCTTTTTGAAGTACATTAGGAATGACAAGTCGGCTCTGGTACATTAGAAGTCCCTGGTAAACTGTTAGGTCCTGGTTGACAAACCAGTACTGTTTTAGTTCAGGGTCCCGCCTTGCTCTTTCGGGCCAGTGGTGCATCTCATAATATTTGATTACCTGACTGCAGACCTGGTCAGTATTTTGTTTTAGTCGGATATCCTCCAATCGTTTATCGCTCGCCGAGATATTTCCTATGACTGAGCGGATAAATGAGTCGGTCTCTGTCTCCTGCTGGATATCCTGTATAACGGGACTACTCCCAGGTGCTCGGGACAAAGCGTCTGCTGTTGTGAGGTCTTTTCCCGCTGTGTATATGATCTCATAGGAGAATCTCATTAACCTCATGCAGAAACGTTGAATTCTTGGAGTCAATTCGTCGAGTCGCTTCGACTTCAACAGTGCCAACAGTGGTTTGTGGTCTGTTTCGACTGTGAATTTTGGCATTCCGACCAAGTAGTCCACAAATTTTTCACAACACCAAGTGACTGCTAGTGCCTCCTTCTCAACCTGTGCATATCTCTGCTCTGTTTCTGTCAGAGATCGTGAAGCATAAAATACCGGTCTCCAGTCATTTTCTTGCTTCTGCAGTAGTACACCGCCTAGGCCATAGCAAGATGAATCTGCTGATACCCTTGTCGGCTTGTTGAAATTGTAATGAGTCAGTACTGGTGCAGAACTCAGTTGCTTCTTCAGGGTCTGGAATGCTGCTTTCTGAGGCTCATCCCAGATCCATTCTGACTCTTTCCTAAGAAGCTCTCGGAGTGGTTTGGTGGTTTCGGCTACATTCCTAGCAAATTTTCCGACCTGGTTTGCCATGCCCAGTAAGTGTCGTAATTCGGACACATTCTCAGGTCTGGGCAAGTCCAATTTGCTGCTACTTTTTCGGGATCTATTTGTATTCCCTCTTTTGATATAATGTGATCCAGAGACTTTATGTTTCTGACAGAAAATACACATTTATCGTTGAGTGTAGCTCCTGCAGCCTTCATTATTTGCAGTACTGCTTTTAGTCGCTGATCGTGCTCCTGCTGGTTTCTTCCACTTATTAGGACGTCACAGATGACTCCTGGTATTCCGGACAAAATGTGTGTCATCTCCCTTTTAAAGATTTCTGGCCCAGAACTTATCCCGAATGGAAGTCGTTTGAAACTATACCTTCCATAAGGTGTTATAAATGTGGTAAGGACCTGCGATTTTTCGTGTAGGACGATTTGGTAGAAACCGTTGTTGCAGTCGAGCTTGCTAAACACTGTGGCTCCATCGAGCTCGGCCAGTAATTGGCCTGTGGTGGGTAAAGGAAATTTTTCCCGTTTCACGCTCTTGTTTAGCTTGGTAAAGTCGACGCATAACCTAACTTTACCGTTAGCTTTTTGGACGGCGACTATTGGGGCACACCAATCAGTTGGTGATTTGACTGAACGGATTATGTCCTCGTTCTCCAAACGTTTCAGTTCTTCCTGAACCTTCTGTTTCATAGGCAACAGCAATCTTCTAGGGGTAGCAATGGAAAAGGGCTGAGCTCCTGCATCCAAACGTATCTGGTACACATGTTCCAGTTTCCCTAGGCCTGTGAACAGTTCTGGGAACTCTTTCTTATACTGGTGCCCTTCGCTTGTCACTCTATTAACTGCTTTCAGGGCCTTGATTGCTGGTCCTCCCAGTAGAGGTTCTTGCAGACTCTCTATAACATAAAGGTCTTGTTGCGAGCTTACTTTTTCCGTAGCCAGTTTGGCCTTCACACATCCTATGAGGTTTATCTCATGATGACTCGGTCCGTACAGTCTTTTGTTTGTGGGTTGGATGAGTGGGGAATTTTTTCTGAAGAACCGGTCCGGGATTACGGTCACATCTGCACCTGTATCCAGCCTAAAATTTATAATTTTGGTACAGGTCTTAGTGGTGACCTTAATTTTAACCTGCCAATTTGTATTATCCTCAGTGGTAATTGGACCTATATTTTCGAGAGTGACAGAACCTAAAAAATAATTTTCTTCTTCCTCTCTTATTTCTCTAACCTTCACCTTATCGGTTCTGCAAAATTTTGCATAATGCCCTTTCTGCGAACAAATTCTGCAGCGTGCATCTTTTGCTGGGCAGTCATTTCTATTGTGGAATGGAAATTTCCAGCAGCGTGTGCATTTGCTAGGTATTTTCGATTTCGGATGTGGTGTTTGGTGAAGTTTGTCTTGTAGGTTCGCTTCGTAACCCGGTTGATTTGAGGATCCGCTGCATCGGCACCGGAGGAAATGGTCTGCATCTGTTGTTTCGAAGTTTCGTAGGCTCTACCTATTTGTAGGCACTTGTCTAGAGTAAGCTGTTTATCAGACAGTAACTCTTCTCTGACGGTATCGCTTCGAACTCCGACAACGACTTGGTCTCGAATAAGCCTATCCTGTAGCTGTCCGAAATTGCAGTTCTTTGCAAGTTGTCGAAGAGCAGCTATATAGGTCTCGATACCTTCCGATACTTCTTGCTTGCGAAGATGGAATGTATAGGATTTGTAAGCTTCGTGTGTTTCGCCCACGAAAAAATCCTCAAACTTCTTCATCACCTTCTCGGCCGTAACTGGTCCCCTCACCGGTGAATCGTCAGTGCAGTAACACTACAGTTACATCAGCTGAAACATGAGAATAACAGCCAAGATGAGTACAGTAGTCCGAATAATCCATATCTATAGTCAAGAAATAATTGTAAAGTAGTGATAGGTAAAGCAAAGAGAAGGTATACAGAGATAACCAAAAACCGCATTTAGTCACAGAAACTAGGTACTCGTGATTTCTGGAAAATCTACAATAGTGTGGTGAACAATGGTCAATCAACAATTCCCCCACTATTAAACTACAATGGTGTTGCTTGCACAGCAACTGATAAGGCTGAACTACTTACGCAGCGTTTCGCCTTGAACTCCACGTTGGACTCAGCAAACCACCCCCTCCCTAAATTCCCATTGCGGTCCGACGCCACACTTGAACACCTGATCATCACCCCATCTCAGGGACATCAAAAAAAACCTTGACACCTCCAAAGCATGTAGTCCTGATCTTATACCAGCAATCGTAATAAAGAAATGCTCTGTTGAACTGGCCCTGTCCTCTCCAAACTCAACCAAAAATGCCTCGCTGAATCTTGTTTCCCTGATAGCTGGAAAATTGCCTCTGTGGTACAAGTCTTCAAGAATTCTGGAGATAGAACCGATTCTCAGAATTATCATCCCATCAGTCTACTCCCGCTTTTCGCTAAAATCTTTGAATCCTTAATCAATCTAGCGATAGTCCGGCACCTCGTTAATTCTAAACTTCTTTCTGACAGTCAGTATGGATTCAGGCAAGCACGATCTACTGCGGATATTCTAACAGTCATCTCTGAACACATATTATACATTTGACAAGGCAGGTGAAGCTAGGGCAGTAGCGCTTGATATATCTAAAACCTTTGACAAGGTCTGGCATAAAGGTCTTCTCATAAAAATTCACTCATATAATATTACTGGACGAATATTTAATATAATTAGATCCTTCCTAACCAAAAGAAAGATCCAGGTTGTCCTCAATGGCAGTTCATCCAAGCAACATGACATAAATGCTGGTGTACCCTAGGGATTCATCCTTAGACCTTTACTGTTCGTGATTTTCATAAACGACCTCCCTGATGACATAGAGTCCAAGGTGGGTATATTTGCTGACGACACCATGCTCTACTCTCGTCATGTGGGTAAAACGGATGCATACATATCCGAGGCAATGGCTGAATCCTTGGAAAATGACCTCCACTCTGTAGTGGAATTGGGTCATAAATGGATGGTAACATTTAATGCTGCAAAGATAAAGCTCCTTTCCCAATAACTACAAGAAAACTCTTCAACCACCGATTGCCACGGCAAATAAAACCCTACCTGAGAGTCCAACGTTCAAACTCCTCGGCCTAACATTGACCGGTAACATGAATTGGAACAAATACGCTGAAGACATTGCCAAGGCTGCTGCAAAGAAGGTGGGCTCCCTCTACTACCATGCTAGTAAACTTCTTATCCTATATCTCTACAAGGCCACCATCCGCCCATGCATGGAGTGTTGTTGCCACATTTGGGCTGGTGCTTCATCAACTAGTCTCTCCCCCTTAGACAAGGTCCAAAAAAGAGTCACCAATTTAATAGGTCCCTCACTATCCACCAAGCTCCAGCCCGTCCCATCGCAGCAATGTTGCATCCTTGTGCCTGTTTTACAAGTACTTCAATGGATTGTGCTCTGATGAACTTGCTGCTCTTGTGTCCCCTCGACGTAAATACACTCGACCAACCTGACAATCAGCTAAGTCCCATCCATTCACTGTGGAAGTCACCAGATGCCGGAGAGCCTTCTACTCTAATAGCTTCTTTCCTTGTGCTGTCAGCCTCTGGAACTCCCCCATGCTCCGTTTCCCCGATTCTACTGACACGCAAAAAATTAAAACTAATGTAAACAGACATCTCGTTGCACAGCTCCCAACTTAGGATGACCTCCAAAACTTCCACCCTAATTCTCAGTAGCTCTTAGGTCTACAGTGGTGGTCTGCCTTGTTTCGGGTGAAATATGATAAAAATATTTTTTTTTTATAGGTAGACTGCTAAAGCAATAAATTTGTGCTTCTTATGTAATCTCAAAAATAAGGTTAAAGAAGCCATTTTTAATGGAACTGGACCTTTAATAAAAAAGGTTTTTGTAAAAAATAAGGGCAACGTCCCTAAAAATAGGGAATCAGACGGCATCAGAATAGCAGAATCAACCTGTTTTATTTATTTATTTGTTGAAGTATAGGTGCTTTTGTGATTGCAAGAATTAGGAGTGGATGGAGTAAGTTCAGGAAAATTCTGCCATTACTAACCAGCAGAGTGTCATTGTCGACGAAGGGAAGTGTCTATCAGGCATGTGTACACAGTGATGATGTATGGAAGTAAAATCTGCCAGTGAGGGTTGAGGACATGTGTTGTGTGGAGAGAAATGATTTTAGAACGATACAATGGATTTATAGTCATGAAGTAAGCAGCTCCGACTTTTACCAAGTCTTAATACAGACAATACAAATAAAAAGGCACGGTTACATTTCGGCAGACGACTATTCTTCAGTCAAATAGAAAGAGTTCAAGAGTTTCTGATATTTCAATATTACTTATTCATTACATTTATATATATATATATTATTTAAAGATGAATCATGAGTTTTTAATCATGCAACTATTTTGCCTTGTGTAAAGAGTTTCATAAGTTTTTGCAAAACAAAGAAGGAATTTATCTGTATGAAATGCTCAGATAATGTATTCTGTAAATGGCAGGCAAAAGCAAAGGCCATTGACGGTTTTGTTTGGAGATGATTTCGCTTTTGTAAGTTTCCCCTCCCTGCTCCCCACTCAAAAAAAGAAACTTTTCTTTGTTTTCTGAACGATTTTGCTGTAACCACGTCTTTGCGCACCACCAGAAAGTATGTCCAAATGAACCCAGAATGCACTCGTTTTTCCATGAAACTTGGAACGAGCAAAGATCTTTAACGCCACCACCTTAATTGTCTAGCCTCTACAGGCTATGCCTTGCGATTTTCACACTACCACCCCCTCCCCCAATTTTATTTTCGGAGAATCGACAACTCCGTCAGTTTCACAATTCACTGTCAATATACATCATTTGGAAAAATAAAATGTAAGTTTATATTTTTTTTGTAATTTTCTTTGAAATTTGAATTCTATTTAATTGTTTTAGCTTTTTTCAATGAATAGAATAAAGTTGTCAGTGTAATCATTGAATTTAATTTACTTTTTCACACTTAAAATGCGCTTTTAGTTTTAATTAAAAAGAATTAATTTAATTTATCGTTACAACACATTTTCAAGTAATGTAATTGTTAAAGTTTTTAATCATCATGTAAACAAAAAATTTTGATAAAATTAACGCAGTAGGCAGTCTGTCCCCCCCCCCCCCCCCCCCCCCAAAAAAAAGTTTTGAACAAAATTATACAAAAGTTTTACTTTTAATTCTAAGGAAAAACATTAGTAAACAGACGTCATTAATAATTTCCGAGTATTACTGAATTTAAAACTAATACAAGCCTTTATTTATTTTTTTTACTTTTTACTTTTTATCATCTGAATTCTGCTATTTAACAATATTGAAGTATAAATGTTAATTTATATGAATTTGCAATAATTTATCTTTAGTGTAAAAATTATAAACAACATTTTTGGAGTGTTAAATATTCACAAATATTTAAGAAATTTGTCATAAAAAATTGTTCATAATAATGAATATTTTTATAATAAAAAAAATTGTTTGCAATAACGAATATCTTTATTATAAAAATAATTTGTATTTTTTTCATAACACTTTAAAAAGTGTACTTTTAATAACGAATATCGGTTCAATTATAGAATAAGGACTGTAGGATTTCACTTGATATTCACCTCAATTTTGGATAAAATGAATCCTTGGTTTAAACGACCCTTTAAATTAAAGTGAACTTTTATGTTAAATTTTGGTAGTCTTCCAAAAGAAAATAGCAGCATTTTTGTTATTAAAAAAATATCAACTTATATTTTGACTTCTTAATTTTTGCTTTTAAATTTAGTTAATTTCTGTTAAAACTGTTTTTTGTGTGTAAAAAGAATGTCCAAAGTTTATTTTGTGTGTCAAAAAGTTTGTTTTTGTGTGTAATAAAATTTTAGAACATTCAAAATATTTTTGGTCCAAGAAATAAAGAAAACTTTAAAAAAGAAATTTGAATTTTATGTCAGTGTTTAAAAAAAAAATGTTATTTGTTTACTGTTCTTCATAAGAAATAAAAACAAAAAACGGAATGTAATTTTTAACAATGTTATTTATTATCAAAGTTAATGTCAAAATTTAAATCCAGTATATTTAATTTAATAATTTTACAATTGTTCTTTAAAATATACTGCAATACTTTTTTAAAAGGGCTCAATTGTATTATAGGAAGCAGTAGATTTTTTCTTGATCATTTAGCTTGATATTTACCTAAACTTTGGATAAAATTAAGTGTTACTATTAAATTGTATTTCTTGTCATGAAATAAAATTTTAATTAATTAAAGTTTGATACTCAACACTTTAAAAAAAGTGTTGAGTATCAAACTTTAATTCAATGTTTTAATCGCTGGTGGGCATTGCTTTTTTTGTGCTTTTCTTTGACAAATTTTATTAGACTAAAAAAACTTTTGACACAAAAATAAACTTGGAACATTTTTTACACAAAGACACCGGTTTTAATGATTTTAAAAGCAAAAGTGAAGAAGTTATAACAATGTTTAAAGAAAATTTCACGCTTCATTCTTTTCAGTAAATAAAATAAAGGAGATAATAATAGTTTCAGGGCTTCTTGTTAATTAAGTTAAAAAATATTCTGAAATGATTTTTTCTTTCATAGACTATTTCTCCTTACAGTGAGCCCTTCACTCACTGTAAGAAGAAATAGTCTATGAAAGAAAAAATCATCGAATGAAGAAAATTATACTCAATACTTGCTCAGAATAAAATTCAATTTATTAGTAATGAAATAGGCACTTTTTTTATTAATTATCTTCTTTATTTTATTTGTTCAATAAATGAAACGTGAAATTTTAGGTATTATAGATTAACATTCTTCCCTATCCCCCCCAAATGAGATTCTACTTTTGTTAGGCGATTATGTGTGAACACCCTGATATTAGCAAAATTGGAAGTTGTAAAAGGTCTTTACGAAAATAAAAAACTCAGTTTGCTAAATTATCAAAAAGTAACTGATGTGGGACAAAAAATTTTCTATTGTGTAAATATTTTTTGTGATCAAACTGTAGCAGCAATTACATTGTATTCATTATTAAATGAAGAGGATATTGCAGAAACAGTTCATTTTATTGAAAAATTTTGAAATTTTGGAAAATTGTCAGTGTTAAAGAAATTTATGGCAACATAAAGAAAAATTATCCACTAAAAAAGGTGATATCAAATTTAAAATGATAAAAACCTTGTATTTCTTTCTAATTTTTGAAAAAGAACACCATCGCCAAGATCGAAATCCTTGAGCAAATAGCCCGCACAAACGATGTGACTGTAAGTGCCCTGCAGGAGACCCACAAGGAAAACAACATCTTGAGGGTTCCTGGGTACACACTGGCCGGCAACACTGCCCATAAACACCACAGCATTGCCACATTCGTTTGCAAGGATATGGTCTGGTCAGCTGCAGGACAATCTCAGAGTGTGCAGAGATAGAATGGATCTCAACCAAAGTGCAAGACATTACCATCGTCAACATCTACAAACTACCTCCAAATAGATTGGCCTCATCGTTGTTGCCAGATGTCCAGACCCCTGCCGTGCATGCTGGTTACTTCAATAGCCATCATGAAGACTGGGGTTACAGCAGCTCTAACTATGATGGGGACTTCTTGGTAGACTGAGCCTCCACTGTTAGTGCGACACTCCTATACGACCTGGCTTTTGCGAAATGGCATAACAATCAACCACTTCCAGTGAGACGCATCCTGGACATGTTTCCACGGTCACACCATCGACCATCTCTCATCACCATTCTATCTGTGGTCCAGTCTGTGCAAGGAAGGGATGTCAAGAGACGGGACTTCTGGAAAGCTGACTGGGAGGGTTTCACTAAACAAATGAACAGGGCAGCTGCTGGCCTGCCACCCCCGTGCTCCAACAATCTGAACGATGCCTATGAGTCGCACTGCAAGATGCTGCTAAGAACATCCCCCGCAATATCCGCAAAGCCTATATCTCCTGCTGGGATGATGAATGTGTAGGCCTACTTCATGCCCATGCAGGAGCACAAAATATTAAGGACAGGGACAAAGCAGCAGATGAGTTATTCAGCAGGCTGAACAAGAAACGTAGGCAAAAATGGACAGAGACTGTGGAATCAATAGACTTCACACACTCCAGCCGTGGCAGACACTGAACAAACTGACTGGAAGGTCAACAACTCCAGCACAGTGTTCCATCACTGCAAACTCCATCGCATCACTACTGCTGAGTAATGGTCACTTCCCTAATGCAGACAAGGACTTTACCAGAACAACAAGAGTCCATGAGTTGCTCCGGGCCCCAGGATGCGACTGACTTATCCGGCTACACAATGCAGGAAATTGAGCAAGCCATCCAATGCCTGAGGACTGGTAAGACACCAGACATGGATGGTATTCATGCAGAGTACATAAAACATCAAGACATGAAGGTAACCAACTGGCTGCGCTCCTTTCTCTCTGCATGTCTTCACCACTCAAAGCTGCCAAAGATCTGACGTTGTGCCAAAGTGATCGCCCTGCCAAAGCCTAACAAGCCAAGCGACGACCCCAAAGGATCTTTCTGCTGTGCGTCCCATTTAAGCTCCTCGAACGCCTCATCCTAGCTTGAATCACCCAGTGATCGACCCCTAGCTACCTAAAGAACAAGCTTGTGCCAAGACATAGAGGACAGCTTTCAGGTGGGAGAGAAGGCTGGTGCTGTCTTCCTGGACCTGACAGCTGCCTACGACATTGTCTGGCTGCAGGGGGATACACATGAAGCCTCTGGAAACCATCCCAGATAAGCACATGGTGAACTTTATAATGGAGATGCTGAGCACCGCATCTTTCGACTATTGACCAGCAACGGCAGCAGGGTGATGGAGCTCAAGAACGGCATCCCGCAAGGTTCAGTGCTGGCACCTATGCTGTTCAACATCTATATCCATGACCTACCCACAACAGCATGAAGGAAGTATGGTTACGCAGATGATCTGGCCATCCTACTCAGCAAACCATCCTGGAAAGTTGTAGAAGAAGGTCTCTCGGAGGACATGGGCATTTTGTCTTTGTACCTGAAGAACTGGCGCCTCAATCTCAGTGTTGACAAGACTGTGTCAACAATGTTCCACCTTAACAACAAGGAAGCAACCCGCGAGATAAACATCATAGTTGACGGCTACAGACAGTCCCAATCCTCCCCCACATACCTCGGCATGAAGCTTGACAGAACAACACCTGGACAGCACCAAGGCAAAGACTACCACCCGTGCTGCATTGATACGCCACCTAGCTGGTACCACATGGAGAACAACTACAAAGAAACTGCACATCTCCACATGTGACAAAGCTGAAAACTGCCCTTAATGACGCCCTACGGACTGTTTCCGAATGCCTACGAGCCACTCAAACTCACCAACTGCCTGTCCTCACAGGTATTGTTTTAATCGACATCAGGCGAGGAGCCATGCTGGCCCTCGCCCAGACGAGTGAATCCTATCTTCTCCACAAGATCGTCATGGAAAGACCTCAGTGCAAGCACCTTAAATCCCAGCGCCCCATCGCCTTGCAAGCTCAGGAACTGCTCCGTACAACATGAGCTGACATCAGCAAGGCTTGCTGGGTCAAGGCAAGATGGAGGGAACAGTAGAAGACAGTAGAACGATCCAGGTTTCACCACTGTATCAAGGACCCTATATATGTCCCTGGCCAGCACCTGCCACGAAAACAGTAGACAATGCTCAATCGCCTGAGGACAGGCGTGGGACGCTTTGCCGAGTCAATGAAGAGGTGAGGCCTCACGGATGGTGCCCAATGCGAATGTGGGGACCTCCTGCAGACCGTGGAACACGTCATCACAAGCTGCCTCAAACACCGGCCACTAAATGGCGATCTGGGCCTTATTAACATGGACAATGAAACTCTGGACTGGCTTGCTGCAACTGAGCTGAAGGTCTTAAAAGACATACGCAAGAAGAAGCATCAGAGAGATTGTTGGTTTCATCCAGTGGTACGGAGCTTTGGAGCCCAAGTGATAGACTTCATATGCCCTCTTTCAGTTTCACCCCAATATGTAAAAAAGGAACTATCTTTTTAAGAGCTAATTAAAGGGGAGATAAATTTACTAGTTAACAAAGCCCCCACCCCCCTCCCTCATGTTAAGAATGGCGAGAATTTTGCATATTGGGGTTGAACTCAAGAAACACCAAATTTTATAATTAAAATTAATAACTTTTGGTACTTGTAAACTGTAGGGGCGAAAAAAAATCTTTTTATCTTTAATTATGGAGAGTCACATAAAGGGGAGATAACTCTAGTTTTCAACCACGCTTTATCTTAAAATGTATTTTACTATTGTAATTAATCTAAAATAAAGTTAAAACAATGTATACATAAAAGGATAATTTAGGAATAAAACAATCACAACGCATTCGGCACCAATGAAAAATAAAATGATTTATTAAAATAAATTAAGGTGCATCTCCAGTTTAGCGGATACATTCGAAAAAATAAAATAAAAGCTGAGGAATATCTGTTTGATGTACGTATCTGTCACAGGCTGAATATAGTCTATACCAAAAACCACGTAAATTAATCAAGTAGTTATTTTATATAAATATATTAAAAAATTTTTTAGCGATTTACAAAAAGTGCAAATATGACAGCCATTTTGATTTATTTAAAGAGGGATAAGCGTAATTCATTTATTTGAATAATCCCAAAATGGCTGTCATATTTGCACTTCCTCTTCGTAAATCGCTAAAAATTAATTTTTTTTATTAAAAAAAAAACTACTTGATTAATTCACATGATTTTTGGTAGAAGATATATTCCGCCTGTTACAGGTACGTACATCAAACATATTCCTCAGTTTTTATTTTTCGAACGTATCCGCTAATCTGGAGATGCACCCAAATTAATTATCAACGAAGAAAGAGGAAAAAATAGAAAAACACGTAAATGGTAGGGGGGGGGGGGAACACGAAACAAGGGAAATAAAGGGTGCTTTTTTAGAATAAGCTCCCTGCAGAAAATTATTTTCATGTAAAATCATTATTTTGTACTTACTCAGTCATAGTTTCTCACTCACGGCACGAAAAATAATTTAAAAATATCAAGCAGAACTTTAATTAGAACGATTTTTCCATTTCCATAAGGGCGATATAAAACGTCGACTCGCCAATATTTTGGGAGTGGCCGATTGATGGAATAGCTAACTAAGGGCAGATAAGTGTCGCGAAATTGTGTGCCCTAGGTAGGCACGTGTGACCTAATTAGTACTTTTTAAGAATTTCTCTGAAAATGGATGTGAATGATTTAAACTTGAAAGATTTGGTGTACTTGTGCAATAATTATTTAATTTTCTATTATTCTAAAAAAGCACCTTATTTAATTTTCTATTTTTTAATTTAATAAATATATATTTTATTATTATTGCATATGTGTTTCTTTCTTTTTAAAATCCTAACAATAAAAACGGAGTTATTGCCCTTGGCTATTCCATCGACCGCTCACACCCAAAATGTCAGCGAATACAGGGTGTACATCGAAATGGAAAAATCGTTCTAATTAAAGTTCTGCATGATATTTTTAAATTCTTTTTCGTGCCGTGAGTGAGAAACTATGACTGAGTAAGTACAAAATAATGCTTTTACATGAAAATAATTTTCTGCAGGGAGCTTATTCTAAAAAAGCACCAAATAAAGTTTTTGAAATAAATAAGTTTTACACTGGGTAAAATTCATCAATTTGTTCGAAAATTAATCTGTGCGATTGCAAGAAGTCTATTAGTTTGGCATTATCTCTGGTTAAATATAAAATATCTTGCAAGTTTAGAGCGTTAAAATACATTTTAAGATAACACCGTGGTTGAAAACTAGAGTTATCTCCCCCTTATTTTGAGTCAATCTTCAAAATTAAAGGTAAAAGCATTTAACTTTTAATGAAAATTAAATAAAAATGGATTTTTACTTGATTACTGAAAACTATCAAATCATTCGAACAAAAAAACTCATTTTTTTTAATTGAATTATTTTTAGTGTGCAATAATTTATATCAGTTTGAAACCGTTTTAATTTAGACAGTTTAAAACGTTGTTTATGACAGTTTGGTACAAGAGAAACAGTCCACAAATTCAGAATAGAGGCGTGTGAGCGAAAAACTTCAACATCGCCAATTTTTTTTTTTTTTTTTTCACATGTAAAAATAAAGTTTTTTCTTTTTACAGATTAACTTTATGCTTTTATCTTTAAAACACAATCAAAATGTAAACGGACACTAATATTTATGATAAGTCGCTTTTAATAACCATAGTCCGTACATTCCTACCGTTTACACATGAGCGTTGCGTTATATTATTTCACATCCGGATTCGGGGAGGGTGGGGGGGGGGAGGATATACACTAATATTTGAGAAAACAGATCAATATTCATTTGCAAAATAATCCGCAGAAATCAGACAACAAATTAATACGGTAGATTAATTTACCCAGTCACCGTTTAGTAAATCTGACAAAACTAGTCGATACAATTTGGCATACATTTGGGGAGTTAACCACTTCAATATAACCAAAAACAGGGCACTGTTCAAGTACGACTAACTGTAAGAGCAGTTTCTGCGGCGCTGCTACGGTGTTACGCCGCCATCCGTACCCGATAATAAACTTCGTACTTAACAACTTCCGGTATTCTTTAGTTTAATTTTCTCTAGTTTCTGGTAGTCAATTTTCTGGTTTAATTTCTTTTGTATTTTATGATAATGAATTATATCGTACAAGACGTACTAACCGCAGATGAATGTCGGTTGCGCACTATCTCCTTGCAAGTGTTACTAATGGACACAAATGGAGAAAAGAAAACGTTGTAATGATTGGCAGGGCCTACATGATGTGGTAAACCACACGTATAATTTTGTGGATCCCGTAGACAATACGATCGACACTAATCGTATTGAAGGCTCATGGAGTCACGCTAAAGACAAATTCAGGTCCATGCGAGGTACAAGTGCAGCACATTTCAATAGCTACCTGCAGGAGTTTCTCTGGCGTCGACAAGTAAAAGTAAATTACTTCGGCCATATGATATATGCGATCCGACAGTACTATGATTTCTGAAACAACAACCTATTTTATTATTTTCCCTCTGTGATTATTTATTTTCAGTAACTGTGATTATTTATTTTTAGTAACTGTGATTATTTATTTTTGTCAAATAAATTATTTAAAATAAAATTTTAACAGTTATTATTTATTTTTGTCTAATAAATTATTTAAAATAAAATTCAGTACAAAACTAACCAAACAGCAAGTTTTTATTATCGGAACCAATTTCGAACGGACACCGTTTCCGGTTGGAAACAACTTTGCTTAGAGTTAGTCGTACTTGAACATTGCCAAAAACAGAATAGAAAGCATTTATAGGATTTTTAAAAAAATAAAGAACAACAAAAAAAAAAAACGAAAGTGAAAAGATTCCCAGGCAACGCTGTCAGTGGGTACACACACACAAATTAATTAATATACATTCTCACTAGAATTAAGTTTGACTATTCATATAAAAATATGGTTCTGTTTCGGAAACGTCAACCATAGATTTTACTGGCGTGACGTATGTACAACGAATGCTACGAAATCGAGACAGACGAAGCAAATACGCCGTTCCGAATGTTACCGAAGCCTCTCCATGTTAAGAATGGATTCTAAAACTCCGCCAGTAAAACCTATGGTTGACGATTACGAAACAGTATCAAAAATATAAACTAAAACCTCACCTCATTAGCACAAGAATATATATCAGTAGATAATTGTACGATAAATATTTGTAAAATAATTCGACAAATTATATTTCCGACGTCCATGTTGACAACAAATTGAATAATGGCTGGCAATACACCGCCGGTGAAAATGTATGGAAGAACAAAACTGCCACAATAATCACATTTGAAAAACAGCGTTGTGCTTATTTTCTTGCCTTTCTACGAAAACAGAGTTAGACACAAGGTTGGATTTTTAAGGGGTGAGAAAATCCAGTCCCCCACTCTGAATTGAGACAAAAAATTGGGTATTTTTTTACTATCCATTCCCAGCGCAGTTTACCACTTAAAAAAGTTAAAATCCTACTTTTTTTGTGCAAATACATTTAAACAGCCTAAAAAAACATCCGCAAAGAAGGAATTAAATTTTTTTTTAAATATTTAAGATTTTAGCGTGGGGGATCACTTTCCTTTATAAATTTAACGTAAAATGAGCACCCATTTCCTGGCCACTTAACATTAAACGAGACATGTAACCGACTTGAGTTTCTAATTCGAGACTGGAGATTTTCCTAGTTAGCTATTCCATTTGTTTTTATTTTTACGGTTCTCGTTGTCAAGTGTGTGTGTGTGTGTTTTTTTTACCGGGACTCATAATCAAAGCGACGTTTGTTTTTTTTTACGATCAGGGCTGGGGTTAGGGTTAGGGTTAGGGCTGGGGTTAGAGTTAGGGTTAGGGCTGGGGTTAGAGTTAGGGCTGGGGTTAGGGTTAGGGCTGGGTTAGAGTTAGGGTTAGGGCTGGAGTTAGAGTTAGGGTTAGGGCTGGAGTTAGGGTTAGGGCTGGAGTTAGGGTTAGGGCTGGAGTTAGGGTGGGTTTTTTTTATTAAATAAACACGTAGAAATTTAGCCAATTTGGGGTGGGGGGTATTTATTTATTTAATAAAAACACGTAGAAATTTAGCCAATTTAGTTTTCTGGGTTTTTAGGGGGGGGGGGAGAACTCAAGTCAAAGTTTGCCCACCCCCCTCCAAAACAAACACGAAAATCACTAAATTTTTACGTGTTTTTATTAAAAACTCAAGTCGGTTACATGTCTCGTTTGACGCTAACTGGCCAGAAAATGGGTGCTCATTTTACGTTACATTTATAAAGGAAAGTGAACCCCCACTCTAAAATCTTAAATATTTAATTTTTTTTTTTTAATTTCTTCTTTGCGGATATTTTTTTAGGCTGTTTAAATGTATTTGCACAAAAAAAGTAGAATTTGAACTTTTTTAAGGGGTAAACTGCGCTGGGAATGGATAGTAAAAATTTACCAAA
This sequence comes from Sepiola atlantica, assembly GCA_963556195.1. Lineage (NCBI taxonomy): Eukaryota > Metazoa > Mollusca > Cephalopoda > Sepiida > Sepiolidae > Sepiola > Sepiola atlantica. Next base: position 123,253,325 of record OY744520.1, read on the forward strand.
AATTGCTTCGACCTAGAAGGATTTTTACTTCGTGATGGAATATAATTTGATGAATTATTTTACAAATATTTATCGTACAAAGTGTGTAATATCAGAACGGATACTACACTTTGAATTATTTATTTGCAAAAAATATATAAAATATAAATTTTAACAAATTAGGCATAAGGCCATCAAAAGTGTGAGGAGTGAGATGTCGTTGGTCATCGTTTGTTTATCCTACTTTTTAGCTGGTATGGTCACTGATTAAATGAGATCACTAACTAAAGATATATATATATATATATATATATATATATATATATATATATATATATATATATATATATATATATATATATGTGTGTGTGTGTGTGTTTAATAATACAGAAATTTAATACAACATATGGACCAATGGTTTCGAGAACAGAAGGTAAAACCTCTGGCTCTCATCATCATAAAAAGTAATTGGTGAAGAAATGATAAAATAATATGATATAATACTCATTCTTTTTCTTCTTCTTATCTTTCCGTTTTTTCTGGAGATGGAGCATCCTACCGGATGACAGACATTCACCGGCTATTTCAGACACTTCAGCCTAGAGATCTTGTTAAGATTCTAAACGTCCCTTTAAGTGCAATTGTTTGTATTTCTCTTGCACTCAATTCACCAGTTATACTCGCCAGATAGCTTTTGAAATTCTTTTTCATTAGTCCTGTTGCTCCTATAATTACTGGTATGATGGAGATTTTCCTAAGATTCCAGTTTCTTTTCATGTCGTACATAAGACCTTGGTATTTTGTAATCTTTTCCCTTTCAGCTCTGTTTAATCCTGCATCATTAGGGCCACTGACTTCAACTAGGGTTGCTACTTTCTCCCTTTTGTCCCATATTACGATGTCAGGTATAACAGCTCCGTTTTCTAGATATGTAGCTGTAGGGATTGCATAGTCATAGTGGATGGTGTATAAATTATTTCCAACTGTTCTTTCTGGTATATGCTCACAGGACTTGCTGCTACACTGGATATTCAACTTTTTACAAATAGTCCAGTGGAGATATTTAAACACTCCATTGTGTCGCATTGTATAATGGCCATCCCCCAGGAGAACCTTACAACTGGATGTCAGGTGGCTCACACTCTCTACTTCTGTGTGGCAGAACCTGCACTTGTTATTGTTGCTGAGACCACTCATCTTTTTAAAGGCATTCGTCATTAAGCCTTGATCTTGAGCAGCCATTATCATTCTCTCCTGATCATAATGGAGAGATCCTTTTTTCAGCCAGTCTACAGAGCCTTCCTTATCTATATATTCCTGGGATAATTCATCTAGAAAATACTTAGCACGTTGTTGGTTGGCCCATTCTTCCAGTTTTCTGGAATGGAAGGTCTTGGTGTATTTCTGGCGGCTTTTGCGGGCTATTTCTGTGGCAGGATTGTTGTCTGTTTCTGCCTTATTTGTAAGACAGTCCTGTCCAAAATGTTTGGCAAGTTTTGTGATAGAGGTTGTTCTGCTTGCTCTGGTTTCTTGATGTTGGCATACCATCATAAGGTTTGGGTTCTGGGAGCTCATCAGATATTGGCCGGTGCTCACAATAGTGGCTCGATGTTGATGGTCAATTTCTGAGAGACCCATACCCCCTGTTTCTCTTGGCAGATACAGCCTTGGTAGACACTGGTTTCTGTACATTACTCTGTACATTGTCAACATTTTTCTCGTTTTTGTGTCTAATCTATTAATGCTCTTTTGTGGCCAATCACTAATTCCAAAGCTGTATGTTATCACTGTCATAGATAATTGGTTAATGGCAGTTACTTTGTTTTTGTTTGTTAGCTGTGTTTTGCAAAGTTTTTTAACACAGCATATATATTCTCTGCCAATTTTTTCTCTCATCTTGGCATGTTGAATTGAATCGTTTTCTTCTATGCCAAAGTATTTGTATTGTTCCTGTTCTTCAAGGTCTTTGATGTCAGTATCTTCATCAAGCTGTATGTTTTCTGTTTGGATCTTCTTCCCAGCTCTGAGGGAGCATTTGGCACATTTGTCCAGGTCGAACTTCATTCCAATATCTTTGGAGAAGGTATGTACAACAGTCGGCTTAAGTCAGCATCTGAACTAGCATACCCCTTGAGGTCATCCATGAAGAGCAGGTGGTTGACTCTTTTGTTTAGATCTTGTTTGCAGCCCTGGCTCAGATTGTAGGCACTCTGGTTTTTGTTTAGTAATTTGCTTAGTGGATCAATTGCCAGGCAAAAGAGTAGAGGAGATAAGCTATCTCCTTGGAAGATTCCTCTTCGGATCTTGATGTCAGGGATTTTTTTTGTTCCATTAGTGTGTCTTAATGCCATTGTTCTTTTCCACATATTTATTTGAGAAAACTTAGAGGTCATATGCTACATGTCGCCCCAGTATCTACTAACAAATCATACTGGGAAATGTAGTTTCTGACGTCGAACGCAGGACCGATGGGTAACTTCTGGGGAGAAAGCAGTGTGATCACCTCTCCCTTCTCTCCTTTCCCTGGGCCTGGGGGTGGGGGGAGGTGTATGCACAGGGCCTGTGATACCAGTAGGCCGAATTGCCGAAACGTCTGTGGAACATGCAATAACCACTAGTATGTCTATGATACTGTGCCATTGAAAGGGAGCGACAACTGTGTCAATGCCTAGACAACTTTAGAACCTCAACTTCCCTAGAAAGATTTTCTATCGACTCATGCATGGCTGCATAAGCAGGGTCAGACGTTGGCTTCGCAGACACCATAGGGGACCTTCCCGTAAACCTTATGACCTTGTCAGCCAAGGAAGTCAGTTGTTCTACTGTACCAGTCTCCATCACTGTCGCAAGGATAGCCTGTACGGAAAATGGCAAAAATGACACAAACATCTGCCTTAACAAACCGCTGTCTGCCGGGGCCTCTTCCGTCAACTTACGCATGCGTCTTAGTAATTGTGTTGGCAACCGATCCCTCAGCAACTCGTCATTTACCATAGTTTGGAATCGACGCTTGGCAGAAACCGTAGTACACCGCAGTATTTCCTGCCTAACATTCTTGTAAGATGCACCAGGTTGAGGAGATGCACTGATTAACAAATTCAGTTGTTTCGGTGCAGACACTATCCCGTGGGCAGAAAACTATGCCCCGATTTGAGCGAACCAAATACGAACATCTCCTGAGCAAGCAAGGAGCGAATTGGAGCTCATGGTAAAACAGGAGAAGAAGTAATTGAGTTCCTAAGAAGCAGTCGCAAGAGAATGAAACAGGAAAATGGCTGGTGGGTATTCTATTTAGGCGCCTGATTGGCACTCGATTCTAAAGACACTAATATGAGGTACTTCCTACAAAGGAATGAAATTAGGGAAGAATTTTGGAAAATATATATGAAAATAAACGGCCAAAAATTTACATGAATGGGAAATATCACATGCAAGCACTAGTATTAAAAAGATACTGTATTAAATGCATTACAGAAAAAATAGCACGTGGGAAGTCAAAAATGGGCAAATTGAAAATGGCATACATATTTGGTAATAATATGTGAAAAAACCTTAATGCAAACCTATAATCCCTACAACAGAAGTCTATACCACACGGGATGACCTAGAGTTATAGCTATTTTAAAAACGGTTGACTTAGGTGTAAGTTAGCCGTTAGGAGTCATCCACGTAAGGGCAAGATGCATGGTACATGGGAATATTTAAAAATTGGATGGGAAAGCATAAGAAAAGGAAAATACGTTATTAACATTACAATTTTGAAAATCGCAACAGATCTTAATTCAATCGCGATTTATTAGCAATAGAAAATGTATTTCATAACAGAATCAACAAGATTTAATTGCTATTCCCTATTAGTCTGTCCGAATCAAAACGTTAAAATGCTAACTTTCTCCGACAAAAATTCTAAACGAATTGCAATGAAAATGACATGTAAAAATGCACTTACTGTAATGTTCCAACGTAAACCTTTGAGATTGTAACATTGTGTTTCTTCTGGTAGACTCAAAGTCTTTAAACTGCTGAATGTGGAAAGAATAACTTCTGGACAGATTCGTAGCTTGCCGTAACGAGGGAAAAAGAAATGTCTGACTCTCCTGATAAAGAATTTAACTCAGACAAGGATCCCAGAGTTGATCACAATGAAAATCGGACAGTTTTCCTCTTTTTTCTTTTCTTTTTGAAGAAGGTTGCGTATTTTAGATCATATCGGCGTCACCAATTTTAGCTGATGGTGGTCACCGTATAATAAGATACATCAACTAAAGGGATATATATATATTATATATATATAGGTTTATTCACAGGAACAACGGAACGGAACATTTTTCATACATGGAATTGAATATGGCAGACAAGACGTAATAGAGTTTTTCCTGGAGTTCGTCGACAACTCTACAGAAGGCTTGATAGAGAGTGCAGGAACATATATCTTGTCTCTTTGGAATACTCGCTCAAACTCGTTAATCATGCTGATCATGTGATTTGGGTTTGCGCCAAATCACGATTTATCGTGTGAATCTCGTGTAGTGAAGTGTGCACTTTTAGTCATTCATGTAACTACTACAAGTACTTAGCTAGAATCATTGCAGTCACTACAATACTGAAGCGGATATGTCCCGTTACGAACTTATCAAATGAAAAACTGACAAAGTCTATCCGTAAAAATTAATTAATTTTATTCAACAACTTGCTAAGACAATGAAAATGAAGTTCGTGAAGAATGAGAGTTCAATGTGTCCAAGGCAACAGTTCGTAGAATATGAATGTGCAGAGAGTCCCAAGAACCGTTTCTGAGTAAAAGGGTTGTTTATATGTAAAAAGAAATTAAGCACACATATTTGTCTCGGATGTTGCCTTGTGTATTAAGAAGGGATTGATTACACATGTTTGTTTACGCATGTGTAAATGAATAGGCATGAAGATATATATGTGTGTGTGTATTAGCATGCCTTTGTTTTGTTAGTGAGAGAGTGTATGTGTAGCAGTTACATTTTGTGACGAACTACTTTCTTGTGATGTAAACAAATAAAGCTACGCTGAGTTATTGGCCCATCGACGAATGAAATCGCTTTGCATAGGGATACAAAAAAAAAGTTATTTAGAGATTTACCACAGCGAGGAAAAGACGCTTCCTCTCTCAGCTCTAACTCACAGTCAAGATGGAACATTTGAACTTTGACATCAACATTTGAACTTTGACATCAACCTATAGCAGTTACATAATTATGATCTATTTTCTTTTGCACTTGCATGTTCTCACTCGCAGAGCGATTGATGTGTTGTTTGGTAAGAACATACACTTGTATGTTCTCACTCGTGTGGTGATGTATATGTTATGCAATAAGAACACTGTGCGCGAAGGAAACAACTTCCGCTTCTGCCCAAAACTTTTTAATGCAACTTATAAACAATCGTGTTTGAGATGTCAATGCGACAAGATGTTATCTTCTCTCCTCGTCTCTAGCAATGGCTTTGCTGGACGAGATGGAACTCATTGACTCAAGTCCATTTCTATAATACATGTACGCCGGCGGACTATCCCTAAGGAAGACATGGGAAGAAGTGATAAGGATGAACTTGAGAGAAAGACGGAATAAATAAAGACCTGGGCATAGATATGTTAGTTTAGAAGACAATTTCTAAAAGCCATTCAAAACACGGCAGCATATAAAACGAACGTTAAAATGATGATGATGATGATGATGATGATGATGATGATGATGATGATGATGGTGATGATGATGATGTTGTTGTTGTTGTTGGTGGTGGTGGTGGTGGTGGTGGTGGTGGTGGTGGGCTGAAAATACTTTTTCAAAGTTTGGTACATGCACAGTTTGAAAACAACAAAAAACAAAAAAAAATTATGATTTGCTGCTGAACCCCTAGCATTGCATTATGAGGTTATGGCAGGGGTTGCGTGACTTGATGAGATCACATGTTGCTGTGATACCACACTTACGAGAACGCAAGCAATCTCGTCATCTTTGGTATTTTGACGTCAACACAAGATGAGCTAAGTGGTTGCTCCTGACAAGTCACCCTCCATCCGTTTCGGGTAAGGTGTGGCTAAATAAATACAAGGTGCTTAAGGCGTTCGAGTTAATCAATGTTTATTTCCCTAAGGGGTTTTATCCGATTATTTTAAAAACAGAAATAAGAATAACAAAAAATTGGATAAGAATTCCCTCCAAAAGTTTGTTTTGTTCGTCTACTAGATCTTGGGATGGCAAGTTATGAGCACAGACAGAATTGTTATCTGGAAAAATGGAATTAAAATATAAAAACTGGCCACTTGGTTCCGTAGTCGTCGATAAAGGAAACAAAGAGGAATATAATCACAGGCAGTAATACTATTTACCCTGTCGGTGAAGAGTAAAAGAGAGAGAGAGAGAAAGAGAGGTGGAGATATAGTGAGCAGAAAGAGGCTAATTTTGAGTTTTGTCTTTTTTTTTAATATTTAACTGGTTTTGTAAACTCACTGTTTCCTTATTCAAACAATTGACTTAATGAATCATATTTTTTCTATATATATGTAATGCAAAGTTCTGTCCAACTGGATTATTGAACACTGTTATTACAGCCTACTAAAATATGTCCACTTGTATTGACATAAATAGACTTTAATGCAACCCTTTCCCCATAGCTGTTGGGTTGGCCACATTGGTAGAGGTTCTGACTTGAAAATTAAAAGCTGACGTGGGTCTGGAGTTTGAATCATGTGACCAGCAGAACGGTCATTCACCACACTGATGATTCCCGGAAAAGGATGAAACACATGTGTATGTGGATATGAATTAAAATGTTTATCATAAGATATATATATATATATATATATATATATATATATATATATATATATATATATATATATATATATGTATATATATATATATTATTTCAAATAATACTGTACATTACTTTGATCGTCCATTGATACCTGTGGTTTCACCTCGTAGGGCTAAAGATACCAAGTGTGACCATTATGCATCGATGCTATGGCTAGAGTTTGCCATCAGAAAGCAAATTCGATATTTTACAAAATCAAATACTCTATGAACAAAATATTGTTCGGAGAAACAATTTTTTGTACAAAATTAGTTGTTTGTTACATAGATAATTTGTTTGTACAGAAGATGAAGAAAATGCTTATTTCTTCATGATACAAAAATACATATTTACACAGTCTTAATAATAAAATAAACTCACAAGAACATAAAACCAATAAAATATATGTAAAAAGGGGGTAAATATAAAACATATTTGATAACTGCTTGGAAAATTATGCAATAAAAAAATTCTACTTTTTTAGGCAATTACGTGTGAACACCCTGAAAAATTTAGCAGAAAAAAGAAAAAACAATTCATTTAGAGTGAGGGATCAGTTTTACATATAAATTTAACGTAAAATGATCTCCCATTTCCGGACCATTCTAGCGTCTTACGGCAGTAACCAATTTTTTTTTCTTTTTGCTATGAGAGATAAATCTTGTGGGTTTTTTGGGGGGGGAGGGGCGAGTAGTGGTTCGACTTATTTTAGGCGATTATGTGTGGTTTTACGACCTTGTCATTCGGACTTAGTATTATTGGTAAAATCTTTTAGTTAACTGCTAAAAAAACAAAACTAGAATGGCCCGGAAATAGGGATCATTTTACGTTAATTTTATATACGAAACTAATCCCTACTCTAAATTCTTAAATAATTGTTTCTTTTTTCTTCTTTCTGACAGACTTTTCAGGGTGTTCACACGTAATCCCCTAAACAAAGTAGAATCTCGTTTTTTCAGATTTAAGTAACAGAACAGAGCACAAATATATCCCATTATTAAATAGTAAAACAAGAGTTATTGTTGCTAAAAAGAAAACGTAGCTAAAAGAGAGCTTGTTAGAAAATAAATAAAAAATTTATGTCAGGACAAAAGTATCATTTCAGACCAGACCAAAAATCAATTTTATCCAACATTTGGGCAAATACAGAGCGAAATGGGTAATAAAATTCAACAGTCTCTATAGTACAATTGAAGCTTAAAAAGTATTTAAACTTGTTAATTTAATTTTACTTGAGTTATTAACTCCCCTTCAGATAAAATAATTATCATAAGTAAAATCGTATGTCAGTTTCTGATATACATCATTTCAATATGAAAAGAGAGCATGGGTTTATATTATCCAATATATTTTTAAAAACTTATTGTTTGTTTGATTCAATTAAGGAAATTCAAGAACCAGCACTACATGTTTTGAAATTATCTTAAAATATTATTTATTAAATAAAAATGTTTATACAATTTTCATGACAACATAATCAGTATTGATAATGCATAATTTTCCAAGCAGTTATCAGATATGTTTTACATTTCCCCCTTTTTACATATATTTTATTTTATTTTATTGTTAATGTAAGTTTATTTTATTATTAAGACTGTGTATAATATGTATTATCGTATCATGAAGAAATCAGCATTTTCTTCATCTTCTGTAAAAAACAAATTGCATATGTAACAAACATAACAAATTTTGTAAAAATTATCAAAATTGCTCAAAATTTGTTCATAAAGTATTTGATTTTGTAAAATGTTGAATTTGCTTTCTGATTGAATTATGTCATTATATTTTCTGTACTCAAATAGTCAATATAAATAAATTGACTCATGATTTTTGAAATATCAAAAATGTGTCTAATTCATGGTGAATAAAGTTATTTTTTGTGAATTTAGTTCGTTTATATTTTTGTACTTTTTACATTTGATTTGATGTAAATAAATAAATTATTGTAAGCTGCTTCTTAATAATATATAGTTGCTAATTACTTGACATTACAAAGAAATTTCTTACTAAAACTTTTCTCTGTAATTATTATTTAGTAGTAATTTTGGTCTTCACATGTCCGCCTCCAGTTGCAGACCCCAGTCGCATGTTTGTACTGCTTGTATTATGGATCGCCTTGATTTAAATATATATACATTTATGTCTCACAGAAGAGTTTGTCAAAGACAAACTACAAAGGACATAATAAAACATGATACATAAAAGTATGGATACGACAGACGTAATTACTAAAGTTAATTCTATGTAAATATACCAAACATAATCGAAATGCATGTATTGCCAGGGTAAACATATCATAGAGAATGCATGGTTTATGTAAAGTAAATTTGGCTTACTTTGTATTGTCTGCGTACTATTCTCAAAACAAATGCTGTGACTAGTAGAAAAAGTGCCATGTTGATATGGCTAGCTGTCTGGGAGTCCAGAAGCGAGATCTTAGTGGCACGAAAATCATCTAAAAGTGTAAAGATGAGCCGGACATGTCTGGCTGACGCAAGCACACAAACAAGAAAAAGATCAAGCCTCAATTTCAATCTTGCACTATGCAATGCACCACATCTGGGGAGGTACCACTTAGAGCATTCTTTCTTGCTTTGACAGAGTACAAAGTCGATTTCGCAATCTAATGGGGGATAATCTCCTGTTTTCTACAGCCGTTTTCTCATAGAAGAGATGTTGCTAGTCTTTCTCTATTCTATAGTTATTTCCATGGAACGTGCTCGACTCAGCTTCAATCTCTGGTGTTTTCTTGCAAGACGTTCACAGCAAGAACTTGTCTTCTATCACCACTGTAAATAACTTTCCTCTCTTCATCAGTGTGCCTAACATCAAATGTACAGAGTTTCTTTCCAAAAACTTCCCATCTGTAGAACACGTTACTATGGGTTTACTTCCCTGTGGGCTACAACAGAGTTGTCTTCAAATTCAATGTCGTAAACCATCCTCATAAGTCATCAAATTTTATTCATTCTATTTGTATTTTTCAATCCTCTCATAATATTCTTCATCATTCAACTGACAATCTACTATCTCATTAACACTTATCCTCTCGTGACTTTTAGCCTTGATAAATGGCCCTACCCTCAAAGTCTCCTGTTTTACACACTCGTTCCTACACTGTCCAGATTCAATCTTCCTCTGAGAGCATCAGATATAAGTCTCTCTTTAAGACTCACATTACACATCCATCGTGTCATTCTCTCTATGCAACGCATGTCCTCAACCCTCACTGGCCAGGTTTCACTTCCATACATCATTACACTGTATACACATACCTGATAGACTATTCCCTTCGTCGACAGTGATAATGCTCTGCTGGTTAGTAATGGCAGAAGTTCTCTGAACTTACTCTATCCACTCCTAACTCTTGTATATATGAATGATATGAACAGAGTTTCTTTCACAAAATTTCCCATCTGTAGAACACACTACTATGAGATTTCTTCCCTGCTGGCTCCAACATGGTCGTCTTCAAATCCAACCTCAACAAATACTTTTCGTAAACCGTCCTCATAAGTCATCAAATTTCGTTCATTCCATTCATGTTTTTCAATCCTCTCATAATATTCTTTGTCATTCAATAGACAATCTATCCGTCTCATTAACACTTATTATTAGTGGCTTTTAGTCTTCATAAATGGTGACTCATTAGTAAAAAGAAACAAACTATTTTAAATATCTTTTTAGAAACTAATGTAGAGAGCTAGATGGCTTTAGCTCTTTTATCAGAGGAAGTTTTCCTGTCGACGTCCCTCTCACTCACCAATTACCTTTCTCCGAGTTTTTACTTCTGTAAGTGACATTTCAATAGAATTGTTCACAATAGTTATTGTGTTTCAGCATTAAATAGTCACAAAAGGGTTGATATGCCATAAAACAAAGACACCAAAACCATTAAAAAACTCTTTGCCATAAGTATTGCATTTCAGGATTAAATAACCTCATACAACAAGTGGCTGACATACTGTAAAGCAAACATTGTGACATTTTAATGTTAAACCCCTTTGCCAACCACGTGCGCATTACTTGTGCACCCGAAGAGCAAGGTAGCCAAATATTCTAACACAGAATGCCAGACAAAAAGGCGAGAAAACAAAGAATCCAAACAAATATGTCTGAGATGATCATATGAAATCAAGACGATAAGTCAGATTTGGTATTATGTAACAGTATTTAACATGAGATAAGTCGGTTACGCAAAATATAAGTTAGCGATGGGAATGTGTCGGGTAAGATTTGGTCGCATCTGAAATTCAAGGCAGTGTTTTGAAAGTTTGTGATTTAGAAAATTTTTAATTTAAAAAATAAACCTTAGTGTTTTATTGTTGCTGTGGCCTTAAAGCACCGGAAAAAAAGAAGACAACAAGGAGGGAGACTTTACAAGAGTATATACTTACAGAAAGTACAGAAGTAATATGTTGTCAGAGACTGCTTCTGGCTTGGTCATAGCAACTCTCTCTATTACCACTATTATTCATAGTATCGGGAAGAGTCCATTTAGCAACGAAATAGATAACCATAACAGTTGTTTAGAAAAGAATGTGTAAAACTAAAAACAGATTTTGATAAATATGGTGAGATGATAAAAAAAAACAAGGGAGAGTAAATTTTTATTTTGAGAAGCGAAGATCTCTTGAGCTTTTAGTAATGGCAGAAATCCCCTGAAATTCCATCCACTCTTAACTCTTGCAATCACTCTAGCACCTGCTTCTCCCTGTGCTCCAATGGTATCACCAAGGTAACAAAACTTCTGAACAACCTTAATAGCTTCACCATCCAAATATACTTTCTCCACATCTGGCTAGCATAACCATTTGAAATCTATTACAGACTTTCATATTTGAATATGGAACAAGAGGGAGAGTCAGAGTTCCTAATAATGTCGGCCTGAACAGAGCTGAGAGGGAGAAGAGAACTAAATATCAAGGTCTTATGTATGACATGAAAAAAAAACTGGAACCTTAGGAAGATGTCAATCTATCTAGTAATCATAGGAGCCACTGGACCCATTAAAAGGAACTAAAAAAACCTACCTGGCAAATATACCTTGTGAACTAAGTGTAAGAGAGGTACAATCAAATTGCATTTAAAGGGACAGTTAGAATTCTGAAAAGATCTCTTGGTTCGAGTCTCTAAAATAGTGGGTGAATGTCTGGCATCTGGTAGAATGCCTCATCCCCAACCAAAACAAAAAAAAAGCAAATTGAAAAAAAAAGAGAAGAAGCCTCTTATGAAAGAAATAAGAGAGGAGACGTTACTATAATTGGTCGATCAAAGCGTCATTAACACCAAGACATTTAGTACATATGGTTTGTAAGTAACTAATGAACAGTAATAATGATATTATTTGATATTTAACCGGTAGATTGAAAGTGTTAGACAATGTATGAGTAGATCACCTAGTATATAACTTAGTTAGTTGAGAATAATAGGAAATAGGGGTTAGCAGAGGTCAATTCACTGTATCCGGGCTGAAAAAGCTGTGAGAATGTATTAAAAACGGATATGATATCACATGGCTCAAAGAGAGAAAGTGATAGCAAGAATAGTCCGTTTGAAAGCATGCAATTTATTTATAAATTTATAAATTAAAGGATCAATCAAATCAAAAACATATTTTAGTTTTATGCTGACTTGATATTCCAGATAGGAGGATAAATTCAATAAAAGGACATACACATGTTTTACCGTAACACACGCACGAGACGATCGTTTTATTTACATTAAGGAGACTAGAAAAATGGTAGCCCCCTACAGAAATTAACAACATAAAAAAGAAACTAAGGGCAGATAACTTTAATTCCTAGCTATAAGGAACAAGGGAGATCGGATTCCTATACAATTATGGAACAAGGGAGATAACCTATACAAAGGATTTTAGCAGTCTGACGAAATTAATAATGTCAACACGAAAGCGTCGGACGTGTAAAGACATAGGTAGACAAGATATAACTAATTAGTGATTTCGATCTCCCTCTCTTCCCCTCTCTCCCTCTCTGTCTCCCCCCCCCCCCGGCACTGGTCAGTGATTTGGAACAAAGATCGCGTTGATTAAATGATTTGCTGTCTTCCATCAGATTTTTCTGCCGAGGTAACCACCAATCTTCTTAAGGTGCATCTTTTAAAACTTGGGCAACGTTATTAAAAAGGACTATGCAATAAGGTTACTTCTCTTGTGTATTGTGTTAATAGATTATCTCCCCTGTCTTGTCTTCTAAAATAGCCCCATTTGATTGGGCAGGACAATTCTTTTTAATCAATTACCGGTCACTTAATTTTGGTGGGATAAAAGTGAAAAGCCAACTCTCTTACTCTTTTGAATGTTACATATCGGATGCCTTAGGGGAAGTAAAAATGTTACACCTGTGACGTTGAAGAACGAACAGATGATTTTCGGATGAGTAATTATCACGTCATATCGGAGGATGCATTGAGAGAGAGGTAGAAGATAGTAAGGTAGTGACACAACACTAGGTGAGTCAGAAGGACAAACAGACATATTGTGCAGGATAACGGATAAGATTGCCAAGGTATGTGTGGTGGGATGTGCTCATTCTCTGTGTATCTCTTCTTTCATTTTTCATGAAAAACGTATCTGTATGTAAAATTAAAATAAAAATGATACTTATTTAAAATCAAAATATGGTCACTTGTTTTAATCAACAAATGTTAACAACAAATTCGTTTTTTTTCGTTTAAAGTATATCAACCCTTTCCGGTTTATTTAATGCAGAATGCAGTCAATTTGGTAAAAGTTCTTATGATTAAGTTCGTAATATCTTTACAGAGATACAGACTTTTCCTTGGAATCTGCACCAGAAGAACAAATAAGGAGATTCCAGACTTCCCGTGCGTCAATATTAGCCTATAGCAGTGATGAGGCTTTAGCTTTTTTAGCTATACTGGTAAAGCATGAAAGGAAACTCAATGTCTTTGAAATGAAATGTTTAAGAAGTATCCTTGGAGTAACGCTGAAAGATAGATGTAGCAATGCAGATATCAGAAAGAAGCTTAACATTAACAGATCCTTCAATGACATTGTTCGTCAAAAGAGAATAACGTGGTTTGGCACAGACTCCAGCTATATAAGCATATAAAGATACTTTCGTTGAAGAAAAATCAAGAGAAGGACCACCTAAGAGATGTGCCAACCAGATAAGATTTCATACTGGTAGGTCGCTCGTAACAGCTAAAAGATTGGCCCAAGACCGTGATTAGTGGCAGAATTTTGTTCTCAAGCATGTAGCGAAGCTCTGCAGAGCATGAAATCAAGTAAGTCAAGAAGAAAAATCCAAAGAGAAGCAAAGTAAGTCTGGAGAGACCGAATGAACGGGTCAACAACAGGACGAACATCGAAGAAATCTGCCTCCTCATATTCTCCCGAAATTCCCTACTATGTAATAGTTAGATTTTCAAGGCATTGGTTTAATTTGCAAGTATATTGGTCCAAACCTGAGAAGATGAGACAACGGTGAACAACTATAGTTATTCACTGGGTATATAACGAATATTGATCCTATCATCAGACGATCATCATCACCAACCCAACACTGTCGTATCTGGAGGCTACCTACATGAAGTCATTCCATGAATAGGTTGGACGACATACACGCTGTGAGTCTAAAGGTTACAATTCCACCAAATAACAGGATTGGTATTCATATCAACCAAAAAGTCGTAACTCAATTGCTTTTCTTGTGCTACAAAAATGTCAACCATAATTGAGTGATGTGGATTGTTTTTTGAGAGCAATGTTTACCAAGCATTAATATGTTAAATACGTAGTTTGTCTAACAAAGATAGAAACACAACGCAACTTTATAAAAATACTACAAGAATACTCGTCTCAGGATGGGTAAAATTAATTCCCCAAACAAAACAGTTTCGCACCACTTTTATTATGAAGATTGAAATCAAAATATAATGATACTAAACCGTATATCTAGATTCCTTATTCCAATTTTGATAAAAATCCATTAAATTATTTTAATTCTAGAAATGTCTAAAATTTAAGGCTTAAGCTTCAAGGGTCTAAAGAAGAAATTAACATTCAGGGAATTTTGCTTAATTGGTGTCTAATTTCAATGGATCAAATTCAATGCAAATCTGAAATATTTAAATTTTCAAATGGGGAGTTGTGCCCATATTATGTCGCCTAATATGCCTTTAAAATAACCAAAGAAACTGAAATTTGGGTAATATTTATTAATTGATGTCTTATACCTATTGTTAAAATTTCACAAAAATCAGAGGTATCTGAATTTTCACGAAAGGCTTCCCCCCCCTCTATGTCCTCTTTGCATAAAACTAAATTAAACTAAATATAGCCCACATTCCCACATTCATAATGATCGGTTAATTAGTTTAGGAATGAATTCTGTACATACAAATATATAAACATATACTGTTACCTAACTTTATATAGAGATAAAAGTCTTTCTTTATTAATTGGTTTTGCATGTTTACAAAATAATGTCATTTTGTATATTTGTTATAAACCATGACCATATTGGTAATATGGAAGCAGCAGGATCAAGCGAATGTTGTTTAAAATATTGACTCTTGATTTGACAAGATCTCAATCAGAAGCTTTTTTCAGTCAATCAAAAGTGCCGAAATATGCACCTCCAAATTTTGCACATAGTATAAAAACTTAACACCAGTATTCTCTCTCTTTCCCAGTTTCTTTCAGTCCAAGGCAAACACAACAAAAAACATTCACAAACTACTAAAAATAGTCGCAGCATGTACACCCTGTCGCATGCATCTCCACACTGCAGCAGCAGAATAAACATGTCTAATTAACTTCTCACACAGACTAAATTCTACTTCTCTTCACATTTTAACATACTCCAAACTTTTGGTGGAGATGATGAACCTGAGTCGAATGGTGGAAATAGTCTTGACTTACCTTATCACCACCATAAAAGTGCTCGTCTCTGCCTGGCATGCAGAACCTGGATGTGAAAAAGAACAAATGCATGCTGGAACAAGAGTATTTATGTGCATCGACCACATCCATAAAAGATGAGCCTCATAAAAGTCATCAGATGCGTTTTAGCAATTGAAAAGCTAAGGTTATTGAACGATAGAGATCGGTATTGAAAACTATGCTGTCGGAGAAAAGTATACTATGTAACAAAGTTCGAGTGGCGAGCACATTATTCCCGAAATCGGGACTGAAACGGTGTTGTTGGAGAAAAGTCTACTACATAGTAAAGATCTAGTGGCAAGCACATTGTTGCATTGAATACGGTGTCACCTGAGAAAAATATACCATGTAACAAAGTTCCAATTGCAAGCACATTGTTTCCATCAACAGAAAAAATCTTTCCCTCCTTTTTTTTCAGTTTTATTTCTTCAGAACTCTCATCTATTACTAACTCTTTATTTTTGGTTGTCCTATTGATATATCTTTTGTATGGATTGACTTTGTTCTTCTAAACACATGGACGGCGGCACCAGGGGGGCAGAGGGGGCTCAAGCCCCCCTACTTTTTGACTGCCCCCCCCCTACTTTACGGTCATCAATAATGAAGTTATATATGCATGTGTTTAACCGGCCCCCCCCCCACTTTTTAGGAGAGCCCCCTCACTTTTATAACTGTCCCGCCGGTCCTGAAACACTTGTGTCTTTTTCTCCACTCTACAAAAGTTAGTGACCCGCCTCTACAAACCACTCAGATGACTGACAATGGTGTTGTCTACACGAAAGTAATGAAGAAGGAAATTCAATACACATTATGGTTCAGAATATTTTAGATGAGGATTGGTAATTTGAATTATTTTGATTATCTGAACTACTGTTCTCATCACGTTTCGGCTGATATAAGTAGTAATATATAGTCATAAGTAGTAATATATGGTAATAAGTAGTTAAACTACACATCTTAAACAAGAATTGGTTTAAGGCTTCTAAAATTCATACTAGAATTATACGCAAGGAACCATGGCGCAATGGATATAAGTGCTACATAATAATCAGTTCTAAGTGACAGTCTTTTGGAGGTTGAAGGGTCAATCCTCAGTACGAACGATACTAAAAATACAATTATGAATTACTTACTGGCCGATGGAATGAGAGCAAACTACCCTGTTCGAAATTCCATACAGATTCCTGAGTTCAAGATAAAGATCCATGAGTTCAACGAGATGTACCTGAAGAAGGTCAGAGGTTACATCAGCTAAAACGTTGTGAGAATAACATTCAAAACGAGAACAGTAGTCCGAATAATCTAAATAATACAAATTATCAATGAACATTCATTAAAAAAAAAAAAAACCTAGCAGGCACCTATGGGGTTGGTTGAGAATTAATGAGGATCCTTATGTACTTATGTCCCCCAGCCCTGAACCCCATATTACTACCTTTATTCTTGTTTTCTTTTCATTTCTATAATTTTCAAGTTATAAATAAAATTAAAATAAAATAAAGTGAAGCATCATCTCTGCTGTTTATAGATGTCTGGTGTGAATGCAGACCTCACGGTATCATTGTAAAAACCTTAATTACAACATGAATACCACTATTAGATTTCTCATGATATTTTATTCAAGAAAAGTATTGTGTTTGATCTTGGTATAGGGCTTTGTTTTCAATTACATTCCCGGACAGACAAACAGACAGACAGACAGACAGAGACGCACAACTATTATGCAGAATAATACCCCTAGCTTTTCCTGAGAATTAATGATGATCCTTGCGTACTCTTGCTTCCTGCTCTGAACCCCATATTACAATTTTTATTCTTTTTTAAAATTTCTATAATTTTCAATTTTCGAGTTATAAATAAAAAAAATCCAGTGTGAATGCAGACCCCATGTTATTATTTTCAGAAAACCCTAATACAGAATTAATTTCAGAATTGTATTCCTCATAAAAGTTCAATTGATAAAATGTGTGTTTGATCTTAGTGTAGGGTTTTGTTTTCCATTGCATCCGTGGACAGACAAAAAGACAAAAAACCCACAAATATTGATTGGGTATGTCTTTCTTTATCTGTTTTTGCCAACTTACAAAACAAAGTTCTTTCGCATACTTTGAACAACTTTGTAACCAGACGTCTTCAATTTAAGACCAGTAAGACAACTTTATAAAAGAAAACTGGCTGTCCCTCATGGCGTTAGTGTTGCCATAGTGTTTTTACTTGCAATTTATTTTGTGTTTTTTTTTAAACTATGCCGTTTTTTTCCAAAAATATTATTTTTTGTTCCACACATAAGAAAGTAATTCTGTATTGACGAATACAAAGTTACATCGCTTTGTTAAGATGGTGTCTGTATGAAAATAATTCTGACCCAGTCAAAGTATTTTCTGGAAAGAATTAAATCGAATTATATTTTATTGTTCATTAAAACATGCTGCAAAGAATCAGAATCAAATATTGATTTTGTAGGTAAAAAGAAATGATAAAGAGACTTACTTTATTTTATATATTAGATAAATGTATTTATTTATTAGCTGATTTTTGTATACTTACAACGTAAAATTCTTTTATATATCTTTGGCCACTTTGTAACGAGACGTCATCAACTTAAGGCTGGGTGTCAACCAAAGGAATAGTTTATCAGGCCAGGCATGTGTGCACTGTGTAATGATGTATGGAAGTGAAACCTGGACAGTGATGGTTGAGGATATATGTTGCATGGAAAGAAATGATGTGAGAATGATATGATGGATGTGAAATGTAAGTCTTAAAGACAGGCTTAGATCTAATGACATCAGAGGAAGATTAAATTTGGATACTATAGAGCAATGTGTGCAGAACAGGAGACTTCGTTGGTCAGGTCACATTGAAAGAATGCATTAGACTTCTTGTGTTAGTAGATGTAGAACAGTTTAGGTAGCAGGGTCAATTGGCAGGGGAAAGCCAAGGAAAACATGGGAGGAAGTAATAAAAATGGATTTTAGTGATAAATAAAGCCCTGGCCAGAGATAAGTTACTTTAAAAATCAATTTTTAATAGCCATCCAACACATGCCAGCATGTAAAACAGACGTTAAACTGATGATGATGATGATGACGACGACGACGACGACGACGACGGCTAGAAGGATGTTAATTTTATAGGCTGGATTATGAAGCACACTGAATTCATCCTATCGCTTCTCGCATTCTGGCATTGTCTCATTTGCGGCCCTTCATTTAAAAATGAAAATATGAACAAGGTACGCCAACGCCTAGTGTGATTTGGAAAGTCTACTGATGTGTTGATCATCTCAGAATCAGTTGTTCATTCTACAATTCATAGGGGTTGAATATTGACATCTAACAAGAACTGATGAACCAGAATCAAATATTGGTTTTGTAGGAAGAAACTATCGATAAAGAGACTGATTTTACTGTATATATTAGATAAAGCCACTCGACATGGTACATTAATGCATGAAAATTGCTGCTCTAGATTAAGTAAATTGTTCTTTGGACCACGCCCTTGCACAAATTACCATTTGAAATTTATTGAGGAATTTTAGAGAAAGTTTAGCTTTTTGCTTGGCTCAGCTCCACAACAATAGAAGTGTAATATTGAATTGGCTCTGTGTCAGACTAGGTTATCTTGAATGTAGGAGGTTTTAAAGCTAGTTGAAATTTGAACCGTGGTGAATTGAGGAATAAACAGCTGATTCTAAGGATTTGTACATAACGAGACACGATTCTAGGTATGGGCGTCTCTTTTTCACAGAATAAGAAATGATGACACCCAAACTAGGCAATGGCATAACATGAAAAACGAATTCAGTAGATCCGCCTAATGATACAAACCTCCTCTTTAATTTGAAAACCTCCAGTTACAAAGTTGTTAAAGATATACAAAAACTTTTACTTAAAAGAATTACGAAAAACAACCAATAAAGAAAGACTTTTATCTTATATATAAAGTAAACACAGTTTTCCCTCTATTTTCTGACCAGAATAGCTTTTTTTAACCAAGGGTACATATTTAAAATTGTTCTGACAGACAGTTTGGGCAAAAATTGGTCTGTGTTCTAAAAAACAAAAAATTAATTTCCAATCGATTTAATTGAATTTAATTACTAATATCAAAGAAGGAGTGAGAGGAGCGAATTCTCTCATGGGTTCAAGTCCTCTTCCTGTTACCAATCACGACGTGATGAAATCTGGACGAAATTTAATTAGTCAATTTTTCGAATTTCCCTGTTAATATTCTCCCTCTCCATCCTTTTTGATAACCGATTTCCTCAATTAAACGTTATTTGACCTACTTACACAATAACGTTTCCATAGCATATTTTTATAATCTGTATATTAATGGCACAGGTGTGGTGAGCAAATACATTAGATCCATTACTTTTTCTGCTTCTCAGAAAGTCGGTCCTCTCTATCGCTCCAAACACTTTCTCACACCTGAGACTATTCTCTATCTCTACAAATATACAATCAGACCATGTATGGGCTAGTGAATTTCTGTCCCATTTGAGGGTTCTTGATAAGGTGCAGAAACGTATCTGTAATTTGATTGGTCCTACCCTTTCTTCTTCTCTGCACCCTCTCTCTCACAGACGTGATGTTGCTAGTCTGACTCTTTTCTATAAATACTATTATGGCATGTGTTCTTCAGAATTATGTGATCTATTCCCTGCTTCTTTTGTTTCAGCTCGTTTGACTCGTTGGTCTAGTGGTGTCCATCAATTCACTGTTTTGATACCTCATTGTAATACAACTTCCTATTCCAGTAGCTTCTTTCCAAGAACTGCAGGCTTGTGGAACTCTCTTCCTGTTGACTGTTTTCCTCCTACCTATAACCTTGGTCTTTTCAAGACTTAGGCCAATAGGCATCTCCTGTCTTTGTGATAACCATATTTGTTCTTGTTAGCTCCTTACATCAAGTGGCTTCATGCCTTGTCTAGAGTGATTTCCTTAAAAAAAAATTGATAAGACACTAGCCTTCTAAGATGCTATTCTGAGTTTAATTGGATACAAAATCTCTTTTACATTTATTCAATACCCAAATAACGTGAAGAAATCCTATTTAAATCACGTAAATAATTAATAAAAGTAAAAAGTATCTGGGGCAACGTCGGGTAAGGACAGCTAGTATTTTATTCGTTCTGCTGTACAGAGATACATGATTTAATTATTTTCTTTTTTCTTTTACTTATTTTTCTTTCTTTCTTTTATAACATTTTACGGACAGAAGAGCATCTTCTTGTTTGTTAGCTTTAACGATTTTTTTTATCAACAGCTTCTCTTTGCATGTCAGGCTTTAAAGTTAAAAAAAAATAGTTTTTCCTTGGGGCTGTTTAAAGACTTTTAATATTCCAACGCTATTCACATAGAATAATTAATTCTTTTTCTTCTTGATTCTCCTTTTTTTTTCTTTATAAAATTTTATGGTCACTCCCTATTTACTTGCCTCCCCCATGAGGGAAAAGTTAGACACAAAGTCGGTTTTGTATGTGGAGGATACCCAGCACCCCAAAAAGGGTCACTCTGGATGGGACAAAAATAAAACATGCCCAGTCAAGAAGGATTTCTCATCCTCTGACTGAACGCAAAGACCACGAAACTAACTAATATTAACTATACTTTTTTATCAACAGCGTTCCTTCACTTGCTAAGTTTAAACTTTAGGCATTTCTTGTCCTTCTTCATGGACAATCTAGGGGGGATTATGTCGCAGTAAGAGATTATTCAGCATTATTCAGGGATTATTGATACTGGGAGCAATTATGCAGCACTACAGTGGACCAATTCTTCGATCCCAGCAGCTCACCATGTTAACAACTGGAGTATTGTTGGATAGATAACAAGTATCAGTAGTTTACTTTCTCCTTTTCTTTTTCATTGTTGTCATTTTTAAATAAAAGTGGTTGTAAAGTTATTAAATAAGAACAGCACAATATCATTTGGGGTTTAACAATGCTTTCAAGATTTTTCTTTTCCTTTTTCCATATAAAGTATAAATACATAATACACCGTGGATCCTCCTAACCCATCCCAAATAAGAGGAGGGAGCAGCAGTCCCAAACATAACCGCTCTATTCTGCGGTTCAGAAAAAAGAGAAAATTATTTTCAACTCATCTGTTACATGTCTCTGGCGACTTCCTATCTGTGATGCAATATCCTGAAACATAGCCCTAATTCGAATGGAGTTTTCCACTTCTCTGCTCACTCTAACCTTATGTGTAAAATACCGTTTTTAACATTATTTTTACACCCCTACATTCAATCTTGCTATGGTTGATCATGGTGCTGATGATAATCTAGAAACTTCTATTGGGATCTGGGCGGTTTGAGGGTGAATTTTCTGACTTCGGTGTCTAGCAGGATCGTTGTTAATTATAATTTAGTAAGCAACTCGGAGACACTATCACATGGGATATTTTGCTCTTTATTAAATTGGCTACACGATATGTGTCTGTTTGCTATTGAACCTAAACGAAATCTCATCTCATACCTTTATCAAGTTGTCCTACACTTCCATTTTTCGACTTCAACCTATGTTTTTCTATTTAACCTTCTGGACCATCGACAGTTACTTCCTATATCAATTTCTATTCTAGGCCACCTAATATATAACTTATGTCCATGCTAACAGGACTAATAACTTTGTCTATTTCTGTTTTATTTTTATTTTTTTTATTTACTAATGAGTCTTCACTTAACAAGGCTAAAAGTCACACGAGGATAAGGGTTAATAAGATGATACATAATGAATATTATGAGAAGATTGAAAATTATGAATGGAATGAACAAAATTTGATGACTTATGAAGATGTTTTAAGACAAGTATTTGCTGACATTGGATTTAAAGACAATCATGTTATAGCCGGCATGGAAGCAATCCCATGGTATGTGCTCCACAGATAGTAAGTTCATGGAAAGAAACTTTGTTCATGGAAATTCTGTTTGATGTTAGGCACACGGAGGAAGAAAGGAAAATTCTTTGCAATTGTGGTAGCAGGCGAGTTCTTGCTGTGAATCTTTTACAGAGATTGAAGCTCAGTCGAGCACATTCCATATAAATAACAATAGAGTAGAGAAAGACTAGCAATGTTTCTTCTGTAAGAAATGGGTTGTAAAGAACAGAAGAGATCTTCCCTGACTAGATTACGAATTCGATTTTGAACTTTGTCAAGGCAAGAAAAAATGCTCTGAGCGACACCTTACCAGATGTGGAAGCAGTACTGAATCTTAAGACATATTTGACTCTTATGTAGGTAGAGGGTTGCATCAGACGTCAGGTACTTTCGGGAGCGGTAGAATGATTCAACCATTTTTGCAGCAACCTTAGCAACAGATTGAATATAAGTCTTCCATTTTAGATCTGGAGTGAAAATTAGTCCTAGGAGCCTATTAAAACAAGGGGCTTCTTCAAGGAGAGACCCATTCATTTCAACTGGAGGAAAACAAGAACCCAAGCGCTGGTGGTAAAAGGAGAGTGTAAAGTGTGAAAGAGAATTTTCACTAAACTCAATAAAAATATCGAACATGGTTTAACTTAGAACTAATTTAATTTCGGAATATCTAGGTCAAAGGTCAAGGGATAACTTTGGTTCTGTTCGTCATAGAGACTGGCTACTTGGCCCATATTGTAGCCAATAAAGCCTCACATTTTATATGTCCTTGACTTTGACTTTTGATCTTGACATTTATGCAGATGACACAACCATCTATGACAACACTTCGAAGAGCACTAATGATGAAGATCTTTCTGATCTTCTCTCTTCTGACTTGGAGCACGTGGTGTAATCGGGAAAAAGGTGACTAGTTATGTTTAATACGTCTACAACCAAGCTTCTCTCCTTTCACCACCAACGATCGGATCCTCGTTTTGTTCCAATTGAAATGAATGGCTCTTTCCTTGAGGAAGCCACCTGCTTTGGTAAGCTTCTGGGACTGACCTTCACTCAAGACTTGAAATTGAAGACTTACATCAAATCTGTTACTAAGATCGCTGGAAAAATGGTTGGATCATTCTACCGCTCCAGAAGGTATCTCACTCTTAACCCAACTCTCCACCTGTATAAGAGTCAAATACGTCCTAAGATGGAGAACTGTTGCTGAGGAGGTGCCACTCAGAGCATCCTTTTCTGCCTTTTCAGAGTACAAAACCGACTTCGAAATCTCTTGGGGAATGTCCTCTTCTCTTCCCTACAGCCTCTTTTTCACAGAAGAGACGTTGCTAGTCTTTCTCTACTCTATTGTTATTGTTATTTTCATGGTAAGTGCTCGGCTTAGCTTCAATCTATGCGCCCCCCCCCCTCGTAGAACATTCACAACAAAAGCTTGTCTTTCTACAATCCCTGTAAATAATTTTCCTTTCTCCCTCTGTGTACCTAAAATTAAATGAAACTTCCATGAGCAAAGTTTCTTTCCTAGAACTAACCATCTGTGGAACAATACCAAGATAAGCGGTGACTAATTAGTACAAAAAAAAAAAGAAGTTCGGTCAAATTTGACATTTTGGCAGAATTTCAACTTCCAATTTTTCAAAATTTGTTTTTGAGTTATCAACGTTTCGATTGCATAACTTTGGGAATACTTCATGCAATAAAGAGAAGTTAGGATCAGATAAGATTTTTGGTCTGTCCTTACATTGTTAGGTGGAGGTATCCAGTCTCATGCCTTATGCTGTTGTTGTTAAAAAAATATAATCATTGTTTAATGTCACTATAAAATGTTGTACCTCTAAATACTTATTTTTTGTTTTGTATATAAATGTTATTGCTAGTTCTCATAAGGAAGTGACGTGCTAAAAATACATATGACAGGTTTATATACAAAATACATGTTTTATTATTGATTTTAAAGATATTTTTTAAAGAGCATTAAAACTCTTCCTTGTATAATTAAAGGTCATAATCACCAAAGTGTCCCCCCATATCATTGAATGGTGATGAAACAAAAACTGTTGGACGTTGATGTTAGTGAAAGTTGGTGGACAAGTCAGACATAGACTGAAGTTTATTTGCACCAAATTTAGTTAGATTGCAGAAAGAATTTAAATTTTATTAACGATTCCATGAGTAAAATTTTTTTTTGGGGGGGGGGGGGGCATTATTATTTTTCGGAATAAGATTATTCGCACTACTATTCTCATCTTATTTGTTATATTTACAACGTTTCAGCTGATGTAACCTCCGACATTCTTCAGGTGCATCTTTTCGAACTTGGGAACCTTTGAGAACTAGGAAAGAATTTCAAATTGAATCCTTTACTTAATCCACAAAGGTAGATTGTTCTCATTCCGTCTGTCATGACTGCGTAGAAGTGTTAATTTTATGTAAGGAAGACTTTGGGAGAGCCGAGTTTTATAGAAAAATTTTAAAGAAAAACACTTTTAAGTATTATTCAAGAGTGTGAGAGAGCAAGAGAAATGTATGATAAAAACAAACGAAAATAAAGAGTACAAAAGCATAAGTTCACAAAAGAGATATTTTATATATGTTTAAAATAGAAGTCTACATAGATAAGAAAACATAGAATAATTGTTCATATTTGAATGTTCTTGCAGAACAATTCATTAGTTCAGATATCGAAGAAGGCTGAGTCTATAATTTAAGAGCTGAGAATTATCCACGGGTCTGAAAAATCGTAATCAAAACTTCCTCACTCAATTACATAAATTACATTTCATTGAAAGTTGTTGTTGTTGTTGTTGTTGTTATTGTTATTGTTATTATTATTATTATTATTATTATTATTATTATTATTATTATTATTATTTTTTTTTTTTTTTTTTGTTTTTTTTTTGTTTGTTATACCTCCTTGGGCATCTCCCCTTTAAATATCTTCTCAATTCAACTGTTAAAAAAAAAATTAAACTCTTAGTACAGTATCGATATCCAGATCAAATTCTTTCAAATATTTCATTTGACAACTCCCAAAAATGCCCCCTCAATTTCTCCCTCCTACTGTAAAATAATGATGCAGACATGTTGAGTAATAATGCATAAGACGTCACGGCAGGTTAAGGGCATGACCCCCGCAATAATGAAGAAAAGCCGAAGACTAGATAGATTGTCAATTAGGTTAAAAGAACAACGGAAATGAATCGGTGACCTTTGAACAAGCCCAGGTGTGTGAGGTCGACGAGTTCATTTCGGAGTATGACATCGTAAAAAAAAAAAACGATTCGGTAACCTTTAAAAGAGTCAGGTGCACGAGACCAGAAGAAGAAGGCACCCGAAGTGCAAAGTTAGAAATTAAAACGGCAGTTTTAAACGAAGGAAGAAGGAGCGCTTACGTAGCAGAGATCGAGTTGGGAGGATATAGAGAAAAACTTGTTGTGGGTCAGCCCCGAAGACAGGTACTCCCACCACGGCTGAACTGCCGTAAACAACTGGCGTGAGGATTACAAGCCTTCCCTAGATTCCGGGAGCAGACTGCTACAGAACGTATTGTTGTGTTTCCCTCTAGGTTTCAAGGTAAATCACTCTGCCTGGCTTTCGTCAAAATAACCTACGTTGAGTAGACTCGAAAATCAACCGCCGTCAAGTTAAAGAAAGAGGTTTCTTCGTAAGACAAGGGAAAGAACAATAATGCCAAAAGACTTTTGCTAACAAAGAAATATTTAATTATATATATGTGTATACTCAACTTACACCAGCTGGTGGTGAGGAATAAAGAAACAGAGTTTCTCGAGCACGTCCTTGTCTCTATCGTTGTGTTTTGTTTGATGCTATCGGGTACCCTGAAGGAACAGGTATTGCAACACTACCACTTTCTCTGAATTCATCCAACCTCATCTTAAACTGATCCACACTATTGCTGTTCTTAATCTGATCTGGCAACTTATTCCAAAAACATATTACTCTGTGAGCAAAAAAACGTAACTGGTTAACAGATCTAGGTTTTGAAAACTGCCTTGACAATAACCTTCCAGATCTAGGAGAAATACTAAAAAAATGGCCATCATAGTTAGAAATGTATTAATTATCTTGAAAGTCTCAATCATATCAACTCTCATTCTTCTCTCCAGCAAAGTAGTCAATCCCAATTGTCCAATCTCTCCCTGTAACTGCACCCCTTTACTTTACTTATTAGTTTTGTCGCCCTTCTTTGTACGCCTTCCATTATATTATATAGCCAATCATCATTTGTTTTCATATTAGAAAGTTCAGTGAGAAATTTATGAAGTAAATGGTTAAGTTTATAAATTTGTTCTCAATCAGCAGACGACACCGAAAGGGGACTCAAGCAGTGTGTGTGCATGTGTGTGTCACCCTCAGTGTGTGCAAGACAGTGAAAGTGTTAATGCATTGTGTATGTGCGTGCGTTGGTGTCAGTGTGGCTATGTGTGCATGATTTATAATAGCCATTTTTCAGCTTTCCCAAGGCCCTACAGAGGGGCGATGGGGGCTGTAGAAACTTGTGGATTTGGGCTAACGATGGTTGTTGAAGGAAAAATCTGGGTTTATATGCATTCCGAGTGAATCGAAACGGCAAAATTTTATAAATCCAGAGAAATGCATCTGATTGGCTTAAAATCTTTTTATTTGTTTTTATTAATTCAAGCGAACGCGTGCATCGACTCGATTGTGCAGAGACGAATTTAAGCATTTTCAGTTTGGGACCGAAAAATAAACCTTGTCTCTACAGACTCTAACAGGTATTATTTCAAAAGTAATATTATTATTAACAGTAAATTATGCAGATGTATCTAGAAAACACTGTGGAAGTTCCATGAGTTCCGCTATTACATTATTATTGATATATGTCTTGTAAACAAGTACAGCCTTGACCTTCTTTCCAAGGTCAATTATGAAAGTTGAAGGTCGACAGGTGTATCATCTGCTGAATGGTGTTATTTTTTTAGGTTTTCTGGTTTTTGCCAATTACTTATATACACACTGTATAAACGTGCTTGGCGACTACTTATCTCTTTCTCTATCTCCCGGCACAATGCATCTTCAGCTCTGGTATTCTTACCTTAGTACCTACATCTTCATTCGACACTGTTCTAAAAATATGTGTGAGTTTTAGTTAAGCATTCGTTTTTAGGAGATAAAAAAAGCAACAAATATTTTATGCATAATTTTGTTTTTCAGATTCAAAAAGATCACCGGTAAATATAGTCGCCATCTTTATAAAGTCGAGAAAAAGGCTAGCTAAGGAAGATCGCTAACTCAGGTTCATAATTTTCTCGTTAAATTAGTTTGATTAGTGTTATGTAACTAGCATTACTCGTCGATTAAAAGAGTTTAAAAATAATAAAATAAAAATTAATTGCTAAAAACGTTAAATGGTGGATTTCTTTTCTTTTTTAGGGGGAGGGGTATAAAATGGGAGTTTTAGTTAAAATATTCGTTTTTAGGGTATACTTTTAATATGTAAAAAAGCAGAAAATATTTCATGCATAATTTTCTTTTTAAGATTCAAAAAGATGAGGGTTAATTTCTATTTTAGTCACCTAAATTATTTAGAGTGAAATGGGTTTCAACATTACTCTTAAGCAACTTATATTTTTACTTAAACCATGTTTTAATAGAACCAAATAATATTTTAAAACACTAAGTTATAGCAAGTTTTATCGTATATGTGAATTGCCGAAATGAAAACTCGACGGAAAAATATAGTCGCTATCTTTATAAACAAGTCAAGAAAGGGGTGAGCTAAGGAATAACGCTAACTGAAGTTATTAATTTTCTGTTGAATTAGTTAGATTAGTGTTGTTACGATTTTTAGATGTCATTTTGTTCGGTGACGCCCAACGTACCCTCTCCTTGTGGTTAATTATGGCTACCGCCGTTAAAGTATGCCTTATTTCTGTGGTTCCAAACCACTTAAAAGTGGAATTGGGTACGAAACTGGGATTTGTTCTTTAATCACCATGATCGCACCAGAGTTGGAGAACATACCACAAAATCGTGTGCTGTATACTTGCATGACGAGCTCATTGTGGTGAAAATAGAATTTAATAAAAACATAGTTTTCTCAAGCCAACGGCTATTTTTTTATCCCTATCTCTTGGGAGCCGAATGTCTACAACTGCGTCCGCATACTGCTTTTATGTAGTTAGACTTAGTAATAGGCAGCAGTTACACTGGGACTCCATCATTTAATACAGCCACATTCAGTATCGCTCACCGGAAGCCAGCCAGCTAACTAGAGGTAATCTTGTTTCAACCCGACTCCATTAACCTAAGACAACCTATCCTAGTTACCCTGACAACCGATCTTTTCCACAACAAACCTGCCCTTTTATGAACAACATATCAACTACTACCGTAAATTGCGAATAACTCATGCCGTCCCTGTCGGACGTTCGCTCACCACCAATCCCCGTTGATCACATTCCAGTCACACCTGATACCGGACCACTGAGCAGTCCAGGGCCAACAATGACGTCACACCAACACTGACGGACCATATATCCTGACTAACACACATCACAGATCAAAACCCACACATCCTTATATCTTGCATCGATTTATAATTAATATACATTGTTTAAATCTAAATTCCTGTGTCTGTTTTCCTTGCTACCATACGCTTTTCATAACACTGTCGACTAACTAGTGTTATTTGTTGAATAAAAGAGTTTAAATAAAAAAAATATTCTTAATCAATTGCTAAAATCATTACATGTTTTATATTTTTTCTTTTTTGCAAACATAATGTAGAGAGAAAGGCAATATAAAAAGAATGACAAAATCGATCCATGCAAAAATAAATAAAATTTTATTGACGACAAACAATGAATTTGAAGAAATAGCCGAATATACAATCACTGGCAATAAATAGTCTCGCGCTGACCCTGAAAAGAAGAAGCGTCTTTGTTTTAGGAGTGGCTCGTTAAGCAGGAAGCGAAATTAACAGTAACTGGACTGTCTGAATTTGTCGCCGGCAGGGAGGCAAGATGGTATTCGCTCAGTGGACGATCTCGGCTGACTGTAGAGAATATTTCTTAGGCTTGACTTAAACATCAATTCGGTAGCTCCCAGCGCATGACGCCAGTATTCTAACGTCTATTTTTTAGGTGTGAAAGTGTGTATTTCCTGTGCTTTCGATTGGCTGAAATAAAATTTCTATATTAAGATTCCGAACCAATTAACAGTGTATATTTTTACAAAAAAAAATGTTTGCTGCTGCTGATGAGCCAAATACTTTTAAAGATAGAAATTCTCTATAAATTGTTATGAGTCATGCAAGTTCTGGTTAAGTTACCGTTATATTATAGGATTGACATGTTTTCCAATCCTATATATTCATTAACCAACTGCGTGAGCAAAAACACACAAGCTACGTCACCCCCAAAAGCAAACTTTAAAGAAGCGATCACGTTTTTTGTTCAAAATGAGGCTCCAGATGAGAAAAATACAAAATTGCAACAATAGCAGTCACGTGATCTGCCTTCAAATACGTCCGCATGCCAAATCTCTTCTTTGTGCTCGAAAAACAGATTCAGTTATGGATCCAACCACCAGGTAAAAGTATTTTTAACATTCCCTGACAGAGGAGAAGACAAAGTGGGCCAGAAAAGACAAACAGCAAGCATACTATTACGCTAACTATTAATTAAAAAAAAGTGTTTATTATCTTCTGCAGTATATCTGGCTACCATTAAAACTAAGGAAAATCCAACAGGAAACAAATATTATATAGGTAGTGCTGAAATACTTTTAAGGAAAGATACTATAACCACAAATTTTCCTTTAATTATAATAATTATAAAAGAAAAAACATCACTTATTCAATATTTTTACTCCCTAACCAACAATAATAAAACACCAATAGTTAAGTGGAAAATAATTAGGAAAACTAGTACATGCAGATTTAAATAATATTAAAACCAGGTTTTGAAAGTAAAAAAGTTCCAATAAAACATGATTTTTACGAATGTTTCCAGAGAGAAAAATTTATTAAATGAAAAACTCAGCCGAAAAATCATTTCCCTCTTGTGAGAAAAGCAGATTTAAAATATCTTTAAAAAAGCAAACATTCGAAAGATTCAGCAATGGAATACATCAAACTGTTGGAAGTAAGCAAAAGAAACAAAGTAAGTCTCAGCAGTAGCTCATGATACTATTAGACTTTATTGGATTGTTGTCACTCTGTCAATATATACATATATATATATATATATATATATATATGTATGCATATATATACCTAACAATGACGCAACAAAGGGTTATGTCATCTGCATACATCATACATGTATGATATCATCGTTTTGTGACATCGCCCATTAAAGAGGGGGTGGAAGATCCATTATGACGTCATAAATGATGAAGTAATAAAAGGATGATGTCATCTATTTAAACAGAAAATACTGACGACTCCTGACCCAGAAATACAGACACAACGAACCGTCTAGACTCAGAGGGTCCAGTATACTACTAAAACTGTGTGGATCTTTTTATTGTTATCTTATATTATTAGCTTGCTTGTCATCGTGCACACTGGATGACGTCATGAAAGAGAGATTGATGAGAAGTAATGCGAGTAAGCAAATGACGTAAATAATTAAAAGAGAGAGGGGGGAAGAGGAGTGGAAGAGAAGGGGAGAGAGAGAGGGGCGAGAAGAGTGGATAAAATGAATTATATTTATTGTAAATACATGTAATTAGGTACATTAAATTGGGGCGAGTTGAGATAGGCTGACCGTTTCTTTTCTTAACCAGCTTGTCTAATTTCACTTCTGAGGGGAATAGAGTTAGTCTTGCTTTACGTTAGAGTCTGTATCCTGTGGTCACGATAAGTTTCAAATGCTGCTCCAATAATTTTCTGTACATATGAATTCGTAAATCAATACTGAACATCGATGAAATATATCCCTTTTGTTACCGCCTACCCACAGAGGTCGGATGCGACACAAGGCCAGCTCAATGTGGGGAACATCCAGTTCTCCAAAAAGGAGTACTTTGAATGGGACAAAATCATAAACGACTCCCGTCGAAAAGGATTTCCTCCTCCTAAGACCGAGAACAAGATAAATATTACAGTGCAAATTGACCCCAGCCCGAAGGACAGGCAACTTATTTGCTATCTGTCATGAAGGCCGGATGCGACACAAGGTTGAAGTCTCTATGTCAGTATATGAGAACCACAGGGATACTCAATGTCGGTCTAGAACAAACCACAAAAACTACCCGAATCGGCGCTTGCTCGCAAGTCGAAATTTTTGCTGAAGCGATCAAATCTTCTTTTTTTTCTATCAAGAAAGAAATATATATATATATATATATATATATATATATATATATTGTGTGTATTTAGGCAGCATTTTTTCATTAAGGCATGTTTTATTAAAGACGACAGAAATCTTCTGTTTAGTGATTCCTTTTTTTATTTTTTCCATTCGTCGAATGATCTTTTTGACGTGTAGATGGAATGAATTGATGAAGGATCCATGTGTTTGACTAACGTTTTCGATTCTCTCCGGAATCATCTTCAGGTCTTTTATGGCAAAAAATGAATAAAAAGCGAGTGAAAGAATGGAATTTCTTAAAAAATACGCCGGCAAACCGTTAGCGTAAAATACGGACGTCTACATTTTAAAATGTGACAATTGAAACAGTTCGTTTATTTATTAATTTTATTTATTATTCTTATTATTTTTAATTTAAAATAATGGCTGATTTAATTTTGTCTCGTCTAATAATTATGGAGAAGGAAAATGGGGGAGATAGGCAGTAAGTAATTTTAATAAGATGTCCCTATTTTTTTAATTGAATTAGGCAACACCGGTTGATATCACTGAACTAGACTAAGCATTTTAAAATAGTTTTACTTGTCTCGTATGAAATGTTATTGATTTTAGGTTGCTGCGTTTTTATGTATACGGCTTCAAGTATTTTTAATTTTTTTAAATTAGTTTCGGAATGTATTATTTTTGTGTTCATTACTAATATCTGTCTCAACTCAGATGTAGGGCAGTTGTGCGTTTGTAGGTGTTTGTATATTGAACTAGTGTTTGCGAGGTGCATAGTGAGGCGGCGGGATAGAGTGGTTGTTGTAAAACCAATGTAGCAATTATTATTTTGGGAGGTACATCCTCCTAAAGGGCATTTAAATTTATAAACTACATTGGTTCTTTCTAGTGTTTTTGGGGTCAGAGAAATAATAAAATTAATAAATAAACGAACTGTTTCAATTGTCACATTTTAAAATGTAGACGTCCGTATTTTACGCTAACGGTTTGCCGGCGTATTTTTTAAGAAATTCCATTCTTTCACTCGCTTTTTATTCATTTTTTGCCATAAAAGACCTGAAGATGATTCCGGAGAGAATCGAAAACGTTAGTCAAACACATGGATCCTTCATCAATTCATTCCATCTACACGTCAAAAAGATCATTCGACGAATGGAAAAAATAAAAAAAGGAATCACTAAACAGAAGATTTCTGTCGTCTTTAATAAAACATGCCTTAATATATATATATATATATATATATATATATATATATATATATATATATATATATATGATTTTATGAAGGCTTACCAAAGCATTCCTTTCAGGACACCAATGATCACCATTAAAGATATTTTTTCTTACAAATATTATTTATTCAAATTAAATGTTTTTTCCTACACGTGTTTCACTACCAAGCAGTTACTTGCTTGGCAGGTCATCAAGGAAATTAATGCCAAGCAAGTAACTGCTTGGTAGTGAAACACGTGTAGGAAAAAACATTCAATTTGAATAAATAATATTTGTAAGAAAAAATATCTTTAATGGTGATCATTGGTGTCCTGAAAGGAATGCTTTGGTAAGCCTTCATAAAATCACATATAAATGCTCTGTACTCTGTAATCGAGTATCATCGAGCTTGTTTCTATTGGAACAACCCCGGTCTTCACTGAATGATCTATTTTATAAGTGAAAAATCTAAATATATATATATATATATATATATATATATATATATATATATATATATATATATATACTTGAAAATGTTTTATGTTTGTTTTAGTTTACCAAAAGCTATTTACCTGAAACTGTTTATAAAATAAATATGCAAATTAGGAATGCCTATCGTTGTTTGTGGGTGTTTGCAGATTACTATATATACGGTATTTCCATATGTTATATTGAATCATAGAACTTAATAATGATAGGCCGTTTTGATGTTTATATGATTAGGATCGGTGGAAAAGACTTTCAAATTTATTCATTTAAATATATGCACTAACTGTACATACTCGGCGTTGCCCGGCAAATTTGTATTGTATTTTTGTTTTGCATTTTTATCAACTTGACCGAAAGATACCGTAATATTTATCCTGTATGACGTCATCTATTTTCAAGTAAATACTTTCTTGTAAACATTCAATATCAAAGGTAAGAAGAAATATATGTAATAATATATATAACA
>OY744520.1:123292425-123309925 GCA_963556195.1 Sepiola atlantica
TGTTTGGTTTTTTTCGTTTTTTTTCTTTTTTCCGCCAAGTTTTACATGTAGTCGGCTAAAACAAAGTCGAATCTCATTTTTGGTGGTGATTCGGCGGAGGGTGTCAATCTACAAATTTACCGATTTTTCTTCGTAAAGTACGTAGGTACCTATAGTAGCACAGCGAAATAAATGTATTTACAAAATTCGGTGCTTATAATGAATAGGCACCCAGAGAATTTCAGTACTTACGCTGTCAGTCCTGAGTATCGACGAGGAATCCCGAATTTAAGGAAATAGCCAAAGCAGTTCACGCTTTGAAAGCCATTAAAAAAATGTAAAAGAACAAACGACACTAAGCATACGAAGGGTAGGTAGAATTAAGGTTTTTAAAAAGTAAAGAAAAGTAAGTGACTATCAAATCGTAAACTGTTTCGGCCATTTCCGCGACTGACTCAGGATTTTTCGTTAATACTCGGGACTGACTCGGAATTCTCTGTCAATACTCAGGACTGACTATGTAAGTACTGAAATTCTCTGGGTGTCTATACAATACGAATACCCAAAATTCAATATTTTAAATTAGATTAAAAGAAATAATTTTCATGAGATTTTTTTCAGCACTTGATAATACAGGCAAAATTACGTCGACTTATTTTTATTTTACGGGGTTTTAACATTATTTTTTTTGTGTAAAAAAAGCGGACATTTTGGTCATAGTTACTCCTCATTGGTTTCTTTGTAAAATTTTACTAGAAAAATGTTACTTGATTGTGTCACAGGGCTTTGTTTTCAATTACATCCTCGGATAGAGAGATAGATAGACCACATTAAATTTATACTAGCTGTATTTACCTGACGCTGTCCGGATTGAGACATGTTGCCGGGTCCCAGATAAAAATAATTCAATGTATTTATCGAAGTTACGTATAGGCGAGGAACACGCATAGACAGACACGCGAGATCTTGTTTGGTAGTTTTATTAATACAAAGAAGATGAACCGTGTCTTGCAGGTTGCGTTCAACAATGCAGCCGAAACGAATAAAAAGCGTGGGTTTAATTTTACGTGATAAGAAGCGAGCCATGTTTACAATTTTTTAAATAGGATTTTCAAAATTTCCTTTTAGTTTTTTTATTATTTTATTTGTTCTTTTAATAAACATTCGATTCAAATAGTACATTTAAAAAAAATAATTCAATGAATTCAAAGTTACGTAAAGGCGAGAAACTAAGACATACACACGAGATCATGTCTGGTAGTTTTATTAATGCAGAGATTATAAATTACAAGGCCATATATCAATCAATATGACACTCTGCACTCCGACCCGTGAGGATCGAACCCACTACGTTACAGCTGCTAAACATGGTCTGCTCGAAAAATGGCAATACCTATTTTCTCTACGGCAAGTGTCCTATCATTTTTGATGTTTTTAACGGCGCAGTTGCAACATTCGATCAGCAGACGAATCAATTGATTCTTGTATTTTATGACTGCTATTTTGGGATCTGTCTTCTTTGAAACTTTTGACGGCATTATTTGTTATGCAATGTAATGGGAAAAATAAATTAATTAAAAACACATAAAAAACGTAATAAATGGTCCTTTTTTTTTTAAATAGTTCGTTTTTTAATGGTTCGTCTTTTTTGTAGTTTTTTTTAAATAATGCCATTTTTGTTGTTTTGTTGTTTAAATAATCCGTTTTTATTTAAAAAAAAATAGTCCGTTTTTTATAGTCCGTTTTTTTTAATTCCCTGTTTTTAATGGTCCGTTTTTTTTTAATGGTCTGTTCTAGTGGTTTATTTTTGTTTTTAATACCCCCCCCCCCTTCCCTTCTTCTGCTTAGCTTGTTTATACAGTCCGTCGGCAATTTTAGTTTATCGATACATCATTTTTGGTATTTTCTAAATCAGTGGCCATCTGAGCTCAGAAATAAGTACTATTTAGTGTTTATATTATGTTTAGGGTTACGCATGAACCATAATAATTGTTCTTTTAATTCTAACCAGAAATGACTTTCGAATTGACATTTTAAAGACTTCAAAATCACATTTGAATTTCCGTCGGGTTTAATCGATATAGTATTTCCGAAGACTCAAATTCAATTCAGAATTGTGACATTTCGTACCTATGAATTAAAAACTAACCCTAAAAAACCGTTGTTTACGATTCCTGGGTTACACAACAACAAGGTAAACAACCACTTTACCAAACATGTCCGGTTTCGGAATTTTTGAGATGAGGATTAATATTTTGGATTATTTGGATTATTCAAACTACTATTCTCATCTAGGCTGTTATTTTCACAACGTTTCAGCCGATGTAACTTCTGACCTTCTTTAGATGCATCTTTTCAGAATTTCGAACTGACCCCCTTTATTTAATCCCCGGAGGTAGATTGTTCTTTTTCCGTAAGTCATGACCGGGTAGAAGTGTTAATTATTATGTTATTCTTAGTTATTATAGCCAGTAGTAAGTTATTATCAACCATCAGAAGACTGCCACTTAGAATTGATTATTAATCAACGCATTTAATCGTTACGTCATCGGAACAATCTAAACCCCCCCCCCCCCCATGAAATAAAAAAAGGACTAAGTTTGAAATTCTGTATAAGTTCCCGAGTTCGACATAAACATCCCCAAGTTCGAAAAGATGCACCTGAAGAAAGTTGGAGGTTGCATCGGGCGAAAAGTTGTGAAAATAACAACCAAGATGAGGATAGCAGTCCGAATAAGCGAAACAATACAAACATCCTGTTTTGTCCCAATATTTTGACCTTTAAGGCGCCTGCTGTAGAGCGAGGTTTAGTTTTAAAACAGAACTTGTAAAATTTGGCGTTTTTTATCTTTCAAATTAGTTAAATTTCAATTATCTTTGAGTTTCCACTAATGTTAATCTTGTGCCAGGGTTATTTAGGTATATTTTAAAAGACATCAAAGTTACATTTTTTCTTTTTAGTACGTTATAAGAATGTTTTATAAAATTATAGTCTTTGAACCCCATCCTTTTCGCGGATAAATAAAAAAAGAGCTTCTATTTATTTTCGTGCGATTACACGTAAACACTCTGAAAACACATGGGCGAATTAAAAAACAAATAAAAAATATTTTCAAATTTACAGTGGGGGTTCACTGTCCCCGTTTTTTTTTCTGCTTTAATATGAGGTAGGCTTGAGCATCGCATGATCACCAAAAGCCGGTATAGAATACCAATATAGATTGCTTGAATTGAATCAGTCTGTATTCCCCAGTATGGCTTTTCAGGCGATCGGCAATTAACCAATCTGTCTCCTAATGCGGGAGACGAGAAGGGGTTACACCTGAACTGAACCCCCTTGATAAAATTGAACAAGTAATTTTTAGTGATTATCTTTTTTTGTGGCTATCTGAAAATTTAATGTTTCATCCGATAGTAATCTATATATATAAACCTCAATGTTTGTGTCTATGTGTGTGCCCTATAGAAAAAAGGTTAGAGAATCTACATAAAATCTAAAAGTATTCTTATGTATAGATAGATAATCGAGAAAGATAATGGAAGTATTCCTGAATCTTTAAGTGTACCCCTAAGGAGGCTATGGAGTATTGATTTACTCCTCTCCAGGAGTTAGGCACAAGGCCAGTTTTTATCTTACTCCCACAAGTAAGATATGACCCAAGGTCGGGTCGGAGTAGATTGTGTCAGGGGTAGGGCTATTTTTTTCAGCCATAATTTTGGAAAGAAAATATTGTAATTTCAATGTATTCCTTCTGCTCTGCATTTTATTTCAATTTTTTTTTAACGTTTCTTAAGCTTCTCTTCGGACTAGAGAGGGGGACGCAAGAAACTCGGAAAGGGTGGTTTTAGTAATGCTCTGGAGGCATCCTTAATTTTGTTTGGGTAGTTTCCGTAGCGCCTAAACGGGACCAATAAATGTAAGAGTACAATTTTACATTTGGTAAGTGGTATATGGTAATCCAAAAGTGCTCAACATCCTGGATAGATCAGGTGTGTTTAAACGCAGTGTTGCCTAGGTGAAAGAACTTCTCTGTCTTTTATTAACTCGGTGTTGCCCGGGAGCCATAATAGTAATAATACAGTATTATATTTGGTAAGTGGTATAAGTTAATATAAAGTGCTCAACATCGTAGATAGAGCAGGTGTGTTTACTCAGCGTAGCCCGGGAGTCATTAATATCCTAGATAGAGCAATCCTACATCGAGCAAATGTTTTTAAATGCCGCGTTGCCTGGGAGAAAGATTTTCACTGTATTTTGTTATACTATTGTATACTAGAAAAGGTCCTCTGCGTTGCTCAGAAGTCAGTGTTCAATATCTTAGAGAGAACAGGTGTGTGCAATAATACAGTAGTACATTTTCAATGTGGTATATGCTTGATCGAGAAAGTGAAGACAAGAAACTCGGCGTTGCCCGGAAATAAATGAAAACAAATATATATTTCATTATATTTTTGAGGAAGTGGGTGGGGGAAGAAACTCGATGTTGCCCGAGAGCAATAAGCTTTAAACGTGAAAGCTCAAGTGAATGATAACATGATTATTATTATTATTTTCAATACATTAAAACAAGAGAGAGGAATTGACTTAGTGGGGGAGAGGGATGTGGAAAAATGGGAAAGAGAGAAAGATAGAGAGACGGATTGAGATAGGTAGAGAGATAGGAGTTTTAATATAAAGATGTTATACACACTTTTAAATCTCTTTTATTTTTTATTTATGGCCCCAAGCAACGCCAGTAGACCTGTTAGTAACTCATGGCCGGCTGAAGCCCCCTCACTTTTTGACTTGGGCCCCGATTTTACGGTCATCAATAATTAAGTTAGTATGCATGTGTTTAACCGCCCCCCACCCTTTTTAGGAGAAGCCCCCTCGACTTTCATAACTGTCCCGCCGGCCCTGTAACTTATATAATATACCCCCCCCGCCCAAGAAGGAGGGACTACTTTTACTTACTCTTTATTTTTAGCCCTAAGGCCAAGTAAGTCTCTCACTGTCTGTTGATTCAGCAACTTTCTAATATTTCTTAATGCCTCTATGAGCATTTAGAGAAAGGGTGATTCTCTTAATTTTAACTAGCAGGGCTACCCAGCGTTGTCCGGGGCAAAAGTGTAACATATTCGTATTAAAACTTCTATCTCTCTCTTCCCCTGGTCTCCCCTCTATCCACCCCCTCACTCTCCTCATACCCTCTATCTTCTCTGCCCAGCTCATTCCTCTCTCTGGACATACATTTTTTATAGATTACTCGAGTTGGCATAAGGGAAATAACTTTTTGAAAAAAATCAGAGTTACTTTCCTTTAGTTAGTGCATGAAAATTACGAAAAAATCACCCACCCACCCCTGACGAAATCAGTGGCAGTTTAGGGTCAAAGAATGGGTATTTTTTTTCTATATTTGAGACATCATTCATTCCAGGAAACCTGGATAAAAATATACCAACTTTGTGGGTGTTTCTTTGGTATTTTTCTTACTTTTAGCTGAAGATATATACACACACACGCACACACAGACAATTGCACTCAAGGGAACAGCCAGAATCCTGAAAAGAGCTCTCGGTTGGATTCTGTAAATAGCGGGTGATCGTATGGCATTTGGAAGAATGCCCTGTCCCTAGCAAATGAATGAAAAGAAAAATTTTTAAAAAGAGAGAAACACTTCCATTGTATAATAGATTGTTTTATTTTACCATCTTATTTACATAGTGTGTTCGTACACACCATGTAAATGCGTACGTAAATTCGATAGCAAAATAATAATTCACTTTACTTCTATATTACACATAAGGATAATATATAAGTAAAGAGACTTATTATTTTTATGCAAGAAGAACGTTTTAACAGCTATGACACATTATATTTTAGACATATTTTGACGCATTCATTTTTTAGATGAGAATTGATAATTGTGATTAGCTGAATGATTCGCACTGCTGTTCTCATCTTAGTTGTTGTTGTTGTTATTTTTACAACGATTCGGCTCATGTAACGTTCGGCCTTCTCCGGGTGCATCTTTTCAAACTTGGGAATCTTTATGTCAAACTCAAGAACCTATACGCAATTTCAAACTGAACCCATTATTTAATCATCGGGGTTGATTGTTCTCGTTCCGTCAGCCATAACTGAGTAGAAATGTCAATTAACTATCATGTTATTCTTAGTTATTATCTTTCACCTGTAGTATAGATTGAACCTTCAACCTCCAGATTACCATCACTTAGAATTGATTATTAATCGACACCTTTATCCGTTGCGTCACGGTTTCCGAGTTCAGCATAAAGATCCCCAAGTTCGAAATGCACCTGAAGAAGGTCGGATACTACATAGGCCGAAACGTTGCGAAGATAACAACCAAGATGAGGATAGTAGTTCGAATAATACCGATACGACACAGTTTATGAATTTTCGAATGAAATATAAAGTGGAATAAATAATGGTTGTGACCCTACGGTTCACGGATACATCTAGTATTATGCTATATCGATTAGATTTTCCACTTATAAATATTGCACCCCTAAATATTTCGCCTCCCTCTTGCCTCCCACCCACATATTTTACACGTCGTCCTTATTCATTATTACTCAAACCTGAAGGTGTTGTTTTAACTTTTTTTTTCCCCAATCAATTTGACTATTATTTGCTGATTCTCAGTTCTATTATTAATCAACCAGGCATCCAAATCAAATATTTCTCTTCTGAGCTGGATTTTAAAATAAACACAATTATGCAATGCTTTGTTGTCTCGTTCGATGAGCAGAAAGAAAGAAGACAAACAAGTAGTGTGTATTCTTATTGATTTTCTTATGAAATGGAAACGCTTGCTTTTCAAGTCAGCTTTGCAAAATATATTATCACATTGAAGACTACTCTCTTTGTCTGCAAGTCCCCCCATGGAATTGTTAATAAAATTCACAATCCTTTCTACAATCCAACTTGTCCACCAAGTTAACACCATGAAAGTCCAACAGTTTCATTTTTGTTTAGGAATTTTTTTTAGATGAACATTGATAATTTGTATTATTTGTATTATTCGGACTACTGTTGTTATTTTCATATTTCGGCCGATGTAACATATATATATATATATATATATATATATATATATATATATATATATATATATATATATATATAATCGTTAAACAGTACAGATGATTTGTGTCTGTATATTTTCTCGTTGATCCTTTCTAGATGCCTGATAAATGTTCTTTACTCAGTACCAAACCCCCTTGACGATAATTCCAGAAGGAACCGAAAGTACTAGTGTAACCAACCTGTACGGCAAGTTCATCTGCCAGTTCCATCTTGAAACTCGAACATTAATTAGATACCTAGAAAAGATCAATGATAAAATATGCAGACACAAGTCATCTGCACTATTTAACGAAATATCTTGTGAATAAAAAATGCTGTCCAAATATATATATATACATTTTACATTTCTTTTTCTTTTTTTTTTTTTTTTTTTATGACTCAAAGCTTCTTTAGACTATATATATATATATATATATATATATATATATATATATATATATATATATATATATAAATTAATTTCGATCATAATCGAACCAAAAACAGTGTCAAGTAAATCTTTTATTATATTTTTACAGCCGTTCTTATCTCGAGTAACTATACAATCAAACGAGGTTTGAATTTTACATTTTAAAAAAATCTCAAGAAAAAAAAACGTTTACATATACACACTTGAAAAGACACAAATCAATATCTAAGGAATGTATGTACACTCGTCTCTTGTCAAAACAACATGGCTGCCTTCACAAGAGACAGCATTTGCGAAAAAAAGGTTTGTTTGAATGTTGTAAGAACGGCTCTGTAACTGCGCCGGTACGAGCGAAGGCTATTTCTAAAGATGACATCAATTGTGATTTTTGCTTTTATCCCGCCAAAATCAAGTCCCTTGTGATTGGTCAAAGAGAATTGTCTTGCCCAATCAAATGGGGCTATTTTAAAAGATAAAGGACAAAATTTATTAACTCAATAGACAAGGGGGATTATTTATTTTAGGAGACAAGAGAGGTAACTTATTAGTATACTCCTTTCTTTTTATAGTACTGTGTGTATCACGGCAGTGTCTTTATGACCCTGCAGGTTTTGAGACTAGTAGCAGTAGTTGTAATTATTAATTTCTAATTCTATTATGAAATTGTAAACTTAAAACATTTGAACAAATTTCAATCATTTTAAAACAAC
The DNA here is from genome assembly GCA_963556195.1 of Sepiola atlantica. Classification (NCBI taxonomy): domain Eukaryota; kingdom Metazoa; phylum Mollusca; class Cephalopoda; order Sepiida; family Sepiolidae; genus Sepiola; species Sepiola atlantica. Next base: position 123,300,617 of record OY744520.1, read on the forward strand.
TTAATGTGAGCTTTTATTCGACAAAATTACAAAAAATTTAATTGCATAACTTAGCTCTATTTGCAAAGTTTGCACAGTATTGATTTACTCCTCTCCAGGAGTTAGGCACAAGACTAGTTTTTATCTTACTCCCACAAGTAAGATGTGACCCAAGGTCGGGTCGGGAAAGTGGGGTTTAAAAATTGCCTGGGCAGCCCCGTCGGCATTTCCCGGTAAGGGCGCCTCAGGCAGTAAGTAATAAACTTACTCCTCCCCAAAGAGGGGAGGCGAAGCCTGGGAGGGTGGACCTCCTAGAACTGCACAGGACAGACCCATAGACCGGCGTAAATCAAGCCCCGAAGGCCAAGACAATACAAGTCTATGGGGTGCAGTATCCATCAGAACAGATACTACACTTTGATCTTAGCCAAAAGGCCATTTGCACAGTAGCCATATGCTTTTGATTGCTTTGAAATAGCATGGCGTCTGACCTCTTTGTACGTGTTGGCTGCAGAATTGTCTGAATTATCTTTCTTGGAGATATATCAGAGTTATTTTCCTTGGGCTTATTCTGGCCAACGTTAGTGAGTGCATTCTGCTGTTCGAAAGTTAAGAAAACTCGTTCCCTGCATATGCAGAATTTAGGACGAGTTCTTATTCTCTTTCTGGCTGGTCCTTTAAACCCACTAGACATGGTCTATCCGGCTGAGCATCTTTGCATTATCTTTACAAACCCTGACAATGCATCAGTCAGGTGCCTTTTCTGGTAGCAATTGCATGGATTCCCAGAACACAGCCAACACAAATTTAAGTAATATTTACTTATACATTGTTTATGCATATTCTCTATCCCTGACACCGGCTACATGTGTCTTTATCGATTGCATTGGGATAGTAGTGTATTTTTTCTTTGGTACTAATGTTCTCTCTTTGTATATTATCTCGTGTACAACCTGACATATTCTATAACCTCTTTTACACTTGTCTTTGTCAAACTGTTTATCTGAGAATAAATGTGTGCATGTATGTAAATCCAGCTGCTTCTTCACCATTGTTCTTTCCTCCTTTTTACAAAGCTTGTATATGTTATCCACAATAATACAACAAACAAAATAGCAGCCTTGGTCTTGGGAAAGATATATCTGAACACGTGAAACCTGAAAGCTAGAATATCAAATATTCGTTAGCTTTACATACATATTAAAGGTGTCTCTGTATATTATAACTATATATCCATGCGATAACAGGCATTACAAGGATTCATTATCTTGTGATTTCAACTAATGATACATCACTATAACTAAGTTATTATTACTATAATTATGTTTCAGTAAACAAAATATGAAATAGACTATAATTGCTAATCTATACTAATAAAAGAGTTACAGTTTATTAAGACATTTTAATTGGGTCCTGAGGACTCACTATATTAAAACCTATCAACATCACTAGGTGTATATCTAATAAATAAAGTAAAGTCGCCGGAAATTGGAGTCTGTCGTTTATCGAGACTCAATAAAAAAATATTTTCGTTATTAACACTTGTAATACTATTGAGATTGTTCTTATCTCAATGATAATCTATTTGGAATATCGAATAATACCAAACATATTTTATTTGCCTAGTTCTTGCGAGTAACTCCATCTTTTCTAACTAACACAAAGAGGCAGTAGGAGGAATTAGCAACCAATACACAGTCTACTACCACCACTATTCTCTTAGAACACAAACCTTTTTCTATGCGACGTCATATTCGAATTTAGCAAGGAGAGAGAGAGAGAGAGAGAGAGAGAGAGATAGAGAGATTATTTCAACTAAACGACCTCATAATATACGATCATTCGATTTGTAGATTCAATCTATAATAATACTCCATCTTGTCAGAAACAGTTGGTGCAAAGTTAGAAAAAACATTCCGGATTTTAGTGCTTTGTCAACCCATTTTTGTGCATGATAACATTTAATCTAGAGTGTGCTAAAACTAAAACATAAAAGTCTGGTTTCCATAAATACTTTTTTTAATCACGGCTATACCTTTATAGGCCGAAATATCTAACATTTGGGGTCTATTACTGGAAGCAAGATTTTCAGTCAGTCAGCAGAAATCTTTTTAGCTGCTAATAACCTCACTCTCATTGCTCTGAAAAAATTTCATTCTAAAAGGGGATTCTAATCCATTAAATGTATTTCAGCTGAGATTTTGTATAATATCATAAATGACACTTGGATTATAAGTTTGTGAATATACTGTAAAAAGTCAAAATTGAATTTTATTGAGAACTATTTTGTCGTCATTATTAATTAAAAAAACATTAAGACAGTATTTCATACCGTTTTAATTTCTTAAGCCAAATTTATTAGTCTTATATATTTTGTAAAATTTCATCTCTTTTTTAAGGTTTTCTTTTCATATTGACAGCCTTGCTTATTCAAGAAATACCATTTTTCCTTTTCTAATTAAAAAAAACGTGTAATTTGTTGAAGACATTGTTTCGTCTGACTTGTTTAAAATCTGAATTTCATTTGTTTTATATATGTAAAAGATTGTTTATACTTGCTTTTCAAAAAGCACAAACTCATAGTGTACTTCATGATATAATGCAGAATCTCAGCTGAAATAAATTTTGTGAGTCAGAATTCCCTTTCAGAATTAAATTTTCTTAGAACAATGAGAGTGAAGTGATGGCAGCTAAAAAGATATCTGCTGACTGACTGGAAATCTTGCCTCCAGTAAAAGACCCCAAATGTTAGATCTCTTGGCCTGCTATAGGTATGGCCTTGGTTTGAATACATTCTATCTTCTGTTATTTTCTTAATTAGAGCTTCTCAACCATTTCTATGATACCAATTACATGTCAATACCTCCCAGGGTTTAAATGATAGAATAGTCAACAAAGGACATTTCTTTAGTGTTTTCAAAGACATGCAGTAACTTGTCGTTTTGAAAGGAAAATAGACTACTCTTGACCCGTTGGGTCACAACCACTATCACTATTTGTTCCATTTGATTTTATTCAAAGAAACTGTGATATATCTGTTAAGAAATTCTTCTTGCATAACTAAAAATAATAAATCTATTTACTTCTATATTATCCATATGGGTGATATAGAAGTAAAGAGTCTTATCATTTTGCTATCTAATTTACATACGTATTTACGGTGTGTACAAACACACAATGTCAATTAGCTGAAAACAGAGAATCACTCTTCCTTTAAGTTCTCACAAAGAAATTAAAAACTATTAGAGAGTAGTTGAACCAGTTCACTGAGAAAGGGCGAGAGAAATACATAGATAACTGAGTGAAAGATGAATGACTTGTTCAGTTAATTACAAATTACGGCTAATTCGAACAATTAAAAGAGAATTTTCTTTCAAACATAATTCAATCTCAAAACTAAGGAATATTTTAGCATGTATTTTGGCCATTTAAGTATATAGAAAAAAGGGAAACAAACATGCTTCACTCATCTTTAGTAGAATAATAGATACACATTAGGATTCAGTTCAAATGTGTGTTAATAATAATTTAAACTAAAATTTTATCGGTTAAAATTGTCTATCTGTTTGGAGTAGAAGCATATGCATAAGGCGAGAAAATAGAACAAAATTAGAATCAATATCTTTTTCAACGTTTTTTCTTGAGCTAGAATACACCAACGAAGATAGACAAAGGACTTTACTCAAACTTATATGCCAATTATGAATGATCATGTCTATGCAAACATAAAGGCTACCAGTAATAAACACCATCTTCTCGGACGTGAACCCCCGGTCCAACGACTGAAATAAAGAACAAGCTTCCTCAGCCTTGTCCAGCCTCTAACAATATCTTAGGAAGAAACTAAAACTACAATTATGAACCAAAAAGCTAGAGAATACCCCTCACCTTTTATTGACATAGGAATTACCCCCTTTTTGAAACTCTCCCTCCTGGCTGAGATGCACCATGGGTCCATTAGAAGACACTCAACAGTCTGAGAACAGGAATGAGGTGATCAAAAGCTGCTATGGCTAGATACAGCTACAAAACCGACCGAACCATCTGCAAATGTGGAGAAGGAGACCATACGATGCAGCACTGACTTGTCTGCTTTCTTCAGTCCAACAAGTGTAGCTTAAAAAATTCCACAGAGTTCAATGATATTATTGCAAAGGACTGTATCAAGAAATGGGAAACTGTCGTATAACCACATGCTTTGAAGACATGAAAAGAGGTAGGAAATGTATTCAAAGATCCACTGATGGTTTTGATAAGCTGTTAGGTTAGGTTTGGTTTGGTTTGCTTTATGGCATATCAACCATCTATGAGTTATTTAATGACGAATAAAGTTGTCAAATATAATTCTATAGGTAGGATAATTATTTATATTACTAGAATACACCAGTAATAAACGTTCTCATAGACGTGAAATCTCGGTTCAATGACTAAGGTCAGAGAGAAGCTTCCTCAACCATGTTCAGTCCTTAATATCCCAGAAAGAAACCAGACTTCAGCCTTGAACCAGAAAGCGAGAGAATGCCCCCCCCCTTCTTATTAATACGGGAATTCCCTCTTCCGAAGCTCTCCCTTCTGGCTCAGAAGCACTGTGGGTCCAGAGAACAGGAATGGGGGGGGGGGGGGGATCAAAAGCTGCTTTGGTCAGAAGGAGCTACAAAACCGACCCAATCATCTTTGAATGTTGGAGAGGATGTTCATAATGTAAAGAACTGTGTAAAGAAATGGGAAACTGTCATATAACCACATGCTTCGAAGACACAAAAAGAAAAAAAAAAAAGAATGTTTATGCTATGGTTTTATAATATACTGATCATGTGTATGCGGTCGATGTTGTAAGATTTACTAATTTGCATATTGCTTTGCAAAAGAACATCTCATTAATTAAATATTCGCTTCTACTTTTTTAAATTTCAATGATTGTTCTCATTTTAATATAACACAGTTCTATTTACAAATATGTTTTATATTGTGGATGAAGGCTTAGCATTTTTTATGAAACCACCCTATCCAGTCCTTTCCATATTGATCTATTACTTATAGAAAGTAAAAACTTCAAATAACAATAGTAATATGGAGTTCAGGGGTTGGAGCAGGAGTTCCTTGGTTTCCTCAATTTTCCCGGGCAACGTCAGCACACAGATTCCGCTAGTCTTTATTTATATAAAGTTAGGTGTGTATATGTTTATATATTTCTATGTATAGGATTCACTCCTAAACTAATTAACTGATCATTATTAATTTTTGAACACTGTGCTGTTAGGTGTGATGGTTGGTGTGTGGTCTATATTTAGTTTTATTTAGTTTTATGTAAGATACTCCCGACTTTTCTGAAATTTTAACATAAGGTATTAAAATTAAACATCAGTCAATAAAAATTCTCCAAATTTTAATTTCTTTGAAGTATTTTAAAAGGTTTCTAGGGGGCACAATATAGGTACAACCTCCCATTTTAAAATTCAGATATTTCATATTTGCATTGAAATTGAGCCATCGTCATTAGACACAGGGCTTTACGGAGCCCTCCAAAAAAGTACCCGCTCCAGGAGCACGCTCCTTTTTGCTGGAGCGAAGGAGAGGAGGGCTCATTTTATATTCAGCGGGAGTTGAGCGGGAGCAACTCCATTTGGGACTAAAGAGCGGTGGTTTTATCGCTCCGCGCTCCTCGCTCCAAAATTATTTGATTTTTTTTTTAAACATTAGTTTTTTATTCAGCAATATAAAAGAAAAATAAAGCAAGTCTCAGAGTTTACTCTGAATTATTTTCTAAAATGATATCTCTAGTAGAGAGAGAGGGAGGGGGCTCAGGCGGAAGACGATTTAATTGTAATGTTTTTAACAATCTTTTTTTTTTATTGTTGTATTCGTCCCCCCCAACCCCGTCGACGTGCTATCAAGCGATGAGAAAGATCAAAGGCGTTATTAAAGTTTTATTGCAGTCACTGACTTGAGCATTCTATTTCTGTGGAAAGATTAAACATTTGAGTTAGGGGTACGAACGATTTTGACACCATCTGAATGCAGGTCGGGAGGGGGCGAGAGAGAGAATTCAAAATGTTTATTAGCTGACCTGAGATAATATAACTAAGGCCCTTTTAAAAAGTACACTGCTATCTTTCTGTTGAATAAAAACTCCGAAAATTAGCACTCTAGATAGGGGAGGTAAGTTGCCCAATCAAGGTTTCAGAGTACAGTCTACCCTACTATTTAATTCATATAACTTTGGGGAGGATATATGTGGATTCATACCGTTCCTAAGTGTATTAGTGAAAGTTATGTTGTTTTTCTTCTCTTAGACTAGATAGTCTGCTTGACTGGATAGAAGTATGTATGTATAATACACAATTTAGGAAAACTCGTCAATGGAAAACTCGGCAACGGAATATTCGTCAATGGAAAATTCGGCAACGGAAAACTCAGCAAGTAGGAAAATTCGGCAATTATCGAATAAATATCGATTGAAAATAGATTGAAAATAGATTTTATAACCGTTTTTACAGGAGATATACTTGTAAATACGGGGCTACCCCCTCCCCAGTGAAGAATATTTTTTACATTATTTTTTTGGTACTTGTGCAGTTTACGAACCGGGCTATTTTTTTAGATAAGATTTTCAAGTTAAATTAAATTTTTTCGATATCTTTTGTTTATTAAATTGTTAGGTGAAAGTACAGAATAGTTAATAAAGCCCCCCTCACTCCATGTTAAGAATGGTTTTCTAAATAATGTTATTTCATGCCGGTTTGTAATTACGTTACGAAATTAAAGGTTTGATTTTTTACATAACATTTTCAAGTTAAATTCAATTTTTACGATATCTTCTGTTTATTAAATTGTTACGTGAAAGTACAGAATAGTTAACAAAGCACCCCCCTCATTCTCCCCATGTAAAAAATCGTTGTCTAAATAATGTTATTATTTCAAGCCGGTTCGTTATCAAGTTACGAGATTAAATCCATCATAAGTCATTTAGATTTCTTTGTAAACAAGTCAACCATTTTAATTGACAAAACATCAATTACTTCGTGTGTGTGCAAAACTTGAAAGGAATTTATAAACTATCGAGTAGAAAGTAATTTAAACTGGCTTTAAATTCTTAGAAAATTTCCATGTATTTAAAAAAGCAAAATTGTTTTCTTGTTCTCAGGAAACGAAAATTTACGTATAATCCTATACTTCGTCCGACATGTTCTCCTATAACTCTCAAAATATTAGCGAGATTTGTCAAATATTATCTTACAATTTACACTTAAAGTGACATCTCAACCCATATTGACGAGATCCTTTGACGCCCACCCCTATCCTTCGACCACTCATTGGCAGAATAGAACGTTTATGAAAGAAGGTATATTTTTATTATGGAGCGCTGAAAAAGAGCCGCTCCTTTTTTATAGGAGTTGGAGCAGGAGCAGGAGCGGCTCCTTTTTGAAAATGGGGAGCGTGAGAGGAGCCAGCTCCAATTTTGGGCGTTGGAGCAGGAGCGGGAACAGCTCCAAAAGTAGTGGAGCGCGTAAAGCCCTGATTAGACACCAATTTAGCAAGATTCCCTGAATTTCAATTTCTTAAGAACCCTTAAGCTTAAGACTTATATTTTAGACATTTTCTAGAATCAAAATCACATGATGGATTTTGATCAAAATTGGAATAAGGATTATAGACATAAGGTTTAGTAGCATTTCATCTTCATTATATCTAGCATTTAATTTTCATATGAGGACATAAAAGTAGTGCAAAATTGTTCTTTTCAATGAATAAATTTTAACCGTTCTGGGACTGGTATTCTTTTAGTATTTATATAAAATTGGAGTTATGTCTTTATGCAAGGTACATTGGAATTGTCTAACTTTCGAATTATAAATGGATTATTCTTCTGCTATTTTTGTGTCTGATGTCGAGAATTTGTATCGCATGTTTATTGTTTTATAAGAGAAGAATTTAATCAATCTGCATTCTAATTCTTGTGGGTATAAGCCGATACAAAAGCTATCCATTTATATTTGTTTCCCTCTTGGCCAAAGACATAATCTATAGTTTCCATAAAGAATTTACACCCCCTCCGCCCCATCATTGAAAAATGATTCTGAAACTGAAAAAGGATATCACACACTATAATATTATACTCTAGAATGTGGAGGATCTCTTTTCAATTCTAAAAAGGTTTCATTCTGTAGGGAAATAAGATTTATATAAATAAAAGAAGATATTTTTATAGACGTAGAATGACATATTTTCGACCACCTAATGCCCGAAAGGATCAATGTCAGTTAACCTCATCTATGAGATACTAAAACAGTCATTTCAAATTTGTATTTTTATGCAGCAAAAATCATCACCATCGTCAGTATATTCGGTTTTAGTTGGGCCCATTTCTTGCTCTAACAATACAGTTGTAGTGAAGATATATTTAGTCATAAGTAAATTGGTCACAAAGACTAAATCTATATTACACTATATTGATCATCTTCATTCAACAAGTAAAAACAGGTGTTATTAATTAAGACATTGTTCATATGTCTTGACAGAGAAAGTTGATATTGAAAGTTCTTGAGTCAAGAAAAAGAAAACGTATTGGATGTAACTTACTATTTCGTGCTGAGTGTATTGGACGATTTTAGAAAAAAAGTAAATCTCAATTTCTTTCTGTGTTTTTCTTCTTGTAAGGATATTCTGCAGGTAATTTGCAAGTTCAAATGTATTTATAAAATGAACTTAAAACCAATATTAAAAAAGTGCTCAATACTAGGTAGAGCTTTATAAATATTTATTATATAAACATTTTGTTTGGCATTCCTAACTGCAGGCATATTTCAACGATTACACCTCATCAGAGATCAAAAAATTATAAAAAGATTATTTCAGACAATGGGTAGATAAGAAAAATAAACCGTAAATCTGATGACTTCATAATTATTTTGAGCTCTTATGAAGCATAATTGCTGAAACGCGACTGCAGTTATGTAAGCCAAACTAAATGTTTATATCATTAATATTTATATATATATATACATATAAATGTTTGTATATATATATATGGGTGTGTGTGTGTATATATATATCTATATATATATCTGTGTGTATATATATATGTTTATATATATATGAGTGTGTGTATATATGTTTGTATATATATATATATATATATATATATGTGGGTGCGTATGTTTATATATATATGTGGGTGTGTATACATGTTTATATATATATATATATATATATATATATGAGTGTGTGTATCTTCTTAATCCGATTTATTTTTGAACAGGCCTTTGTTTAATCCTCTACAAGAGGGTGGGGCCTGCTTGTCAGTCTTAATCGAAGTCTTCCACTCCAGGC
>OY744520.1:123312425-123402425 GCA_963556195.1 Sepiola atlantica
AAAGAAAAGACAAATCGAAGACGATTTTATTTTATTTTTTTTCCTCTTTTTATAAACTAACATTAAGTATGTATGTAGTTTATAGTTATACAGATATTTCGCTAATAAAATTAGCTTATTCATTGTAGTTGAAAATTCCGATGTAATTGGAAAGCCCGCTTCTGTTGGTGTGAGCCGGCGAGTGGGATGTTGTTTTTTTTTCCTCTCTCGTATGAAATCACGCAAGCACGTGGAAGGTTATAGTTTAAAGGTTCATACTTTTTTTTTAATAAGCATCCGTTTGAAATTTAGTAAAAAAGAAGTGTGGTAAATAAATACCATCAAAGCTTGTTATAGATGCAATATGTATTTTACAAAAAAGAAAAGACAAATCGAAGACGATTTTATTTTATTTTTTTTCCTCTTTTTATAAACTAACATTAAGTATGTATGTAGTTTATAGTTATACAGATATTTCGCTAATAAAATTAGCTTATTCATTGTAGTTGAAAATTCCGATGTAATTGGAAAGCCCGCTTCTGTTGGTGTGAGCCGGCGAGTGGGATGTTGTTTTTTTTTCCTCTCTCGTATGAAATCACGCAAGCACGTGGAAGGTTATAGTTTAAAGGTTCATACTTTTTTTTTAATAAGCATCCGTTTGAAATTTAGTAAAAAAGAAGTGTGGTAAATAAATACCATCAAAGCTTGTTATAGATGCAATATGTATTTTACAAAAAAGAAAAGACAAATCGAAGACGATTTTATTTTATTTTTTTTCCTCTTTTTATAAACTAACATTAAGTATGTATGTAGTTTATAGTTATACAGATATTTCGCTAATAAAATTAGCTTATTCATTGTAGTTGAAAATTCCGATGTAATTGGAAAGCCCGCTTCTGTTGGTGTGAGCCGGCGAGTGGGATGTTGTTTTTTTTTCCTCTCTCGTATGAAATCACGCAAGCACGTGGAAGGTTATAGTTTAAAGGTTCATACTTTTTTTTAAATAAGCATCCGTTTGAAATTTAGTAAAAAAGAAGTGTGGTAAATAAATACCATCAAAGCTTGTTATAGATGCAATATGTATTTTACAAAAAAGAAAAGACAAATCGAAGACGATTTTATTTATTTTTTTTTTTTCCTCTTTTTATAAACTAACATTAAGTATGTATGTAGTTTATAGTTATACAGATCCCATAAAACAGTTTGGAGATTGTGTAACGGAAAGTTTGTTGTCCTTTGCTATTCGAGCAGACAATTGGGAGTCCCTAGGTGCTGGACGTTTTGAAGCAGCCAAAGTAGACCGTGCAAAACTCAAAAGAGCCTTTAGGACACTTGAAACCTAACCAACCTATTGTGGAGATATGTGGATCAGTGAGGTGTGTGACGTCTTGTCAATCACATGAAATTACATGGAAGCATTTCATCTACAGGTGTTTCTTTCCCAAAACAGGCGCAGAATCACAGCTTGTCATGCTCTCGATACCCTAAAGTGTGTCAATCAGTTGGTGGCCTTAAGCGGCACATGAGGGTGCACAATGATGCAAGTTTTGTACTTTCTGGCTTGACATGAGTGTCAGATCTGCCAAAGATATCTAATTCGTTGGTGGGACTAAAGAGTCATCTGCGGGCACATAACAAAATGTTGTAGTCATCATCATCAAATATATATATATATATATATATATATATATATATATATATAGCAATAGATAAAGTGAAAGAATAAAATAAGGTGCGAATCCAATTTTATTATATTTCAATGTTCAGGCAAAGTTCTTTGAAGTCCTTAACTCATGAGTTTTCAAAGAAAATCTTCTCCTCAGATGGGCATTACCGCAATGACATTAAAGATAATCCAATGATTAATCTTTGCTGGTTTCTGGAGCTGCGAAAATATCAGATTAAAGAGGATTAACTGCGATAATCTCTTTGGTTTCAGAGACAGTCTCTGAAACCGAAGAGATTATCGCAGCTAATCCTCTTTAATCTGATATTTTCGCAGCTCCAGAAACCGAAGAGATTATCGCAGTTAATCCTCTTTAATCTTTAATATATATTGCTATTAATGCTCTATCCAGTATATTGAGCTTTATTTTTATCCAGATGTTCACTAATTAAAGATATTAGTTGCCTCTTATATCTTTTGTTGTATTAACCTTATATATATATATATATATATATATATATATATATATATATATATATATATATATATATATATATATATATTCGTCTTATATTTAACTCATCTGCGAAAGTGAACACACCATATTTTATTTGTATGCCTTGGAAGCTCAACTCATAGCATTATGTTTCTATATATATATTGATTTTTTACAGACTTCTGGCTCTTGGATTATTTCCTGAACTTAATCAGATTCTAATACTCTCTACCACATAATACCATATTTCAATTGGATTTTTTAACAACTACATAGATACAAATGACTTTCTTCTCATTATTGAAGTTTTCTCTTTGGACTATTTTTGCCTTAAGCATATCTTAAAACTTTGTTGCTAATTTTCAAATTAATACTTACCAGTGATTAGTAATTTATCAGTTTTTTTCCCTTCTGAGCATACGAGTAATTCTTTGAAAATCCATGGATTAAAGGTCATTTTATTTTATTATATTCTTTGTTTTAAACATCTGATAATAAATTTGTAAAGTATGTAAATTTACTTTTTTTATTATTCCACTATTTCCTATATATAGAACTATAATAAACTCACTATGATATATATATATATATATATATATATATATATATATATATATATATATATATATATATATATATATATACATATATATATATATATACATATATATATATATATACATATATATATATATATACATATATATATATATATATATATATATATATATATATAGTTCATAATGAGTTTTTTATGGTTTTATGTGCTTCCCTTCCATATACAAAATATAAAGGTTTTTAATTTTAACATTTGCTGCCCTTCCCCACTGTAAGAAGATCTTTGCTTCCTATGTATCCGGCCTACTGACCTCAACAAAACCAGAGAGAAAATGCGAGTCAAACAAGTTAAACAAGTCAACTAATTTTCTTCTCTCGTAATTTCCTGTTGTCCTATTCACAGTCCTTGTTATTCAAAACTAATAAATTAACCGACCTTTTCTTTGAAACTGTCTCTAAACACGGATCATTTTACCGACTGGTAAAGGAAAAGGATTGTTCATTCTTAGTACTCAGTGTGCCACTTGGGAGGAAATCGTGTGCGAGTGGATGGAGTCAGATTTTGAGTTTTCGAATCACTTATTAACAAATGCTTCAAAAGTAACATTTTACATTATTAATTAACTATTATTGATTTTATATTTCATTATTACTATTATATTTTCTTTACCATTATTGTTTTATTTTTGACTTGCTGTATCTTCCCGACATTGTCCGGGAGTTTTTTACTTTCATTTTTGTTTCGTTCATTAAGTTAATTCCCGGTGGGCGCGCTCCGATCACAAATCGCCACTGATTTGCAGTTAAGAGCGTTACCTGTTGGATACCACACATTATATATATATATATATATATATATATATATATATATATATATATATATATATATATATATATATATATATATATATATATACATATATATATATATATATATATATATATACATATATATATATATATATATATATATATATATATATATATATATATATATATATATATATATATATATATATATATATATATATATGCAAACATTGTTAAAAATAACAGAATTCGTCTGTTTAATTATACCTTTTTTTATTTTTTCAATTTTCTGATTAAAATCAAAAAAATTAATAAATGTTCTATAGGTTTCACATGTTTCACGAACGTTTTCGATTCTTCGTCGAATCATCCTCAGGTGTTAAAAGCAAATGAACAAAAAAGTTGGAGAAAGAAGAGAATTTTAAAAAGACGGTGGAGAAATGCGCAGAGAACATTTTCCGCATTGTTCCAGGAAGTCGTTGGCGATTTTAAATTCAGCAACGCTGGATGGCATCACATAACAAAATTGCATTACGTTAAGCATTTTAAAATGTTACCACTGGTTTCATATGTTATGTTGTTAATTTTAGGTTGTTGTGTTTTTATGTAGATAGCTTCGAGTATTTTAATTTTTTTAAATTGGTTTCGGAATGCATAATTTTAGCGTTAATTTGCCTTAAATCAGAGGGAGAGCATTTATGTTTTTGTAAATGTTGGTAAATTGAGCTAGAGTTTACAAGCATGGTGAGGCGGCGGGATAGGGTAGTGGTTGTAAAACTAATGTAGCTATTAGCTTTATTATTATTATGGGAGTTACATTCTCCCAAAGGGCATTTAAACTTATAAATAACATTGGGATATATATCTGTGTATAATATCTGGTTGCATTTGATTACAATGGTATATTTCAATATTGTTTGAGTTGTGATGTTGAATATTATTATTATTTGTACTGGTATTTTTTAAGTTTCGAATCATTAATTTTATTTGTTCATCAACGACATAATTAGGGAATTCGTTGTTAATAAGTACTTGTTTTATTTTTTTAATTCAATGAATAGTATTTTGTTATATATATATATATATATATATATATATATATATATATATATTGTGACGTAATCTCCAAATTAGATTTTTAATTTTAAACATAGCCAGTAGACAATTTAAAATATCGAGCGAAGATGTATTCCTTTTTTTTTTTAAATATTATTTTGTCTCATAGCTTGAGAGAAAGTATCACAGAGAGAGTGTATATTTCAGTAGATCTGACTATCCCTATTCCATTTCTGGGTCTAAGGAACGTGACCGTTGGGGGGAAAAGGATTAATCATCTCGCCATCTCTGTATAGATCAGCTGTACTCTGCGACCTGGATCCCCTACTCCAACCTGATATCTGGCCCAACACCAACTGCTGAACGGATAAGAAAGAAAATGGGGGGAAAAAGGAAGGGACTGCTAAAGACAATTTACCCCAAGGTTTGGGTGTAGAGGAAGCGAAATTCGTCGCTCCAGGTCACGACAGAAGAAACGCGACAACCAAAAACAAGGAAACTTCGAAGAAGTATTTGTGCATCTTGAAAACCGTTAAATTGTCTGATACTGTTATGGACACTAACAAAGAAAACGCCTTGAATACACCTCACAGAATGCCAATGGCATCATAAAAGATAGTCAATCGACGAGGCAGAGCAGAATTACTTAGACTTCTCCATCGCCACCACAACTGTTTATATATGTCGAAGATTTGAACATTTTATTCTCATGAACTTTGAAAGTGCACTAGTAATTTGTAAGTCAGTCCCTTTCTTTCTCTTAAGCTGGTTTCTTTTTTTGCATTATATATATATATATATATATATATATATATATATATATATATATATATATATATATATATATATATATATATATATGTATTCGCTCGGTCTAGTTAAGTATTTGTTAAAACCCCATCCTATACTATTTTTGTTTTGTTTTTATATCTTGTCCCTATTTATATATTTTATCAAAGTAATTTTTTCCATTTTGATCTTTTAACTTGCGTTGGCCTTCCGTTCTTTCACAAAGTGTTTGTCGTCTGTCTCTTCATCTTTACAGATGTTGAGAGAAAGAGTTTCCACTCCCCTCTCGTTCTCTGTTCACACATATTTGAATCCGAAGACCAAAATTCTTTCTTTTTTTCTTCTTTCTGTTGCGTGACCGTCTTGTTATTCCAAACGAGATGCGACCATAACCCGTAATATATATATATATA
The DNA here is from genome assembly GCA_963556195.1 of Sepiola atlantica. Taxonomy (NCBI): domain Eukaryota; kingdom Metazoa; phylum Mollusca; class Cephalopoda; order Sepiida; family Sepiolidae; genus Sepiola; species Sepiola atlantica. The sequence continues at coordinate 123,318,193 of OY744520.1, forward strand.
TTAGTAGAATACCCGTCTCAGGACGGGTATAAGCAATAAATATAACATTAGTTTCACATTTTAATGTTTTTTCTTTCTTTGGCGAGTATGGACTGGTTTAGGTATTCTCCTAAATGGTAAGGTTTACAAAAAAATGAGAAAAAGGTTATAAAGATTCTAAAGTTTAATTATCACTGGTAGAGCAATTGGCCCCAAAAAGGCTAAAGTAAGGAGCCTAATTAAAAACTATTCCTAATAGATTAGAAGTGATAGAAAAGAACATCTAAATATTAATTAAAGGATAAAGCATATGGTAAAATTACCTTCAGAATTAGTTGAGATTGTGGCACAAAGTTTAAAACTTGTAATTAAGAATTGAAGTTGTAATTTTAATGAGCTATGGTGAATTTAAGCTTAGGCATTTAATATAGATTGTATAATTTTTGGAACGCTAAGTAGAGGCAGGATCTGTGATAGTCCCTCCAGAGACACCATTTAACAATAATAATGATAAATTAATCAGTAATAAAATTAAAATAATCACGAAGACAGTGGACATCTTGTACTGCTGGTAGCAGGTCTAACTTCAATTGTAGATAAAAACTTAACTAAGGAATACTTATTCTATCCTAATAAATGAATGTGTCCCTAAATCCACCCTCACCTCGGAAAATAGAGACTTCCAATATTCCTAATTTAAAAGCGAATTACTCGAGAGTTGATAGATAGAGGCTTAGCAAATTCTAACAGGTTTGAAAAAATTATAAAAAAATTCAAAAACTTATTTAAATCATTTTAAAGAAATAATAGGACATGTGTTTGTCCCTACAATTATAATGTAGCGCTTTAAATTTGAAAAAAGATTTTCAAAATTTATGTAGCCATCACAAAAAGTAACACATTTCAAGCTTATACATATACAACGAATCACAAAAATATACGTAAGTTCAAACATAAATACAGCACAAATAGTGACACATATTATTATACACACATATATATATTAACCCGAGGTTAATGGGTATTTCAAGACGTTTGATATATATATATATATATATATATATATATATATATATATATATATATATATATATATTTATTTATATTTATGTTTGAAGCTCCTCGTTAAAAAGTAGAGCACTGTAAATGGTAGTAATAACATAGCGTGACGTCACTTGCTTTATATGCATCATTCCTTCACTTATAGAAGTTGAATGCCTGTACGTCTCGCCGCCTTTAAAAGTGTTAAAATTATCATTGTTTATAAGCTGTTCAGAACTGGCCTATCGGTTAGCGACGTTGGATTGGGGGTGAAAAATACTTGTAATCCAGGGTTTCGAATCGTGTGACCGGTGGTGAATAGTCGTACTTCTATGCTGATGAGTCTTGATTGAAAAGAGACGAAACGTATACGTCCATAGATAAATAAACAATAAAAATATATATATATATATATATATATATATATATATATATATGTGGGTGTGTGTGTATTTACTATTTAATGTATATACGTATATAATATTATCAGGTGACATAATATATTGTGTATGTATATTTTCAGTATTTATTTCAACATTAATAGAGCTTAGTAGTGTATTATATATATATATATATATATATATATATATATATATATATATATATATATTGCAAATGGTATATTTACAATTCTCAAAATAATACAAGTGTGCATCTTTGACACATAAAATATATTATTATAAGCATTTTTTTCTGTACCTGGTTGGCAGAGCTCTTTACCAGAATCCCAGAAAGAAAAACATACCATTTTTTTTCTCTATAGCAGTAAACCTCGGACATGGTGTAAATATACTACAGCTACTTAACCATTGATTTTGTGATATTCTTCTGGGCTTACATTCCTTAGAAATGGCTTGATTGTCTTTCAGCCAATGAAATCTGATGTATCTTTCAGCCCTGTGCAATGAGAGACAATTTTAAAAATACAAGTCAAGGTATCACCATATATATTTGTTTCTCCTTGGTTAGTTAACCTATCATAACATGTATGCAAACATTTCAGTGCTATCATGTATCACAAAATGGGGTGTCTTTAAAAATGGGGTGACACCTAACATTACAGTCAACCTTGAGCGAGTTTTCTAATCGCATTTGTATAATGCTTAAGGAACAGGGTGATCCGAAAGTCTTGTTACCCCTACCAAACGTAACAACAATATAGGATAAAATGATATAACACTACAAAGCACATGTCTTTGTTTCAGTTTATTTAGAACAGTAAAACAAAATTGGAACACTAGAAGAACAAGTAATAAAAAAGAACATGTAATGGATTCAGTTTATTCACTTTCATTGACATTGTCACACATCGAGGAGATCTTTATGAACAGTGTGGCTTTTTATGAAGCTGTACCTTAGTGATTGTTCTTCTATTGTTGTTACTTGTTGGTAGGGTTAACAAGACTTTCAGACCACTTCATACTTTTCGGTAAGGGTAAAAATACTTTCACACTACCCTATATTTTTTGGTAGGGTTAACAAGACTTTATGACCACTCTGTATTTTTTGCTAGAGTTAAGACTTTCAGACCAATTTGTACTTTTCGGTAGGGGTAAAAAGACTTTCAGACCACCCTGCATTTTTTTGGTATGGTTAACAAGACTTTATGACCACTCTGTATTTTTTAGTATGGTAACAAAACATTCAGACCACTTTGTACTTTTCGGTATGGTTAACAAGGCTTTATGATCACTTTGTACTTTTTGGTCGAGGCAACAGAACTTTCAGACGACCCTGTATTTTTTGGTAGGATTAGCAAAACTTTCAGACCATTTTGTACTTTTTAGTAGGGGCAACAAGACTTTCAGACACCCTGAATGTTTTTGGTATAGGTAATAAAACTTTCAGACCATTTTGTACGTTTTGGTAGGGTAACAAGACTTTATGACTACTCTGCACGTTTTGCTAGGAGTAGAAAGACTTTGGGACCAGCCTGTACTATATGGAAGGGACAATAAGATTTGGATCACTCTATACTATTTGGTAAGATAACAAGACTATCAGACCATTCTGCACTTTTTTGTTAGTGGTAACAAGATCTTTTGACCACCCTGTCTTTTTTAGTAGGAGTAGCAAGACTTTCGAAGCACCCTATACACTTTGGTAATAAGACTTTCGGACTACTTCTATTTTAATTTTTTTTTATTAGCTACAATTAACTCACTAAATGACCCATCTCTTCTATCTCTCACCCTCATCCTCTCTCACTGTATGTTATTTGACCCTCCCTCGGCTCTTATTCTATATGTCGTCTATCACTTGCTTCCATCTCTCTCTCCCCCTCCCTCTCTCTCTCTCTCTCTATATATATATATATATATATATATATATATATATATATATATTAACAGTCAAAGGTAATAAAGAAAGGAAAGAATAAAAATATTCGTTTAGTCGTTTATAAGCAAAAGAGAATATTACCAGGGTAGTAATACTATTTAACCCGTAGCTGTATAGATAATAGGAGCGGAAGGAGGAGGGAGAGATATAGCGGATCTTGTCTTTTTATTTTTTTATATTTAACTGACTTTTCAAACTCACTTTTTTCTGATTTAAATAATTAAACCCGAGGTATTTCAAGACGCAATACATACCAAAGCATAGAAGCATTTACCACAGGTACAAGATCTTGAATTACCTGCTACATCATGACATTTTGTAGATTTTATTCTATGATTTTTGCCATCATATGTCCAGGTTTGGGTTTTGTTTCACAATGTAAATTAGTATGAATCAGCATGGTACAACCTTTGACTGACTCGATTCTGTTGTTAGCATTGGTTTCCCCAGTTCTTTCTAGTATCAGGTGCTCACAGGATGGACCACGTGAAGGTTGCCAACATACATAAGTGAAATGCTAGTTTGCTAGGAAACTGACTGGATTCGAAGTTGGCACACCCAGGTCGTCAGTCTAAGATGGTTTGGCCGTGATGATGATGACGGTGACGGTGGTGGTGGTGGTGGTGACGACGACGACGACGACGACGACGACGATGATGATGATGATGACAGGTCACCATTTAGCCAGTGCTAAATTCATGAAACGGATATTGTGAGATAAAAACATGATTAATGAACAAAACATATTTATATTTATACAAATTAACAGTGGAGTGAAAGATACTTTGAGTCAGTAAATAGTTTGTTAAAAAAAAGTTAAAAGTTTTGTGTTTGTAAAATGTTTACAGTGAGGGAAAAGACATGAGCATTAGAAATATGTGTGTTTGTTCAAAGTTCCATTTTGTGTGTGTGTGGGGTGTGTGTTTACCTTTTTGGTTAGACTGTAATTGTAAAGAGAGAGCAGTAGTACTTAAGGGATTTTCAGCTTGGCACAAGTTGTTTTTCTTGGAGTGTGCCGACGCCTTTGTTGGGTGCTGGTTGTTCTTGTTTTTGTTGTTGTTACTGTGGTTGTCATCTTCACGGTGTTGCGGTACATAAGTGTGTCGAGCAGAAGAACTCTGCTTTTTAGCTATCGCATGACTGCTATATTAGAAAAAGCCTGTTCACATAGGCTTGCCAAGATAATCCGTTTCACTGAGTGAGAATCCCTCTCATTGGTTGAAAAATCTAGAGTTCACATCTTTATGTGAAGTAATGCTTTTTTTTCGGGATGTTTACTGCGTTTGTGCAGACGTCTGAAAAAGCAATTAATTTTAGTGCATCCCATTTTCACTCAGTACAGAAGGAGGAAGAAGTGAAAAGGAAAGAAGAGGAAAGAGTAAGCCGAATGAAAGGAGAAAGAAAGTGAGTAGCTTATACAAGCTAGTATCTTTTTCACATTCGCTCGTCTTGTATCTCTATTTACTAATCTACCATAGGTCCATGTTGGTATCCACTTCATCACCCCTATCTCCCATTTTCACTATGATATGATAATAACGCCTTCCTTCAGTCATATACCCTAATTGCATGGCCTCCTAGGCCTGTTATAGTTATTGCCTTGGTTTCTTCTTAATACTTGTCATCTCTTGGAATTATCCTCAACACTTTTCCAATTTCCAATTTTATTTTCTCTGGAATTTTCTTAAATTCTAATTTTGCTTTTCTTTTCATTATATTGATAGATTGTGACCAAATCCTATCTGGTCCATTTTGTTTAATTATGCTCCGATACTGCTTGTAAACATGTAAAGCCATGAGTAAAATTGCAACCTGTATTCAATTAACGGTACCCGATTAATTGTTTACAATATGTATTGTAAAGTAGGTCGACCTTAGTCGAGGGCGACTCAAAGTCTCCTTTTTCATCGGCTATAACACCAAGATGTAGGGAGAGGGTGCCACTCCTTTCCCTGGATTACTCCACTTACCCTTGATCCTTACCTTATCATGCTACGGGTTTAGCAAGAAGGCATCAAGTACCAAACCAAAATGAGTTTTATATATTGACAACTATTTTTTAAAATTGTTTTAATTGTTATTTCTTCTTTTATTTCCATGTTCCTATTTAATTAATTAATTATTTTTTCTTTTCTTTTTTTTTAGGATGTTGCAAATGGTGAGTTGTCTTTCCTTGTTTTAAAATCTTTCCTGTTTTATCAGATCTAACCAAAGAAAACAAATTAAATTCAATGAGTTTCAACTGTCATAACTACTTTTTTTTAATATTAAGGGTGCATTGATTAGTAAAACTGATATGCACATAATTATTCATTAAGACAGGCTTAGATCCGATGACTTCAGAGGAAGATTAAATCGGGACAGTATAGTGTGCAGGACAGGAGACTACGGTGGTATGGCCACATTGGAAAAATGGATGACAGTTCTTGGGTTAGATGTAGAACAGTTAAGGTAGCAGAATCAGTTAGCAGGGGAAGGCCAGGGAAACATGAGAAAAAGTGATAAGGATGGATTTGAAAGAAAAAGTGATAAATAAAGACCTGGCCATATATTGGTTAGTTTGGAAGTAAATTTCTAAAAGCCGTCCAACACATGCTAACATGTAAAACAGGCGTTAAACTGATGATGATGATGATGATGATGATGATGATGCACGTTTCATCAAAAATCCCATTTTCAATTTTAAAACCGATCAGCACATACTTATTCATTATTTACTAAGACACTATGCAGTCCCTAAAAAATCACAGAGGGAAATGTTAAAGTTATCGAACATTGAAAACACAGGCAACATTTTTATATCACACTACAATTTGTTTACATTCAAACAATGAACTTGTTTCTTCTAGGATATTGTTCAGTGAAATTTATTTTTTTAATTTTATGATTACAGAGAAAATGAAACTGTACTACCTTATACAGGGCTTGAACTCATAGCCTTCAGATTATGAGATATTTATGTTTAATATATTCTTTCCCCTATTCTCCTCCTCTCACCACTTCTCCCTTCATTGGTACCTGTTACATCATGTTCGGTAGTGATTATACAAACATTGATGGAGAATGTTGCAATAAGCATAACTAAAAAATTGGAGTACTTTAATGGGTGATTTATTTGAAATTTTATTACAGAACAAGAAACATGGGTTTCAGTGAGATTTTTAAATTCCACATTGCAATAAGTTTGCATTGTGAGAAGGTAGAAGAAATAATTACGCGGTTGGAACCAGAGTTAGCCACATTGGAGATAATTGGTTTCAGTGCTAAATGGCGCTATGGTGGTGTGATTTGGTCCTCTCATATCCCAATGTGGTCGTAAATTAAAAAACGAAATTCTGTTTCTTATTGGTGCACATTTTAAGCTGGACGGACATTTAATCTGGTACTCTGATTCTTAGCATGACTTTCAAACTCAAACGGGCTTTATCTATAAGGATTTCTTTTCTGATCGAGTCAACTTAAACGTGGGCAATAATCCAAACTTTATTTATAGATTTTCTTACATGTAAGTAAGTTTACATCTACATGCATTTGCACATTATTATTTGATTATTTAACAGTTTTGTATTTTTATAGAACATTGTATTTCTTATTTAGGATTCATTGTTCTAAGTTAGGTTTCTGTGTATTTTTTAAAGTTAAGTTTTTATGTATGAGTTAAATTTTTGTTTATTTTTGTAATTTAGATTTTTATGTATGAGTAAGGTTTTTGTTTATTTTTGTAGGTTAGGTTTTTGTTTATTTTTGTAAGTTAGGTTTTTGCGTATTTTTCTAAATTAAGTTTTTGTGTATTTTTCTTAATTAAGTTTTTGTGTATTTTTTAAAGTTTGTTTTTTATGTATGAGTTAGGTTTTTGTTTATTTTCGTAGGTTAGGTTTTTGTTTATTTTTGTAGGTTAGGTTTTTGCGTATTTTTCTAAATTAAGTTTTTCTGTATTTTTCTAAATTAGGTTTTCGTGTATTTTTTTAAGTTTGTTTTTTATGTATGAGTTAGGTTTTTGCGTATTTTTCTAAATGAAGTTTTTGCGTATTTTTCTAAATTAAGTTTTTGTGTATTTTTCTTAATTAAGTTTTTGTGTATTTTTCTAAATTAGGTTTTCGTGTATTTTTTAAAGTTTTTTTTTTATGTATGAGTTAGGTTTTTGTTTATTTTTGTAAGTTAGGTTTAGGGTTAGGTTTTTGCTTATTTTTGTAAGTTAGGTTTTTATGTATGAGTTAGGTTTTTGTGCATTTTTCTAAGTTAGGTTTCTGTGTATTTTTTAAAGTTAGGTTTTTATGTATGAGTTAGATTTTTGTAAGTTAGGTTTCTCTGTATTTTTGAAAGTCAGGTTTTTATGTATGAGTTAGGTTTTTGTGTATTCTTCTAAGTTAGGGTTTTGTGTATTTTTGAAAGTAAGGTTTTTGTATATTTTTCTAAGTTAGTTTATTTGTTTATTTTTCTAAATTAGTCTTTTTGCATATTTTTCTAAATTAGTCTTTTTGCATATTTTTCTAAGTTAGCTTTTTTGCGTATTTTTCTAAGTTAGGTTTTTGTGTATTTTTGAAAGTAATGTTTTTGTATATTTTTCTAAGTTAGTTTATTTGTTTATTTTTCTAAATTAGTCTTTTTGCATATTTTTCTAAATTAGTCTTTTTGCGTATTTTTCTAAGTTAATTTTTTTGCATATTTTTCTAAGTTAAGTTTTCGGGTGAGACATTGCCTGGTGTTGCCCACCCCAGATTATGGGACACTCGCAGCACCTTAAATACCAAAACTGGATAAAGAAATAAATAGAGTCTGGTTTTGGTTGTTGAAGTGTTAATTTCCGTTCTTTACAAAATTGTCGGAAGAATCTCAACGGTACTGAGCGGCCTTTTATAATCTGTCAATCTATAGTCAATCGCACTTGAATATTTTCCAATAAATCTTAATATTTAAAAAACTACATGGTCAAGCTTGATTAAAATTACTGTGTCGATTCTGACAATAGGCCTAACTATGTGCTTAAAATTAGGGTCGGATTGACTCAATAGTTTTGAAGCTTGAGTTTTTGAAATGACATTTTCATTGCTAAACGTGCATATCAAATGGATGCATCTTAAAATAGTCCTTTTTGCAAATTATTAACTATGTTAATTATTATGATTAAAATATAGTAAACCTGCTCTACCTACTCGGCATTGCCCGGGAGTTATTTTACTTTCATTTATGTTTCACTATTTTTCCCTTTATTTTTTAGCCATATCATTTGTTCTTTTTACCAATTTAAAAAAAAAATAAGATTTTGAAAGTTACATTTAATTATTATGCTATCTCTAGGTTGTTAACTTATTCGTTGAACCAAATTGTTATAATATAAAGCTAAGAACTTTAAAGGATTTCTCAGAGCAGAAGGCACAATGAATGTTCAATGTAACGTCAATTCGAGGCGGAAGAATGTTTTGTTTTAAGGAACTGAATTGGAATACATTAATTTATTGCAAATAACATGATAGAAAGCAGAAAATAAAACTTTGGCTAGGCCGAATAAAATATCGATTTGTTAGGTGCATTGTTATCTAAGTCTAACATGGAAAATCTGACCGACTTAATTTTATAGATTAACTAATCATATTCATAAATGTGCAATTACTTTTTGAAAAAATGTTATATTAGTGAAAGCTTAGCCCCCACTGCGCTGATTAAATTGTTTTGCACTGAATGTGCAGATACTGTATTAATTTATTAAAATTGACTGAAACTGACATCCACCAATTGCATTTTCAAGGTCGAATCAGCATGAAACTTCCATTTTCAACAACCAATCAAATTACAGAAAGTAATTTGTTCGATTTGTCCTTCTTATTGATTCTAAATTTAGAAATACCCCCACCCTCTCCCACTGTGTGTTGATTCAACCACTCAAATAGTTTTTAATGTTTCTGTAAGTGACTCTCTTTTTTTCAACTAATAAATATAGTGTGTTTGTACACACCGTAAACACGTATGTAAATTAGATAGAAAAATAATAGGACTATTTACAGGTAGTTTAGTGTCATCTGGATGTTAACATTTTATTAGTTTTGTTGTGTCAGTATAGTAATGAGTTATGCAATTTGAATCATTTTCAAGTTACCTCCCCTGAATTATACTGGCCACGAGTGAGATATGATTCTTTAGTTTTTGAAGCATGAAAAAGATTTGTACATAAATAGTGCGAGATTAAAAATCAAGGCACAGTTTCTTTCTGGCGTTTGGCTCGAACTTGTCACACAATATCCCATTGTCTGCAAACGATACTCAAAGCATTTTTATGAGATTAAGATGGCTTCTGTCCCAAAACTGAACTCAACACAGGCTTCTAAAACATTTTTTTAATGAGATTATATCTAACAGCTTAATCATATTTGAATCAGTTTTCACTATTGGATATTTCTTTCCCATAATAATCTAGTGACTTTATTTTGATTCCCCACATTATATTATTGATTCTTTGGATACAAGAACTGTATTGTCATCTTTAACAATGGCCCCGAACGCCCCCCCCCCTCCCCAGCCCAGCTCTGCTGGTTTGTTAGAGTTTCTTAGAAAAACTAGTCAACATTTTTTTTTCATGAAATCAATAACTTCTTAAAAAAATGTAGAAATATTTAAAAGGAAAAATTAGGAGACATATTTGTAAACAGTCATGTTTATTCATTATTTTTAAAACAAAATCGCAGAGACAATAATTTAAAAGAATTAAAAAAAGAAAAGAAAAAACCAAACACTTGACTTTTTGTTGGGTATTATAACACATAAATCAATAAGTCCCGGGCCTAAGTAATAAAACAACAACTTTTAGGCAAAATTCGATTTTATTCATCAACATAGTCTCCTTCTAGGGTCATACACTGGTTCCAACATTTCTCTAACAATTCGATATCTTTTTATTGTCGAACGATTTGTCTTTGGCTTCAAAATACGCTTCAGTTTCTGGTATCACTTCTTAATTGGAGCATTCTTTGGGGATCTGCAAACAGCCAGTAGTCGCTAGGTGGCAGATTTGGAGAATAAGGTGTGTGTGGAAGCAATTCAAAGTACAAATCATGTAGTTTTGCCATTGTTGCTGTCGACTTATGATACGTTACATTGTCCTGGTGAAAGAGCACTTTTAAAAATTTATTTATGACCGATTTTTGGCGCTTTCCTTCAAACACATCCATTGTTTTGAAAAATTACAACAGTAGTTTCACTTAAATAACTGTAATTTCTAAACTAATATTCCGATTGGGATACAATTTTTACATGTGCCATTTGAAGATTAGTACTTTATAAAAATCATATGGATTTTTTAATTAGTAGCGCCATGTATATGTCAAGCCTGAGATTTATTGAGTGATGTGTTACATACATACATACATACATACATACATACATACATACATACATACATACATACATACATACATATAACTAACTGGGATTTATGGTAGGTTCAAGGTCACCAAAATACAACAATATGGTATTCAGGCACTTTCTAAAGTGGCAGCTAGGCAGGATTTAACCTATGATATATTTTTATTGTCAGTGGCGGTGCACGAGTGTGGGTTAGTCAGGAAGAAGCATGCACAGAAATTTATGGAGTGGTATTCTCCGACCAGATCGCCAGTTGACTATTGATCTCAACTTCGGTTTGGTTTATATCATAATTTGTGATGCACGCGCTCATTCTGTAAACTGTCATTCTGGGATTTTGCCTTCACTGTCAATGTAGCCACGACCCGAGGATCTTTATGTAGTAACAGCAACTACTCTTTTTGAATAGCATAACCTTTGCAGGTGGTTTTGAATCAATCAACAGTTATTTTATTTCCAACAATCGACCATTTTTATGTTTCTTCTGGCCATCAACAGTGTCTGTTTTTTTCCGGCCAGGTGCGTGTCTGTGTGAAATATGTTTTATTCCTACCAGGTAACATTTCCAGTACACCCAGCCTGAATATTCAATACTTGTAACTGAGTGATTAAAATGAAAGCAATCTAACCACTATACAATTTCTATGAATTACATTAAGTCTTATGTGTAATTGATATCACATTAATATTTTGGGTTTCAATCCAAATAGCGTATTATCATATGACTAGTGTGCACTCTTCGTCATAAATGATAGAAAAAAATTATACATCGCCAGTGTTCGCACTAATATTCGTATAAAATAACGTCTCAATCAGTAAAGTTAAAAGAAGTTAATGAGGAAGAAAGAAAGAAAACGTCTCAAACTGGAAAGTTAAAAAATAAAATATATATTCATGCGAACACTGGCGAAGCATATTTTTTTTCCATCATTTTTGACCGAGAGTCTACATTCGTATAATGTATTGCATATATATATTTTTTCACTATTTACTTAAAAACTGCTCAATATGTGAGTACAGCTTAGCAGAGTAATTACCCCGATAATTTCCACTAGGAATGAAATATAAACGTTTATGTGTAGCTTACTTGCCATGAGTATATTTCCGTACTATATATATATATATAAATTCCCTTTGCTTATATATATGTGAACGAGAAATTTAAGTTGGCAGTTAGACATTAAGACAAATGACGCTGAATGTTACAAAACATCAAAGACGTTTGCCAGAGAAAATAAGGAGGATATAAAAAAGAAAAAAGGACAAAAACGTATAAATCGGTATAGAAAGTAAAAAGGAAAAAAAGAAAGAAAATGTCTCATGGAAATAGAATAAAGGCGGCTGACTTCCCTTATTCGTTGGGCAGTTTTGTACTCACTAACTTTTGTGCGATGGAACGGATATATATATATATATATATATATATATATATATATCATGGACGGCGGCACCGGGGGTGGGAGCAGGGAGGGCTCAAGCCCCCCCACTTTTTGACTTGACCCCCCCCACTTTACGGTCATCAATAATGAAGTTATATATGCATGTGTTTAACCGCCCCCCCCCACTTTTTAGGAGAGCCCCCCCCACACTTTTATAACTGTCCCGCCGGTCCTGTATATATATATATATATATATATATATATATATATATATATCGTTTAATTGTTTATTTTATTTGCGATATTTTTGAACGAATTCAATTATTTATACAAAAGAGCATTTTTTTACATTAATGCTAGTTGGGAATAATTTTCCTTTCACTAACCCGATGCCACCAGATGGCCTACACTAATTTATTTGTGTTTACTAATTTATTTGTGCTTACATCAATCAGGATTGGCTGATCGACAATAACTAAATTTTCCAAAAAAGATTTCAAATATAGAAATTCAGACTAGCGAAATAAATATGTTCTTTCCAAGGTTATGACTACTGAGATAGGGGCAGGGGGTTTGAAGACTTTTATGCACATCATATATATATGTATATACATATATATATATAAATTAAGTTCAAATATATTGATAAAATAAACTTAAAACCAATATTTGTTCAAAAGTGCTCAATACAAATTAGAGCTTTATAAATCTATATAATACTAAAAGTCTATTGATCTTGTATGTTTGCAATCAGCTTTCAGCTTTCCGGTTTTCAACATCCGGTTGCGCATGCGTAAATAGCATCGTCTTCAATCTGTTATTCCAATTCCGTTATTCTCTATTATGATTAACGAACGCATGAAATTTTTCATTCTGGAAATTTTTATATCGCTTTTAATATAAACAATTTCATTTAATTTCATCAAATAGTTTTTTTGTTTTCTTCACGGCTAAAAACATTCAACGGGAGGACTTCGTAAAGTCTGTCGCAGTTTCAAAAAAACTCCTCCCTTTTAAAAAACAAAAACAAACAAACAAAAAAACAACACTCATTATTAATATCAGCCATACTAGCGGTCGGTGAACGAAACCACCTCCCACTTTCCCTCTCATAGATTTCACCACTCCTACTCCCTCTGTTTTCGTTACGTATGCGAGAAAGCCTGCTGTACCCCCTTCCTTTCTCAAATCGCCCTTTTTAGTTTTAGTGACCTTATTATTAGCATATAAATACAATATTTATTTGCTGTACAATAAGTGCTTAAGCACCCGTGCTTTTCAGCAATACATATTCAATAAAATAAATGGATTAATATAAATAATCTGGATATAAGAGAGTTAGAACCTGATAAGAAGTCTCAATTAAGCGAAAGGATAACAAAAGTTTTCTTTAAAAAACTTTAATTGTACAAACAATGTAAATAGAAAAGAATTGTCTTAATTTTATTGACCTTATTATTAACATACAAATTAAATATTTTACACAATGGGTACTGAATGTTTGCTTAAATTAAATGAAAAAAGTTACATTTTTATTTTCATTTTCTATTTAAAAAGCCATTATTAACATGTGGAGAGTGTTTTTTTATTATTCTGTACTTTCAACTAACAATTTCATTTAAAAGATGATATATCAAAATTTGAATTTAACTATAATAAGTATTATGGTACCTGTTCAGTGCATATTTACCTATAAGTATGGCCAACCACTTATAATTCAGTAACTGTAATTTAAAAAAAACACAATTATAATAAACAGAACAACTCATAGAAATCTATCTATATTCTTTTTTCATTTTAATATACTTTCATAGAAATGCTTCTGTTATGTAAAAAAAACCTATTTTCTTTATGCCACAAGTGTCACGCTCATACATGAATTCCATAGCCAATATAACAAACTGACCCAACGGGTCACGGGTGGTCTAGTAAACTTATAAAAACATTAGAACAGCCCACATCAGTTAACTAGCGTTTCGATGTTAGTACAGCTTTACGGGGGCTGTAAGATCAACTAAATATTAAAAATTATTTCAAAAGAAACCCGACAGAATAAAATTTTTCAGTAAAAATTTGCTTTTTAGAAGGTCGTAGCTATCGGGGTGGTTGGGGTAAAACTCTTCTAAACGTGTCATTATCACTGAATAGAAGAAATCAACTCCTCCTCGCAATCCTTACACATTGGAAGGGCCTAGGTGTCGATCATATATATAAAATACACACACGCCACACAGTACGCATAAAACTTTCCTACCCACCCCTACTTTTGCACGCCCAGGTAAATCTTGGTTGAGCTTGCCTGCTATTGATTCGAGTATGCTTACTGTCTTGGCGTGCGAGGGTAGCGGTGGGGGGATAGGAAAATTTTATGTGTGGTCTGTGTCTATTTTATGTATGTATACACATAATGTTCAGATAATAATATCTATTAGATCACCCGTGATCCGTTTGGTCAGCATATATTTTTTTTTTTTCATTTATCGCTACTATCTAATAATCAAAACGGGTTACTGTTATTTTAATCAAGAATACAACATGAAGACTTGATATTCTGTATATATATGCAGATAAACGATTAAAATTTGGTATTATTAATTTGGAATTGCATTTGATTATGTTTGTTATTTATATGAAATAGTTTCGTCCATATCAACAGTAATTGCTTAAAGTTAAGTTTAAACAATCAGCGTTTGCTGACGACCTTACCGAAGGTTGTGGCTCGCCACGAGCGAAGCATAAGTGAGAATAGAAAGAGGAGGGGAAAGAGAGTGTGGTTGTTTCGCTCGCTTTCTCTCTGATCCGTTTCTATCGCCCTCTTTTTTCAGTTTTTACATTTTCCCTGAAAGATAAATAAATAACTTTTTTATTAGTTTGTACCCTACCTCCCAGAGTCGGTGACGTCACCAATTTGGCCACTCCTGAGTTCGGTTTGTCACCTAGTACTGCTCGGGAAAAGTTACTGCTTCGACGAAGGCCGCAGATGTCGCAAGGTCTGGTCCAACAATTATCGCACTCCCACATTGTGATTGATAGATCAGTGACTAATGATCCGGATTGGGTCAGCAACTTGGTATCACTGCAAAGCGAAGGGTCATTACAAGCAGTTACTTCTAGGTCATGGATCGTCTATGTTCTCTGTTTTAATTGATGACATCATCCTTTTGTTACTTTATCATTTATGCCATCGTGAAGGATCTCTTCCCGATGTCTTCCACCACCCTCTCTATTTTACTAGATGACGTCATAAAACGATGAAGACATCCATTTATGATATCATAAAAGATCTTCTTGATGGGTCACAGGTCGTCTAGATAAAATAGAGGGTCTCTTCCCTTTTTTCTTTTTTATTTGATGGATGAGTCATTATTTCGTGACATCATCGAGTGTGCACGGTTATCCCCCGTTTTAATAGATGACGTCATCCTTTAGCGGCGAAATCATTTATGACATCCTTTTGTGAGCTTACAATCCCTTATGACGTCATCCAGAGAGTTGTAGATTGATTATATGGTAAGTGAAGACAACTCACTTTTATATAAAAACTCGTCATTAATATTTACACCGGATCTTCTAAGGCGTTACATGTGTGAAACATTCAACCTAAAGAATCTTGTTATGGTGGGCGATTTGACCCAAATTTGTTAAGTCCGTCAACTGATGATTCTCCCACCCAAATTCTTCAGTTGCAACGAAGGAAAAGGTGCGTAACAACACTGCATAGTTAATAACGAAACTGGTGTAGTAAATCATGGGTTGCGTCAGTCAGAAAGAATCATGCGATAAAAATCCTCATAGAATCTCTCAGAGTAAGTAAATTTTAATTTTCTTTTTTCGACGATTCATTTTTCTTGGAATATCAAAAGCAATCTGTTTAAGGTGAAGATATGAATCTTCACCTTAAACAGCAACAAAAGAGAAGTCCTTCCTTGGCCTTTTGACTAGGAGCAAAGTGGAGTATCTATTTCGATGGTGCATTTGGTCTTTTCTGTCCTCAGTCAGTGAAGGAGAAGTCCTTCTAGACTGAGGCAATTTTAATTTTATCCCAATCCAAAGTGCTCCTTTTTGGGGAGCTGGATTTTCCCCACATTAAAAACCGACCTTGTATCTTACTCTGCCTTCGTGGGGAGGCAAGTAAATAGCAACTAAAGAGATCTGACAAATCAATATTTGATTCTGATTAGCAATTTATTTCCTTTTATCCTTATGGCATGTTCTTTACACTAAAAAGTGTCATTCGCTTCAGTTTCCTTTTGAAAAGAATTATTTCGGCAATGAAGATTATTACAATGAAGAAAAATTTAAATAATGACCTAAAATGCTCAAAATGTAAGGGAGGTAATTCCTATTTTAACTAAAAGCTAAAAATATGAGTTATCTACCTTGCATTTTGAGTTTCTTTTTTTTCATCTCTTCGTAACTTACACAATATTATTTTTAATTACAAAATTTAAACTAAAGTAGCATTAATAAATTCCGGGCTACACCGGGTAGATACAGCTAGTTAATTATAATTTATTCCTGAATTTGTACATCAATATAATAATTCTGCCCCTCCCTTTGTTAGCATGAGCATAATGCATGCAATATACATGTGCTAAATTAAATGGATGTAATTCATTCACATTCAATGTAGTAGTAGTAGTAGTAGTAGTACAGGTTTCTTTGTATATATAAACAAAAAGCAGATGACAACTGATTTATTTTCCAAGTTAATTTAATATCAGAAAACACTGTTGTTGAGTTTACTTTTTCCTAATATGTGAAACCACAGATCACGTGATGACGGGACAGTCAGCCATTGGTTGTTTTAGCCATGTTGTCACAATCATAAAAGCTTGACTCAGGAGTTCACTTCCTCTTTCCCCTTTTTTGGTCTGATCACTGGGGGGGGGGGGAGCGAGGTGTATATTTTGTCGATTTTACCAATATCATGACTTGCATTAAAAAGGGTAAAAATATTTATGAAAAAACACTATTTTTACTTCAAATAAACTTATTTTTAACTGAAAATATTTTCTTAAAGATACAACATTTGGAAGAACAGGGTTCATACCATTGATCAATTTTAGTACTCCCATAGTGTTCCTCATCTTTCATTTGATAATCATTCCATCTCATTAAATCTTATTCGTAAGTGGCTCTTGGCCTTGATAAGTGGTGATCCAATAGTAAAAAAAATAAAAAGAGGGGAGGTATCCCCTGTAATGTTGGGCTAAACCGTTTAAATCCAAGGTGGGTTTGAGTGCCGTGCGTCCTTGTTAACAGTTCAGTTTATTCTGCTATGTCACCTCCAGTTCTAGTCAAGAACGGTAACTCAAGGTCGTAGGGGTGTTTCCCCATAACTCCGAGGCAGTTTATAGTGCATCCCCTCTAGATGCAATTATAGTGGAAGCTTTACACCACACAAGCACCAGTACAAGATAATCCTGTTGACACACCGGTTCTCATTAGATCACAGAAGTTAAGCGACGTTAATCCTGATCAGAACCAAATGGGTGATCATTTGGGAATACCAGGCACTGTATGTGGAAGGACGGCAACATCTTTGTGTAAAAAAAAATTCAAAAACCAATATCGTCATCTCCCTTGACCAGGGTATATATGCGGTTGGGGATAATTTGTGAATTTAATTCCCTAGAAATTTTTTCCTTTGACGAAAATGAATGCCGCGCCAGACACATTGCAAGAGCCTCTCAGTTTTTGTGAAGCTCATCCTTTAACTGTTATACAATCTTGCCAATCTTTGGAAAGAAACCAAATTGAACTAGGCCTAACAATTTCAGTTGTCTCCACTGCCATTAGAGAAATAATAAATCTGTCTGCAAGAGAAGAATATTTATTTTTTTAAATCTTTGTATCTCGAGCGACAGACATTTCCCCTGTTCACTTGTGGGCTTTACCAAATTGCTTATCAAAAATGTGTTGTCACAGGTACCATCCCAAATCAACGACTCCCCTCTCTTAAAAGTGAAAATGGTAATTGCATTCAGCCACACCCCTTTACTGTCTCTCTATCCATTTAACGTCACTTTTCCCTTGTTCAGGGGTCAGACGTTTTTTGATATTTCGCAAGATCACTTTTCAGTTCTCACAGTTCAGCGGGTCAACTGTCTCCAAATCCCACTCTGTACGGTTTTGCCTAATCACTTGCTTCCAAGTTTCCTTTCTAGCACTTTCTTCCATTTTATCCTCGTAGCATGTTCTTTACACTAAAAAAATGTTATTCGCTACAATTTCTTTCCGAAAATAATTATTCCGGCAATGAAGATTATTACAATGGGGACAATTTTAAATAATGACCTAAAATGATCAAAATGTAAGGAAGAGGATGACTATAGATAATTCTTATTTTAACTTAAAGCTAAGCATATAAGTTATCTCCTTTACATTTGAGCTTATTTTCATCTCTTTGTGACTTACACATTATTATTTTGTTTTCATTTTAAAATTTTAAACTAAAATGACATTAATAAATCTTATAATTCATTCCTGAATTTGCACATCCATATAATAATTATGTGTATACAATTCTGTAAGACTGTCACAATGGGTTCATGGTCGAAGGTTCGATCCTTACTGCAAGTTAACACTTCTATTCGGTCATAACAGACGGAATGAAAACGATCTACTCCGTGGATTAAATAAAGGGTACGGTTCGAAATTCTGTATAGGTTCCCGTGTTTGACATAAAGATTTCCAAGTTCGAAAAGATGCACCTGGAGAAGGCCGGAGGTTACATCAGCCGAAACGTTGGGAAAATAACAATCCAAATTATCAATACTCATCTTAATAAACAAGACATGTTGTTTATGTTGCTGTGTAACCCAGGAAGCGTAAACAACAACGGATTTTGAGGGATAGTTTTAAATTCACGGATATGAAATATCAGTTCCGCATCGAATTTGATTCTTCAGAAATATTATATCGATTAAGCACCCCTTTGTTTTCTTTTTAAGATCATAAAAATAATTTTTTACAAATTTTTACTTGTACCAGTCGGGGATATGTCCTCGACAATCTGTCCAATAGTGACTTTGTTTCTGTCAGGTTGAGGTATGGTCCTGTTCAGTCTCAGGAGGTCCACCCTCCCAGGCTTTACTTTCTCTTAGAGAAGGGTTGATTTATCGCTAATCACCTGAGGTGCCCCTACCAGGGAATTCCGATGGGCTGCTCAGGCATTTTTTGTAGGTCAGAGTGCGCTATTCCTAATGCACTGGCTTTCCAACTTAACACTTGACCTTGTGTCTAACCTCCTGGAGAGGTAAATAAAATCAGTCAATTTTTATACTATGTAAGTGGTTATTTATTTTCCTCTCAACGAGGGCAAAGTTAGATACTAGATCAGTTTTAACGTGGGAAAACTCCAGCTCTCTAAAAAAGAGACACTCTAGATTAGGATAAAAATTAAAATTACCCAAGTCCAAGTTCGAAAAGATGCACCTGAAGATGGTTAAAAGTTACATAGGCTGAAACGTTGTTGAAATAACAACCAAGAAGAGAATAGTAGTCCAAATATTCCACATTATCAATCCTCATCCCAAAGACTCTGATATTGCGAAAATTATTTTTAAAAGAATTTAGTAACAAAAAAGTTGTGCCAGATTATTAGATTCGAAAAAATATCACTATAAACTCCACATTGTGCAGGCAGCTTTTCAGGGCTTATCCATTGTATCTCAAGACTGAAGGAGACTAACACCACCTAAAATTAATCACAGAACCCACTTTGAGAGACCCTGCTCAAGATGATAAAAAATAATTTAAAATTAAGTTTTTTGGTTGTTGCTTTTCTTACCAAAGGTGACACTAAAAGATTCTTTCTCCTCTTGTTAATACTGAAACCATCTGTTCTAGTCTCCCTCTTCATCTCCATCTTCCTCCCCCTCTACTGAAACCATCTGTTCTAGTCTCCCTCTTCATCTCCCTCTTCCTCCCCTCTACTGAAACCATCTGTTCTAGTCTCCCTCTTCATCTCCCTCTTCCTCCCCTCTACTGAAACCATCTGTTCTAGTCTCCCTCTTCATCTCCCTCTTCCTCCCCCTCTACTGAAACCATCTGTTCTAGTCTCCCTCTTCATCTCCCTCTTCCTCCCCCTCTACTGAAACCATATGTTCTAGTCTCCCTCTTCATCTCCCTCTTCCTCCCCCTCTACTGAAACCATCTGTTCTAGTCTCCCTCTTCATCTCCCTCTTCCTCCCCCTCTACTGAAACCATATGTTCTAATCTCCCTCTTCCTCCCCCTCTACTGAAACCATATGTTCTAGTCTCCCTCTTCATCTCCCTCTTCCTCCCCCTCTACTGAAACCATATGTTCTAATCTCCCTCTTCCTCCCCCTCTACTGAAACCATATGTTCTAGTCTCCCTCTTCATCTCCCTCTTCCTCCCCCTCTACTGAAACCATCTGTTCTAGTCTCCCTCTTCATCTTCATCTTCCTCTTCTTTCCCCTCTATTGAAACCATATGCTCTAGTTACTCTCTCTCTATTCCCTCCTCTCTTCCTCTACTGGAACCAACTGTTCTAGTTTCCCTCTCCTTCTAACTCTCCTTTTTCTTATCGCTCTTCCTCTTTCTACCCATCTTCCTCGTCTGCTCCCTCTCTCCTGAAACTATCTGTTCTAGTTTCCCTCTTCAACCCCTCTTCTTTTTCTCCCTCCCATTCTTCTTTTCCCTCTTTCTCTCTTTCTCACTATCTCTTCCTCTTCTCACCATCTCATGAAACTATCTGTTCTAGTTTCCCTCTTCCTTTCCCTCTTTCTCTCCCTCGTCTTCTCCTTCTCATTCTCTCTCACTCTCTTCCTCTCCCTCTTCTTCTTCTCTCTCTCCCTCTACTGAAACCATCTGTTCTAGTCCCCCCTCTCTCACTTTCCTCTCCCTCTCTATCTTCATTTACACACACATCTATTCAGCCTTGTTTTCAAGAATGTTCTACAACATTCTTGAAATATAAATGCTTCCTTTTCTTTTAAGTTCTTCCAAACTAAATGATGTAAAATAAAGCCATCTACTTTATCTCGTAGCCTTCACTTCTAGCTTTTACTATAAAAGCCCTTGCTAATTGATATTGAAGAGGAGCGTAATCCGATACTGCTTACCCATCATCAGACTTTGGGCCTCCTCAATCCACCACCTGGTGGCTTATTTTTTTATTTTTTTTATTCAATTCTGTCTTCCTAAACAACCAGTGGTGTAACCCGGTTGAGAGCAACAAAGTCTGTCAAAGGTTGGTTGGTTGTTAGGTTTTACGGCACATCAACCTTTTTTACATGATGTTATGCCAAAACTGCTTGATATACGAATGGTTTGTAGATTAATTTGTTTTGTAAGGATATATTTTATAAATAAACTAGCTGAATACCCGTTCCAGGACGGGTAAAATGAATTTCTCAAAACAGAAGAGTTTTGCACTAATTTTATGTTTCCCTTATGAAGATTAAAATCAAGATATAATCATACTAAACCTTATGTCTAGAATCCTTATTCCAATTTTCATCAAAATCCATTACATGATTTTGATTCTAGATAGTTTCTAAAATTTATGGGGTCTTTAGAAAAAATTTAAATTCAGAGAATCTTGCTTAATTGGTGCCTAATGTCTATGGATCAAATTTAATCCAAATGTAAAATATTTGAATTTTCAAATGGGAGGCTGTGCCCATATTATAACCCCTAAAACCGTTTAAAATACCCCAAAGAAATGAATTTTGGGGAATATTGATTAATTGATGTCTAATACCCATTGTTAAAATTTCACAAAACTCGTATGTATGTAGCATTATCTACTTTTCTCATTACATTTACACAGACTCTCACCAGGGGGTGTCAGACCCGAATTATCTCCCCTTTAGTGGCATGTATAGGGCCCTACGATCCGTATTATAAAAAGCAATGCACAGGAAACTCACCCTCTTTATTCACCTAGACTGTCAGCTGACAATACTTCATAGACCGACTCTCTCTCTCCCTTCGGTCTGGTTGTTATGAAAACACCAACAACACGTGTGCGCTCCACACAAACACACTATTCAGTATGTAAGACTTTCCTCTCTACTTATATAAACACACACACAGATTATTTGAAGACTTGCATGAACTCATCCTCATAGACACAATTTGATGGCGAACCCAGTCGGATTCGCAAACAATAAATGTTTTTTGCATACTTCATTGTTTTCGAGTTGTTGCTTTGTTTTCATTGATATATGCTTGTATTTGAACACACGCACACACACACACACACACACATTAAAATCCCAAAATCTTGTAGTCAAAAACAACCCCTCTCCAACCCCCAAAACACTAGAAAGAACCATTGTATTTTATAGGTTTAAATGCCCTTTTGGAGAATGTAACTCCCAAAATAATAATAGCTACATTGGTTTTACAACAATTACCCTATCCCGACGCCTAACCATGCATCTCGTGAACTCTAGTTCAATCTACAAACACCTACAAATACATAACTGCCCTCCATCTGAATCAAGGCAAACTTTAGTAAACAACACTAAAATAATACATTCTGAGACTAATTAAAAAAAATTAAAAATACTTGAAGCCATATACATAAAAACAAAACAACCTACAATTAATAATACCATATATGAGACTAATAAAACAATTTTAAAATGCTTAGCGTAGTTTAATTTAGTTCAGTGACGCTACCCAGGCGTCGCTTGATTAAAATTCAAACAAAGGGATATTTTATTAAATTGATTATTACTTACCTCCCCATTTTCCCCTCTCCATAATTATTCGACGACACCAAATAAATCAGCCATTACTTTTTAAAAATAAATAAGTTAATTGAAAAAGATTTAATTCATCCATGTCTTCTTTGAACAATGTAGGCGTTCTTTTAAGTGCACATCTCTCCGATGTATTTTTAAAATTTTCTCCTTTCACCAGCTTTTTAGTTCATTTTGCCATCAACACCTGAAGATAATTTGAGAAGGAATCAAAAACGTTTGTAACACATACAGATATTTTATCAATTTGTTTGATTTTAACACGAAAAAAATCATTAGAAGAATTGAAAAGATAAAAAAAGGTATAACCAGACAGAAGAGTTCTGTTATTTTTAATAATGTTTGCGTCGTCCGGCTTGTGGCTACTCCTCGTTCGTGAAGAAATTGTTTGAGTTGTTCAGACATAAAAGAGGCTCCACGATCTGAATGGATGTAGGCTGGAACACCAAAAATGGCAAATAAAGAGCACAAGCACCGTATCACCGATTTCGCTGATATGTCTGGACAAGGAAATGCGAATGGGAATCGTGAATATTCGTCGATGACGGTTAGAATGTAACGATTCCCATTATTAGATGGTAGTGGACCCTTAAAATCGATGTTTATTCTCTCGAACGGTTGTGTCGCTTTTATCAGTGTCCCGGTTTTAGGCCTGAAGAATTGTGGTTTATGTTCAGCACATATTGTACACGATTTTATCATTTTCTTTACGTCATCCGAAGAATATGGTAGATTTCTGGTTCGTACGTGTGTCATTCGTGTTATTCCTGGGTGGCACAGTTCATTGTCTAAGGTCCAAAGCTCATCCGTGTTGGGTATCGAGCTACATACTCTCGATAGTGCGTCAACCGCAGCATTCTCTTTACCGGGTCGGTAGATTGCATCAAAAGAAAAACAGGAGAATTCTATTTTCCACCTCGCTATTTTATTATTTTTGATTTTGCTTGTTGTCCTGGTGTTAAACATAAATGCGACGGATTTTTGATCAGTAACCAGTCTAAAATGTCGTCCGATCAAATAGTGTCTCCACTTTCTGAGTGCTTCCACTATAGCATAAGCCTCTTTTTCGATTGCTGAGTGTCGCTGTTCTGAACGCGACAAGGTCCTTGAAAAAAAAGCGACCGGACGCCCGGATTGTCTTAGAGAGGCAGCAATTGCATAATCAGATGCATCTGTCTCCACCACCAGAGGAATAGTGGGGTCTATAGCCGTAATTGCTGCATTGGCTATATCCTTTTTAATATTCTTAAAGGCCTCCATTGCTGTGTGCGAGAGAGGGAAAGTGTCCGTTTGTACCAATGGGTGAATTTTGCTTGAAAAAGAAGCAATCCACTGTGAGTAATGTGCAAACATACCAAGGGCGCGTTTTAGGGCACGCATATTATTAGGTATTGGCAGTTTTAGCAGCGGCTTCAATCGTTCTGGGTCTGGTGACATAGATCCTTTGCTTACGGTATATCCTAGTAAATTAATGGGGTCTACGCTAAAAGTACATTTTATCGTTATTTAGTGTGAGGTTGTATTTTTTTATCGTCACCATAAATCGTTTCAGATTACGATTATGGTCTGCATAGTTGTGTCCACATATTGTTACATTATCAATGTAGGCAAAAGTGTCCTCCAATTTTTCATCGCTAATTATTTTATCCATAATTCGCTGAAAACTGGCAACACCATTCGTTACTCCAAATGGTATTCTTTTAAACTGGTAGAGGCGGCCATTTGCCTCAAAAGCCGTGTAGGGTCGATCGACTGGTTTGATAGCCACTTGGTGATAGGCACTTCTAAGGTCTAGTGTGCTATACAGTTTATATTTAGCAATTTCGCTTATAATTTCATCTATCCGTGGTAGTGGGTACGCATCCAGTAGAGTAAACCTATTTATTGTTTGAGAATAATCAATTACTAGTTTGTTTTTGTTTTTTTGGGGGGGGGGGTCGGAAGATGTTATTACTACTTGTGCCCTCCATGGAGACTCACTCATTTCCATGATTCCTTCACCAAGCATTCTCATAATCTCAGTTTTTATGAACTGCTTATCCTCAAGTGAGTAGCGTCTAGATTTCATTGCTACAGGTTTGCAGTCTTGAGATAAATTATTAAAGAGAGATGGGTGCTGAACATTGACTGCTGTTAAACCACAAATGCTAAGGGCTGGTTTGGGTTCTCCAAAGGGAATCTCAATACGAGAATGATGCTGAAGAAAATCGTGCCCCAGTATCACGTCACTGCAAAGGTTTTTTATTATCAAAAGTTTAATGTTTTTGTATGAAATATTTTTTTAAAGTAAATTGACCAGACAATATCCAATTACTTGTGATGATAAAGAAGCATTCGCCATAGACACACGAGTAGAACAAGAAAATATTTTCCAGTTATTAGCTGTTACAATATTAAAATTAATATAATTACTAGAACTGCCAGTGTCAATTAATGCATCAGTAGAAACGCCATTAATTTTAACCCGCATTATACTTTTCGAGAGGGAGTCTGGAGACGCAGCTGTCATAGTAGCTACCATGAGAGAGGCGATAGAATTTTTAGAAACATTATTTTTGGTAGACCTACACACCTTAGAAAAATGTCCCAATTTCCCACACTTGTGACACCTAGCATCTCTGGCCGGACAAGAAAAACGAGGGTGTGTACTTAACCCACAAAAGTGGCATTTACGACCTGTGGAAGCAGCGGTGATAGGCAACTCTGAAAGGTTTGCAGTGTCCGGAATTTCCTGGTTAGGGAAAGAAGTCACAGAGGAATGGTCCGGAGAAGAATGCACACAAGAGGGGGCCGAATAACAAGAGTGTGTGTTGTTCAAAACAGCACCGACCGTATCCGACTGCAGGTAGAACACCGACTGTTTTGGGGCAATTTCGAATGTATAAGCCTGTTCGTAAGCTGTTCTGAGGTCCAGACATTTGTTTTCGAGCAGTCTTTGTCTTACCTGCACATTTTGGAGTCCGTTAATAAAAGCATCCATAATGTGCTCGTCTCGAATGTCTTCGGCAGACATTACTCTTATATTTTGCTTTAGACACCAAATACTCAAGAATACAGATATATGAAATATTCAACTAAATGATCGATGAAGACTATGAAAACGATGTTTTATATTCTATCAATCGTATGGTTAATGTTTATTGTCAGTTTTTACATTGTGATTTTGAGACAACCAGGAAGAGTGTGGTTTCAAGGATCAGTAATACTCTCACTGATAGGGTGGTTGTCAACTTCGCTACAATTTCCCGTCTAGAGGAGACATGGAATGTATCTTTAAATAAACTGAATTGTCATTTACATCCATTGGAAAGTATTGCCAGTGGGACACGTTCTGCACTTAAAGCTGTTGAAACTGATAAGGGCCATTTGTTAGGAAATGATTGTGTAGCTGGCAACATTGTATTGGCCATCAATAAATTCAGATATAAGGACAGTAAGGGAGATCCAAAGGGATTTATCTCATTTTTAGAGAAGTCTGGCTTACCAAAGGGGTTTCTGCCAAGATATAGAGGAAACAGATTACATATATTATTTGACATTTCTCAAAAATTAGTAGTTCATTATGAAACATTCTCAGAATTTTTCTCTACAGGCACAGTTTCATGTGGTGGATTACAGTTTGCCATCCTCAAAGACTTCACCTCTCCAGTATTCGTATTATAATAAAAATCAGTCAATTACTTTGAATCTTTCTTTGTGTTTTCTGTTCTTATTCAGAATTTCAAAAGCTTTCTAGTGGTACCTTACTTTTTAAGATCTGCCAAAAATTAAGAAAGTTATGATAGTTTAAACTGGACGAATATAGAACTAGGTCACAGATCTCCATTGACTTAACTGTGTAATTAGAGACAGAAAATCTCCTCATATTCCCGTAATTAAAAATTCCATTATTTCCTTTTTATTTGTCATAGAACAATAATCTATACATCATTTGAAAGCTTTTTAAATGCACTTTAATGTGGTATTAGAAAATATGTGATGAATTATTTTTGAAAATTTTTGTCACATCCCTATACATAGTTAGTTAGTAGTCCGAATTTATTTATCGGTCGTAGTGGATTTTCTGCATGCAACGTTTGCAAAAAGTTTTCAAATGTCGCTCTCCAATGAGTCCAACGTTTTTCAGAGTTAGAAGTGTCAGGTTCCACGTCGAACCGTTGTTGGCGCATTAATTGTTCCATGTTGATTGTGTGCCGAATAAATTGTAATGACTAACGAGAACAGACGTAACTTGGGAAAGCTTTATTCAGCACACAATGTCGGTACAATATTACTACTACTATTTATAGTGGTTAGTAGAAGCAGGAGAGTTCTCAGAGTAAGGAAAGTTATTCGTAATTATTCATTACACTGTATGAAACAAAATTACAATTTTGTACCTATGCAAAAAGAAAATAAATAATTTTTTTTTTAATGGAAAAAAAACAGTAAACACAAAAAACATTACACACGTACATTCTCTTTCCCAACACAGTGAAAGTAAGACATGCCAACTCTGCATAAGGCTTTGACAGGTACGACTACTCCGAGCCGGAGTGGACCTGGAAATACTAAGAGGTGACTCCACACTCCTTAAAACTCTCAAATTGGATCCAGTTTCGTGTCATGCCATATCAACCTACCTGGTAGATTTTTATTCTTTGCTTTCTTTATTACTTTGAGTGTTACTAAACCGAGAGAGAGAGAGAGAGGGGGGGGAGAGAGAGAATATGACGGAAGCGACAGTAATAGACAACATATGAAATAAGAGCAAGGGGTCACACAATATACATTGAGAGAGGGTGAAAGTGATAGATAAAAATTCAATAAGAGTTGGTTCAATTGATGAGTTAATTGCAAATTACGGCTAATTAGGACAATTAAAATGGAAGGTTTTTCGAACATAACTTAATCCCAAAACTTAGCATAGGTTTAGTGTGATTAAAATATATAGGAAGAAAAAAACGATAAAGGTTAATGAGATGGATAGACTAATAGTTTAATGATGATGGCTATTATGAGAGGATTGATAATTTCCATATGCCACACACTCAAAATAAAAACGTACCCAGAAAATAACAATTCTTCCCTTTTTGTCATATCTATATCGCTCATTGTATGTAAGGACTAAAAGACGAAATAAGGGGAAACGCGAGTTACGAGGCTGTTTCCTATTTAGTGTTCCTTGTGAAATCAGTTGATGCGGTTCCAAAGCGGCTTGAGAAGCTGGTGGCGAATGCTGGTATCCATATTGAATTCTACATAAAACCCCATGCTAGACACTTTATTATTATATTCATTTTTTGTAAGAATTATATTTCAGCGGTTGTGTGTAGAGGTCTGGTGATGTTCTGGTGATGCCCGGGGCCAACTCTTTGATTGTATGCTCCAAATACTCAAGTATAAGTACTAGTACTGATAAATATTGAAAATGGGTGATAGTTTGAATATGATTGGATGCCCCCCCCCTCTAATTTGGGTGACCGGGGTCACCGCCTCGTCGCCCCTGTATTTTAGTAATAAATACGAGCACTTAATAATAGGGAGTTATTATCCTATAACCCTGTAGATGTTTACTAACCATATCGGGCAAAAGTCCAGAAAATCACAGAGCATTAAGAATAATAACAACCTTTTCGACTAACCTGGTGACCTTTTCTTTCTATGATAAATGATTTATGTTGATATTTGCTAAAATGTGCCTTATCTAGTTCACAGTCACGACTAATTGATATTTCAAGTTGTATCATGTATAGACATGTAACAGAAATATATATATATATATATATATATATATATATATATATATATATATATATATATATAGTTATGCTTTGTTGTTTTTTCTTGGCGATACTGACAGCATATGGACACTATCTTGTTATGACTCACTTCCTAAGTGATGAGAGAGTTAGCTCCCTTACATGCATTTTCTGCATTATGTCGCCCATTTAAAGTTATCCCATGTAAACGTGTCTCAGCTCTTTTTATTACATGACCTCATATTACAAATGTTATTTTAAACTTTTAAACGGATTATATTTGAAATTATATTTTCCTAAAAAAACTTCCTATCAGCAATATATCTCCACCTGGGCAACGCCGGGTGAATACCGCTAGTAATTACTATAAGACAATAGTATTTGCTAAAACAAACCGAAATTAAATTACACACATGCATGCCTACACACATGCACACACAGAACACATGCACACACACATCACACTACACACGTACACAACACCACTCCACACATGCATACACAAACACCACACACAAACACAATGCATATACACACCACACCACCCCTGAACACACACATACACCACATATGCACACACACACCACATATGCACACACACCACACTACACACACACACACACACACACACACACATGCATATGCACACCACACCACCCCTGAACACACGCACACCACATATGCACACACACCACACTACACCACATGCACACACACACATGCATATACACACCCCACCACACACACACCCACCCCACATATGCACACCCACCACGCTACACCACACACACACACATGCACACACACACACACATGCATATACACACCACACCTGAACACACGCACACCGCATATGCACACACACCACACTACACCACACACACACATGCATATACACACACACCACATATGCACACACACACATATACACACCCACCACACCTGAACACACACACACACCACATATGCACACACACACACACACACATGCATATACACACACACCACATATGCACACACACCACACTACTTTTTGAATGGATGCATCTTAAGAATATCCATTCTTATTGTTTCTTGCAATAAAAGTAAAGATAACATCAAAGGTCATTTTTATTTTAAGATTTTGTCTCTCTTTTCATCTGCACTTCGTATCTTATGCTAACCACATTCTCCTCCGTCTGTACAATAGTAGAAGATTATTTACCTTATTTTATCATTCGCCAAAATGCCTGTAGTATGATCAGAAAGTATAAAAAATAAGTATACAGGTATTTAATAAAGCTGTTTGTAATGTGGTAGACACCTGAACAGTGAAAGAGGAGATGAGTAAAAACAAATAATTGAAGACAACATATGCGATATTTTTTTTCAAAAACTTATCTATTAATTTTTTAGTGAGTCTTTAACTTACTGTTATTAGAGTCCAGGATGGTAGAAAATACTTTTTATATTTTGATATTTCGGGAGAAATACTGCCCTTCTCAAAAAACAAACATTCTTTCCATTTTCAGAAAAGAAACGTCCAAAGGTTGCTATTATATTTGGATGCTTAGTTCGCAGCAAAGATTTCGTTCAGCAAAAAACTGTAATATTTAAATATTTTACTTATTTATTAATTTATGTTCTGTCTTATTTATTTATTTTATTATTGCGTGTATATCATATTTTATTTATTAATATATTGATTTTATATTGATTTATTGTTATTTGTTTATTTTATTTATTTATTTTTTAATTCATACTTTTTATTGATTTTTTTCAATTTGTGTACAAAGAAGCAGTATTAATTATTATAATTTTCATAGATCTATTTTATATCAACCTTTTTATATTTCCAAAACGAATTTAAATAAACAAATCACGTGAGATTTCTTTGCGATTATTATTTTTTTTTTTTACTAAATGTCACTTGAGGATAAAGGTCAATGAGATTGTCGGTTGGATTGTAAACAACACCTTGGATTGGAAACTATGGGTGAAATGTTCAGAATTTAATTATTTAAGTGGACAGCTTGAAAATAATTTGTTAACATTGAACTTGAAAACGACCATGTTTTAATCAACTGGGAATTAGTCCCATGGTATTGTGTTCCCCAGATGGTAAGTTATTGGAAAGAAACTTTGTTCATGGAAGTTCCATTTAGTTTTAGGTAATGTATCGGGTTAAGAAATAATACAAGATGACCCAAATTAAATTCCACTCACACATGGAATCGTTAATAAACTGCACAATCCTTTCTGCAATCCAACAAATTTGGTACACATAAACTTCAGTCTATGCCTGACTTGTTCATCAAGTTCCAGTCCAGAATGTCCAACAGTCTTTGTTTTATCATCTGCTGTCAACTCAGCTGACTGCCGATTTGACTCCGGAGTGAAGTGGTGGATTCATGTTTCATCATCGTCAACGTGTTGTTATTTTTGATCAACTGTGAGCAAAAGCAGCACCCACTTTGAACACAGCTTTCTTATTCTCAAATGTTCATGCAAAATGGTGAATACATCCTTAAACTCCTCTGCTATCTCACATAACTTCAATTTATGATCGGCCAAAACAAATTTGTAGAATTTATTTATGTTTTTCAGGACAATTACCGAATTTGGGTGACCTGAGCGTTCAGCATCATTTGTGTCTGTACAACTGCATTCAAAGTCAGCATGCCACCTCTTAACCGTTCTTTCTGACAGAACAAAATGTGAATAACACTTATCAAGCTATTACTTTGCTTGAACAGTATTTTTTCCCAATCAGAAAGCAATGTTTTATCAACGCACAAAATTTAGATTTTTCCATTGTTTTGAAAATTTGCAATAGTAGCTTCATTTAAATAACTGTAATTTGTATACTAATAATCCGATGGGGCTCAAATTGTGACACATGCCATTTGAAGGTTAGTACTTTATAAAAAATTATATGGATTTTTTATTGAGTGATGTATTAATGAATGGCTTCCACCATCGTTTCCTGCAAAGGCTGAAACAGTAAAGAAAATTCACAAACGCTTTGTTATAGTTTCCTTACTATAGAAGTCTGTTACTTGAATTTATTAACAGTATTAATACTTTGCAAGATTATAGCGAGGAATCCTGGTATACAAGATCTTCCTATATTTATATAAAAAGGAAAGTTAGCAGAACAAAAACTTTGGGTACTTTCAAAAGTGTATTGATAATATTGGAATATTGTTTTGTAATACACAAAGGTTTGTAGAAAACATGAGAAAGGAGAATGCTGGCTAAGCGTGTTGTTGACGGCGAATAGCCAACTGGTGATAGCAGGGAGAAGGATGAGGATGTTGTCACATCGGCGCCAAGTGCGAAAAAAAGAAAGCTTGTCTTTAGTCAGCAACGTGCTGTAAAAAGTACATTAGGGGATCATTATGCCCAGCGATCTGATTGGTTCACAGTTGACGAATTTCATCTCAGCATCCAATTCTCTGCACACAAAAAATAGTCCATTACTGGTACAAGATAAAGGAAGATATGGGGCATATGTGTCGTTCTTGTTATATTGTCTTTCCTCAGACATGCAGAACAGTAATATAGTACCCTAATGTATGAATGCTTTATTTTATTTTCCTAACTATAGCAGTCCATAACTTAAATTTATTTATGATATTCATAAAGGAAGATAGGTAGAGAGTGGGTCTCCAAAATAGAGCATACGTGTCAGTCTGGTTATATTGTCATTCCTCGAGCATGACAATCTATACAAAGTACTGGTGATGTCCTTGAACTAATCGGGGTGTTATTACTTCCCATGGTACTGCTGTCTCCAGGTGCCGTATTTTATAGCACATTTATTGGCGTAATGTTAAATTCTCTTAAATTTCAATTCTATATTTCAAACTGTTTTATAAATCAAAATAATGTTTATTTCATGAATTATTTATTTTAAACAATGCAAACAAATCTACAAATGAGATAAATATTTAAATTCAGATGTAAACACATAAAATAACAAAAAATAAAAACACATTTTATTTTAAATAAATTCTCTTTCAAATACCAAAACGGTTTGCCAATTTCTGTGTGCATTTTAAAATCTGAAAACTATGTAAATATATTATTCTTCAACCAATAAACAACCAGTAATCTCAATTTTTGTTAGTGTATGTTGAGATAGTTGTCAAAAAGTAAAGCTTTTGCCAATCTGGGGGTATTTCTCAGTCCTCTTAGGGGGGAAACTAAGGTTTTCCTGTGGTCACTAGTACCCTAAAAAAATAACTGATACATTTCTCTCTTACCTGTATTTGGGCTATGATTGCCTTCTTCAGTTCAGGAATAGATCGATATTATCTTTGAAATAACCACCAGATAAAAATCTGGGGACTAAGATCCAGTAAGTGTGTAGCCCATTCAGGGCACTACTGTCCCTGCAGCCATTCCATTGAGTCATTTGAAGTGTGGGGAATTTGCTCCATCCTGTTGAAACTACATCTCGTCGTCTGCTCAACGCTGCCGGAAACTTCTTAACGACCACTAGGTAGTTGATCAATGCAGAGGAGTACATTTCGAGCATGTCATTGAACGACGATAAAACAAAGACTGTTGGACGTTCGTGACTGAAACTTGGTGGACAAGTCAGGCATAGACTGAAGTTTATTTGTACCAAATATGGTTGGATTGTAAAAAGGTGTGTGAATTTTATTAATGATTTTTGGAGAGGAGGAGTCACCCTCTCTTTTTGTTACAAAATGGACTGGTAATGTGTAATCTCATTATTATCTAAGTTTTCTGACTGGCAGAGGCAAAGGTGTATATTTGGAGCATATCATTGAACAAGACTGTTGGACATTTGTGACTGAAACTTGGTGGGCAAGTCAGACATAGACTGAAGTTTATTTGTACTAAATATTGTTGGATTATAGAAAGGATTATAAATTTTATAAACGATTCCATGGGTGGCATTTTGAAGGGTCACTATTCAATGACATGAATAGATTCCACCCTTCTGAGTAAGTAATAAAACTTTCTTTTTTTTTTACTACAATTCACATGTTATGTGGAGGGTATTTTTTTTGGGGGGGGGGGGGGGCTTTTTAACAAAAGATCCGAAATTTTAATTGTGATACTGCCAGATTTATACTGACACATGTGAAAAAATAAATAAATGCATTTTTATTTCCAGAACAAAAACCTATTTTTACAAAACTAGCAAAAATATGCTTCCCCCAGTTGCATATTTTTCTAGGCTTAAAGGATTATGAAATTGTAAAAGAACTACATACAATACGTAGTTAAAGCCAAATAATTTTCAACACGATTGATAATGTTTACCCATTTATTTATTTTTTTATTATCGATTATGTTTGAATTCATGTTTTTAAGCATGACCTAAATTATAAATCTATGAGGTCATGCCAAAGCTATAATTTTTTTGTTACGGTAATGTTTTAAGCTCTATTTATAAGAAAGTCCAAATAGGTCAGTTGGTAGAACCTCAGACTGAAGATCTCAAGATTTCAGTTTCCGTTTCGCTTAGTGTGGCATTAGCTTTATTTGTTGGGAATTTATTATTTACTATTAATGTTTAATTTATTATTTACTATTAATGTAGTCTCTGATATTTCGAAAATGAGACAAATTCTGCAATGTATTTATTACGTTTTAAAAAAATTGTGACTGATGGATGGACAAAATCTCTATTTAAATCAGAAGATGGCAGAGTGTTTTCCATGTTAATATTACAACTGCTTCATATCCAATAAAATTTGTGTATTTCTTTTCTCAGTCAAGATCATTCCTACAGGCTTTCTTACAGTTTTTTTTTTTTACAATTTTTAATAGAAACCAGGCAACGAAATTTCATTTCCTGTTTACTGCCTAAAATTCCATTTAGTGGCTTGCTCGCAGGAATGCTTAACAGACACCAAATACAGAAAACGGTACGACTGTTTTCTGTCGATTAGCAGAAAGCTGATCTGCAAATAACGTAACGTGCACCAGTTTATTTAAACTACTTGATAATGCTGCCAATATCTTGATTGATTTGTCATTGCACATTTATTGGTGAAGAACAAAATTGCTTTGGGATTTTATGCATTGACATTAACTTTAGAAACATTCGTTATTTTTAAGTTCAAAATTAACTCACTGCAATTGTTAATTGGTGAAAAGTATGCTACATTTTAAACATCAAAAAGCTGATTTCCACCCACATCACTGGCTGCCCCCCCCCTTCTCTCTCTCTTTTTCTCTTT
Organism: Sepiola atlantica; assembly: GCA_963556195.1. NCBI lineage: Eukaryota > Metazoa > Mollusca > Cephalopoda > Sepiida > Sepiolidae > Sepiola > Sepiola atlantica. Next base: position 123,352,975 of record OY744520.1, read on the forward strand.
CTCTCTCTCTCTTTCTTTCTCTCTCTCTTTCTCTCTCTCTCTCTCTCTTTCTCTCTCTCTCAAAATGTCACAAAAATCACAAAAAAATTCAAGATCATTAATTTTTTTAAAGTCATTCATTTTTTTTAGAAGTCATTAAAATATTTTTTAATTTTTTAAATCATTAAATTAAAAATTTTTTTAAAGGTCATTAAGCTTTTTTCGAATTTTAAAACGTCATTAAAAATTTTTTTTAAGTCATTAAAATTTTTTTCAACTCATTAAATCTTTTTAAAATGTCATTGAAAAATGCAAAAAGTCACAAACCAAATATTTATCAAGTCCCAATCTCGACTTGGGTAAATTTTTTTATTATATTATTTTTACAGAAAAAAAGTTATTTCGCCTAAGTATCATGAGGAATGTGATTTTCCATTAATTTTAAACGTGGGGGAGGGGGGAATAATTTTTACCAACAATGCTAAAATTTTACCCCTTGCTTCTTTTCTCTACTATTCACCTAATATCCTCTTAGTTTCTTATTTTTTCGTCTGTCTTGCCCTTCATCCCCATTCCTGTCCCTTACAATTTCTCGCCAATTATAAACCCTTTTCAGTAGTGTAAATGACAATTCCGTCTTTTCTTCGAAACTAAAAAAATGTAATCTTGTGATAAGTGTGGGGGTACTTATATGTTAATTGGACTTCTTTTAGAAATTTCCACAGTAGAAAGCTTCAATATCTGTTTTTCCTTCAGCGTTTCTCTGTTTCATTATTGCCAATGGATACTCGTTCAAATCATACTGGCATACTGTTTTATGCCCAGAAACGAATGCATCAATTTTCTTAGTGTGACTAGACGTAGCAAATGTATCCCTGACGAGATTCGAAATCCGAACGCCAGATCACTTTCAATTTTGATCAGCGGTTTTGATCATCATACACCCCATGCCAACATACTCGCTACTGACAGTAACGGAAATAATATCGTTTGATGTTTTTTCTTTGTTTACATATTCATGCTACTGGTAATGTAGAGAACTCTATTCTTTTAAGAGAAGAGTATTGCTTTATGTTAAGTGGAAACTGTTATTTACCCTAAGATATATCCACAGACAACTGTTTCATCGTATCACGAGTCTTCAGTGCGGCTTGATGTAGAAAATGTATCCATGCTAAATTCAAAACCTGAACGGCTTCCAACTGTGGTCAGCTGTGTCAGGTATCCTACCTCTGCGCCAACATACTCGCTTCTCACAGTCAGGGAAATTATATCACTTTATGTATTTTCTTTATTTACATATTTATAAATAATTAAAATATTAAACTCGATCACAAATGCATTTTCTTTAACAACATAAACAAACAAATAGAAGGTCTACAGACCCGGAGAAATGCTATGGAAAGTAAAGGTCTGAGAGTGAATGTGACCAAGACCAAAGTGATGATCACTGGTTGTAGTGTTGAAAGGCCACCAGAAAGAGGAAAGTTCTCCTGCTCAATTTGTAGAAAAAGAGTCGGGTGCAACTCATTTTTTTTGTGATACTTGTAAGCATTAGGTACACAAAAAATGTAGTGGAATTAGAGATAGGTTGAGAGATGATAACCAGTTTGTATGCAAGAAATGTAAGATAATGGAGACGGATGAGAACTCAGATGTGGAGAAAGTATATTTAGATGGTGAAGCTATTGATGTTGTTCAGAAGTTTTGTTACCTTCGTGTTACCACTGAACCACAGAGTGGAACAGGTACTAGTGTGATTGCAATAGTTAGGAGTGAATGAAGTAAATTTAGGGAACTTCTACCATTACTAACCAATAAAGCGTTACGACTGTCAACCAAGGAAAGAGTCTATCAGGCATGTGTGTGCAATGTGATAATGTATGGAAGTGAAACCTGGCCAATGAAGGTTGAGGACATGTGTTGCATGGAGAGAAATGATACGATGGATGTGTAATATGAGCCTTAAAGACAGGCTTAGATTTGATAACGTCAGAGGATAATTACATCTGGACAGTATAGAAAGATGTGTGCAGAACAGGAGACTTCGTTGGTATGGTCATATTGAAAGAATGAATGAGAGTTCTTGGGTTAGTAGATGTAGAACAGTTGTGGTAGCAGGATCAGTTGGCAGGGGAAGGCCATTGAAAACATTAGAGAAAGTGATAAGGATGTACTTGAGAGAAAGAGGGATAAAGAGCTGGCCAGAGATAGGTTAGTTTGGAAGTCAATTTCTAAAATGTGTCCAACACATGACAGCATGTAAAACGGGTCTGAAATAGATGATAATGATGATGACGACGACGACAATGACGATGACGAACCAGTATTTACCTTATTTGACTGACAAAACAGATGTTATTATGTACAGCTTGTAGTCAAAAAGCTATCGATTACAAAGAGGGAAAGACCGTTTTTACTTTATATATAAGACAAGAAGATTAATATATATATATTAGATTAATACACAGAATTAATTTCCCGAACAAAAGTTTTGCACCACTTTTATATCCCCTTATGAACAGAAAACCCCACATATAATGATACATATGTCTAGAATCCTTATTCAAATTTTTATCAAAATCCATTACATGATTTTGACTCGAGAAAATATCTAAAATTTAAGGCTGAAGCATAAGGGGTCTTAATAAAAATAGAAATTCAAGGAATCTTGCTTAATTGGCGTCTAATGACTATGGATCAACTTCAATGCAAATCTGATATATTTTAATTTTCAAATGGAGGTTGTGCCCCTAAGAGATGCACTTTTCATTTTGAGAATACATAAAAAAAACCCATTTAAAATACTCAAAAGAAACTGAAATTTGGGGAATATTTATTAATTGATGTCTAATACCTATGGTTAAAATTTCACAGAAATCTGAGGTATCTGAATTTTCACGAAGGACTTCCACCACCTGTTTACTTTCTTTGCATAAAACTAAATTAAACTAAATATAGCCCATATATTATGCCTAGCTGTCCCAAGATTAATAATGATTGGTTAATTAGTTTAGGAGTGAATCCTGTACATACAAATGTATAAACATACCTAAATTTATATAGATGGAGATTACAGCAATTTCTTGAAGCAAACACGTCACCTACTCCATACTTAACTTCATCTTTCTCTACTAAATGATGGAGATATAAGCAGGGAAGAGGAAGAAACTGTGCTTTATTTTTACTGGGTCCATTTTTATAATTTCTGACAGCATCTATTTCTCAAGAGGCATTTGCCAAAGTTTTACCTGTTGTTATTTAGTGGGTTAAGAATTTAGTTCATCGTTCAGTGGACGGTGCAGCTCACGATGTAGTTGCATGTGGGTAGCTAGCGAAACTTGCTTTTTGCTATGCCAACCTTTCCGTCGAAGCGTATTTAACAAAGCAACGACTGGCTGTTATGAATAGACAGATAGAAAGCGAATTTTTCTTTTCAAATCTAAAAAGTATGTAAATTCAGTAAATAATTGAGAGACTATCACTAGACTGAGTTTATGTAAATCAATTTCTATCTGTATTATAGGTGGGTTGTTTTTGTCCGTTATTTATAGTTTAAACTTCATTAAATTCGGAGGTAAAAGAAATTCAAAAGGGTCGGATGGTTTCGTGCATCTACAAGGACTCCATTAAAAATTGCAAGAGGTAAGGCCCCCAAAAAAACTCAATGCCTGTATGCCGTGGTGGAGGCTCAGGAAGGCTTCTTCAAGTGAGCCGTATTCGGTAAAAGATCCTCTGAAATATGCATTTTGAGAATACATCAGTTATTGGCCAAGTTATTCGCTTTCATTTCCAAAAAGTGTCAAATTTATCCTGTATATTATTATTATTATTTGTACTCACTAGGAGTTCTCACACAGGTCATCATCAGTGATTGCTCACTGATAATAACTGGTGGTGTTCCCTTGAGTCTGAGTGACAACAAGTCTCCCCAGATTTCCAGTACTCTTCACCTCTTTCGATAACTTATGCAAATGACTTTGCATTATCGCAACAGACGCTTACCATCGATTTCTCGCTGGCAACGACCATTGGTCTTCTTTGGGGTTTGGATGGCAATAAGCCTTCCCAAGGTCCCAGTCCTCTCTGCACTCTTCTAGTGGAAGTCTGGTTAGTGCTCTCCCTCCTCAGTCTTTCCATCCTCCTTCATCCTTCACGACTACTTTGTGTAGTATCAGCCGAGGCTGTTTCCATTGGGGGGGGGGGTAGTTTATGGAATTTATTGCATTTTCTGTTCTTTGGTTTCATGTTGTGGTGTTCTTTTTGTGTTTTTGTTTTCTTCCTATTGCAACTTCCATGTGACTGGTTAGCATTCATAGCTTATGTGGGTTGGTTTTTGTATTCAAGGATTTTCCTTTAGATTTCAGCTATTTTCATCATTGCCGTCCATTGTATGGACTCAGTCTTCCCTTTGATTCCAATTTCTCCCAGTCTTTTTTCCAGGTTTTTCGAGATTGTTCCTAATGCTTCTACGATTATTGGTACTATATTGACTTTCTTCATACTCCATATCCATTTCAATTCACTGGTGAGTTCCATGTATTTGCTTCGTTTTTCTGTCTCCTTGATCTTCACCCTGTGGTCTGTTTGCGCATCAATATCCCAGAAGATTTTGTGATTTTTGTTTTCCAGTATTGTCTCTGGTTTATGTTTGTACCATTTGTCCGTGTGTTCGAAATGCAGTCGTTTGCATAGTTCCCAGTGTACTGCTTTTCCCACACAGTCGTGTCTGTTCTTGTATTCTTTTGGGGCTAGTTTGCTGCATTCACTTATGTGATTTACTGTTTCGTCTCTTTGTCCACAGAGTCTGTATTTACTGTTTTCCTGGGTTTTATTTATTTTATCTTTAATGTAGTTGGTCCTAATCGTATTACTCTGTGCAGCCGTCAGTAACGATTCCGTTTCTCTGTTCAAGTGTCCTTTTCTTAGCCATGCCCAGCTATTTTCGTGGGTCTCTTCTCTTGTCAGTCTTCTGAAGCATCAATGTAGTTGTTTTTCTTCCCACATTCCTTTTTTTGTCTTTTTGTCTCTGGCTTTGGTGTTTCCTGAGTTGTTCATTGTAACGGTAATTCTTGCTACAGTAATTATCCTTTCTGCGTTCTGGGTTATGTATTTCTCCAGCTCTTATTTTGTGTCTTTCATACAGTCTTCTATACTTACCAGTCCTATTCCCCCTTCGTTTCTTTTGATGTAGAGTCTGTCTGTATCATCTTTTGGATGTAGTGCATTGTGCATGATCACTAATTTTCTGGTCAAAGTGCCTGAATTCCTCTTTTGTCCAGCTTATGAATGGTCCAGAGTATCTTATTAGTGATACTGCCCAGGTATTTATTACTTTTACTAGATTTCTGCTATATAATTTCGTTTCTAAGAGTTTACTTGTTCTTCGCAAATATTCTTTTCCAATCTTCTCATTCATTTCTGTAGATTTGATGGTGTCTGCTTCCAGAACTCCCAAATATTTATAACTCTCCTGTTTGCCTAACGCCCTCATCTCCTCTTGATTGGGCAGTTCCATGCCCTCTGTCGTCTCTAGTTTTCCCCTTTTCATCTCTAGGAATGCACACTTTTCTATTCCGAATTCCATTTAAATGTCCTGGCTAAAGATTCTTTTTGTATTAGTGTTGTCCTTCCTTTGGTCATCCACTCTGATATGTCTGTTTTGTGTATACACCATCTCAGTTTCTGCATTAGCTTTTCATGTAGGGTCGTGAATTTTTAAAACCAGTATGCATGTATTCCATTGTGGCCTGGTGCTTTATGGTTGTTGTAATCGTCTCTATATTAAAACATTATTATTATTATTATTATTATTATTATTATTATTATTATTATTATTATTATTTACTCACTAGGAGTTCTCACATGGGTCATCCCCAGGAAGGGCATCCAGCCTATAAAAATCTTGCCTCAATTGATGAAATAACTTCCAAAGAAAACTGACCAGAAATAAGTTTGGAAGTCAATTTCTAAAAGCCGTCCAACACATGCCAGCATGTAAAACGGACGTTAAACCGATGATGATAATGATGATGAAGATCATCATCATCATCATCATGCTGAAAATAATAAAGTCATAAGTTTCAAAACTATTAATCAAAATTTAGCTATATTTTGCACAAAGATCCATTGGAATGTCAAGTGTGTCACATGGGATCAACATATACTACTACAATTGCTACTATTACTATTACTACTACTATATTACTATTACTAATTATTACTAGCAATAATATGCCACTCAACTAATGATGCCACTCAACTACATACTCAGGAAATGTGATGCCAGATACAAGTTCATAGACACAGAACAAAGAATAAACCACTTCATGTACATGGATGACCTGAAGCTATTTTCAAAAAGCAAAAAGAAACTTGAAAAGCTGATAAATACGACCAGAATCTTCAGCCAGGACATTCAAATGGAATTCGGAATGGAAAAGTGTGCACTGCTAGAGATTAAAAAAAGAAAGCTGGAGACGACTGAGGGCATGGAACTACCCAACAAAGAGCAGATGAGGGCGCTAGGCGAACAGGACAGCTATAAATATTTGTGAGTTCTGGAAGCAGACACCATCAAATCAACAGAAATAAAAGGGAAAATTGGAAAAGAATATCTGAGAAAAATAAGAAAGCTCTTAATAACAAAATTATATAGCAGAAACCTAATAAAAGTAATAAATACCTGGGCAGTATCACTAATAAGATACTCTCGACCATTCATAAGCTGGACAAAAGAGGAATTCAGGCACCTTGACCAGAGGACTAGAAAATTAATGACCATGCACAATGCACTACACCCAAAAGATGATACAGACAGACTCTACATGAAAAGAAACGAAGAGGGAAGAGGACTGGTAAGTATATAAGACTATGTAGACGATAGTCAAAACGAACTGGAGAAATACATAAGCTAGAACACAGAAAGGATAATCATCACAGCAAGAGACACCGCCCCAACGAACAACTCAGGAAGCACTGAAACCGGAAACAAACAGACAAGAAAAGAAAAGTGGGAAGAAAAACAACTACATGGACGTTTCATAATAATGACAAGAGAAGAGACGCACGAAAATAGTTGAGCATGGCTGAGAAAAGAACACTTGAACAGAGAAACGGAATCGTTACTGACAGCTGCACAGAACAAAGCTAAAATAGATAAAACCCAGGAAAACAGTAAATGCAGACTCTGTGGACTAAGAGCCGAAACAGTAAATCATATAATAAGTGAATGCAGCAAACTAGCCCAAAAAGAATACAAGAACAGACACGACTGTGTGGGAAAAGCTGTACACTAGGAACTATGCAAACGAATGCATTTCGAACATACAGACAAATGGTACAAACATAAACCAGAAATAGTACTGGAAAACGAAAATCACAAAATCCTCTGAGATATGGATGTACAAACAGATAAACTCATACAAGCAAGGAGACCAGATGTTATAATAATCGACAAGAAGAAAAAATCCTCCCAAATCGTAAACTTTGCCGTTCCAGCAGATCACAAAGTGAATGATCAAGGAGACGGAAAAACAAAGCAAATACATGGAACTTGCCAGAGAACTGAAAGGAATATGGAGTATGAAGAAAGTCAATATAGTACCAATAATCGTAGAAGCAATAGAAACAGTCCCCAAAAACATGGAGAAAAGACTGGGAGAAATTGGAATCAAAGAGATCACTGAGACCATACAACGGACGGCAATGAAATCTTCAAATGTGAAAACCAACCTGCATAAGCTACGAATGGTAACCAGTCACATGGAAGTTACAACAGGAAGAAAACAAAACCACAAGAAAAGCACCAATGCACGAACCAAGGAACAGAAACTGCAAGAAACATCATAAGCTGTTCCCCCCCGCCTCCCCAAAAAATAAAATAAAAAAAATAAAAAATAAATAAAATGGCACTAGCTTCGGCTGACACCACACAAAATAGTCATAGAGGGTCAAGGAGGATGGGAAGACCGAGGAGGGACAGCACTAACCAGATCTCCACTGGAAGAGTGCAGAGAGTGCTGGGATGTTGGGGAGACTTATTGCCACCCAAATCCCAGGAGAGACCAATGGTCGTTGCCAGCGAGAAATCAATGGTGGACGGCTGTTGCAATACCACAATGGCATTTGCGGTGGTGATCGAAAAGAGGTGGAGAGTACTGGAACTCTGGGGAGGCTTGTTGTCACTCAGACTTAAGGGAACACTGCTGGTTGTTGTTGGTGAGCAATCACTGACAATAACTTGTTTGAGAACTCCTAGTGAGTACAATTAATAATAATAATAATAATAATACTTGTTGTCACCCAGACTCCAGGGAATACCACCGGTTATTATCAGTGATTAATCATTGATGATGACCTGTGTGAGAACTCCTAGTGAGTAACAATAATAATAATTCAATGTGTAATTATCAAAGTTGATGCGAGAAATACACACACACATGAAGTTCTCTCATAATTGTATTAATATCGATATGTTAGTATGTATTGCTTGTATATAAAGTTAGGTATGTATATCTGTATATATATATAAAGTTAGGTATGTGTATATATTTAGATATTTCTATGTACAGGATAATCTCTTAAACTAATGAACTGATCATTATGAATATTGGAATATATATTCTAGACAACACGGTGAGTAACATGAGTATATTATTTTTTTTTGTAAACTTTAACATTCAGGAAGTGCATGTATATAAAGTTATGTATGTGTATATGTTTATATATTTCCATGTATAGGATTTACTCCTAAGCTAATTAACCGATCATTATGAATATTTAGTTTAATTTAGTTTTATGGAAAAGGGACAAAGAAGGGATAGAAACCCTTCGTGAAAATTCAGATATCTCCGATTTTTGTGAAATTTAAACAATAAATATTTCTTAAATTTCAGTTTATATGTGGATTTTTATCTTCATAAGGGGACATAAAAGTGGTGCAAAACCGTTCTGCTTGGATAATTCATTTTATCAATTCTGGGACGGGTATTCATCTTGTATTTATAAATATATATAAAGTTATGTATATTTATGTATTTATATAATTGTATGTACATGATTCACTCATAAACTAATTTAATGGATCAGACATCAATTAATAAACATTCCTAAATTTAAATTTCTTGGGGACATTTTAAAAGGATTTTAGGCGGCATACTATGGGTACTACCTCCCACTTGAAAATTCGGTACTTATGCAGATTAGGACCTAAGCTAAGCTAAAATCAGCTTGGCATCAGTAGTTTCCGGATATTTACGTTAACAGCCGGAAAAAAACGAATGTAAAGTTGGTGGCCTGCGTCCAAAAAATCCAAAACTAGGCTGGATATACAACGAGGCTGGATTTTTTTTTTTACACGTTACATTTTTTTTAAGAAAAATATCACTGAACAAGTGTTAAAACGGTGTTACGGTTAGTTAGGGTTAGGGGATTCTTATCGAGATTAGGATCCAAGCTAAAATCAACTTGGTGTTGTTAGAGTTGTTGGGTCCTAATCTAGTTAACTACCGGGTTAGGGTTACGGTTATAAAATGCTATTTCTGCATGAAAAGATTTTTTTTTCACTAATTTTTTTCTTTGTGTATCAGTTTTTTTCCCTGACAAAATTGAATCACTCCTTCAGAGAGACGTAATAACCTGTGCTAACTTGTTCAAATTCATTATCGTTTTGATCAATTTTTATTTCCAATTAGTGAATTTCGCAATTCAGTCAATTAAAATATTAACTTGTCATCTGTTTATTTTCTTGCATTCTGATTGCATTTTCTGTCCGTCTATGTAAACATCCGGAAACTACTGACGCCAAATCGATTTTAGCTTGTGTCCTAATCTGCATAAGTACTGAAAATTCAAATATATCAAATTTGCATTGAATTTGATCCATAGTCATCTGACCCTAATTAAACAAGATTACCTGAATTTCAGCTAAAGCCTTAAGTTTTAGATATTTTCTAGAATCAAAATCTATTTGATCAAAACGAGAATAAGCATTCTAGACATAAGGTTTAGTATCATTATATCTTGATTTTTATCTTCATAAGGGGACATAAAAGTGGTGCAAAACGGTTCGTTTCTGAGGAATTAATTTTACCCGTACTGGGACGGGTATTCATCTAGTTTAATACAATCTCATTTTCTGTTGATTTTCTTTACTGATATTTTTCATTTTCAATCCTTATTTCTATTTTATACTTCTTTTTCTTCTTGATGATGATAATGACAACGGCGACGACTAGTTGAGATTAGTTTATGTATTTTTATTTCTTCATATCTAATAGAAAATAAAGAAGATTTTATCCCAGTGTTTTTTGGCTGAGATTTGATTTCAAACTAAATTTTTACAATTTAGAGCCAAGAATGTCAGACCAGAGACCAGAAATAACTCAATCTCCATTTTAATTTTATTTTTCTTGAAGAAATTTCTAAACGTTATGCTAATCATTTTTCAATCTTCTTTTGCAGCCAATCCATTGAAGGACACCATCATTGTATTCGTTGTTGGTAAGAAATATTTCCTTTTAATTATTTATAACTAGTGCCCCTCCCGGTAAAAACAATGTTTCACCAGTATTCACACTAATATTCATATAAAATTATAGAGTTACACCAGTAATTTACATATTCCATATATAAATTATTATCGTTTTTGATCACCTAAAGAAAAAAATACTCACCGTTGACTTTTTATTTAGAGTGGGGGATTTCTTTCTGAATTCATACTAGGCAGCAGGGTTTTCTGAATTGCTATTTGCTTTCTCGCTTGAAATGGTTTTGTCTGGGGGCTAGAAAAGGACACACTTTTTATTCGCTAACCTTTGTGTGACTGGACGGATTTATATTTATTTATATACAAATAAATACATATTGGTCTTTATTATAGAGTGGTGGGTTCTTCTATTATGCTTTAATGTCAGCAAAATATACTTTGTATTATTTGGAATATTCGGGCTATTATTCCAATCTTGGTTCTTATTTCCACAACAAAAGTGCATATTTTCAAACTTGGGAATCTTTATGTTGAACTGCTTTCTTATGATTGGTCGGGCAATGAAAGCATTTGTTTCACCAAAAAAAGGATCTTTAAATCTGAGCTACAATATGTAGATTGGGTCTTATTTAAAAAAAATAGTATGCTTACTATTTGTTGACATTACATTCTGTGACCTTTTTTTAATTTTGCCAATATGAATTGTTTTCTTATTAATCAATCACACCTGGAAATTATCTCTTGCGAATTCGGTTAAAATAAAAACAAATATTTTCTCTAATTGTCAGTTCAACCAAAATTATATAACCTTTCAAGTTGTAAATGCATTAGTCCAAAATAATTGTTTTGAATAACCAATCTGACCTGTTAAATTGTAAGTGAAAATTATTCTTCAAAACTGTTGTTTTGACGATTCACTTATGTTATGTACGTGTCCTTGCTGTCTGTCACCCCAATATGAAACATATAACGATTTAAGTTGTAATTGAAACATTGAGGTTTCACGATTATTGTCTGACAATTCAATTTGAGTTATTTAGAATCAAAACAGGTGCTCCTCGGGTTGTCACTCAAGCACAAAGAATAAGACATTTTGAATTAAATCGTTTGTTTGATAAAATTTGGCAATATTTTTCACTCCAAAAATGTGCTGACCCCAATTCTTTTTAATAGATTATTTTATAATTAATTTAATTCAATCTCTATAATAATATGCTAAGGCATTTCATGTTCGTATGTACGTTGTCACCTTTCAAACATATTAAAAAAATTAGATCATCCGATCACCAAAGATGGTGATTGGTTATTAATCTGATGTTGATAAGGTAAGCAATTCCAATTTTATCCATTTTAAAATGAATTGTTCCAAAATCAAATTATGTCGTCCTGTCGACTAAAGCAGGACAGTAAATAAATAACTCTCAAAAAGTGGCATTTGTTTTATTGATTTAAAGAATAATTAGCTGACACTTATTTTTACAGTAAGAAAACAGAGAATATGTATTGCTTTAAAAAGAATCAAATTGCTACAATTTAAAAATAAAGAAAGAAACAAAGAAAAAACATATTCGTCTTATTTATTTTAAGAATATTTATGACAATTATTTTTAAGGAGAAAGAAAGAGTAATTTTTTTAATAGTGTTGGCACTGACAGACATTATTTCAAAAGGAATATTATTATCCACAGTAAATTATACAGATTGATGCAGAAAGCACCATGGAATTTCCACCGATCTCGCTAGAAGCACACAATTATAGGACTATAAATATATATATATATATATATATATATATATATATAATTATTTTAATAATGAATATTTAAATATTATCTACATACGTATACGTTTCATCCTTGAAGAATCATCAGTGTAGAAATAACTATTCATGCTAGTTACACGATTCGAAGCCCAGAACAAGAGTCATATTTTTTAACTCCAATTCCGATATATATAATATGTATTTTATTTTCATACTATAGAATTAAGATTCCATCGAATGATACCTGGTCAACCCTGTGCTAGTCCAAAGAGTTAGCAGAAGAATGGGTTCTCCATTTTGATGACTAATGAACGTTCTGACGCTTTTTCCTACTAAGTCTTTAGACAAGCAAAGGGATCATCATCATCATCATCATCATCGAGTTAACGTCCGTTTTACATACTGGCATGTGTTGGACGGCTTCTAAGAATTGACTTCAAAACTAAGCTATCTCTGCCAAGGTCTTAATTTATCCCTCTTTCTCTCAAGTTCATTTTTATCACTTCCTCCCGTGTTTTCCTTGGTCTTCCCCTGCGAACTGACCCTGCTATATCAACTGTTTTACATCTACTAACCCAAGAACTCCCATCCATTCTTTCAACATGCCCATACAATCGAAATATCCTGTTCTGTACAAATCTCCCTATACTGTTCAGATTTAATTCTTCTGAGGTCACCAAATATAAGCCTGTCTTTCAGACTCACATTACATATCCATCGTATCATTCTCATATCGTTTCTTTCCATGAAACACGTCCTCAACCCTCACAGGCCAGGTTTCACTTCCATACCTAATCACACAGTACACATGTCTACTAGACTCTTCCCTTGGTCAACAGAGTTGGCTTAATAACCCCGGATTTCATTTGATGGAATCTTAATTGTATGGTATGTATGGTATGTAAATAAAACACATATACCATTTTTATATTGCATACATAATTTCATGGGGTCCCACTAATTAATCAATTAATATTGCACCAGCAAATTCCCCAGCATGTCACACAGTGACAATAAAAAAACGTTCATTTATTAAAAAAAAAAAATTTCTTTACCTGGTTCGAGGTTGAATTTTGTCAACGCCCCACCCTCCTCCTCCCTAATACCGACCAGATAAACCATGTAATATCTCTTTGATTATTAACAGGTGGTCCTGGTAGTGGGAAAGGAACCCAGTGTGCCAAAATAGTTGAGAAGTATGGATTTACCCATCTGTCATCTGGCGATCTCTTACGAGATGAGGTGGCGTCGGGATCTGCCAAGGGGAAGGAACTCACTGCCATCATGGAGTCAGGACAGCTTGTGTCGATGGTAAGCATTTTGATTTTCATGATCAATTTTTTTCAGTTCTGCAATATTGGTTTCAAGATCGTACTGGACTAAATTAGTATTATTTTACTCACTAAGAGTTATCACCAGTGATCGCTCACAAGTGTGTTCCCTGGAGTCTGAGTTATAGTTTTCCCAGATTTCCACTACTCTCTACTTTTTCGGTAAAAAGAAAAAGAAAAAGAAAAAAACGGCATCACAAACTAGACAACACAATGGGTCACGGGTCGTCTAGTATACTATCAAAAGTCTGTGGATCTTGCTTGTTTGTTATCTTGCTTGTTTATCATGAAAAGAATATATATATTCACTTGAAAATGAATGACATCATAAAGAATGAATTGTAGTTACCAAAAGCACTTAGATGCCATCGTAACTGCTGGCTGCTGCTGCTTTATCAACCAATGTCAAAGTTAAAAAATTATATATTTAATAATATGTATAACAAATACTAACCTAAAGGATCACGGGATATATATATATATATATATATATATATATATATATATAGTCTCGGAAGTTTCTCAACCATTAAAACTATTAAAAAAAAATTTTTTTTTAATTATATATATATATATATATATATATATATATATATATATAAGTTTGGAGATATGGAGTCAACAGCACATGATGTCTAATAGTTTCTTGCTTTGCTTTCTCCAACAACACATGTCTAGAAAATAACTTGCTGACTCCATGTCTCTAAAATTAGAGCTACATAATTTGGAATATTCGAACTATTATTCTCATTGCAATTTCCACAAGATTTCAGCCAATATAATCTCTGACTTTCTTTAGGTTCGGACTTGGGAATCTTTATGTCTTATGATTGGTTCTTATGAATGGTTAGGCAATTAAAGCCTTTATTTCACCAAAAAAGGGTTACTTTAAATCCGAGCCACAATATGTAGACTTGACCTTATTTAAAAAAAAGAAGCACAATTTACTATTTGTTGACAAGTACACTCTTGTGACTTTTCTTACTTTTGCCAACATAAATGGTTTTGTTTTTTAATCAATCGGACCTGAAAATTATCTCCTGAGAATTCAATTAAAATCAAAACAACTGGTTTTCTTTAGTTATCAATTCAACCTGAAGCATATAAACTTTCAAGTTGTAAACGCAATTAAGTGTTCTGCGTTAGTCCATAACAATTGTTTTGAACACTTCTCCCAATAAATATCTGAGTCTAAATGCAGAAGTTTCTGTTTACTCACTTTGGTAATTCAAGTTTATCTTTTTGGAACTGTTACAAATTCCTTCATTATACATTCGACATTGCATTTGTATTTTGGACTGTTCACCAATGTCAGTGATATTATTATCACACTTCATCCTTCATGATACGTTTTTTGTATGGAGGCCAAATCTGAAATTGTTTTCCTGATGTACAAAGTTATTGTCAGTGCTAGGTGTTACTGCCCCTCTCCCCGCTCTTATTAGAATTTATAAAACCCTCATAGATTGGTCAGTGTGGTTGTGGTCCCGTCTCTTTAAGGGTCATGTAGATAGGCCAAATGGTATATCCAATCACTGCTACCTTAAGGGTCACCTCAGCCAACCTATATGATGCACTATCTCTCCTTCAAGGGGAGATCTAACGCTTTGTATGTCACAATGAAATAAATGGCTGCCTGTTATCAGATCTAGATAAACAAATCATAAACAGTACAATTCAATCGTATCCACAGCGGTCCTTCAAGACTGAGGACACTCCATTCAAGATCGTCTTTGGGGTCTCTCATCGTCCTTGATGGCTGCCTCTCTATGTGTGTGTGTGGGTGTGGATTATCACTCTGGAATCAAAGTCGCACAACAACACAAATAAAAGAGAAGGACGTTATTACGCTGTTAATGTTGCCTCCCTCTTTTCTAGCAGTGCGAGGATGAAAGATCTGGGCTGCAGAGTTTTGGGGTCTGTCCCCTTACTTTGTTTATCATTGATTCTTAAATCATTTCTTATCATGCCTGATCACGTCAAGCTTCCAGCACAGAGTCCTTGCTCTTTGCGCATATCCTATCTCGTGTGACGTCATTTCTCTCTAGTTAGTGTTCCCACAGGAGACAATGGACCCTAAACGCTAGCTACCTGAACCCCCCATCTAACCTTTATTTCCTGTTTACATACTAACTCTATTTATCTTCCTCCCACAAGGTAAGATGTGACACAAGGTCGGGAAAGCGGGAAAGAACCAGCGCTCGAGAATTTGAGCACTCTGGCTGTTTAAAAATTGTCTGGGCAGCCCCGTCGGCATTCCCCGGTAGGGGTGCCTCAGGCAATAAGCAATAAACTTACTCCTCCTCAAAGAGGGGAGGCAAAGCCTGGGAGGGTGCACCTTCTAGAACTGCATAGGACCGACAACCAATAGACCGGCATAAATCCAGACCCGAAGGCCCGGACGATACCGGTTTATTAGGCGGGTACGTTTCCTCTGCGAATTTAAATCACCAAATAAGTACTAGTGGACCTACCCTACTATTTAACATATATACACTCTAATGCTTAGGGCTCCCACTTCTTTTTTTTCATTTTCATTACTACGGTTGACATCGGTTAGCATTTAACTGCATTATGACACAATCCCTCAGAAGGTTGTCACAAGCAAACACCTTCCCTTTAAGACTGAAAGAGCCAGCAATTGTTTTAACTGACGCGTACATACCTGTTACCAGTATATTTCTTTCACATAAGATAAATTTCATGAATGCACATGTTTTCAAACCTTCATTCAGTATATTAACCTTTTACCGTTTGTATATCATTCTTTATTACTTGCTAAGCATTTGGCATAACGGTTCGAGTGTTCGCTTATGGGCCGGGCGACAAGGGTTCAATCTTCGGTCGAGTCATATCAAAGACTCAAAAATAGTACTTGATGCCCCTTTGCCAAACACTCAGCATTGTAAGGTAAAGATCAAAGATAAGTACAGCGATCGAAGGAAAAGAGTGGCGCCCTCCCTTACATCTCGGTGTATCAGCCAATAAAAAGGGACACTTTGTGTCGCCCTTGACTATCGTCAATCCATTTATTTTATTTATTTATTAAAATTGTTCAATTAATATAAACGGTTGTTGTTCCTTTTCTTCAAAAGCTGTCACTCCGATTCAACTTTCAGCGCTTATATTACAGTATAATTCTTATTTTTTCTCGAACAAAAATTGAACTTACTTCTGGGTTTAGAAACCTCCACACCTTTTTCCAAATATAGGATACGTAAAGAAATTCTTGTTGAGCCGTCCTTAAATGATAAAATTCTGCCAAGTTTCAACCATCATGACCAATCCTCACGATGTCGTCTCTCTGTCCACCTGACAAACTCATTAACCCTTATCCTTGAGTGGCCGTTGGGCTTTGATAAGCGGTGACTCGTTAATACATTAAAAAAGGAAGAAATGTCAGTTTGTTTTTAGCACCAAAAATCAGGGGATTATCCGATTTCAAGTAATTCATTAAATAGATTGTATTTTTTACATTTATAATTTATAGAAACTTTCAAAACAGCAAAAGTTTGATGAAATCTAAGTTTAGGCCAGATTAACGCATATGTGCAGTAACTTAAAAAAAAATGCTGTTTCTGTTAAAAGCGACTCTATAATTCTGATGAAGTACCAAAAAGAATTACGTCATCCCTTGTTGTATTGTAGTACGATAGTTAATAATATTGATAAAAATAGAGAATATAGACGACCCGTGACTCTTCGGGTCACAACTTGTCATTGTGAATATTAACTGTATATATATATATAAATATATATATATATATATATATATATATATATATATATAGGGTCTAAAATATTATTAAAATTCTGTGGCTCTTGTATGTTTGTCGCCATGCACATTGGATGACATCATAAAGGGATGATGTCATCCATTTAAACAGAGTTGGAAGACAAATCCTTTATAATGTCACAAGATTGACAGGTTGTATATATCAGGAAGCGATCCTTTATGACGTCATAAATGCTGAAGTAACCAAAGGAATCCATCATACATTTAAACAGAGAGCATAGATGACCCGTGAACCGAAGGCTCTTCCTGCTTCTTAAGAGTTAGTGACAATAGACAAAAAGTTTAGAACATATCAAAACACATGCACACTAACATTTCTATTTTGTTAAAACGATTCTATTTTTTTTCCAATGATATTTTAAGCAGGGTAAGAAAATATAAAAAAAAAGCCATTGGGTCCCACCAGAAGGCTATGTCTCCCTCCCCACTGGTCAGGAGGTTCAGAGGTAGGTCGTATTAGACCTGCTCGAGATACACAAATTCAAATTGATTCTAAGCTGTTTATAGAAAAATCCTGGTCATGGTTAATAATGATAGTTATTCACACCTGTGCCATCATTCTCATGATAGTTATTCACACCTGTGCTATCATTCTCATGATAGTTATTCACACCTGTGCTATCATTCTCATGATAGTTATTCACACCTGTGCTATCATTCTCATGATAGTTATTCACACCTGTGCTATCATTCTCATGATAGTTATTCACACCTGTGTATAATATGTAAATGTACTGTTGCAAGGATGTTAGTTTTGTTTGCAGAATGTGGTGAAAGATAAGCTGAAATGGAAGCACAATAGTAACATGTTAGTTCATTCATTCATTTCGTATGAATCAGATGATTATATTGTTAGTTTCCCCCAATATCTTTCTTGTTAGAATCCTTTTTAGAAAGACATCGAGTACTTATGGGAGGGACCACGTGAAGCTTGCCAACATCCTAAGTGAAAGTGTTTCTATGGAACGAACTGGGTTCGAACTTGACACCCCCAGGTTGTCAATCCCTCCTAACATGTTAGCAAAAAGAAAAAAAATGAATGATATACATCTATAAATAATAATATCAAAAATCTATTGCAAACAAAGTGTATTTGCAGCTTAATTAAAAGATCAACTTATCTGATACTGCCCGTTTATGTATTTCAGCATGTTAAGACATGAAAGTAAAAGAAATGATACATAACCTATCACAGTGCCCCCCCTACACACACACGCACACACACACACACGCACACCTTGATAATGATCTTAGCAAGAACTTCTCTAATTGGATACTGGGTTTGGACGGCGACAAATCAGAGCAAGCAGGCCATAATTTATTAGCTGTTATTTTGCATTCAATTTCGAACATTATTTCTCTCTTTCTTTTTAAAAACTTTTACTCACTCCAAGCAAAGCATATTGCCACTCAAACATAGGAGGCTACTAGAAAAGGGGCTAGATTTATAGGGTGGGGGTGAGTGTGGAGTTGGGCAGCAAGATGTTTGTTCACATTACATTTAAATTTCTGAATGTTTGTACAGTTGGAGAACCAGGGAGCAGAAAGAGAATTCTAAAGGCAAGTGGTCCTAGGAAAGAAGCTATTAGACTAGAAAATATTTCAGCATGTAGGGACCTCCACAGTGAAGAGGTTGGATTTTGCTGCTAGTTGGGTGGGTCAGAGTATTTTCGTTGAGGGGTACAAGTGATGTAAGTTCATAGGAACACACTCTGTGGAAGTACTTGAAAAACAAACACAGGGATGTGTCAATGCCACTGGGGCTGGAGCTTGGCAGACAGTGCTGGACCTATTAGGTTAGAAATTATGTTTCACACTCTGTCTAAAAGGAAAAGGCTAGTGGATGGTGCCTATTCTAAAATGTGATAAAAATACTCCATGTACAGGCGAATGGTGGCTTTATAGAGATATAGGATACTAACAGATGTTAGAAGTTTTCTAGCCTGGTAGAGGGAACCTACCTTCTTCACAGCAGACTTGGCAACATCTTCTATGTACTTATTCTAATTCATTTCGTTAATACATTGTTTGAAAATATACCTCATTACTGCGTTTTACTTATTAGTTATTTTGTCACTACTTCTTCTTTGCATGTCTTTGAAGCATGTGGTCATACGACAGTTCCCCACTTTTTTACACGGTCCTTTGCATCATTGTTGTACTCTGCAAGATCTGTCAAGCTGCACTGGTTGGGCAGTAGACAACAGACAATGCAGTGTTGCATCGTATCGTTCTCCTCTCCACATTCGCAGATGGTTGCATCGGTTTTGTAGTTTCATCTGGCCATAGCAACTTTTGATCACTCCATTCTCATTCTCAGGTAGTTGAGTGTCCTCCACTTGATTAAGGGTGCTTCTGAGCCAGAGGAGAAAGTTTCAGAAAGGGGGATTCCCATGTCAGTAGAAGGAAGACCATTCTTTAGCCCCCTAGTCCACAGCTGCTATCTGGTCTCTTCCTTAGATGTTAGGAGCTCGACATGGCTGAGGAAGCTTCTCTTCAACTTTAGTCGTTAGGTCGTTGGTTCATGTCCATGAAGGAGATGGCATTCATCACTGGTAGCCTTTGTGATCTCTACTCAACCGGGAACTTCTTGTCTCACATCTGCAGGGGCAATACCAGTGAGGAGATGCAGGTTCCTATTTACTTGCCTCCCCACAAGGGCAGAGTTAAACACAAGGTAAGTTTTTAATGTGTGAAAAATCCAGCTCCTCCAAAAAGGGGCGCTCTGGATTAAGACAAAAATTAAAATTGCCTCGGTCTAAAAGGACCTCTCCTTCACTGACCTAGGACAGAAAAGTGCAGCATCAGAACAGATACTACACTTTGTTCCCAGCCAAAAGGCCAAGCAGGAAAATGCTTCAGGCAACTATTTTGTCACAGAATACCAATAAAAGCGTTGCCTTTCATAACAATCTAATGGATTTTGTTATTATCAAAAGCTTTGATCAGTTGCTATTGACAAAGAAGGGTTAACATATTTCAAGGTCAACTAAAATCGCCTACTTCTCAAGTATACGTTTTTTTTTCATTTTCGACAGATGGTGCACAGCAGACAAATACTTTTCTTATATAAGACATTTATATCTCGGTCGCCACAGTGTGTTTAAGCCTCACCGTATGATCTGTTCCATTAGAGCTGTCACTGACTAAATTGAGCTTAATAAAGAATGGTACCCCCACGATGATACAATTGTAGATTATTAGATGTTCCTTGAAGGGAGACGGAACCCTGGAACTGAACATATCCTACTTTCTGTTTCTAATCAAAAAAACAAGATATTTTGTACATAGTCTATCTATCTATCTATCTATCTATCTTATACTACGAAAACTCTGTGGATATTACTTGTTATCTTGGTTTCCGTATGTACACTGGATGGCATTACAAAGGGATGATGCCATCCACTAAAAGAGTTTGAATTACCTACTAGATACTATCCTCGAGTGTCTTCGGTCTCTTTGTACAAGGGTTTGTCACCTTACAAGTAAACCCTGGCCAAATATTCAAAATAACATAGTATTCTAAGCCCAAATAATATCCCCTCAGCACGGCTATACACTTGCTCATACGAGGAATGGTGCACCTTCTCCTAGTGATGTTACCTCAAGTAACAGCACTCAGCTGGATACTCCACCAGACTGGATGAATTCTTGTCCTGGAATCCGCTAAGACCAAGAGACCACAAGAAAGATATACTATAACATAGTAAAATGGTCAATTGGGGAGAGAAAAATTAATTTTCTTAACTTCTTTACTAACTCAACGTTTGACGGGTAAAGGAAAACTGTAATGGAATATTCGAATATCTATGTATCTCATATAGAGATCAAGTGTTAGCCCTAGGAAGGGGCCCCTTGACTTACGAGAACTTCGACCGAAGTAAAATAAAACAAAAGGGATGATGCCATCCAAAGGTGGAAGACAGCAAGATTCTTTATGATATCGTAAATTGATTACTTCATCATTTTGTGATGTCATCCTTTAAAGATATTGAGAAGATCCTTTATGATGTTGTCATCGTTTTGTGACGTCATCCACTAAAACAACGTAGAAGACATCGGAAAAAGAGATCTTTATATGATGAAATAACAACACGATGACGACATACATGAAACATTAAGACAGAGAACATAAATGACTTATGACCTGAAGAGTCACGAGTCAACTGTGACTATATATATATATATATATATATATATATATATATATATATATATAGTAAGTTATGAAAATATATTTATGGCAATTAAGCTACACTAAGGCTTCCACGTTTCATCCCCGGAGGATTTTAGCCTGACGATTCCCTCCAGGGATGAAACGCTGAAGCCTTTGTGTAGCTTAATTGCTATAAATATATTTTCATAACTTCCTACCTAGCTTTACTCACGTATCGAGCACTGTTGAAGTAAATACTGAAAATTGATACATAAAATATTATATCTCCTTATAACATTTTATGTGGATACATGAAATAATAGTATATATATATATATAGTTATAATTTTATAATTTTATTCTCATTATTAAATTAAACACACCCGGCCCTCTGCCCCGGTTGAAATTGAAATTGAGGTCACGATGGCCCAGACACTAGATATCACCTCACTCAACTTTCTGAAATATCACCTGTTGGGGTCTCCCCCCCCCCTCCTCCTTTCCTGTCCTCGCTATAGGCTGAGCCCCATCTTCGTCCCCCCTCCCTCTTATGCATCTTAAATTTCCGGTTGAGGTTGAATTTAAAATTTTAGGCAGTGATTCCGTTAACGCTTGAAGAATTGGCTTTCATTATGAACGCTAACGAAACAACATATATATTGTCGCAATAATGGAATAATAAAATCACCAACAAAAGAACATATTTTGCTCTGAATTTTCATTGAGCACTCTCATAAACCCGGTTTTAACTTCCTTCGGATTTATATCCCCTGGATATTTGTAACAAGTTAATTATATATATATATATATATATATATATATATATATATATATATATATATGATCATTTTTTTTATTATATAGGCATAGTTAGAATCCGATCTTAACCTCAGATCATATTTGGAGGGAACCAAATATGATCTGAGGTTAAGATCGGATTCTAACTATGCCTGATGAGATCTCAGTTTATAGTAACTGTTGATCGATAACATCGACATGCCAGTGTCGCAGATTTTGTACATGTCTGTGTAAATAAAAAAAATTATCATATATAAAGCTCTATTTTGATATTGAACACTTTTTATAAACCCGGTTAAAATTCTCTGGATTACCACCCTGTGGATATTTTTTACCTGGATTATTACCATTATATATATATATATATATATATATATATATATATATATATATATATATATATATATATATATACTAGAGAAAGGATTTTGACCCGGAAGTTCTAGTATACTACTAAAACTCTGGATCTAGTGTGTCTGTCCCCGTGCACATTGGATAATGTCATAAATAATAAGGTCACTAAACGATGACGTCATCCATTAAAACAGAAATGTGAAATAACCGTGCACAGTGAATGAGGTCATCTATAAAATCAGATGACGTCATCGTTTTATGACATCATCCATTAAAAAAGAGTTGGGGATAACCGAGCTGACCTCACTAAAGGATGGCGTCATCAATTAAAACAGAAAGATGGGGGATAACCATGCACAGTGGATGACGTCACACAATGATGATGTAACAAGAGAGAGAGAGAGAGAGAGGGGGGTGGAAGAGATCCTTTATGATAGTTTATCTAGACGAACCGTGACCCTAAAGTGGTACAAATACATTGAACATCATAACAGAATAGTTTCACAGATAAGTTAACCATATGGATACATTTACGAGACAACTTCACAAACGTGTGCGTTTCTTTCTCATTAATGTAATAGATCTCTGGTTTAATGGATGATGTCATCCAATAGTGACGTCATTCACTGTATACCGTTTTCCCCTCTCTCTCTCTCTCTCTCTCTCTCTCTCTCTCTCTCTCTATGTTTTAATGGATGACATCATGCCTTTGTGACATCATCCTTTCTGCATGGGTAGAATAAGTTTACAAACAAATAAATAAGCAAGCAAGCAAGATCCACAGAGTCAAGGCGGTTTGTCTAGTAGATGACCCGTGACCTGAGGAATATTTCTGCATATATTTTGCTTGATGAAAATATTAGGTCGTTACAAAAATACTGACCGATTTCAGAAACATACATTTATTCATGATAAAATGTTTCACCTTTCCAATACTCTGTAAATGACGTGAAATAGCACTGCTGCAGTGCTGACAGCAAGTGTCTGAGACATTTCTTTGACACTTTGACATGGATTTTGCTCAACAAATGCTTGCAATTGTTCATTGTCAAGATTACACATCCGTCCCCTGTTTTCTGCATCTTCAAGGCTCATCTACAGAATTTTTGGATGCACCTTCGTACTGTTCGATCGCTTATCGATCCATCGATCCATCGCCTCATGCTCTGTTGATATGGGCAGAAGTTTTGGAGGCATAGTGTCCAAGTTTGAACTCATGCAACATAAGAAGGCGAAAGTCATGTTTTGGTATGTTCATCATTGAGGGCTTTCTATGCTTCAAAAATATTTTCTATCTGAAAAAAAAAGTTACAAATTGTTTACCTGAAATCAAATACAAAATCTGTGTTAAAATGACTTTTTTAAACCCAGCACATAAGGCGGCCATTATTTATGTCACAACCTAATATATGGTGAAAAACCTTAGGGAAACAAACGTTGATCAAACCAGCTTTAGTATAATAATAGATAATACTGTCATTTTCATGGGGACTATGCTCTGCTAGCAACACTGCCAGACAGTTCTGCCTTTTTAAAAAATCATATCTGGATTTTTCAATTCCTGTCTGCATTATTTTTTTTTTTTGCTTTTATTATCTTTTTTTAAAAATTTAATGACGTCTGTTTATTCCAGGCAATGCAGATTCTCTATTCTTTTTTTTTTTTCTTGAAATCTATGGGCGTGTTAAATGGTAAAAACCATAAATCTGCTAATCAAGAAGGAAGAAAACCACATGGAAAAATGCCCATCAAAAAATAATTTCCCTATCATATAGTTTTCAGGATAGTTTTTTATTTTTAATTTTTAGCAAAACCATCCAATCAGGAAAACATTGGCTAAATTGTGCCAAGAATTCCAAATAAAATCTGATGGAAAAATGGTTCTGATGGACAATTTTCTTTCCTTTTATGAGCGGCACAAATTCGGTTCAGATCAACATGGTACTTTAGATTTTAAATTGGGTGGGTGGGTGGTGGGGTTATGATACCCAGACAACCGCTCTCCTGCTTTCGTCAGCCATCTTTTGACTTGTAGGGTTGCTTATCAAGGAAGTCAGTTGCTTTCTGGGAGATATTCGCTGTTTTAAAAAATATTTCAATTTTTTCTGTGTGCCATTTTTCCTGATTTCCAGTTACAGATACGCACTAAATCTTCTATATATTACTAAAACTCTCAAAAAGATGACGTCATCCACTACAACAGGGTGAAGGCATCATGAACAGATCCTTTATGACGTCATAAATACAGAATCCATTGAAACAGAACATAGACAACTCGTGACACTTCGAATCACGGGTCGTCTATGTGGACAATGATTGTACATATATATATATATATATATATATATATATATATATATATATATATATATATATATATATATATATATAGTGCTTCGGTGTATGTTGAAAAGAAATCAATAAAGTGCTCGATTGCAAAAAATGTGAGAGCTAATATACAAATTATTTATTTAAAACTATATGTTACATACTTCAGAGACGTACCATGGTTTCATTGAGATAGGCTGACCTTTTATTTTTGTTAAAAAGGTCGTTAGAGCCCAATTAAAATCATCAACGACTCATGAAATAAAAACAAATCGAAGAATAGAGTTCAAAGATCATCATCTTCCGGTGAGTTCACTTGAGGGACGCTTGAGTGAACTCACCGGAAGACGGTTATCTTTGAACTCAAAACACATTCTATCCCAGCTCCCAGCATGTTAATTAATATTTCCGTTTTTTTTTGTCTCTTCCATTTTCGTGCATCAAATCTGAACTCTTGGCAACTTACATCCTGTCTTCGGACTCTCCGAGCCCATTTTACTATATAACAAACTAGAAGAACTACCCGGCGTTGCCCGGGGTCCTAATTTCTGTAAAATTCATAGATTACAGAAGAAAAATAAAAGTAAAACAAAACAATCTGCATAATATTGTAATTTGAGATGTTTAAATTCATTTTAAGACAAAATCAGAGTAAAAATATTTATGTCGAGTTGAGATTCGAACTCGTAACCTCTGCCTCTAAGTATGATATCCTAACCGATTGAACAGCAAATCAATTTTCTCTCTCTCCCCCTCCCTCTCTCTCTCTCTCTATAAAATGTCGGTTAAAACTAGAAGAGGCGAACTTCTTTTTGTCTCCCTTCCTCCTCTCTCTTTACTTTCTTTTTTTTTGTCCGAAAGAAAGAAGAGAAAGAAAGTGAAAAGGGCAAATAAAAATTTCCTTTCCCTCTTTTCACTTGTGAATCTATAAAGATTTGTCTTATTAATTGTTTTCCCAGTGTCCGTGGGGAAAGTAGTACATCTGAATGAGGGAATTAACACTCCTCTTTCTTGCTGAATAAATATGACTAAACAAAATAAAATATTGATCAGGATTAAATATAAAAAATTGATGAAATCGATTGAAAATAAAAATTTAATTTTTAACAACACAAACCAATGTTTGTCAAAACTGACTGAATAGTTTTAAGCATGTATCTTTTGTTTACAAAGCTATTCAGGTCAAAGAAATAGGGGAAAACTGGCTCTCTTTTATATAACAGATGTTGTTACTTGCTGATTCATACGTTTACATTACTAACATTACTTAGTTCAGATAAATTCTGAAGAGCGTTACCACTGTCGACCAGGCCTGTGTGTACAGTGTGATTATGTATGGAAGTGAAACGTGGCCAGTGAAGGTTGAGGATATGTGTTGCATGGAGAGAAATAATATGAGAATGATACAATGGATGTGTAATGAGAATCTTAAAGCTCTTAGAGCTGATGACATCAGAAGAAGATTAAATCTGGGCAGTATAATGAGAGTTTTAAGGTTAGTAGATGTAGAACAGTTGAAGTAGCAGGGTCAGTTGGCAGGGGAAGGCCAAAGAAAACACGGGAGAAAGTGATAAGGATGGATTTGAGAGAAAGAGAGATAAATAAAGAGTTGGCCAGGGATAGGTCAGTTTTGAAGTCAATTTCTAAAAGCCGTCCAGTAAAACGGACGTTAAACCGCTGCTGCTGCTGCTGCTGATGATGATGATGATGATGAGGAGGAGGAGGAGGAGGAGGAGGATATTACTTTTTAATTGCGAATTGGTCAGGTGATGTGGTTTTACAGATGTAGTTGTTGATAATGGTTATAAGTATCTCCCACTTCTACTTTTATGTGAGCGCTGTCTTTTACAAAGGGAAAATGGAAAAGAAAAAGAAAGTAAAATAAAACGAGTAGAGAAGGAATGGCAGTGGCTTGACATGCCAGTAATCTTCTTTTGTTTTTATCATCTTGCCGAACATTCTAGAAACTATTCTATAAGAAAAGAAGAAAACTGCAAGTTATTGAATGCTAATCTATAGTGTACCGGGGTTACCGTGCTGTTGAAATGCTTTCATTCTAATCAGTCTATTCTGCTTCGCAACACCCTCAACAAATTCCTGAAAACCAGATGACAATGATGATAATGATCACACATTCTCATTTATATGTAACACTGTATTGATTTGAAAACATTGTTGATCTAAACAGTTTTAAACAAAGAAATACATGACGATGACGACGACGACGTAAACTATTTCATTTGTTTTCTTTATTTTCCAATGTCTCTTTCAGGATACAGTACTGGATCTCTTGAAGACGGCCATGATCAAACGAGCGACCGATAGTAAAGGTTTCCTCATTGATGGTTACCCGAGAGAACTTGAACAAGGGAAACGGTTTGAAAATGAGGTAAATGCTTCTGCCTTTATTGAAATATCCATTCAATCAAAAAATGGTGTATATATTTAGTGTCTTTTCTTTTTTTTATTTCTGGGAATATCACAGTGCCGGCCGTATTACTTTAACCTGATGATTAAATGTGTGTGTGTGTGTGTGTGTGTGTGTGTGTGTGTGTGTGTGTGTGTGTGTGTGTGTGTGTGTGTGTGTGTGTGTGTGTACTATGTGCAGATACTAAATTAATTTGAAAAGTTTAAAAAAAAAAGTATTATCTTCCCTGTTGTAGAGGGTGACCCCAGAAAATGCCACCCATAAAATCGTTAATAAAATTCACAATCCTCTCTGCAATCCAAATATATTTGGTAGAAATAAACTTCAGTCTGTGTCTGACTTGTCCACCAAGTTTCGGTCATGATTTTTCAACAGTCTTTGTTTTATCGCCGTTCAATGATAAACAAGGACGCTGTAGTGATGGTCCCATCAGTAAGAGGTATGATCCTGAATGGGTTTCACACTCACCGAACCTTATGACCCCCCCACCCCCATGATTTTCATTTATGGGATTATCTCAAAGATAATGTCTATCAAAACAATAGCTAGACTATTCCTGGACTGATAATAACAGCCAAAATCAAGATAGTGAAAAGAAAGGAGTGTGTAAAAGTTAGTGACAATTTTGCACGTTATATCCAGGCGTGTTTATCATTGAACGGCGATAAAACAAAGCCTGTTGGACGTTCATGACTGAAACTTGGTGGACAAGTCAGACATAACCTGAAGTTTATTTATACCAAATATAATTGGATTGGAAAAAGGATTGTGAATTTTATTAACGATTCCATGGGTTGCATTTGAGAGGGGTCACCCTGTAAAAATAAAAAAATCTATATACTGCATCATAGGAAATTTGGAGAATTCTGGAATGTACCTCACTTTTTTTTTACTTTTGTTCACTCCAAACAAGGCATATTGCCACTGAGGCGTAAGGGGCTACTATGATAGGGGCCAGACTTATAGGAGGGGCCGGTAACCTAGGTGGGAAGTTGGGCAGCAAGATGTTTGTTCACATTAAATTTTAATTTCTGTATATTGGTACAGTCGAAGAAACAGGGATCAACAGGGGGGGGGGGATTCCAAAGGCAAGTGGTCCGAGGAAAGAAGCTATTAGAGTAGAAAATATTCTGGCATCTGAGGACCTCTACAGTGAAGGGGAGGGATTTTGTTTCTATTCGGGTAGGTCAGGATTATTTTCACTATCAAAAATTAGTTCCTGTATTTTAAGTACAGGAACAAATAAGGGTTAAACTAAATTTGTGCCGCATTTGACCTTGTAGAGAGAGGCGCATAATTATTCTGTGAATAAAATTAAGCAGCCTTCTTCATTCTATCCAAACGAAAACAAAATCCCATTGAGAACACTGTTTAATAAACCAACGAGAGATGTTCGTTTTATTATCTTTAACATCTCAAAGTTCTCTGCGATGGGGAAAACTGACGATTGACTAAAGAAAATATTTCTGATGAGCGATGGTGAGTGGGGGCTAGGGGGTAGGCGGGTGTGTAAAATAAGAAGTAATAAAAAAAATTTTTTAAAAAAACGACAGTGGGTGTAATAGATATAAGGTGTTCGACAGATAACTGAAACCCCCTCCATGCAGAAACGAGAGAGAACCTGACCTAATTGGCAGGGGTGGTTATTGGCTGTCAGCCAGCAGCCGTGGAAGCAAGCGAGCGAAGAGCTAGAATGGGCTGTTTGTCAGGGTCTCAAAGATCCTGGAAGAAGCCATCGCCTTAGATAGTTATGTCAGTCTCTTTTTCGGGATAATCAACTCAATGTCATTTGAGACGAGCTTGTGCACTTCTTTCCATTCAGGTATCACACACCGCACAATCTCTATTTATACAAAGTTAGGTATGTGTATATGTTTATATATTTCTATGTATAGGATTCACTTTTAAACTAATTAACCGATCATTATAAATCTTGAAATTGAGTTATAAGGCTTAAAGGGTTCAAATGTGAGCTATATTTAATTTAATTAAGTTGAAGCTCTTTGAAAATTCAGATATATTCGATTTTTGTGACATTTTGATAATAGGTATTAGATACCAATTAATAAACATTCTGCAAATTTCAGTTTCTTTAAAGGGGTTTTAGGGGCATAATATATGCTTAACTTCCTATTTAAAAATTCAAATGTTTCAGATTTGCCTTGAATTTGATTCATAGTCATTAGACACCAATTAAGCAAGATTCCCTGAATTTCAATTTCTTCTTAAGATCCCTTAACCATAAGTCTTAAATTTTAGACATTTTCTAGAATCATGTGATTAATTTTGATCAAAATTGGAATAGGGATTCAAGACATAAGGTTAGGTAGCATATATATCTTGATATTAACCTGTGAAAAGCAGCATAAACGTGTTTGGTGAATTAATTCTATCCGTCCTGGGACGACTATTCTTCTAGTTCTTAAATAATATACACATACATGTACACAACTACACACATTATTCTCTTGCATACGTTCCTCAATGAATGGAGCATCCTGGTAGAGGAAATTATGGTTTCCACTTAGCGTAATGCAATATGGCTAAATAAAAATAATTGAGTTCTCTAGATTACCAGTATCTTAAATTTGTAAACAAATGAAAAAAATTAATTGAAGCAATATAATTTCCTCCACTCCCAGGAGTGAGTTCGTTAGCTCAGATGGTAAGACATCCAACACAACTGGTCATGGTTGGAAGTGATCTGGCGTCCAGGTTTCAAATCTCAAGGTTGATACGCTTGCTACCTCTAACCTTACTGATGAGTCGTGAAATGACGAAACAGCTGTCTGTGGATAACAATATTATATATACATATATATACACCCCACTATAGGTGGAACACTCTAGTAGAGGAAATGATGGTTTCCATTAAGCGTAATGCAATACTTTTACATAGAAAGAATTGAACCCTTTAGGTTATCAATATCATACATTTGTAAACAAATGAAAAAAATCATTGAAGTGATATAATTTCCTCCACTCTTAATAGTGAGTTTGTTAGCTCAGATGGTACGCCATCTGACATCACTGGTCACGGTTGAAAGTGATCTAGCATCCAGGTTTGAATATCAGGGTTAATACGCTTGTTGCATCTAACCACACTGAGGAGTCATAAAACAGCGAAATAGCTGTTTGTGGAATGACTATATTATCTTCAATATATATATAACTCAATTTCTGTGTGTATGTGTGTGCGTGTGTAATGTTTTTGTGTTCCCTATAGAAAGAAAGGTTAAATAATCTACATAAAATCTAAAAATGTATTCTTATGCAAAATTTACCGGAGAAGACATGGAAATGTGCCCGCATATCTAAGTGCACCCCCTTAAAACTTCCCCTACATGTCTTTAGCGGCCCAAAGCCACATGGTAGGCTGCTTACGACATGGAGGGGATCAGTTGATGATGGCCTGATCCTGGCAGCCGACACAAGGGAAATGGCAACAGACAGAGAAAGTTGGAAGTCATTCACGAAACGTCTAACTTCAAGAAGACGAAAAATGAAAATAATAATAATGAAATGGAGGACTTCTTAGCATTTCAATTTTACAAAGCATATATGACTTACTTTTATGTTAGAGACACAAATGCACATTTTAGCTTTGTTATTTGTTCTGACAGAATAGTCAATTAAGTGTGTATTTACATCAAGAAAGTTATAAATGGGAGATTTTAATAATATTGCACTTTTTAATCCTCAATCATCATCTGCGTTTTATTTTTTTGATTTGAAGAAAATGAGTAATGTCTATATTAATTAAATGATAAGACAATGTAAGATTTCCAATAATTAATCTTATATGTAATAAGTGTTTGAATTTAAGTATGCAAATGAAAGCATAATGTAAATAAATTGGAAGATTCGATTAAAAACTATCCCAGTGTATTAGAACGCAACTTTCATTTAGCAATTTTAGCAAATTGAGCAATTTCGTTGGATAACCATCTCTGTTGATTATCCAATAAAAATGAAGTCTAACTTCAAGAATCTGACTGCCTCTGCTGCCACATTTTGCATTACCAACTGGTTGACCGTGTCTCAAAAGCTGTTCACCGCCACGACCTACAGTCTAAAATCTCTCCCATCTGTCTTGTTGCAGCAACGTCTTCGATAAACCATCGAAGACATGATGCAGCTCGTCACTTAGAGGGAGAATTAATTCACAACGTAATTCTCCCTACCTCTCTTCCTGGGTGGCACAAGAATATCACAGGACAGCTGAGGACCTGGAAAACAACCATCATGGAGGACTTGATTGAGCTTTCAGATCTACAGGTGGAATCGCGATTGGGTAGCCGCCTTGTGGACCTTGCTCAGAACTGCCATGCATGGGCCACCATGGTTCAGGATGTAGTACAGACCAGGAAAGAAGCCAGCTGAACTCGACCAGGATGAACGCCATTGCAACAACATTTTTCATATTGTTTTCTGATGAGAGTCATTGAAAGAAATTTCTCAGAACTTTATAAATAATTGTAAAATGTTGCCGTTATTTAATCTATATAATACTTAAACTCTACGGATTTTATATGTTTGATAGACAGAAATAACGTATTCAAGAGTTACCTTTCTTGAGAATGTGATCTCTAAACTGAAGAAGAAGCTATGAGAGATCTGGCACAGTCCTGAGTAGGTCCAATAGAGTGGGTTATTTTTGAGTAGGTGATGACTTTGCATCTGTCGATCTGAGGTATGGTTCTGTGCAACTCTAGGCGGCTCACTCTCCCAGGCTTTACCTTCTTTCTTTGAGAAGTGGTT
Organism: Sepiola atlantica; assembly: GCA_963556195.1. Taxonomy (NCBI): domain Eukaryota; kingdom Metazoa; phylum Mollusca; class Cephalopoda; order Sepiida; family Sepiolidae; genus Sepiola; species Sepiola atlantica. Next base: position 123,385,157 of record OY744520.1, read on the forward strand.
AGTCTATTGCTAATCGCCTAGGTCACCCTACTGGAGAATACCGATGGGGCTGTTCAGGCATTTTTTGTAAGCAAAAGTGTGCTTCTCCTAGTGTGCTGGTCTTTAAAAACCTTACCTGACCTTGTGTCTAACCTCCTGGAAAGAAAAATACCACCTATGAGAGATAACTTGTTCCAGAGTTGGAATTTACTTGCTTCCCACTGTAGCAAGATGTGGGGCAAGGTTGGAAGGTGGAAAAAACCCAGCTCCCTCCGAGGGAGCACTGTGGTCGAGTGCAAAAATAACTAAGAACTGACCCATCAGTATTCCTTAGTAGAGGCGCTTCAGGTGATCAGCAATAAACCACCACCCTACCCAAAGAAGGAGGTAATGCCTGAGATAGTGCACCTCCTAGGACTAGGCTGAACCATACCTCATTCCGACAAAGAAGCATCTGCTGGTTTAAGTCAGACCCTAGGTTGCCAGAATGATGTTAAGGCGAACCTTCATTGGTATTGACTCTGGCAAACCAGCTTGTTCAAAAGTTACCTTCTTTTGATCCAAGATAAAACTGGTGATATAAATAGTTCATTGTTTAAATAACACACCACTCAATAAGTCCCGGGTCTGACTAATAAAACAACAACTTTTAGGCAAAATTCGACTTTATTCCTCAACATAGTCTCCTTCTAGGGCGATACACTGATTTTAACTTCAGTTAGTTTTTTGTAGAACGCTTTGTCTTTGGCCTTAAAATATGCTTCAGTTTCCAATATCACTTCTTCATTGGAGCCAAATCTCTTTCGCTGGAGCATTCGTTTGAGATCTGCAAACAGCCAGTAGTCACTGGGGGTCAGATTCGGAGAATAGGGTGGATGTAGAAGCAATTGGAAGTGCAAGTCTTGTAACTTTGCCATCGTTGCTATCGACTTGTGGCACGGTGCATCTTTTTTCTTCTTTATTTGTGTCCGTTTCTTAGCAATTTGTTCCTTCAAACACACTAATAATGCTATATAATAATCGCTAATGATCGTTCTTCCTTTCTCAAGGTTATCAATGAACAAAATACCTTGCACATCCCAAAATATGGAGGCTAAAACCTTGCCTGCTGATGTTTGCATCTGTGGTCGGTTTTGATGGCTTTCTCTTGTTGCTGTCCACTCAGCTGACTGCCAATTTGACTCCAAAGTGAAGTGGTGGATTAATTTTCATCCATTGTCACATACTGAAACAAAACTTTCTTTTGTTGTGTTAAAAAGTTTGCAAACAATGCTCTGAATCGTCAAAACGTTGTTGTTTTTTATCAATTGTGAGCAAAGGCGGCACCTACTTTGAACACAGCTTTCTCATTGACATGCAAAATAGTTAATACACTGCCTCCTGATATCTTCAACTCCTCTGCTATCTCACACAACTTCAATTTACAATCTGCCAGAAAGATTTTGTGGACTTTTTTGGTGTATTCCTGGACAAGTTCAGAATTTGGTTGACCTAAGCATTCAGCATCACTTGTGTCTGTACAACTGTGCTTAAAGTCTGTATACCACCACTTAACTATTGTTTCCGACAGAGCAGAATCCTAATAATACTTATCAAGCCATTGCTTTGCTTGAATAGTTTTTTTTATCATCAGAAAGCAATGCTTTATCAACACACGAAATTCACATTTTTCCATTATTTTGAATATTTGTATGTGTTCACTGCACAGTTCGTGATTGTCAGCTTGTTGTCTTTGTCCGAATTCGGTGCTTGATTTGAACACTGGCCGTAGTGTCAACTATATCGTCTCAGTCACTGTTGTAGCAAAAGAATTTTCCTTCCAAACAAAATCACAACTCAAGCTTAAAACAAGTAACGAGTTTTTATTTTAAGAAGTTAATATAATATTTGTTTTCTCTATCGAATGACAGACCTATAATCAGAATAACAGAACAAAACGACAGCCTGAAATACTGAGTTAAAAAGCCCATCTCCCTCTGCCTGTTTTTTTTTTTTCGAGTGTATATATAGATATCACTGTTATTTGGAATAGGCCACATAGCAAGTTCACTTGAGAATGATCGGCTGTTTAATCACTGGACATAAAAACTGAGTGACCAGAGGCTTATAGAAGCTGAAGTAGACATAATTTCTGTGTGCTCTCAAGTGACTCACTTTCTCAGCATGGGAGCTCATTTTTAAGAGGTGATTACTTTTTTAAAAATGGCATCCCATTTTCCCCATCACAGGCCTGTCATTTGTGACACACATTCAGTGCATCATTGCTGAACATATGTTGCATAGCCCCTTGCTTGGGCCGCGGTGGTACTCGTTTCGTATACTCGTCCCTGAAAGGGCCGTGGCAGTTCACATTTAATACTCGTCATTTTTAAAACATCATAAATCACATAGTTCATATATTGTTTGCATACCTTTAGATTTCTCCCTCACCGTGTAGAGGGTCGCCGTCTCGATGTCGTCTAGTGGTTGAATTCTTTCTTTTTTCTTTCCTGCCGTGAACCACGCAGTCTGCAACAAAAGCTTCCTGACCGACTCACCAAACAACAATCTTTTTAACTTTCAATTCTTTTTATTACAAGCGTTAGTTATTTATCGGCTTGGAGACATTCACTACGTCGAGAGAGAGAGAGAGAGAGAGAGAGAGAGAGCAAATCACTACTTTATCGTAGTTACTTAACAATTATTTCTTTAACCATTCATGGAGGGGGGGAGGATATCTCTCGCCTGTATTTTCTTAGGGAAATATTTCCCTTATCTGTTGTAGTTTACATGGTAACAATCACGTCTCATCGGTTCGCCTCCAAAACCCAGACTAGCCAAACTCGCTTCTCACGAAGAACCAGTGACGTCACGGATCCCTCTGTTTCCCACGCCACAGAGCCTCTCACAGGTGCACACCGACCCTTGATCTGGTGTCTCGTCACGCGGTGACCTTGTCACGTCTGTGATTTCCGACCGTGAGAACAGGCCCTATTCTGTACTCGGCTGCTGGGTCCACCCCGCATTAATTCGCGCAAGTCAAACCAACGATTTCTAACAGATACGTCCATTCCCATAGGGCCATTATCCAACAGATACATCGCAATGCATTCTCATACTTATATAAAAGTATGTCTGAATTTTTTATGAATTTATCTCACTCATTTTTTTTTAAAAATGGTTTTGTTTTTTTTCCCTCCAGGTAGCTGCTTGTAAATTTGTCCTTTATTTCGATGTGACTGATGACACAATGAAATCACGGCTGTTGGGCCGAGCGCTCACCAGTGGAAGGGTCGATGATAATGAGGAGACAATCATGAAGAGGCTGAAGACGTTTCACGACCACACCTCACCGGTTATGGACTATTATGCCAAACAGAAGAAATTGCAAACTGTAAGTATTATCTCAAACTTTGACACACTTTTAGGAGTTTAAGGATCGAAAGTAACGGCCCATGTGACATAAAGAAGGAGGTTTGAGAGGTGTACGAGTATCCAATTGGTTGAGCTGAGTTGGGTCACATGTTAGGAGAAAGAAAAGGGATTGTTTTAAATAGAGATTTAAGTACAGAGTCATTCCCGCAAAATTCCACCCATGGAATAGCAGAGGCCCCAAAGGGCCTTATTACAGCACCACTGCCTGCCACTAACGACTACAGGATGACTCCCCAAAAATGTGTTACCCATGGAAGCATTAATAAAATCCTTTCTTCAATTCAACCATACTTGGTACAAATAAACTTCAGTCGATGCCAGACTTGTCCACCAAGTTTCAATTATGAATATCCAACAGTCATTTTTATTACTGTTGAATGATATGCTCCAAATGGGCACCTCTACATTACAAATAGGGTTGTGGAGTCGAAAAGTATAAGGTCCAACTCCGACTAACTTTGACTCCTAGAATTCCAAATATCCAACTCTGACACTGATTCCTTATTTCAAAGTCTTCCAATATTTAGACTCTCTGTTGATTCTTTGGAGATTAAAAAATCCGACTCTGATTCCAACTCCTAACAGTCTTACAGCTTTGAATATCACTCCAACTCTTTTCAAAACCTTCGATTCCCTGTGACTCCAACTCCGCAACCCTGGTTGCAAGCATATCTGGATACAATGTACAAAATTGTCAATAACTGTGACACACCTCTATCTCGGCACTGAAGGGTTAGAGTAAGAAGGACTCTGTTACCCGAAGCATTCAAGTCTAAGAATGTTTCATGGGCCTTGAATTTGTGGACTCACCTGTACATGAGATTTTTGTCTGGATTTTCTCTTGAAGTGAGCTTGCATAGTCACCATTGATTTTATTTTTTCTTAAACTGTCTCAGGCATTTTTGAAACTATTCTACTTTAATCTTCCTTGCAATGATTTTTTTTCGTAAACTTGAAATATTAAAGCAATTGCTCAATTATTAAAGATTATATGGACGTTTTCATGGGTGGCATTTATTTGGGGGGGGGCACTCTGTACTTATATTATGGTGATACAATCATAATACCTATTCAGTTATGAGCTCTAGTTGCATGGTTGCCTGGCCTGATATAAGTATCACCATAATTCAGAATCAAAAAGCATTTCAAAAGATAACGATGTAATTGCAAATTGATCAATTCAAACCGGCTAAAGACTCAGATTCGTTTTGGTAGCCAGTTCCAAGTGTTTCGTCATTAAGTAGTTTTCATTGCTGTTTCAGTTCTCTTTAGCCTTTTGCATCTCTTCAGTTGAATTCATCCTTTTTTCCAGGTTAAAGCTGAGTGTAGCCCCCAGGATGTGTTCGGTCAAGTGGAGAAAATATTCAAGACATGCTGCCCAGACTTAAGTATGATTTCATTCCATTGTTGCCCAAATAGTATTCCATGGTGGCATATCCCTCCTCCTCTCTCTCTCTCTCTCTCTCTCTCTCTCTCTCTCGACTAAAATGTATCTATCAATTCAATTTTTATCTACTACGTAACTTATATCATTATTTTCATTAACACGCTTTGTTTTATTAATTTTTAAACACTTTTTAACATTGATTTCTTTAATTTTATAAAATACTAGCCGGCATTGCCCGGGATGCAGTGAAATCATTTTAGTTTATAATTCTTATTTGTTTGCACATTTTTTAAACTCATACAGAAAAAGAAATAAAATTTTAGTTGTAAGGGAGACAACACTTTTTATATTTTTCAATAAATAATATGAATTAATCCCCTTGCTGGTTTGAAATTTTCGGTCATAATTGAAAAATGTTTCCATATTACTGGTTGTTTGGGCATGATTTCATACTTTTTAAAAAATAAACTGTAACCAAGTATGTTATTATAGTGTCAATAACATGGCACGACAAATAAAGTCAAAATGAAAGTTTGATATTTATTTACTCCTTCGCTAGGAGTTAGGCACAAGGCCAGTTTTATCTTACTCCCACAAGTAAGATATGACCACAGCTTGGGTCGAGTAAGTGGGGTTAAAAGCCAGCGCTCGAGAGGTGAGCACTCTGGCCATTTAAAAATTGCTTGGGCAGCCCCGTCGGCATTCCCCGGTAGGGGCGCCTCAGACAATAAGCAATAAACTTACTCCTCCCCAAAGAGGGGAGGCTAAGCCTGGGAGGGTGGACCTCCTAGAACTGCACAGGACAGGCGTGCAGTATCCATCGGAACAGATACTACACTTTGATCTTAGCCAAAAAAGTTTGATATATCAGTTTAAATGCTATCCAGGTCCAACTTTTAAAATCTCACAATATAACTTTATATGTTAGATTAAAATCCTTATAATAATGAAATCATCATATACGGTGCTCATGTGTACTACAACCTATCAAAAGTGCATGTAAAGTACATACTGATAATGTACAATTGTCAGGGAAATGAACAGTGTATGAGCCATGATATTCAAGTGTGCATGTGTATAGGGGGGAGCAGGTGTAGTTTTGCCGAATTTCAGGAAACATGAGAATTTTAAAGGATGCAGGCATCAAATCTAGCAAACGAGATGGCCACTCAAGCAGTCCACACCTGCCAATCCATCGACCAAGTAGTTCACCATCCAGTCATTCCCGTACAAGCACAGCATAATGGGCTGGTGTAGAGATCTTCTGCTCTGTCCTGCTGTTGTAATTACGGCAAAAGCTGCTCTTGTAGTATCGGCAGATAACTTTGCACAGTTAATATATAATTACTTACAGGACCGGTGGGAGGGCTCTCCTAAAAAGTGTGTGTGTGTGGGGGGGGGGGCGGTTAAACACATGCATATATAACTTCATTATTGATGACTGTAAAGTGGGGGGGGCCAAGTAAAAAAGTGGGGGGCGGGGCTTGAGCCCTGCCCCTCCCCCCCCGATGCCGCCGTCCATGACTGACCCTGTATAATATCAATACTAATATAAGAGAAGTTTGTCTGTCTGTCTGTCTGTTTTGATGTCTGCTAACTACTTTTAGGTTATTAGACCTGTGAACTTGAAATTTGATAGGAATAATTCCCTGCTTTGTTAGGATTTAAAGTTTCTGGTTTTGAAAAAAAGTAATTTATTTTTATTTTTATTTTAGAATGCTGTCTAGATGAAAGCAAAATTCTTTTTGTTGTTGGTAAGTATTTTTCAATAAATTATTTTAATCATCGGCAAAATAAGATCATTGCTTTCTTGTGTTGTTCCTATTTACTTTCCTCCCCGCGAGGGCAGAGTTAGACACAAGGTCGGTTTTAAATGTGGGGTAAATCTAGCTCCCAAAAAAGGGAACTTTGGATTGAAACAACAATAAAAATTGCATGTTGATTTCATGCTGAGTGGCAAAGGGAAGCACTTTGAGAATGTGTTCTAAAATTCTGTAAACCTTAATTTTTTTTATTCAGCTCCCCTCCTCCCTCCAAAAAAAATGCAACCCACTCCCAAAAGTGGAGACGGAAACAAACGGAATATCAACAAAATTGACCAGGATTTTTTTTCATTTATGTCTTGATTTGATCAAACAATTGTAGAAACAGAAAAAAAATATTTCAAAATAGAAATGATCATAACGATGATGTCAAATTAATCGAAGTAATCAACATGTTTTTTTGAAGAAGGTGTAAAAAATAGGGAAGAGGCAACATTTGTTTTCTTAGATGAAAAATGCATTTTCTCAAATTAAATTGCATGTAAAACAAAAATCAATAAAAGAGAAAAAAGAGAGAAAACTTACATGCCGACATCACAAACAATGTCCTGACAATCTCGGTCAACCATAATTTTGGCCAAAACCTCCAAGGAATGACGACACGTGTCCACTTCTAAACAATGGTCAGCACCACCATAACTGCTAATAAAAGAAAAACAAATTAAAAAGGATGCATACATTAATAGTAGCTAAGCTAAAATTAGATAATAAAACAAAGTGTATAACTATGGCGGAACTATTTATTACACTAAAAGACCACAAAGAAAACTTAGTAAATAAACTGTCTTGCAAATTATTAAAACCTACAAGAACCAATACAGGGAAAATAAGCAAACAAATTCTTAGGTAGAAAGTATTTCTACCTAAGAAGATAAAATAGACATATTAAAGGGCGATAACTTATCAGTGTTTTTCCCTTGCAAAATTGGAGAGTAACGTTCCCTTGGCTTCCAAGAGAAACTGACATTTTCTAAAGATGTATGTCGTTATTAGCTCCCACAATAACTGTTCAATTAATTAGTAAATCCTCTTCTTCCAATTGTAAAAAGTAAATAAATAATTCATTCTTGACCATACTAAGTTTCCTCATTGAAATTCTTTCTCATATTTTTGTTTATTAACTCACATTCACATATTCAAATTTATACTCACTCAATAACCGACACGGTCACTTCACAAATATTTTTTTAAAATAAACATAAAATCAAGAAATATATTGAACTTGAATTAATGGAAAAACACCAATGCTACAATAAAATGGTTTAACAACATAAGTAATAAGAGAAATTGAACATTTATGCAATATCTACCTATATAAAGTTCAGTCTGTTTATATGTACAGGATTCACTCCTAAACTAATTAACCGATCATTATGAATTTTGAAACACAGCTGCTAGGTGTATGTAGGCTATATTAAGTTTAATTTAGTCTTATGCAAAGGGGGTACATTTGTGAAAATTCAGATACCTCAGATTGTTGTAAAATTTTAACAATAGATATTAGACATCAATTAATAACTAGTCCCCAAATTTCAGGGTTTTTTGGAGTATTTTAAAAGGGTTTTCAGGCGGCATAATAATCTTTTAATTCAATATAAAGAATCATTACCCTTCTATCAAAGAATGTACACTCGATAATGCATTAGAATTCGCTAAGCAATATATAGATATTACTTTTGCCGACAGACAAATAATAAAAGAGCGGAGAAAATCTATGTTGTTTCATAGAATTTACATATGCATAAAAAAAGACCAAATCGTAAACTTTGATGAGTGTAAGTCTGACCAGTGACTTGATCTAAGTGTCACGTATGCGATTTCTCATGGTTACCATTTTAATCAGCTAAATTTTCCGGGTTCAATCCTAACTATTTCCAGCATATTTTTGTTTTCTTTTTTCCTACATTTTTTTAAAAACTATTTTCACTAAAACTCTCTATCGGCTCCAGCACAAAGTGCCATATACTGAATTATTTCCCTTTACTTGAATTTTTGTTGTAAATGTAAAACACTACGCATGCACCTGCAAACACAACATCTCGCAACACTTTCTTTCTCGGAAACAAATATTGTCAGTTACGTTAATTGTCCTTTTTCTTTTCTTTATGTTTGTGGCGTCTTAAACAAATTTTACAGGGCTTGCAACAAGATTGAAAGGAACGCAAATGATTGGACAATTCTATAAAAGGGAAAACCAGCTGACACAAGATCATTAATCGTATCAGCAATTCACACAGACAACAGATGTGTCATAATATGTAAGATTGCTGCACAACTCTATTCTCATATAGAAGATGCTGAAAAGAGATAGAATATTCCAATGTGTATACAAAATAAATACTTCCACAGCTGACACACGACTTAGAAGTAGAAAAAGGGGGAAGATATTCTCTGATCAGTTCGAAAAGTGTCCAAAGCTTATGAGGGGCAGCAACAGCTGCTAATATTGTTTTTAAGTATCAACTCTTGGTAAGACACAATCTTCAATCCACAGTTTCTTTCAGCCAACCACAGCTGCAATAATATTCACCTTGTAATTTCATGCATAATATAAAAACCCAAACACATAGCTTTCTTAGAGTATTCATACTGGAACAGAATGCGCCACATATGTGAATTAATGAATTGTTAATCCATGTGAGTGACCTCCCCTGAATACTCTCCCTGACGATGAGGCAGTTTCCATCCGGAAGTTTTGAGGCTGCCATTACTGTTCACAATGTAGGGGAACACAAATACAATATTCTGTCTTTATCCATTATTGAAGTCCATTATTTATGTGTTGACATTCTTTTTGTTACATATTAACATTCAATTTTTCTGTATTAACATTGGTAGCAGAGCTAAACGTTGCTATGACTTTAAAATCGTCTAGCTACAACCACTTAAATAATTTTCCTTTTTTCCTATGTGTACCTAAAACTAAACGAAACTTCCATGAGCAAAGTTTCTTTCCAAGAAAACTGTCTGTGGAACACAATAGCATTCCCAGCTGATTACATGGTCGTTTTCAAGTCCAGTGTTAGCAAATTCTTGTTAGGCCGTTATCTTAAATAATCAAATTCTGTCCAGTTTCAACCATCGTCACCAATCCTTAAGGTGCTTGTCTCATCGTCCATCTGACAAACTCATTAACCCTTATCCTCGAGTGGCTTGGTGGCCTTGATGAACAGTGACCCATTAGTACATAAAAAAGTACATTTCAATGCTCCTCTTAGTTAAAGACAAATACAGCATGTGGAATAAAGGAATCCAAATTTGCAAAATGGCCACGTCACTCAATAAAACGATACGTGTCACCCCATGGTGTTTTTTAGAAAAAGGTGGTATAAATAATCTCTGCTCAGCTTGCAAAGTGTTCAAAGCAAATAAAGATATAATATATATAATTAAGTCTATGCCTGACTTGCCCACTATGTTTCAGTCAGGAATCTCCAACAGTTTTTGTATTCATTGGACGGCGATAAACCAGAAACTGTCAGAAATTCATGACTGATACTTGGTGGAAAAGTCCGGCATAGACTGAAGCTTATTTGTACCAAATATGGTTGGATTGCAGAAAGCATTGTGAATTTTGCGAACCCTTGCATGGGTGGCATTTATTTTAGGTCATCCTGTACATGCATTTTTGAAAACCTTTATATTATATTTCACAAATATGTTAAAGCAAGATGGATGGCAAGCATTAAAACGTTTTCTCCTTAGTTTGAGATATCCTCTATGTAGTTTTATGTCTTTTTAAATCTAATGAAACATTGAAGCAAATCACTTAAGATGCAGACAATAAATCTAAATTACGAATCTGTGAAAAAATGGCTTTAAGAGAGGGATTGGTTATCTGCAAGATGCATGTAACCATCAAGGGCTTCTAGAGAGGCCTGCCGATTCTCTACAGAAAATATTTGGTAAAATTGACATGTCTTTGTTGGAATGTACTAAAACAATGGCGTTCCTCAGTCTTATTTGACATATTCGTCTCTGATTAGGGTCGGCCAAAAATGAGATTGTGTGTACCCGTTAGAATAATCTTTATCATAATTATATTCTCTGTCTCTCTGTCTCTCTGTCTCTCTGTCTCCCCCTCTCTCTCTCTCTCTCTCTCTCTCTAATATGGTTGGATTGCAGAAAGGATTGTGAATTTTATAAACGATTCCATGGGTGGCATTTTTGGAAGGTAACCCCATAAGAACTTTTTTCCATAAAATTAAAAAAAAAATTTTGTCTTGCAGGTGGTCCTGGAAGTGGGAAGGGAACGATCTGCGCCAAATTAGTGCAGTTGTACGGCTTCTGTCATTTGTCTTCGGGCGATTTATTGCGAGAAGAAGTTGCATCGGGAACGGCTCGAGGCCAAGAGCTTAATGCAATTATGCAGAAAGGGGATCTTGTTCCATTGGTAAGGCTCAAATATCTATTTCGGTAATCATTGCTATTAGCGACATGAATTATTTTAACGGAAATACCGTTGGGAAATTAGTCAAAAACGATTTATTTTGCTTTACTTATGCATTTGTGACCTTTTTGCGTTAAAAGAATTTTCATATTTAATATTTAAAATAACTTATATTTACGGCAAATTGAATTGCTTAAAATTTCTTTTAAATTATTTGTGACTGAGTAAAATAATTTGCATCAGCCATGTTGATATGGACAGGAAGTAAGTACATAACCGGACCGGAAGGGAGTAAATTAGGCGTAGGTTCTTTCAAAGTATTCGCCCCTTGATTGGTCCTTTTCGCTTTCCTTCTCTCCTTTCTTTTGTCACCTTTGGCTGACCTCCATTCGACTCTAAAAATAGAGAGAGAGAGGGGAGAGAGAAAGAGAGAGAGAAAGAAGAAAAAGGCAGTCTGGTTTTGGTATTTAATAGCATCAACATTGTGTACTTGCCTCTGAGGGTCGGTCGGCTACACCGCCGTACTAAATGACGATTCGTGAATTCGAACCTAATTATTTTTACTCTGATTTTGTCCCCAAATAAATTCAAGCATTTTAAATAACAATATTAAGCAGACTGTTTAGTTCTACTTTGATTTTTTTCTGTAATCTACATAATTTACAGAAATTAGGACCGACCCTCCTGGGCGCCGCCACGTAGCCCTGCTTGTATATATATATATATATTTTTACTTTTTATAGTAGTATTCAAATATGTCTGACTGAATGTGAATTTTTATTAATTTTTAAAGTCCAAAACAAAACCAAAGTTAAACGTGGCTTCTATTTTGTAATCTCACCCATTATTGGTTTGTACTGACTAAGCCTGTATTTTCTTTTGCTTTCAGGAAGTTGTTTTGCAACTGTTGAAAGAAACAATGATTAAAAAAGCTGGCCATGCTAAATGTTTTTTGATTGATGGTTACCCACGGGAACTTCAGCAGGGAAAACAGTTTGAAAGTGAGGTAAAACAAAAAAACAAATTGTTTTTTCATTGAAAATTTTCGATCCACTACATGGTCAACATCAAAATCGTTTTGCCTTGATAAAGTCTTTGTGTTTTTTGTGTTCTGTTGACTACTACTACAACTACTACTACAACCTCTGGTTTTGGTATTCCAGGTGCTATGAAAGTCCCAGACCATGGGATTGGCAACAGCAAGCAATGTTTCACGCCTGCTCGCCATACAAAAGGGTTGATATCAGTCATGGTGCATGCAATCAAATCATTTCCTATGCACTCAAGCAAAGTCTTCCTCGCTCTACCAAACTTCCTCGTGCCCGAGATATCCAAACATGTTATGGAGTTGATGTAAAAAGTGGTACACTGTACATGGCCAAACCACTTGAGACGCCAAGCACTTAAGGCATCCGTAATTCCACCAATACCAAGGTTTGTGATGATGCACAGGTGAAGGAATCCTTTCCTTCAGTTTAATGCTTCAGACTGGGAAATGTTTATACATTATCCGGTGTGCTGTGGAGGTCACTCAGGGTCGTATCCTAAGTATCACGGCACCAAATGTAGTCAGATGCTACAAAGGACGCTGTGTTTATAAGATACGCAGAACTTAGGAGTTTATGTAACTCAAGTTTCCAATTGAGTTAAGTCAACTCTTAAGTTCTGTGTATCTTATAAATAAGTTACCTTACGTTTTGTCACCTTACGAATTTGTGTCAGATGGTTGGACATAAAATCCCTGACGTTTCTTGAACATTTTGTCATAGATTTTGTTCAATAATTGCTTTCAAACGTTCAGTATCGATAGTGCATGCTCATCCTCTATCTTCATCATGGGAAAGCATTATTACCAAGGAAATAATAAAAAGATTAAAAACAAAAAGGAATATCACCAGTGGTTGTAATAGTATTTCAGCTTGAGAGAGAGAAAGAGAGAGAGAGAGAGAGAGAGAGAGAGAGAGAGAGAGAGAGAGAGAGAAGATATAGCGAGAAAAAAGAGAATAATTTTTGATTGTGTCTTTTAAAATTTTTTTGTAGTTAACTGGTTTTTCAAATTCACTGATTCAAAGAATTTAACCCGACCTAACATGTCACTTTTATTTTCTAGTACTCAATATATGTGATAGTGTGACAGAATAACATATGTAGAGTAGATAGTATAAATGTAGAAGAAAGGATAATAGACGACATATAGAACAAGAGCGAGAGATCAAACAACATACAGTGAGAGATATGATAGAAAGTTTGCAATTGCAAATAACGGCTAATTAGAACAATTAAAATGGAAGTTTTGTTTTCAAACATAACTCCATCCCAAAACTAAGGAATATATTAGTATGCATGGGCGTTATTAAAATATACAGAAAAAAGCCTTAGGAAAACAAACGTTGATTAACTTAGCTTTAGTATGCTAATAGATATATGATAGTGTTTTCAAAATAGAAGGATTTCAGATAGATACAAGATGAACTTTACTTTATTGATAATTTTGAATTTGCATTGATTACTGAATCTAAGAAACATTAATTTTTTTGTTATGTTGGTTAAAAAACGTGCACACCTATTAACAGATACGCACAAACAATAAAATCACTTAAAATAATCGCTATTTTTGTTATTAGAATTAATATTTGTAAAATTCTTTTTTAGCCATAATTTACTTAAATTCCAATTGTACCGTTTTCTAGAAATCACATTAATTTTTTTTTCTAGCATAAGCAGGTATATTTTTTTGTTTTATTATCTCTATGGTTCAGTGCACCATTTATAATTGTATGATGGGCCATTGTTGATGTATGTGCCATAGGTTGGCCATCCCTTGTTTAAAACAGGAATCGTGATAAAATTCTGGTCTCTTTTCTATTTGTAGGTTGCCACATGCACAAACGTGTTATATTTCACGGTTCCTGATGATATTATGGTCAGCCGATTGCTTGAACGAGGTAAAACCAGCGGCCGCATTGACGATAATGAAGAAACTATCAAAAAGAGGCTCCAAACTTTCCACGATATTACAAAACCAGTTATTGATTATTACGAAGAAAAGAAAAAACTTGTGACGGTGAGAAACCATTTTTTAACTCTTCTTTACTCCATTTAATCTGAGCATCTTTGAAAAGTAGCCAAGGCAATACCCATGACAGGCCTGGGCGGGCATGATTATCATAATGAAATAAATACTTATTTATTTATTTTTCACTGTTGAGTCACCACTTATCAAGGCCAATAGCAACTCAAGAATAAGAGTTAATAAGATGGAATGATAGTCAGCCGAAATTAATCAATGCCATGAACTAAGTTTGACTACTTATGGGACGGTTTATGATAAGTATTTGAAGACGACTATGTTGTAATCTACAGGGAAGCAGTTATGTGGTAATGTGTTCCACAGACGAGAAGCCTTTGCAAAGAAACTCTCTGTCCATGGAAATTTCACCTGACCATAGAAGAGGAAGAAGGGAAAGTCTTTTCCCGTTGTGGTAGGAAGACGATTTCTTACAAGGAGGAACCAGAGATTGAAGCTCAGTCGAGCAACTTCCATGAAAATAACGATACACAGCAAAATTAGGTAACAATCTACAGGTGCACTTCTAGCGTTAAAGTGTAGAGAAATTAACGCAAATTAAATAAATTTACAACGTAATTCATGCAGATAAATTATATACGTTTTATTTATAAAACATCAGAAAGTATGGAGGATTTTAAAGTTTGTACGACGGTGAAGTGAGTCCAGAAATATTTCAATGAAATCAGTCAGTCCCCCCTCTCTACATGGGTGCTCGATAGCTTCAGTAACAAAAGTCACATACATAAATCTTTTCACTTAATGATTTTTGCCATGTATTGGTCTATGTTGTTAAAAAACAAAATTTTAGTTTTTAACATGATGATTCACCCCAAACAAGGCAGGCCGCCACTGTAAACTGAGAAAAAAGAAAAGGGGAGAAGGTTTGAGGGTTCAGCTTAAATTGGGATCTGAGCAGCGAGATGTCTGTTTACATTAGTTTTAAATTTCTGCATGTCAGTACTGTCGGGGAAACAGGGGGCATGGAGGGAGTTCCAGAGGCCAGCAGCACGAGGAAAGAAGCTATTTGAGTAGAATGCTCTCCGGCATCTGGGGACCTCCACAGTGAATGGATGGGATTTAGTAGAATGTCAAGTTAGTCTAGTGAATTTACGTCAAGGGGGCACCAGAGTAGCCAACTCATCGGAGCATAATCCATTGAAGTATTTGTAAAACAAACATAAGGATGCTACATTGCGGCGATGGGACAGGGACTGGAGCTTAACTGACAGTGAGGGACATATTAGGTTGGCGACTCTTTTTTGGACTTTGTCAACGAGGGAGAGACTAGTAGATGATGCACCAGCCCAGATGTGGCAACAATACTCCATGCATGGGCGAATGGTGGCTTTGTAGAGATACAGGATAATGTCAGGTGTAAGGAGTTTACTAGCACGGTAGAGGGAGCCAACCTTCTTTGCGGCAGCCTTGGCAATGTCTTCAATGTATGTGTTCCAATTCATGTTACCTGTGAAGGTTAGGCCGAGGAGTTTGAATGATGAACTCTCAGGTAGGGTGTTATTTGCCATGACAATCGGTGGTTGGAGAGGCTTCTTGTAGTTATTGAAGGAAAGGAGCTTTGTCTTTGCGGCATTAAAAGTTACCAACCATTTATGGCCCCAATCCACTACAGCCTGGAGGTCATTTTCTAAAGATTTAGCCATTGCCTCAGATATGATCGCGTCTGTTTTGCCAACATGGCGAGAGTAAAGCATGGTGTCGTTAGCAAATAAACCAATCTCAGACACTATGTCATCAGGGAGATCGTTTATATAGATCAGGAACAACAAATGGCCCACGAATAGATCCCTGGGGTACACCAGCATTTATGTCATGTTGCTTAGATGAACGGCCATCGAGAACAACCTGGATTCTTCTTTTGTTTAGGAAGGATCTAATTATATTAAGTAATTGCCCAGTAATACCGTATGAGCGTATTTTCAGGAGAAGCCCTTTATGCCATACCTTGCCTGTATTGTTCGATTTTAATATTTAGCCCTGCTCAATATCTAAGAAAAGTTTTTTTTATTAACAAAAGCCACGTACATAAATCTGTTCAGTTAATGATTTCTGTCACATATTGGTTTATGTTGTTAGAAAACAAACTTTAAGTTTAGCTCGTTTTTTTATTTTAATATTTAGTCCTGCTTGATATTTAAGAAAAGTTTTTATTCACAAAAGCCACATATAGAAATCTTTTCACTTGGTGCTTTTAGCCACATGTTGGTCTATGTTGTGTGACGAACAGGAAAAAAAAAATGATTTAATGAAAAAAAGGACAATTAAGAAAAAGAAAACATGATTGTGTGCGCAGATAAGTGAACTTTAAAATGATTGACATTTGTTTTGCAGACGATGCTTGAAGTCACTGGGAATTATTATGTTTGTTTCGTTGTAACATTAAATGTATTGGTTCATTTTTTGATCATTGCCTTGTGTCTACATTTCTTTTGCCTATTGTCTCATCATGTGTGTTCTTCATGTTCTTTTTAAATATCGTCATAGAATTGGGAAATTTCCCTTTCGAGCCAAACTTTCTGGTAAAATATAAATATTAATGTGGAATGTCTGGATGATAATACGAAAATAACGTTATTCTTATTCGAGTCGTAACAGTTGTTAGAAAGCAAAATTTTAGTTTTGCTCGCTTTCTTTGGTTTTAATATTTAGTCCTGCTTGATATTTTTTTATTAAAATAGTTATGCATTGTCACTCATGTGCACTCTTCTGTAGCATCGTTATTATTATTCGGTATTTCTATTTTGCGATTTTTCCTTTAATACTCTATATGCTCCCTCTCACTATGTGTTTTCTTTCTGATACACGTTTTCATTGGATATTCCACATAGTTTTTCCTATATTTTTGACTAATCACTGCGTTCAGTAATCTCGCTTACCAAATGATAAGATTAACAGAATTACAATTAGCAAACACACTTTGCCTCGTGTCACTCTTTTAAACCTTCAGCCAATAATATTTCCCACATGTGAACATCTTGGAGAAAATACTTTCCTTGTGAAAAGACCCTTCCACTGTGTCACCCATTGGTTTTTGCCTATATTTATTCTATCACATTAAAATAAACATATTACATTATTATAATCAGCAATTCTGTGTTTCTCTGTCCGTTGGTTATTCTAGAATACCAAATTTACGTAATGTTAGTTACATAAATAATAACCTTACCAAGTTCTACTTTTTAAAGAAA
>OY744520.1:123409925-123672425 GCA_963556195.1 Sepiola atlantica
AGCTTAAGTGTTGCATAGTCTTTAATTTCTCGTACCGTTTCTTCTTCTTCCTCGTGGAGGGGCGCCTTCTCAATATCGTCTAATGGTGAAGTTTCTTTCTTCGTTTCTGTACTGCCATAAATATCGCCGCCTGCTGTGTCTGCAACAAAACCTTCATAATTCGATTCACGAGACAAACAATCTTTTAAATGTTGATTCTGTTTTATTTCAGGCGTCAGTTACTGTCGCCGCTGGAGATGTTTCACTAACGTTAACGGAGAGACCAAATTAATTCCTAGCTTAAGTCCTTAGCCATTCGAGGAGGGGGGGGGAAGAAGGAATCTCATGCCTGTATTCTCTTAGGGAATTTAATTCCCTTAATCATTTGAAGACTACATAGAGAAATCGTCTGTTCGGCTTGCTTCCACTAACCAGACTGACAAAACTCTGTTTCCCACGCAAAAACCCGTGACGTCACAGAACCCCTATGCACAGGTGCACCTTGACCCTTGACCTGAGGTCTCGTCAATGCGGTGGTCCTGTCAACGCCTGTGAGCTCCGGCTGTGAGAACAGCTTTATTTTGCACTCGGTTGTACGGGTTCACTCACATTAAATCGCACAAATCAAACCAAACGATCTCTCACTCATACGTCCACTTTAATATGCGTCCGGCCTCACAGGGCCATTATCCAACATAAGGAGTCTTAAGAAGAAATTTAAATTCAGGGAATCTTGCTTAATTGATATCTAATGACTATGGATCTAATTGAATGCAAATCTGATATAATCGAATTTTCGAATATGAAGCTGGTATAGTTTACGATTGTAAACTAATTGTAATCTTATAGGAATTTGGTAATCTTAATACCGTAGGACCAATGGAAGAGTTATGGTACATTGTATACCAGTTAAGGTTGGAAGATTTTATATTTAGTTACCCATTTGCTCATTTTATAATACATTTCTTTGAAAAGACCATAAGACATCACCCTAGAGATATTAGAATATTGGTTTTGTAATTTGTATATTTTTCACTTAAACTTCAATAGATCCCTAAAACTCTATTTTTTCATGATGCTTAATACCATGTAGTTTCGTATTTCTATACTTTGAAATGATTCTCTCTCCAATTTAACTGTAAATTCTATATCTTATATAATGATTATTATTTATAAATTAATTGAGGAATTTTTTATAAATTGTTTTTGTTAACTTTCAACCAAGTTAACTATTAACTCTTCTGGCAGTTTTTTATAGGGCAGTGTTGTGCGTATTTTCTCATAGCTTTTACTTCATAAAACAAGATGGCTGCTCTTTCTGGGTAGTAATTTCTAAATCTCTCTTTGAATGGAGATGTAATCAATGTGAGTTGTTGTTTTTTGGACTTTTGCTACTGCATCGCTATGTATGAAGAGCGAAAAATATTTTTCGCTCTTCTGGCTAGATGTGATGGGAGTCCGTCTTATTTTGCTCAATTCGGATCTAGCGGGTTTTCTAATTAAACAACGAATTTGGATTTGATTAGAGTTGCACATGTTGGGATCTCGGAACTTTGATTGGACTTTTTGTATTATTTTGATTGATTTATTTATCATTAACATTGTAATATGGACACATTTCGCGACTGGATAACTTTGCCGGCCCCCTCAATTTCACATATTTGGACTGCTGTTTGTATCTTGGAGTAATGTCCTTCCTGATTATGCTCCTCAACTTGTATGACCTGGATGGACTGTATGGATTCAACAAAAGTATGTTTTTGGATTGATATGTTTGATGTTATGTATTTTTATATATTTGTGTATATAATTTTTATATATTTTCAAAGCGTAATTTTATTGCCTGTAGTAGTATAACTGCGGTAATGGTCCTCTGAAGAGAAGAATTATCTTTGAAAACTCATGAGCTAAGGACTTAAGGATGCTTTGCATGAACTTTGAATTCTAATAAAATTTGATTGACACCTTATTTTATTACTTCATTTTATATTATAATATATATATATATATATATATATATATATATATATATATATATATATATATATATATATATATATATATAAGGGTAGTCAAGATAAATAAAATTTTAACATTGTTCCAAAAATTCAAAACCAACGATTATTTGACATACGATCGTTTCCAAGACAATTTGGAAATATTTTATTTTTTATTATAGTTCAGATGAGTCCAAACCGCGTCTTCGTCAGCGCCCTTTACAACATCACATACAGAAGTCATTTAATAAAATATCAGATTTTAGTATTATTTAAAAAAAACATATTCAGACAATATTGGAGACATAACCTCTCATAATGCAACCATATATTATTTCATGAGTCAGTTCAAAAAAAGATAATAGAAGTGAAGGTACTTTAGAAACAGGTATTTAAATATTTAAAATATTCAAAATATAGGATGAATGAGGAAGAAAATATACATAAACAAATAAATAAAAAATAATAAAATTAAATTAAGAAAATAAATTAAGAAAAAATGAATAAATTTAAATGTTTCTTTTCTTTTCTCAGATCAATGCCGATAAACCAGTGGATGAAGTTTTTGGACAGGTTCAGGCTTTTATGAAGAACTTCTAATTAAAACAAGTTCACTCATTGCATTCTGAGATTTTAAATAAAAGAAAGAAAAAACACACCATATATACTTGTGTATAGGTTATCTGTTAAAGGTAAGGCATGTGGGAGCGAGTTTTACCTATTCATATATCAGTAATGGTTTCCTTAGGTTCAAATCCTGGTATAGCTGGAGGATGAGCAACAATTCTTAGCTTTGAAAATCAAAAGATTATTCTACAAGGTGACCCTCCCCTCGATTTAATTCTTTCCAGAAAATACTTTGTCCAGGTCAGAATTATTTTCAAATGCCCGCCATCTTAAAAAATATGACTTAACTCTGGAAGAATACAAATTTACTTCCCTTTTATTTGAACAAAAAATAATATTTTTGAAAAAAATGCCATTTTTTTAATCAAAATTTGATCTTTTTGTTTTAATCAAAGGGAAACAACTTTGTATAGGCTAGCGAATACAAAGTTACGTCCCTTTTTGAAGATAGTGGGCATTTGAAAATAATTCCAACCCGACAAAGTATTTTCTCGAAAGAATTAATTTAAATTTCATTTTATTCTTAACAACATGCTGCAACGATCTACAAGAAGAACTGACGAATCAGAATTAAATATTGATTTTTAGGAAAGAACCTATCGATAACAAAGAAACGATAAAGAGAGTGATTTTACATATTAGGTGATTTTATTTTAGCAACATACGATGCAACACTAATTGTTAGAGTCAGTTTTTGCATTGTGTTTTTTTTTCCATTAAATTCAAAAACAAAAGAAAATGTTAAACTGTTGTATTTACTGGGAAGTCTTTGAGAGCTTACTAGTCAGTTATGCAAGGTGCTGATAGAGTTACTATTCTACCATAAGTATTTACATTCTCAAAAAAAATGTACAATGGTCGACCTATACATGAGACATATCACAAAATCATGGTATTATTTTATTTAATTATTTTATTTATTACTAGGAGGCTTCGCAAATTAATTCCTATTCACTACTTGGAATCATTGAAATGAAACTAATATATAAGAAAACAAAACTAATCAATAAGAAAAAGAAGACAAAACTAATTGATAAGAAAAAGAAGACAAAACTCTCTCTCCCTTCATTCTGTTTTAACAATAATAAGGGAATATTTTTATGTCTATATTAAAAGTGAAATAAATTATTTCCTGTCTTTTTATTATTATCAGATATTATTGAGATTAAGCCTCTCTTTTGCTAATAATTTTTTTAATTTGCATGCATGATTATTGAAGCGAGCCGGACATATGTACGTTCAGTTTTATTATATAGATTATGTATTTTTATCTGCAAGAATAAAGGGTCGACCTATGCAAAAGATTAACTTATGCACAAGTGTATACGGTAATGTCTAAATATAGGTTTTATATGTTTTCAATGGGGAAAAAAGATACACACAAAAAACTCTTGATCTGCTCCTTAATTTTGAAAATTTTTATTATTATTATTTTTATTATTGTTAATATTATCATACTGATACTGTTAATATTATTATATTGATATTGTTAATATTATTATACTGAATATTATTATTATAATAATTATTACTTTGGTTATTATTAACAATAAATCAACCAGGTTTTATATATTTTTTTTTTTATTCACGTTGCATCATTTTGCAACAAAATTCCCGGTAAAAAGAGAAAATACACAGAAAAAGAAAAAGAAAAAGAAAAAGAAAAAGAAAAGAAAAAAAACAATGAAAAAGACATTTTTTAATGTCATTTCAACTCTGTAAAAATATTCTACCATTTTTATTGGTTATTCTAATTTATTAAAAACATTGTAAAATTATTTCAGATCATAAAATTCTCTTTTTATCTTTATTCTTCGTTATTGTTGTTTTTTGGGGTTTTTTAAAAAATTGTATTTCATGTTTATTTTGTGGGACCTTTTTTACTTTAGGGTGACACAGTGTCATATCAAAGGAGATAATATCTCACTTTATTTTTAGATTTTTTTTTAACAATAGATTTTAAGAAAGATTTTTTTACAGTGAACAACCAAAAATAAAATGAAGGTAAGGGAGAAAATTGAGGAAATCGGTACAATTTGTGTCCTTGATGAGCCCAACTGTTTAGAATAGAGATCAGTTTCGCATATAAATTTAACGTAAAATAATTCATCATTTCCAGGCCATTTCGGCTTTTTAGGGTAGTTAACCAAATCTTTTTACCACTAACCCTAAATCCGAGTGGCAATAAAAAATGTTTGGTGCTTGTGCATGTAGACACGGTTGTGAAACATGGCAGTTAAAAATAAAATGACAGAAAAACTTTATGAAATATTTATCTGTTATTGAAAAATATTAGCATACACCGAAAATTACGAAAAATAATCAAGTATTTTTATTTAAGAAATTTAACTAATATTCGTAGTCTTCAAACCCACCATTGTTTGCAATTCAAGGGAGGTAAATCTAAAATTATTTTTAGATAATTCACATAAATCTTCTAAGATAAAGACAACAAATGGTGTCACTCCATCGTAAAATCGCTCATCTTATTCATAAATTAATTTTATTTTTTATTAAAATTCTAGTCACTCATTTTCTGTAATTTTCGTAATTTTCAATGACAAGTATTTTATAAAGTTTTCATGGCATTTTATTTTAACTGCCATATTTCACAACCGTGTCTACATGCACAAACACCAAATGTTTTTTTTCATTTCCATTTTAAAACAAATTAAAAAACTCTTTATTTCAATGGAAATTTTTTTTTAACTTAAATGTTTTAAAAATAAGTTGAGATAAATTATCTCCCTTGATATGACACTTTGCCACCGTAAAGTAAAATAGGGCCGCTTTTGTGATTTTCAGACGTTTTTATTTTTCAGCTGAATTTCTAGCCTTCTCATGAATCATATAGTATCACTTTTATTATACATCTGGATTTTTAGTCTCTTCAAGACATTATCAATTATCTCTCTATATATAAAGCAAAGTTGTCTGTTTGTGTGTCGCAGCATCACAGTTAAATAGTTGATTTAAGAGCCAAACTAACAGCAGATTTGGAAATAGCACCTTCGATCTGATGTCTTCATCGATGTCAGAAGTTCTTGAACATTTTTTAAAACTCATTAATCAAAGTTAAAAGTATGTAAGAATAACAGTAGAAACAAATGTTCCAACATTTTTAGTATTCCCTTTTAGCCGACCGAACAACTACGTCAAATAATTGTATGTATTGTTTACCTTAATGAGAAAACATTTGTCCTTTATTCAATAAAATTGAATAAAAAAATATTTGATAAATGTTCAGTAATATATTTTTACTTTAATAAAAAAATTTTAAATTTTATATTTATGTTTCTTTGTTTATTTTAGATAATCGAACTATTTTAGATTTATGCGTGGAGGTAAAAATTCCCTACGCCGAATTCATTTAAGTAGGTTAAAAAGACAAAATATTTTCGTTAGATCAGTGGCCTTATAGATAATGTGTTTGCTTTCAGTTCCAATAGTTTATGCTATCGTGGGTTCGAATCTCACAATAGACAATTATTTATTTTTTATTTTTTGCTATAGAATTCCAGTTATTTCTTAACCGATATCGATCATCTCCATAAACCTGGATGATTTTTTTTTTTAATAAAAAACAGGTGAAAAATATTTAATAGATGTTCTTAACTTTTAATCTTGGCTATCAAATTCAATAAAAGTTGAGAAACCCGGCATAGATGGGTACTTCATCTAGTGTAGCATCATTTTTATTTTATATCTGGATAGAGATGGGCGGTTTTACCGAAAAAACACGTTTTTTCCAGTTTCACTTATATACCGGAAACCCGCACCAATTTTTCCAAAACTGAAAACGTTCATCCATATCTAAGGAAACACTATGGAAAAAAATCGTTCAGATTTTAATAAAATTTAAATTTTATCAACATTTGTATTATTAGTAAGAGAAAAGATTGAACAAAAATATTATAAACATTTAATAATGTTTTTATTTTTATATTATATTTTATTTTTATATTACATTTTTAATAATAGAATTTTTATTCTAATAAGAATTTAAAAAATCTATTTGTTTACATTTTAGCATAGAATATTTTCAAATGAAAAATAAGGAAAATAGAAAATGATATCCCATGTCAATTTCAGTTTGAGAGTCATCTAAGCTTCCTGCTTGTGGAACCTTCTTCAATCAGCAGCAGCAAACAAATATTTTATCTTGGAAAAATATCAACCCTTGATTGGATAAGAGTCTTAATACAGTAATGTTATTTTGGCTAATCGAAGGTGCAGAAAATATACACTTTCTCACCATTTAAAAAATAGACATTTGAATATTGGCGTCATTCACTGAGAGCTACCTAATTGATACTTAAGCTAAGCCCAACGAATATTTCACACAGTCTACCCGAAAATCCTCCACTCTGACGGCAACAGATTCAAACTGTCCAGTTTACTGCTAATCTCGCATGCCTCACTGTCTGATGAGTTCCTCCAGATAGCAAGCAGCTATTCTTCTTTTCAGAGGTCACATGAGACTGTTTCTTACCAGTGACTATATTTGGCCATTCCTCTAAATTCGTTGTCTGTCATCAATAAAATGTAATTTATTTTTGTATGGATCGACTTTGTCATTCTTTCTGATATTGTCTACAAAATGTTTGCAAAAAATAAAATGAATCAAACATTTAATAATTTCAGCAATTAACTATTAAAAATTAATTATTAAAAATTAATTATTAAAAATTAATTATTAAAAATTAATTATTAAAAATTATTTTTTTTTAAAAACTCTTTCATTCAAAGAGTAATAGTAGTTAGTTAACATTAATCTAATTAATTTAACTAGAAAATGATTAACTTGTGTTAGTGTTCTTTGTTAGCTAGCCTCTTTCTCGATTTGTTTGTAAAGATGTCGAGTATATTTTCCGGTAGAGTTTTCATTTCAGCGTTTCACGTGTACGATGAAACTTTCTATGACTTACTGGTTTTAATATCATTTAGCTTTATTAGAACATGGTTTAAGTAAAAAAAAAGAAAGTTGTTTGGGAGTAATAATGTGTGGTGAACACCACAATGAAGTACTCTCTCTTTCTCTCTTTCTTTCTTTCTTTGTTTAACCCTTCTTCGCCTCTGAAGTGGAGAAACTCGCGAAATCTCGCAGAATCACGTTGGCCGGAGGTTTCTGACCAATGGGCGGCCGACAGGTCAGCTCGGTCGCGCGTGATTTTAAATCTATAAAGAAGGGGACGCGTCCCTTCCTCATCCTCTTTTTCCCTCAGCGTTCTGAGACGAACGAACACACAAAGAACTCTCGGCGATTCCCCCCCCCCCCACCAGCTCGAACGAGCTGTGTGGAGAAGGGAGGAAGAAGAAAGGTAACCCTTTTCAATTCAAGAATCTATCTTTCAATTTAACGAACTTTTTCTCCAAACGAACTCGTGTTTCTTCAAACACATATTACATTCTACAATCTTTCAATTTGACAAACATTTCTTCGCACATTCGTCATTCACAAATTGCAACACTAAAAGACATTCATCTCGCTCGCATATATATCGCTTATAAAATATTAAATAAATAAATTGTTTTGTTAATATAAATGTTTTCCCTTTTTATTAACCATTATAAAAGGCCTATTCGTATATGTGTATAGCTTCCTCATTCCTTCGCTTTCTTTAAGGTAAGTTTGATAATAATATTGTTTTCTTCCTTTCTTCTTTGTTTGTCTTAAATCTTAAACTGTTTTATTTAATCTACACGTGGTCTGATGGTGGAATCTGAACAGTGAGATTACATGCCGTTACAAAGGCATCTATCACACTACCTCTGGTTGGGGGATTCATTGTCGCAAAACCCTTTGTTCTTCTTTCGAATCTCCCGCCATTAAAAAACACTTCCACCCCCGGCCATAAATGAAACCCATTTAAATCATTTAGGTAACTGAAATAGAAATTTATTTTTTGAATCGAGACATATTTTCAAAGAAAAGATGAAGATGAAAGGAATTTCAACAAATTTTACAAGTTTATTTTAATCATGCAACATTTACAACTAAATAAAATGAACATCATATGTATACAAACACACATATTTCATTTAGAACAGCCATTGCTAAAAAAGAAAGAAAACCACTTGTATGTCAGAAAGTCAGGGATCAGTTTGATGTTGTATTTATATTGTAAACAAGACCTGCCATCCAAATAATAGAAGATTAATGCATAAAAAGCAGCGAGTAAAAAGTAGTTGCCAGTTTTGGTAAAGTTAAATTTTACAGGTTCCTTTTATTATTTTAAACATCAGAATTATGGGTCCTATGCCCCCAAATTCTAATATATATTAAATTGTTTTTAACACCAATACGTAGTTAAAGCTACATAAATTGTTTGGGACTATTAAAATAATTTCTAACGCTATTGATAATGTTTACCCATTCATTTATTTATTTTTTATTATCGCTTATGTTTGAATTCATGTTTTGAAACATGACCTAAATCATAAATCTATGACGTCATGCCTAAGCTATAATTTTTTTGCTTTGCTAATGTTTTAAGCTCTATTTATAAGACAGCCCAAATAGGTCAGGCTATTGGGATTAAATTCACCATGGAAAAAAGTTGCATTCTCGCACGTGAGAATGCAGTAACAATTGTGCAGATAAGTACTGAAATAGAAATAGGGCGACAGATTTTATGAGAAGGAACACAACAAGTTATAGTTTTAAAGCAGTTTTACTGGGTGAGAAAAATAAAGGCATATATATACAACAAAATAGGGTTAGGGTTACTGGGTGAGAAAAATGAAGGCATATATATACACAACAAAATAGGGTTATGGTTATTGGGTGAGGAAAATAAAGGCATATATATATATATATATATATATATATATACAACACAATAGGGTTATAGTTACTGGGTGAGAAAAATGAAGGCATATATATATACAACAAAATAGGGTTATGGTTACAGGGTGAGAAAAATGAAGGCATATATATATATACACAACAAAATAGGGTGAGAGTTAGGGTTACTGGGTGAGAAAAATTAAGGCATATATCAGGACCGGCGACACAGTTATAAAAGTGTGGGGGGAGGCTCTCCTAAAAAGTGGGGGAGGGGGGCGGTTAAACACATGCATATAACTTCATTATTGATGACCGTAAAGTGGGGGGGGGCCAAGTAAAAAAGTGGGGGGGGCGAGCCGATTACAATCAAGGTTGGGCATTCGGGAATAAAGGTTGGCTTAATCTGAACTGCCATCTAGGGCTCTGTTGAGATGTAGTCAATTCAGCCCAAGATGGTGGGCAACAGGAAGAAATAATGGGAAGGCTCTCTGTGACTGCCATCGTAGGCTTTGTCAACAATAGGTCCAGCCGTGGTTCTACAGGGTTAAAAGAAGGGGTTTTTTTTTGGGGGGGGGGGGAGGGGAATTGCTACACGGAATTTAGGTTAGTGATAGGATATTCCAGAATAGCCACATACAAAGTTCAGCCAACATGACTGGAATGAAAGTTGGCGATAAGTATGTTAAAAGTAAAACTTTTGGTGAGTTTATGAATGTTATGGCAGCCGATATGGTATGTGAGATAACAGTTTGTACCATTGCCTACCCTTTTCGACACATTTAAACATACATTCATCAGGGGACATTTCAGACCCAATTATCTCCACTTTCGCAATGGTAGAGAGTTCTGCAATCGGTGGATATAAAAAGAAACACACAAGGAAATTCTCACTCTTTCTTCCTGTTTTGCCTCGCATGAGCACATGTGTACTATGCACACGCATTTCATAGTATGTAAGACATTTCCCTCAAATTTCACACACATCCTTTCCGAACTTTATTGTCCGCATTGTAAATTATGTACAAATTTTTATGGACACAATCTCAAAGTGAACGCTGTTGAATTTGCAAGAAATAAATGTTTTTGCATACATTATCGTTTCCGTGTTTTTTTTGTTGTTTTATTTGTAATTGTTTGTATGAAGGTGATAGAGAAGATGCGCTGCCCAAGCGTTTCCAAACTCCTTCAAGTTTAACAAAGTGACCATTTTGGTAACCTTCTTTCTCAAATTTACTAATATTCCTTTTTCAGGCCATATTTTGCCTAAACCTGGGCAAACTGTACATTCTGATTAAAAGAACTTCATAAAAAAAAAGTCTTGCAGAGTGATACATATGTTGAACAGGAATTGTGATGAACATAATAGATAGGAACTCGATTAAATAATGGTGATTATAAGTGTTTCCAATGTAAAGCGTTTTGTACTTATACAAACGGTTTTAAAATAATAAAGTATTAAAGATTTATTGCTTTCTTTCGCAACAGCAAGCGGAAAACAACTTTTATAGTTAATATTCAATTTACAACAAAACAAAAACAACATAAGGTTTGTAGAGATTATGTAGTGGATTGTCCGAAAATGTTGTTACTCCTACCAAAATAAATGGTCTGAAAGTATTGTTACAATTACCAGAAAGGCTGGTCTGAAAGTATTGTTAAAATTACCGGAAAGTCTGGTCGGAAAGACTTGTTATCACTACTAGAAAGGCTGGTTTTAAGTGTGTTACCACTACCAGAAAGTCTGGTCTGTAAGTCTTGTTACCACTACCAGAAATGCTGGTCTGAAAGTTTGTTACCACTACCAGAAAGTCTGGTCTGAAAGTCTTCTTACCACTACTAGAATATCCTGTTTGAAAGTCTTGTTACCACTACCAGAAAGTCTAGTCCAAAAGTCTTGTTACCATTATCAAAAAGGCTGGTATGAAAGTTTGTTACCATTACCAGAAAGGCTGGTCTGAAAGTTTATTACCACTACCAAAAAGACTGGTTTGAAAGTGTATTACCATTACCAGAAAGTCTGATCTGAAAGTCTTGTTACCACCACCGGAAAGTCTAGTCCGAAAGTCTTGTTACCATTATCAAAAAGGCTGGTTTGAAAGTTTGTTACCATTACCAGAAAGGCTGGCCTGAAAGTCTTTTTACTATTACAAGAAAGGCTGGTCTGTAAGTCTTGTTACCATTACCAGAAAGGCTGGTCTTTAAGTATGTTACCACTACCAAAACGGCTGGTCTTTAAGTATGTTACCACTGCCAGAAAGGCTGGTCTTTAAATATGTTACCACTACCGGAAAGGCTGCTCTGTAAGTTTTGTTACCATTACCAGAAAGGCTAGTCTGAAAGTTTGTAACCATTACTAGAATGAAAGACTTTTTTCTCCTACCAAAAAGATTGCCCCAAAAGTCTTGTTTCCAACAGAACAAAAACAACAAAAGATTTGTAGAGATTATGTAGAGGGTTGTCCAAAAATGTTGTTGTCACTACCAAAAAGGCTGGTCCGAATGTCTTGTTATTCCTACTAAAAAGACTGGTTCAAAAATTTTCGTACCCCTACCAAAAAGGTCGGTACAAAAGTCTGGTTTCTCCTACCAAAACAGGTGGTCTGGAAGCCTTGTTACTTCCACCAAAATTTTATAACAATAAAGGAACATTTACTAAAGAACAGCTTTGCAAAATATAATACAATCATAGCGTGACATCATTTTGTGTCATAAAGCAATATATATATATATATATATATATATATATATATATATATATATATATATTTACTGATGAATCATCACTTCCCAGGCCAAAAGCCACTCTAGAATAAGGGTTAATGAGGATGTTTGATGATGAACAATACAATGAGAGGATTGGAACGATAGGTGGAAAGAGAAGAATTTTATTACTTAAGAGGATGGGTCGACAAGTATCTATTGACATTGGACTTAAAGACGAAGATGTTGTAGTCAGCAGGGAAGCATCCTGTGATATTGTGTTCCATAGATGGTAAGTTATTGGAAAGAAACTCTGTTCATGGAAGTTCATTTTGGTTTTTAATAAACAGAGGAAGAAAGGAAAATTCCTTGCAGTGGTGGTAGCTAAACGAGTTCTTGCTGTGAATGTTTTACAGTGGGGTGGGGGGCCAGAAATTGGAGCTCAGTCGAGCACCTAACATAAAAATAACGATAGACTAGCAACAAGCCATCCTTTTCCCAATGTAAGAACTTTCTTACTTCATTCATTTTACACTTTCACTCTGTCTACATATCCAACTGTATAGGTAACTCGAATAAATACCATTTTGTTGTTATTCATAAAAAAAGCTTTGTTTCGTTGTTACAAATAATATTATAGGAGTTGGTCTTAACAGTCTATGCTAAGATGAGCTTCTATAAATGGTGACCCAGACGTGATTCGACAACACAGGTCCTTTGATAAAAGAAAACGTAAAAAGAAACATGTAAAAAAAACAAAAACAGGGACTGTTCTCTGCGTTTTTTTTCTTAGTTTACTCTCAGCTGACGACCGGAATTGGTTACATCCGCTTGTTCCCAAGCTCATTCTCGCCATCATTATCCAGCCACCCAGAAAGCTAACAACTAATTGTCATGGCGTCATTCATCTGGGGAGTTCAATGGATCCACCAATCTATTTATTATCGTTCACTTATCTACTTCCTAGCTTGCATTTTCCAGTGGTTCCGACTATTCAGTTTCCATCTTATAGCCTGAATATCCTTAACTAGCCAGTTAATTGTCTGCCTATTTTGGGCTAATCTATCCGATTGATCGCTCCCAAATCTGCTTCAGATACCATTCCAAACAAGTACACTAAGCGCGTTCCACACAATCGGCAAAACTGGTCTCTTGTTTCTAGTTTGCAGTAACTTTAGCTTACCCAGATACCTCTGCATAGTACTGCTCTCGTTTCTAAGGGGTAGATCTACTGCCTAAAGGAATACAGAATGCCAGATAAAAGAGAAACAGTCTACTTGATGACGGCTACCTGTTTTGAAATCGGAAATAGATAAGCGATGTTTATAAAAAAACAGTCCCTCATCATTTTTGACCAGAAAACTTCCACAGTCATCTACAGGACTTTCTCTGGTGCCATCAAATAAAAGACAATTTTTTTCGGGAATATTCTGTATTGGATACGTTATCACTATGATGTTTAATATATTTTCTTAAATTTCTATTTATAAAAAGCTATTATATTAATTAGAAAATAAAATAAAGTATTGAAAAATATTTCAATATAAACTATTTAAAAAGTGCTTTCAAAGAAAAAACATTCCAATTATAAAAAATAGTAAATAAATTATTTAAAAAATATTATCAAAATAAACAATTTAAAAAATATATTAAAACCAAAAGAATAACATGTAATGATAAACGAGAACAGTCGTAACTTAAGAAAGCTTTATTCAGCATAAACTGTCAGTACAATATTAGTGCTGCTATTTATATTGTTAAGACGAACAGGAGAGTTCTCCAAAGGGGAGATAATTTAGAATATGGAAATTACTTTTATCTTTCCCTCTCCACCACTCTCTATCCCATCATACCTCTCCCCCTCTCTCTACCCTTCCCTCTCTGATTCTCTATCCCCCTCCCCCCACACACTTTCATCCTCTCTCACCCTGTCTTTCTCCATGTCAGTTTCCTCTTCCTATCCCTCTTTCGTCTCTCCCATTTCCACTCTCCCCATTGTCTCCCATTCTTTCTCCTTTTCTTTTCCCCCTTCTCTCTTCCTCTCCCATTATCCGTCCCTCTCCTCACTTTCCCTCTCTCACCATCTCCCTTTTCACCCCTCTACCCATTCTCTCTTTCTCTCACTTTGTCCTTCCTCTTTCTCCCTCTCCCATTGTTTCTATTTTTCCCTCTCCCCCACTTTTTCAATATTCCTCTCTCTTCTTTCGTTTCTCTATCTACCTTCTGACATCTTCCTTTCCTCTCTCTCTCTTTTCCCCTCTCCCGAACTCTCTCTATTTTCCTCTCTGATTTCGCTCTACCCCACCCTTTCTCAACATCTTCGTTTATCTTCTCCATCCCCCCTCTATCCTTGTACTTTCTCTCTCCCACCCCTTTACCCCTCCCTCTCTCTCCATCTTTTCTCCTGTCTCTCTCGCTCTCTCTCTCCCGTCTCTATTTCTCTCCATCTCGTTCTCTTCTCTTTCTCCCTGTCCAATTCACCCCCTCTCTCTCCACACTCACTTTAATGAAGAATCATGAGAAAGCGTTCAGTGACATCAAGAATTACTACAATGATATTATGCTAATTAATCTTGGTTTGATTAACGTTTTTAAAGGATCAGGTCGATATGAAGATATGAAGAAAAAAGAACGACTAGAAAAAGAAATGGCTAATATTACAACCGAGAACAAACGATTGGTCAAGCTTCTCTAACACGCCCGAAAAGAAGTGGACGAATTGCGAAAATCTTTGGCTAAATATGAGAAGGAGAAACAGAGTTTAAAAACAACCCAGGCCCGTTAAAGGTAACATTAGAGTAATATTACTCTACTAACTAACCCTAACCCAATGTTGCCCAGGAGTCTTTTTAATACTTTCATTTTTGTTTCTCTCATTGCATTTTCTCTTTATTAATTTCTTGGAAGAAAATATTTACATTTTTGGAAAGATAATTCAATATGTCATTTAAAAAAAAGTGTGCATGTGCAATAAATAATTTTTAGCAGTTTCGTAATTTTTTTAGATAAAGATTGATAATTTGGATTATTCGGACTACTATTCTCATTTTAATTGTTATTTTCACATTTCGGCCAATGTAGAAGGTCGGGACTTACATCGGCCGAAACGTTGTGAAAAACAATATAGATGATAATAGTAGTCTGAAGAATCCAAATAATACAAGTTTTGACGGTATTCAATGAATTTAAAAGCAAAAAATTGATATAGTTAAAATGATATTATACTATTTTTAGGCAATTACGTGTGAACACCCTAAACAACCCGTCAGAAAGAAGAAAAAACAATTATTTCAGAAATTATAGTGGGAGTACAGTTTCGTATATAAATTTAACGTAAAATTATTCCTTTCCGGGCCATTCTAGCTTTTTAGGGCATTAACCAAATTCTTTTACCACCAACCCTAAGTCTGAGTGCCAAGGTCGTAAAACCACATGTAAAAAAAGTAGATCTCCCACCCATTCCCGAAAAAAAACCGTACAAAATTTATCTCTCATATCAAAAAAAAAGAAGAATTTGGTTAACTGCTCTAAAATTTAAATGTAATGTGAACAAGCATCTCGCCGCACAACTCCCGACTTCGGATGCCCCTATAAATCTGGCCCATAATTGACAGTACTCCCTTACGTCTTGTGAATTGAAATAAAAAAAAGAAATGCTAAGATGGCCTGGAACAGGGGGATCATTTTTCTGAGTAAAATAATCTGCATTCAGCCATGTTGATTATGGACAGGAAGTAAACCGGATTATTTGACTCAGTCACTATTTACAGCAAATTAAATTGCTTAAGGTAATGTTGAAACTTCGTACCTTACCATGGCAACTGAATTTGATGTCAATGTGACATCAGCACTTTGATGCCGGGGATAAACTGTAATATACTGGCCATGTTGGTCAAGTTATCGGCTGCCTGTTCAAATAAGCTCTGGTGTTTGTGTTTTGTGTCTAGGCAGTGAAATTTCAAGATATAACAAAAATCTTACCTATAAAAATATAACAGAGGAAGAACTGGTCTGCATGAAATAGAAGCAGTGGATAAACGATGTTGTCCCGAAAATGGCAAAAGAGGAAGTGAACTTCTGAGTTACGCCTCTTATATGAGTGGCCACATGACTAAATCAACCACTGATTGACCACCCTGTCATTATGCGATTTGGCACTTCACGTATTAGTAAAAAAGCAACCCCAACAATCCTGCTTGAACTTCCAAAAATTCTGCAAATTAGATTATTTTGGCTGAACATCGGTCAAAAAAATCAAGAAACAATTTTACTTTCAATTTAAATTAATAGAAAGCTGAATTCTTCTAAAAATTGTACAAGTGCTTCTTTACATCAATCACTGCTAAAAGAATGTAAGATTATTATCATTTTCATATTTGGCTTATTATCATAGTGGCAATTATTATTTGGGTCTTCAGTCTCGATACTTCACAATTCATACAAGACATTTTGGAAACTGAAAAATAAAGGAGAGGGTACTGGGATCGAACCCTAAAACTAATGATCTGTAGTAAGTGATTTTAGCTATTACACTAAATGACGAGCTTACTAGAAATGTGTGAAAATCTTACTCTTCTTTTATGTAGTAATTTGTAAAAACTGCAAGTCAATCCTAAAATTAAACCGGAAATGACTTCAGAGAGAAGCGACTTTCACAAAAACCCTACCCTATGCCTTCGTGTTGTGATGTTTTCTTTTTAATTTTTTTCTGTATTTAACACTAATTAAACATTTGTTTTTATAACAATAGGGTACTTATGCCGTTTACCTTCTGGCAGGTTACGTATAGGCATTAAGATTGGTTTCATGTTTTTGTTTTCGTTAAATATTATTAAATGCGGAATCATTTTGAGTTAAAATCCATGTAAACTTGAGAAAAAAAACGCATTTAGGTACAAAAAAAAAGAAGAATATCCCCAAAATCAAAAACATTTACGGCCACTCTAACATTTTAGGACAATTAACTATTTCTTTTTAGATTTCTAATCCTAAGTCCGACTGGCAAAATCGTAACCCCACACGAAATCGCCTTAGAAAGTAAAAGAGAGGTGAATGACATACATTTTCAATAGAGAGGAATGGGCTGGATGGAGGTTCTATTTTGGGTTTTTTTATGGACCCGGGCAACGCCGAGTACCCCTTTCAATGTTCTTATGTACTAATATTGAAATAAAATGCCGACTTATTCCTCAAGGACAATTGTCTGTGTGTATGTCCAGAGAGAGGAAATGGGCTAGGCTACAGAGAGAGAGGTGGAAAACGGGGTGGGGGAAGAGCACTGGACAATGCCCGATAGCCCTGCTAGTCTATTATATAAAAGGCAGTTTCATGTGTGTGTATGTCCAGCTAAAAGTCGAAAACTACAAAACAAACACCCACCAAGATGGTATTTTCTTGATCAGAAATAATATTCATTCCTTGACCCTAAACTGGTGCACATTTCGTCAGGGTAGGTCGTTTTTTCAGCCATTTCATGTACTAACTAAAGGAAAGTAACTCTGATTTTTTATCAAGGAGTTACTTCCCTTATGCCGACTCCTTCTTCGAGGAATCTATAAACAGGAGTTGTCTGTGTGTGTGTATGTCCAGAGAGAGGAATGGGCGGAGGAGAAATAAGGGGGTGAGGAGAGGGAGATGGGAAAGAGAGAAAGATAGCGAGACGGATAGAGAGAGGTAAAGAGATAGACGTTTTAATAAAAATAGGTTATACTTTTGCCCTGGGCAATGCCGGGTATCCCTGCTAGTTTCCAATAAATGTTCGTTGTTTGATATATTGTCATTCTTTTACAAGTTATTAAATTACTATTAATTAATATTAACCTGTGTTAAATAATAATTTCTAACTGTTGGTTTTACCTTATTTATTCAAATTTCTGGCTTCAATACTTGACAAACCTAAGATTAGAATGGATCAATAAATCTTACAATTATTATCATTTTTGTTTTGCTGAATGTTAAGACAATCCTGAATGAAGAATTAGGAAGAACGAAGATGATCAATAAAGTTACATGTTCTAGAGGTCACCGATGTAGAAAAGAGATATTTGGGCAAAAGTTAATTGATGATAAAATCTTTTCTAACATAATTTATTAACTTTATTTAACGTCCGATTCAACAAACAAAAGACAGGAGTTTACGAAAGAAGTTATTAAATGTTCATGTGTTTTGACAAAGAAAGTCCAAAAGTCAAGATGAGAAAAATGTTATTATAAGTCTGGACAAGGAAAATGTTATTATGAGTCCATACGTTTAGACGAGGAAAATTATTATGACCGTACATACGCAGGTTAGAGTGTTGAGTGAGTTCATAAGCTTTGTATTATTTGGAAATAAGTAAATCTGTGACTGATAAGGTGTCATTATATTTAGAGATGAGTCGATGTGTACAAGTGTCGCCATCTTTAGAAGTTAAGTCCATGTGCCGGTGATGCCAGTAGCCAGAGGTTTACAGCGGGTTTCATTTGCATGCTAAAAAGTGTGGTAGTGTTCTGAGTGACAAGGATTTGTTCAGCAAGCTGGCCTTCTTGCTGGCTCTCTGTGTGGAAAGCACATATGCTGTTGATTATATAGCTTTGAGGAACAGGTGCCCGGCTTCTAGAGAGATTGTTTCTGATTGACTAAATGTTTGATATAATGGCAATCAATTGAGATTATTTATTTTGATCCAATCAGTACCAAGCATTTAAGTCAAGCAAATACTGAATGATTTAGACATTGCTTCTCTGTGGTAGTAGTACTTGTTGTTGTTAGGATGGGGAGGGGGTCCTACGACCTTGAAATAGTTTGATCAAGGTCGAAATTTTCATGGAATTTTAACTTCCAATTTTTCCAAATTTGATGTGTGGATCTGATGCTCTTTGCTGAAAGTAACTACCATTCAAAATTTCATCCTGATCACATAAATAGTTTTTAAATTATCAACGTTTCCATGCTATTATCATCATTAGCATATTCGGTTTAACGTCCGTTTTACATACTGGCATGTATTGGACGGTTTTTAGAAATTGACATCCAAACTAACCTCTCTCTGCTAGGTCTTTGTTTATCCCTCCTTTTCTCAAGTCCACTTATCACTGCCTCCCATGTTTTCCTTGTGAACTGAACCTGCTACCTCAACTCTCATCCATTCTTTCAACGTGGTCATACTATAGAAGTCTCCTGTTCTGCACACATCTCCCTATACTGTCAATATTTTCATCAGAACTGAGCCTGTCTTTAAGACTCATATTACACATCCATCATATCATTCTTATATCATTTCTCTCCATTCAATGCATGAGCTCAACCCTCACTGGCCAGGTTTCACTTCCATACATCATCACACTGCGTATATGCCTTATAGAGGCTTCCTTTAGTCGAATGCAGTAACACTCTGCTGGTTAGTGATGGCAGACGTTTTCTGAATTTACTCCATCCACTCCTAATTTTTGAAATCACACTAGTACCTGTTCCACTCTGTGGTTCAATGGTATCACAAAGGTAACAAAACTTCTGAACAACCTCAATAGCTTCTCTATATAAATATACTTTCTCCACATCTGAGTTCTCATCCGTCTCCATTATCTTACAGTTCTTACACACAAATTGGTTATCCTATCTCAACCTACCAGTAATTCCACTGTACTTCTTGTATACCCAATGCTTGCAAGTACCACAAAAAAATTGAATTGTACCCGACTCCCTTTCCAGAAACAGAGCAGGGGAACTTTCCTCTTTCTGGGAGCTTTCCAATATTACAATCACTGATCATCGCTTTAGTTTGTTTTTAAATTAACAGGTACAACGTCTTCGATTGTTTCACAGGTAAGTACTAAATCATCAGCATACAGCATCTCTTCTGGACAACCCGTATAAAACTCCCTGGACAATGCTTCTAAGACACAAATGAAAACCAACAGACTTAGTGGAGAACACTGATGTACTTCTAATTTAACATTAAAGCTGCAACTAAATGTGCTGTTAATTCTAACATGACTTTGAGCATTTCTGTACATTGGTTGAACAACCTTCACCAACCACTCGTTTGCCCCTAGTTTATGTAAAGCCTACCAGACAACCTCTCTTGGCTTGGCACTCTGTCAAAAGCTTTCTCCAGATCGACAAACGCAAAATACAGGTTCTTCTTCTTACCAAAATACTTCTTTTGCATTTGTCTCAGAATAAAAATAACATCAGTGGTACTTTGCTCAGGCATAAGACCAAACTGCATTTCATCTATGCTAATCGGACGTCTTATTTACTCCTCAATTATTCTCTTAATCACTTTGCATTAATTTGGAAATACTTCATACAATATTGAGAAGTAAGGCCCAGATAAAACTTTGGCCCATCCTTACGTTGTCAGTCAGCGGTATGCAGTCTCATGACTGACTTATGTTCTTGCTACTTAACAGTAATTTCTAGCAACTTTCTATTTACCTGCTTTGCACTGCAGCAAGGTTAGACATGAAGTCAATTTAATGTAGGGGGTTAAATCCAGCTCCACTGAGGGGAGATTCTTGAAGTTTTCAATAATAGCCAAGACCTGACCCGTCGACATTTCCTGGTGGGGCCGCTTCAGGCGACCAGCAATATCTCAAAGGAAGATAATGCCTTGGAGAACGGTCTTCTAAAACTGTACCGACTCATATCTCATTCTGAGAAAGAAGAGTCTAATGAAACCAAGACAGTCCCTAGGTTGTCAGAATTTAATTTCTTGCAAGTTGAATTGTATCTGAGAGACGTTAAATGAAGGTTTACTGTTAGTAAACATGGTGGTACTCAGAAAAGTTGAAATAACCGAAAATGAAGATCAGAGTTGGGCCGATCAAGAAATTTTTTTACATCCGTTCAGATTGCACCCCTTTTGGGGGAGCTGGATCCACAACTATAAACGGTCCTTATGTCTAACTTTGCCGCTGTGGGAGGCAGGTAAAGAAACTTAACTGGGTAAATTTGTAGATTAATTACCTTTGCTGACCATTCCCCCTCCCTAAAAAATTACTTTTTTCTTTAGTCAATTATGTGTGAATACCCTGAAAGCTTGTCGGAAAGAATAAAAAGCAAAACAATTATTTTAGAATTTAGAGTTGTCCCAGAAATGAGGGATCATTTTACGTTAAATTTATATGCGAAACTGATCCCTCATTGTAAATTATTTCTTTTTTCTTTTTTCAGATTGCCTACAAAAAGGAGAATCTACTTTTTTGGAGGGGATTAATTTACAATAATACCCTTCACTATCCTCTTCTAGCTAAAATTCGGGCAGTGCAAAGGGGTGGCACTTTTACCCCCAGCCCAACGCCGCCCACCGACGCCCAGCCCCCCCGGCGCCAGCATTTTGGCTCACGTGACTCAATCGTAGTCACTTATAAACCGAATATTCTTCGTTATTAACACTTAGCATATATCCCCCCCAAATACATTTTTTTTGTTTATTAATTATTTACCTCACGAAATAGAATGAAGATTGATAGATTTTCCGCAAACCGCCGCCCAACCCCCCCGCATATATATATATATATATATATATATATATATATATATATATATATATATATATATATATATATATAATGGTAAAAATCTAGAATACTGGCCGGCCAATGACCGGGTAACCTGGCTGGGCAGTGACAAAGTGTGCCAGCAA
This sequence comes from Sepiola atlantica, assembly GCA_963556195.1. Taxonomy (NCBI): domain Eukaryota; kingdom Metazoa; phylum Mollusca; class Cephalopoda; order Sepiida; family Sepiolidae; genus Sepiola; species Sepiola atlantica. The sequence continues at coordinate 123,431,647 of OY744520.1, forward strand.
TAAAATAAAAATTGTCCTGGGCCGATTTAATACAACCAAAGAGATGCTATATGGCCACTTAGCAAATAGGTGTCAACACAAATTTGAACATTGCAAAAGATTTGATAAACATAAGTGAACTCCAGAATGTCAGGTTACCGGGTCATAAAGTCTTTGAAATTAATGGAATCATTTACACACACACACACACACATATATATATATATATATATATATATATATATATATATATATATATATATATATATATATATATATATATATATGGTGGCTGTCTGAGAGGCTTGGGTGTGGATCTTCATACCTGCCAGACTTTTACAGACCATACCACACACACACACACATGTATATATATGTATATATACACATGTGTGTATGTATATCTTTACACATGTGTATGTATGTATGTATGTATGTATGTATATACACATGTGTATGTATTTCTATATATATACATATGTGTATGTATATACACATGTGTATGTATTTCTATATATATACATGTGTATGTATATACACATGTGTATGTATATACATATACACACGTGTATGTATATACACATGTGTATGTATATACATATACACACGTGTATGTATATATATATGTGTATGTATATACATATACACACGTGTATGTATATATATATATATATATATATACATATACACACGTGTATGTATATATATATATATATATATATATATATATATATATGTACACGTGTATGTGCGTGTGTATATATATATGTTCAAATTTGTGTTGACACCTATTTGCTAAGTGGCCATATAGCATCTCTTTGGTTGTATTAAATCGGCCCAGGACAATTTTTATTTTATTGCTGGCACACTTTGTCACTGCCCAGCCAGGTTACCCGGTCATTGGCCGGCCAGTATTCTAGATTTTTACCATTATATATATATATATATATATATATATATATATATATATATGCGGGGGTTGGGCGGCGGTTTGCGGAAAATCTATCAATCTTCATTCTATTTCGTAAGGTAAATAATTAATAAACAAAAAAAATGTATTGGGGGGGGGGCGATACATGCTAATTGTTAATACGGAATACTATTCTGTTCATAAGTGACTACGATTGAGTCACGTGAGCCAAAATGCTGGCGCCGGGGGCTGGGCGGCGGTGGGCGGCGGTTGGCAAAAATCCATCAATCTTCATTCTATTTCGTAATGGTAAATAATTAATAAACAAAACAAATGTATTGGGGGGGGGGATACATGCTAATTGTTAATACGGAATACTATTCTGTTCATAAGTGACTACGATTGAGTCATGTGAGCCAAAATGCTGGCGCCGGGGACTGGGCGGCGTTCGGCGTCGGTGGGCGGCGTTGGGCTGGGGGTAAAAGTGCTGCCGGTGCAAAGCATAAAATAATCATTATACTTTAACGTATTTTCCATTTGTCGACCTTTCGTAAAGATATTTATATAGAATCACTCCCGTCTCCACGTATTTTGCGCCGTTAAAAACGAATATGTTATTTAAATCCATCGCTTCGGACTTATGGTTAGTGTTGGAGCGTGGCCACCGCCCCCCCCCCCACCCTGACGTCACATGACGTAATAACGAAACTACTTATTTGCGACGGGTTACCAAGCTCAACTTTTCTCGGGCGCTGGCTTTCCATCCCACCCTCCGACCTTGTGTCACATCTTTCTGCTGTGGTAAGGAAGTATATAAAAAAAACTAATAAAAAAACACCCGATTGGAGACGGGAGTTATTCTATAAAATGACCTTCCTAAGATATGAGATCCCTGAGTTTATTTAGTCAGTAATTTTAATTTTGAAGTATGAATCTATATATCCTTCCCTCCAGCTATTGATTAAATAGTAAGCTATATTAGACTCGCAAGCCTTGGTTGTGCAACTAGTCTGGAAGAAGGAAAACTCTGAAATAACATCAGGCTTATTCTGCTAATCTCGGCTTTGTTTTCAGTCGACGTTAAGCAATGCCGGTTTAGAAGTGCGGTCGGAGGCTCTGCAACAATTTAAGTTTAATATAGATTTACAATAGGTATCCATTGTTTCTCGAGACTAAAAGGAGACCAACAATTTCACACTATTAGTCATTAAAAAACAAATCGTGAAAAATGGGTGAATTTTTATTTCGGAGGGAACTTTCGTTCGTGTAACACCGTTTGGTGGATTCTTCCGGCGAAGGCGGGAATATTTGAAATTTATTTGTTTTTATTCGAGATCAATTGATTTGTTTGGAAATATCTATAAAAAAAATTTAAAAAATGAGTGACCCTAAAGATAGTCCGAAGGAAAACGGACTAGAAAAACAAGAGAGAATTCCGGACAACAAGGGGAAAACTCCCGAGAAAGTTGTTACTAATCCTAACAATTCCGATAGTATAAATTGTACGAAAGAAGAAAATAATAGCGAACAATTGCACATAAGATTCAAATTCTTAAAAAGTGCTTTAGATAAAGTGTTAAAGAAATGTTCTTCAGCAGGAAAGTAAGTATTTTTTTTGTTTTTTTTTTGTAATTATTGTATTGTTTTGGTGCTTCTATCTTATCTGTCGGCCCGAAGGTTTCCGATTACGATTTAAAGAACAAACCGGGATAAATCTGTAGATTAACACCCTCAGATACGTCCCACACCCACAAAAAATATGAGATTCTACTTTTTAAGCGATTATCTTAAAACCTTGACGGAAAGAAGAAAAACATGGACTTTTTAACAAGAGCTAACAAAATAAAAAAGGATTGAAAAAACAAAAACAAATATTCAACAAATAGATGTAAACGTTACTCTTCTACGTACCTGGATAAGTTTATTTGTTGGGCATTTTTAACGACAGCTAACTGAACGAAAAAGGGGTAAACAAAACAAATAGGCAACAAATAAATGTTACGAAAGGCAAGATAAGTTATTCTTCTACTAACCTGGATATGTTTATTTGTGTTTTAACTTATTTTGAAGAGGTTTTTGTTCAAAACAAACTTATTGTCCAACTGTTCAGTGAGAACGAAAAACAAAATGCCGGAAAAATTGAAAAATAAACCAATCGTGGGAAAATTTAATGTTCTATCAGTATTTTGTTTAATTTTCGTTTTTTTTTTTTTTTAGCGATTATCAAAACTTTGTAATTTCAGTCCACATTAAATTATTATTTACCTCTAGAAAAATGGCGTGCATGTTAAAGTTGTAGTTTGAGAAAAGGGAAATGTCATTCAGTTATCTTTAAACGCGAGAGGGGAGATTGAAAACATTTGTAAAAGTCTATTCTCACGCACTGAAGACGATAACTCGATTCCGTAAGGCACACACATGCGCACCTCCATTTTATAGTCTATATACCTTTTTGTATTGCCACTTGGACTTAGTGCTAGGGTTTTTTCTTTCGTTTTTTCTTCTCTTCAGCAAATAAAAAGAAAACAAAGTCTGGGTGTAACAATACGAGAATAAAAAATATATACTAGTTCTGGAGAAAATAATTTTAAAGTAAATTTGTAGATACAGCTAGCCCTCCCCCTCCCGATAAAATAGTTTCTACTTTGTTTAAGCGATTACACGTGAACATACTGAAAAACTTGGGGGAAAAAACCCCAAAATAACCAATTATTTAGAATTTACAGTGAGGGATTAGTTTCACATAAATTTAATGTAAAATGATTGCTCATTTCCAGGCCACTAACCAACTGGATAGCGTTTTAGGGCATATAACCAGATTTTTTTCTTTGTTTTGTTAAGGGAGATAAATTGTACTTTTGGAGGGGGGCTCATGCTGAAAAGTTAGTGATAACAATAAAATAATTACTTTCAATCATTAAAATATTAGTTATTGACAAAAGATTATTTTATCAAAAAATCCCCCTCCCCAAAAAAAACCTTACCCAACCACTAAACTTAAGTCCAAGTGGCAACGTCCCACCCTCTATAAAACAAAACTAGAACATGCTTACATCTAACGTTTAACTGAAACGGTTACATGTCATTTAAATGCTATCTGGTTGGAAAGTTGGTGGCCATGTTACGCTAAATTTATATATAAAACTGATCTTTTACTCTAAATTCTAAAATAACCCCAAAGTTCTTAAAAGTGTTTACACATAAATACCTTAAATAAAAGTAGAATCTAATGTTTTTTTTGTGGGTAGCAGAGGGTTCTCATCTCCAATATGAATTTTTCTTTTAACTCATCAATTTTCATTTTAGAAAAGCAATATTTAAAGTTTTAGAGATTCAACGCATGTGCACGCCTTACCAAATCGAGTTATAGTCATCGGTCCGTTAGAATAGACTTTTACTGGTTCCCATATTTCGTGTTTCCAAGTTTTTTTTTGTTTTTTTTCAAAAGTGAGTGCTTATACAGAATAGAGTCTTGATGTAGGTAGGCTACTGAACGCTCGACAAATAGAGCAAACTTTTTTTCTTTTTTCTTTTTTGCAAACAATTTATTGTTTACTGTGTATTTTTTCTTGATTGTCCAGAAGAGGGTAATATTTTTAATTCAGGGCAGGTTAGTTAAACTTTCCCAGCCCTATCTAAAGTCTCAGTCACACGACGCGACTTCGCTCGCCGCTACTTGTAGCAGCGAATACCTGTCGCAGCGACTGAACTGGTCACACAAGACGATTTCACTCGTCGCTACTTTTAGTAGCGAGTCGACTACCTGTCTAGCAGTTCTGTGCCTTTGTTTACAATGCAGACATGTCGCGGGTCAGGCGCCAGATTTTTTTTTAAAACCAAACAAGCTTTGGTTTATAAACATCGTCAGTTCCTGCTCCACCTTTCATAGATTTCTTCACTTTATTAATTTCATTCCTATATGCATTCTTCAAGTTCTTTTTTAAAATTTTTTAAAAATTATCTTCGCCAGGAATCTCAATTAGTTCATTCATTAAATATTTAAAATTGTACTTCCTCGCATTTTTCTTCATATACTGTATATTTTTTGTATCCCACAAACGTTCGCAGTTTCTGTAAATATCCAGAAATTTACTGATTTCATTAGCTAACCACTTCAAACTTTTTTTTCTGTAATGGCACGAAACTGAATGACTGAGGTTATATGAAGAAAATATTGATTCGTAGCAGCCGCTATTGTCATTATAAGTAATGCCTCTCCCTCAGGGTGCAAAAAAGAATTTCTAACCTAATAGGTTTCGCACTGGCTGCCAATCTCCAGCCCCTGTCGCAATATTGCATCCCTGTGCTTGTTTTACAAGTACTTCCACAGAATATGCTCTGACAAACTTACTGCACTTGTACCCCCTCAATGTAAATACCCCCAACCTACCCGACAAGCAGAAAAATCATACCCCTTCTCTGTAGAAGTTCCTAGCTTTTCTCGGACCACTTGCCTTTGAAATTCTCTCCCTCAACCATACCAATATGCAAAAATTTAAATGTAATATGAACAAACATCTTGCTGCCCAACTCCCCACCTTGCTTGCCCCCCCTATAAATCTAGCTCCTATCAATGTAGCCTCTTCTTCAGTGTCAGTATTCCTTGTTTGGGGTAAACAAAAGTATAAAAATAAAAAAGATAAAAAATGCATTTGCCACTATTGTCCCTATAAATAATGTGCATGATGATATTGTCCCTATAAATAATGTGCATGATGATATTGTCCCTATAAATAATGTGCATGATGATATTGTCCCTATAAATAATGTGCATGATGATATTGTCCCTATAAATAATGTGCATGATGATATTGCCCCTATAAATAATGTGCATGATGATATTGCCCCTATAAATAATGTGCATGATGATATTGTCCCTATAAATAATGTGCATGATGATATTGCCCCTATAAATAATGTGCATGATGATATTTAGCAATACACATGAAAAAATTTAAATTGCTTAAAATATCTCAATAATGGCATATATATAAAGAGCTTGATGATCTAAGAAAGAATCTTTTAAAATTTTTTAAATCTGACTAAAAATAAGGAAGTTATGACTATTTTTGTGCCTCACACGATTGGATATTTTCCCCTCTTTAAGACCATATGCGTTTCGTCACATTTTTTACACTAATTTTTCAGTAAAAATGTTATATCTTTGTTAAAATACAAGATTAAGCAATGAAATTTACCATATAAATGTATTTTTGTACAAGGAATCAGAATGTGCCACTGAAAATCTCCAGAAATTAATGGTCTTCAAGTAATCTGCACTAAGTGCACATAAATATGCTGCAATACTTTAAAAATACCATGTATCCATTAAAAGAAAGAAGTTAGAAAACTCAAAGTTGAATTGTAATACATTTTATGTACAAGAAACTAAAATCTAATACTAGGACTGTTTAAAAATGAATATATTGCAAGATTTCTTTGGCATTATTGTAGATTAACACCTTCCGCTAACTCACCCCTTACCTCCCCAAAATATGAGATTCTACTTTTTTTATTTAGGCAATTACATGTTAACACCCTGAAAAACTTGGCAGAAAGAAAGAAACAAAAACAATTATTTTAGAATTTAGAGTGGGGATCAGTTTCACATAAAATAATCCCCCATTTCAAGGCCATTCTAGCGTTTTAGGACAGTTAATTATTTTTTTTATGGGAGATAAATCCTGTGCGTATTTCTTGTTTTTTTTCTTTTTCTTAGACGATTATGAGGGTCTTTGTGGGAGGAGGGGGGGGGGGCTTACCACTTGAACTTCAGGTTAGTGGTAGGGCTAGGGGCAATTAAGTGTGAACACCCTGAAAACTTAGCAGAAAGAAAAAAACCCAATTCATTTAGAATTTCGAGTGGGGGATTAGTTTCACATATATTTAATGTAGAATAATTCACCATTTCCGGGCCATTTTAGCGTTTTAGGGCATTAATGAATCTTTTTCTATGGCAAATAAATCCTGTGCGTTTTTTTTTATGGGGGTCTGCTTTTTTATTTTTTTTTTTTATTTTTTTTTTTTAGACGATTATGTTTGGTTTTAATGGGCTTTTTTGTAGGATTAGGGCTTCCTACTTGGACTTAGGGTTATTGATAAGGTTAAGGAAGGGGTTTTGTTTTGGATGGAGGTTGCCATTCGGACTTAGTGTTAGGGTTAAGGGAGTTTTTTAGGGGGTGGCTTGCCACTCATATTTAAGGTTAATGGTACGATACGTTCAAGAAGGCATTTTTAGGAGGTGGGCTTGTTAGTCGTACCTAGAGTTAATGGTAGAGTAATTATTTATTTTATAAATTTCACTAAAAGGCAAGAATGGCCGGGAAATCGGAGATCATTTTACATTAAATTTATATGCGAAACTGATCCCCCACTCTAAATTCTAAATTATTATTATTTATTTATTTTTTTTTTTTCGCCAAGACTTTAAGGGTGTTTACACGTAATCGCCTAAAAAAGTAGAATCTTAATTTTTTTTTTAAATTGGCGACTAGAAAGTCATTACTACAAGAAGTTCGAAAGTTGAGTGAAAACCAGTATTTTTTAAAGTATTTTTTATAAAAGAACCAAATAGGATTAACTTTTTTAAGCACAAAAATATGTTTGTCTTATTTTTACAAAGCTTTACAAGACTAGTTAGCTGCTGCTGATGTTATATCATTGTTGACTTTCGCTCAAAAAATGGACACTATTTTTTCGGATAAGGTAATTTTAAATTACTACTACGGAAAGACAAAACAACATACAATTATAATTTTAATGTATAAAAAAAAATAAAAGATTAATTTATTTACTAGTTGGGTACGAAAAATGTAACAACATTTTTTATATTCATATTTTAAAAATTTTAAAAATTTTCAAATTCGTTCTAGAATGAAAATAAACAAAAATCGCCTCGTGTTTATAACTGCTATTACTGCTACAATGTTTTTCAAACTATAAATAGAAAACGCCTTTTTCTTTTCGGATAGGGTCATGAAATATCAGGACTACCAAAAGAGAACACATATATACAATTATAATTTTAATGCATAAAAAAGTAAAATGATTGATTTACTTACTAATTGGGCGACGGAAATGTATTTTTCAAAAATGTTCGACCGACGGCGAGTTGAAGTCTTATTTTTAAAATTTCAAAAAAATGAATGAGCCGAATTACTTTGTACACTGACAAACATTAAAAGTGATACTTTACCTGATTAGTCTCCAAATTTTAGGATGAAATTCCACATACAGCAATGGTACGAGACTTTTAAACGAACTGGGGGTTAAAAAAAAAAGTGACGTAAATTGCTGAAAATAGCGTTAACATTTTTTTGCCTTTATTTGCTCAAAACTCTTAAAAATATATAATGTATATTATTATTCATGAATGCACCTGAAAGGATATTCATTTCCTAACAAAATGATGGTATTTTGAGCACTTAAAGTGCTTTAGTTTTTAAGATATGACTATTTTAATAGAACTACCCTCAAATCTGCGATTATCCAAACAGTTTTCTGGTCGATATGTATTGCTATGATATTGTCCCTATAAATAATGTTCATGATGATATTGTCCCTATAAATGATGTACATGATGATATTGTCCCTATAAATGATGTACATGATGATATTGTCCCTATAAATAATGTGCATGATTATATTGTCACTATAAATAATGTGCATGATGATATTGTCCCTATAAATGATGTACATGTTACCAGGGTTGCAGAATTGGAGGGAGTCGGAGGTTTTCGAAGGAATCGGACTCCTAAGAATGTTAGGAGATGGAGTTGGATTTTAAAAAAATTTCCAACAGACAATCTGAATATTAGAAGACTTCAAAATAAGGAGTTGGAATCAAGTATTTTCGAATTCAAGGAGTCAGAATCTTTAGATTCCTCGGAGTCCGAGTTGGACCTTTCAACTCCACAACCCTGCGTGTAATGATATTATCACTATAAATAATGTACATACTCTTATCACAAAAATGTACACATGGCGCTCTTGTCGCAATAGCGTATGCGTGGCGCTCTTGTCGCAATAGCGTATGCGTGGTACTCTTGTCGCAATAGCGTATGCGTGGTACTCTGTCGCAATAGCGTATGCATGGTGCTCTTGTCGCAATGTCGTATGCATGGTGCTTTTATTGTTATAAATGTGCATAACAAATGCTATTGTTGCTAAAGATATAATGTACATGTCATGCTATTGTCGCTATACTGCAGGGTTGCTGAGTTGTAAGGTAAAGACTGACTCTTAGAATTCCAAAAGGTCCGGCACCGACTCCTTATTTTAAAAACTTTCAATATTCAGACTGTTTGTTGATACTTTTGAGATTACCCCTGACTCCTAGCATGTTTACGACTCCAACTCCTTCCAAAAACTCGTACATTTCACATTTTTCAACCCTGCTATAATGTACATGTAGCACCATATTGGCACTATAAATTATATAAAGATATTGTCAAAATGTCCATATAAATTGCCATCATAATAAAATGAATTTCCCATTGAGTAAGTGTAAAATGCTTTTGGTTTATTTAATGTTTTTTTTCTTTTTCTTTTTCAATCGAGGTATTCTTGGTACCAGGAAGTGTTTCCAACATTGAGTTTGAAAAAACCAACTGAATTAAAATACATGCAAGAGCAAGTCATCAAACAGTTGGTAGAAAATATACGGGTAAGACAACCCCACTCCATCTCTTCCCTCGGGACTAATCATTTTTTTTAACCTTGGATTTTTTTACACAGAACCACACCCAATTGCTTTCAAAAGAAGAAAAGAACTTAGTAAAATAAAAACTTACTGTATTAAGCTGTACCATATTTATAGCCCTAAAATGCATCAAGGCTGATTTTCAGTGATGCACTGCCTTCATTGCTAATTTTGGATATTTTCACATTATGTTGGCTAATCTGACTTTAGGTCGTATGCTCCAAATCACTGCCTTGATGGCATTGTGTTATATATTTTGACGATGCAATAAATCATAATTTAACAGATAAAAAAACTGATTCTTTAGATATAAGAAGTGTGTGTGTATATATATATATATATATATATATATACACATACACTTCTTATATCTAAAGAATCAGGCCTTATTACAACCTCACTTGGTCTACCAGATGATACCACGGAAAAACTCAGAAGCCATCAGATAGCTTGCCCATAATAAGGACATCCACATCACCCATGCTGATAAAGGAAGCGGTGTTGTCATCATGGATGCAGATGAATACCAACAAAAAATCAAGCTCCTACTAGATGATGACAACATCTACACAGCAAATAATCAAGGACACACAATACTTCAAACGCGAAGTCAGAAAGATTTTGGCGGATTACCCTTCCTGGATTAAACTGAAACATCACCCTAAAACTCCCAAACTTTATGGCCTACCAAAAACACATAAAGCTAACATCCTAAACCCATCATATCAAGCATCGGCAGCACACCACATAAATTAGCCAGAAAATTAACAGAAATAGTCACCCCCCCTTTCTCTGTTCCATTAGTCCAACCCATATAAAAACCTCCAGAGATCTGCTACAATAATTGCTTCTGCATCCATCCTATTCTCCAGATCTGGCCTCTAGCGACTACTGGCTGTTTGTAGACCTCAAAACAATGCTCCAGATGAAGACATGATATCGGAAACTTAGGTGTATTTCGAGGTCAACGACAAATGGTTCTACATAAAAAGACATCGAATTGGTAGCGAAGCATTGGAATCAGCCTCTTTCTAGAGTGAAACACTATGTTGGTGAATAAAGTCGAATTTTGCGTAAAAGTTGTTTTATTAGTTAGGTCCTGCTCTTATTGAGTGAGGTGTTACCAACTAAATGGTCATCATCTTGTTTTGGTATTTAAGGTGCTGCTAGTGTCTCGGACTCCGGGGTGAGCAACACCAGACAGTGTCTCACACTTGCTCTCTATGCGGTCCGATACCACTCTAGTCACTGAGTTGATGCAGGAGGTGGCACGCTGTACAATGTACATGGCCAAACCATCTGAGACGCTGAGCGTATTGGGCTGTCACGGTATCAAAAAAATTTTTTTAAATTGGCCAATCTTTGGTGCTGGTACTCCGATAATTATAAACTTTAAGAATCTCAATGCATTTCAATAAATGTTTTTATTTTTTACATGATGACATTACAAGCTACAAGCGTTGCCCTCTTGCCTACGTCTATATGAGACGACTACGGCAGCACAAAAGGTTCACTGGGTTATTTTGATTACTGTTTTCATCTTGGATGTTATTATTACATTGTTTCCGCCGATGTAACCTCCAACCTTCTTCAGGTGCAGCTTGCCGAACTCAGGAATCTACATGAAATTACGAACTGAGCCCTTTTTATTTAATCAATGGGGGTAGATTGTTCTCGTTCTATCAGCCATGACCAGGTAGAATTTTGAAGTAAGTTTTATTTTATTCTGAGTATCGCCTGTAGTATCTTACTTAACAACTTATCATGTAACTAACAGGGCATGTGGAAATTCCACAATTGTATCCTTCATCTGTTGTATGTTGCTGCCGTGTTTATAATGATCTAATATCCAAAACCCTTGTAGAAGTTTGTGACATATTTCCACTTTTTTAACATGTATTTTTCTTGTTTCTTGACAGATCGAAGCCAAATTGATGTTAAAAGAAGAAAATATTGAACAGTTGATGAACAATTTGGACGTTCTCATTTCTAAAGCCCCAGCACCACCAAACACTTGCGTATGGTGAGTCAGATTATTGCAAAGTATTCATTTTTCAGCATTTCATTTTTTATCACATAGAATATTATTATTTTTTTTTTAAAGTTTTTTTTTTATTTATGTGTTACCACTTATCACGGCCCCGAGGCCACTCAAGGATAAAGGTTAAAGAGATTGTCAGTTGGATGATGATCGCCTCCACAAGAGGACCGGAAACAATAGATGGGATGGACAGATGCTTTCAGCATTTCAGGGACTATTCCAGAATGTCCTGCAGCTTTGTTATTCTTCATTTTGTCTAAAGCATATTCTATCATGCCTGAGCTGATCTGTGGTGCTGGGCCTTGCGCTGGTTGCTCTAACGTTAGATGGTCCGGGTTCCAGGAAAATGCAACATTTAGCAACGTTTCATAATGCTGTTGCCAGGCTTTATGCTTAGCCACGTTATCAAGGCACAGTTGCCCATCATCATTTTTTATACATTTCACACTTATAATATACTGGTTCTCCCTATATGTCTACTTTGCTACTTTGTAGATGAAGTTACTTTTGGGGTCAATGTCACTGAACTTGGTTGAAGCGGCATCATGCTTTGCGACTTACACAACCTTTTTTGCAAGACTTCTTGCAATTCTCTACTGCCTCCTTTTTTCTATGCCTTGTGACAGCTCCTCTTCCACTGTATCGCTAAGTTAACTCCATCGTTCCACCACTATGTATGAAATAAAGAAATGTAAAAAAAAACAGTTTCTCTTTCTGATTTGTCAATTTGGAGGGTTTTTTTCATTTTCAACTTGGAGTATAAAAATATTCAACATGAACTTAACATTATTAGAATGCATATTTTATTCTCTTTCCATATAATTGTTTTAAAAATTGGACCAAAATGAGAGAGATAGGTGTGAAATTCTCCCAATGTCCAACGAAAAGACGTTATCGGCTTTTAATGCAAGTATGATCGCCTCACACCAGATCAAATTTATGTCTGCGTTGGTCATTCACTCAGGCTAAGCCTATTTGATGGTGCTGCCTATTTATATAATACTAAAACTATAATCTTGCCTGGTTGGTTGTTTGCAGATTGAATGTTTTAGGTGATGGATGGAAGGGTGAATGAGACGAGAAGTAGTGGGAGGAGGAAAATAGAGGTTGTGGTCATAGTAGTAAAAGCAGCAGTGTATTAGAAGGAGAGTAAAAGAATGATGTAAATAAAGAAGAAAAAGATGAGAAGAGGATAGGAGTAGAAAGAGGAAGAAGAAAAAATGTATAATGTATCAACGTTGACCAAATGTCGCGGCCCTGTTGAAATGGTTTAAGACAAACTGAACATACAGAAAAGATACAGGACAATGATCATCAAATAACAGCGAACACTATTTATGTCTGAGAAAACCATGTTAGGAAATGTTGTATTTCTATTGTGTGCATTGTGATGGTTCAATCAAAGGGAGATAAGTCAGCAGACGATTAAGAATGTTATTATCTGCCTTGATAGTAATTATGTTGAATGATGTACACATCTCTCGCACCCGTAATGATTACAAGGTAAGTAGGAGGGAACAAAATAGTATTTCGTAATTAGGTATGTCTATATATTTTTATGTACAGGATTCACTCCTAAACTGACTGACCGATCATTATGAATTTTTGAACACAACGTAAGAGGTCCAAATGTGGGCTCTACTTAGTTCAGTTTACTTTTATCCGAAGAGGGGCAAAGAGGAGAGGAAACCTTTCATGAACATTCAGATTTTGTTAAATTTCAACGTAAGATATTAATGTGGCGAAAATCCATCAACGTTTATTATATTTTCTAAAGTAACAACATAAATAAAAATTGCCACAGTCTAGAAGAATTTGTTTTCAATGACCGAGGAGAGAATAGATAAAATATCGAACAAATATCCTGTCCCGACAGAAGTACCCTTTTCCATAATCGGTCAGTGAAGGAGATATCCTTCTACACTGTGGCAATTTCTATTTTTGTTCCACTCCGAGGTAATCCTTTTCGTGGGTACATAGATTTTCCACAATTCAAAACCAACATTTTTTCTTAACATTAAAACTCTCCATTGTGACCTATTTGCGTTCTGTCGGCTGTTTACACATTTTAATTAATTCTTTTATATTTTTCCCGGGTAACGCCGGGCGACGGGTCCTGCTAGTTATTTATAAAACTTTAATTTAAAAACTACTGGTATGTTTTGAATGTAAATGTATATTCAATACTTTTGTTTGTTTGCTTTTAATAAAGGATATCTAAAGTATTTGTTTGAAAAAAAGAAAAAAAGTGGTCTGATTCCGGTTCCGACTTTTGAAATTTTAACGGGCCCGATTTCGGTTTTAAATGCTCCAACTCTAACTTCAGTTTAAAAAAATCTTCCACTTGTTTAAAAAAAAAAGTGATACATGAAGAAAAGTGGAATGTAAGTCGGTATCTCAAATACTTGACTCTGATTCCAACACTTCATTTTTAAAAGCTCCTACTCTGGTTTCGACTCAGCTCTTCAAATTTTGAAAGGGTAAATTTTACGGAATGAAAGCTAATATTCAAAGCCAGAGTTGGATATTCGCCTTGATTCCATAAAATTTCAGGAGCTGGAGTCGTATCTTTTCAAAATTTGAAAAGTTGTGTCAGAGTTAGAGTTGGACCCTTTTAAAAATTTCAGGATCCAGATTTGGACCGTTGAAAAGAATTAAGGAGACACATTTTGACCATTTGAATAATTTCAAAAGCCAAAGATCTCAGGAATTCGAGCCGAAAGTTAAACTTTTAAAATTTCAGGAGTTGAAGTCTGAAATGAATGTTTGGTTTAACTCCATAGCCCTCTATTGGAGTACCCATGCCAAACATTTTTTATGTGACCGTAAAGAAATACAAAAGGTGTTTTATTTTTTGCAGGATGAAGAATCAAAACTCTTCAGAATCCTTTTTTTCTTTTTTGTATTGATTTTTTTTTTTTAGTCGTCAATTTCTTTGCATTTCAGGCGTCCAAGCGGCAGTGTTAAAGAGGATGTCAGAGCCCATCTGATGCCTGAGAGAAAAAAATTCCACGACAATCTGAAAGACTTGTTGAAGAACCTGGAACTAGAGAACAAGCAGTTAAAAGACGTTGTTGCGCATCGACACAAGCAGCTCCTGAAGACAAAGGATAAACTTGACGAACATAATGCATTCTTCACAAAGGTAGCGTCCGATTGTTTTTTCTTTATAACCTTGACATTTTTTACTTTTTTAATTTATTTGTTTAGATGTGGCTTTGCACTTCTGCAACTTATTTTCAATGCGTCAGTGAATTGAGTTCACAATATCTTAAAGTTGACTTTTACAAGAACCGTATGAGCGATTCTTATTGAATTTGACAAAGGAATCCAAGTTATTTCTCCTGAATTATACAGAGCAACGAGAGAATGCACCCTCCTATTTCCAGAAATAAAAAATAGAGGAATGTGAGTTCTTTGCTTTTTTAGCAGAATTTCACTATTTTTGTTTTAATCCATAAAAGGCGGATTTCCGCTTAAATCGATAGAGTCTCCCATGGATGTGAGTGCTCTGCTTTTTTTTTTTAAATTAGAAAAATCTGATTCCTGCCAAATCATTAGAACCGTACCTTATTTTTTTCATCGCTATTTGGCTGGATTTTATTTCTTAATTTTTCTCTTTTCCTTTTTTTCTCTCTTCTTCCTTTATCCACCTTGCCTTCTTTTTCCATTTTCAGTTCTCTCTGAAAAATGAAAATGTTAATTTTGCTACGAAGGCTAAAGCTTAAAACAATTCATGATAAGGGTAGGGGAGTTAAAGGATTTTCGTTGTTTCAAAGAATGAGTTCCTGTCTCCTAAGTCAAAATTCAGAGAAAGACACTGAGTGTGCATATTGGAATATACACACTCAGTGTCTTTCTCTTAATTTTGACTTAGTTGAAACTGATTGGAGTTGTTTAGGAAAAATGTTGTTGATTTTCGCGTTGCCCTCTCCCCACACACATAGAGCCTTCCCTTCCATATTGGGAAATTCATCTCGATTTTAGCTTTTTATTTCCCCCATTGGCTACACACATCTCTGAAAATATAATTCCACCCTACATAGGGAATTTAAAACCAGAGATCTTTCTCTTTTCTGGCTGACCTTGAAAGCGTCAGACACGTTTCAACTCGCTCTCCATTTTTGCATGACTCTCACAACTTTGATGCTGTGCTTGTCGGACGTCTTTCACAGTTGTAGTCCTATACTCACTCCTGGTCACTGTCACCGAGATTCCCAAACAAGGCTCCACACATGTAAGATGTACTTATTACTCATGCATATATCTCTCTTATGACACCTGAAACACGTGTTTTTCTGAGTGTATTGAGGGACTTTAATGTATTTCTCTATCGTACTTATGTCTCTTCTTTCCTGCTGTATATCATGTTAAGTACTATGTTTCATGTTTCGTATATCCATCTTACCTCTTACATTTGTCTTCAACAAACTGAAAATGTGTGTGTATGAGTGTATCCAAAACTGGTCTGATAATGCTTATAAGTCACCTTATAAAAGAGAGTTACTTTCAAATAGGGAATAAATTATTGCTCCAAACAATAGGTATTCCAATGGGTTTGGATCCGTCTCCATTTTGGGCAGATCTATATTTACATAGACTGGAATATATATATATGTCATCACTAATAAAAAATGATATATCTAGAGCGTATAGTTATCATGGATGTAGGCGATATATTGACGACCTTGTTTGCATTAATGATAGCGAGGAGTTTGCAAATACTAAACATTTAATATATCCTAAAGAGTTAAAATTAAACTGTGAACATAAGGGAACACAAGCTACTTTTCTTGATTTGGATATAAAAATTGAAGATAAAATATTTATCTATAAACTGTTTGATAAAAGAAATTCATTCCCTTTTCGTATACGGCGAATGCCATATAAAAATAGTACTAGCCCTGTGTATATATTTTACGGGAGTATTATGTCTGAATTTCTGAGAATTGCTCGTGTTACCTTAAAATTAGTAGATTTCATGCCCCCAATTTCTGATCTAATAATAAGAATGATTAACCAAGGTGGCGATCAAAATAAAATATTTGGACAATTAAATAAAGCAATTACTCGCCATCCTGATGCTTTTAAATCTTATCAAATTAATCAAAATAAACTGATAGAACAAATCATAGTATATATAAATAGAAATTATATAATATGAATAAACGTATATATAACACATCTGCTAATTATAATAAGAAAAACAATAAAAATACAGTAGAAAGAAAGAAAGAAATGTTAAAAAAGAAGAAGAAGAAGAAGAAGAAAACCGACAGTTATGAACGCTCATTTTAAACACCGGGAGTTGGCAAAGAAGAAGAAGAAAAAGAGAACAAATTAACGGTTAACTTACAGACGCAGATTTGAAACAATGAGAAAAGAAAAAAGTCGACAGTTGTGAACGCAGATTAGAAAAACTATAGTGAACAAGGAAGATTAATATTTATTAGCGGTTGACAACAACGGGGAGATGGACAACAAAGTAGGACGAGAGAGAAAAGGAGAAACTAAAGGTATATGTGTGTATGTATATATATATATATATATATATATATATATATATATATATATATATATATGTATATACATATTTATTTATTTATCTTTTATTTTTTGATGTGTTGATGTTTTTATATTTATAATATAAAACTAAAAATAATACATTAATCACTTAAATAATAGTGTCATGGATTCGTCCAAACACTTTAAAATGCAGCAACATTTTTGTGAGTAACGGATAAATTTTATTAGACAGACGAACAGCGCAGGTAAAGAAATTTTTTTTTTTTTTTTTTTTTTTTTTTTTTTATGTCTTAAATAACTAATATAAGTTAGCAAAACATTTATATGGAACAAAACGTAGATTTAGTATAAGGAACGTTTATGTTTTTGTCTTTTAAGGGAAGTGGGGTCTGATCAACTCTGCTGGGAAGCCATGAAATTAAATACTGTCTTGTTTTTAAATTCCCGAAACAGTTTTTCATGGTAAACAACTGATGATCCCTTAAAATAGTGTTAGAAACTAACTAATATAATAACTGTAAAAAATAAATTGACTTACATGAGTGATTTTCCACTGGAAGACTTGAGACTATAAGTTTTTTTTTTTTTTTTTAGTTTTTTAATTTTTTAATTTTTTTTTATTTTTTTATATAGTTTTAATGGTTGAGAAACTTCCGAGACTATATATATATATATATATTCAACTGTTTCTTAATTATCTCCCGTTTTTATCGTCATTCCGACCATTGTGTGCATAACTCCTTATCACACAACACGCAACATATCCAAACACATGCATTGCTAAAAACATAAAAATACGAATATAAAATATTCATATTTTACACCTATATGGATTTATTTTTTATTTATTTATTTTTTTTTTTTTTAGATGAGGATTGATAATATGTATTATTTGGATGGTTCAGACTACTGTTCTCATCTTGGGTGTTATTCTCATATTCTATGGTTTGTTGGAAAAAAAGAACAAAAGCATTCTCTCTACCATTCACCAATAAGAGCCATTATCAAGATAACCTGAAGACGGTCGGAGGTTACATTGGCCGAAACGTAAGAATAACACCCAAGATGAGAACAGTAGTCTGAACAATCCAAATAATACATATATGGATTTATTTAGAAAAATCAGATTTTTATAGTTACAGATGACGCAAATAACCTATCATTTTTCTTCATCTTTCCTGAAGTCTAATAATAAGTATCCCAAACTGAATTTTTTTTTTTAATATTCCAAAAATCTTTGTATATATACATATGTAGTGCTGCAAGATATTAAAAAAAAATACCAAATTTACCTTATCTCAATTAGTACCTGAGTTATGGCCATTCAAAATTAGTCGGATATTGCGTTTTGTGTGATACTGAATACAAGGCCAACTTAAGCTGTGTATGACTGAAGATAAAAGCTTTAAATAAGTGAAAACTCTTTATAAATATAATGCCATAGTTCAATAGAAGAAAGATAATGTATATGGAATTAATAATTCTTAAATATACCCAGTCTAAAACATTAAAAATCACATGCCGTCACAAAAATTGTGCGGAAACGATACAAAAGAGCAACTTTGACTGTTCATATAATTTTTATTTTAGCAGCTAACACATTGAAACTTATTATGATTCATGATATCATACAGATTAAGCTATTTATTTTTTTCATTAGTACATCTATAAAAACCTTATTTCTAACATGTAAACATGGCCCGAAGCCTAGTTGAGCAGAAAAATGGGTCAAATGTACACTTTACCAAACATTTTGTAAAAAGTTACCCATTAAAGATACAAGCCTAAAACTTTTATACTTGACTAATTTTTGGATGAGGAATCAAAAAAAGGTTGATTTCTTTCTAATATTGGAAGATATTATGGAATTATCCAACTTTTAACATGTAAAAAAATAAAAAGGGATTGACATCAAAACCTTGAAATTTGTTATATAAAAGAAATCATCAATCAATTTTTAAACAAAGGCTTATTTAAGCTTTAAATTAAATTTTTAAATATTTTTTTAATACTAAATTTCAAATGTGTAAAGATAAAATATATTAATTGAATAATATAATGGAAGATTTTAGTGGCAGTTTCACTCATCTTATGTAGCTTATAAGGGATGACGTCATTCATTAAATAGATAATAGACGACCCGTGACCTGAAGGATTAAGGGTCATCAAATATAAAACAGCAACCTCATTTAATGAAATATTTTTCATAATAAAAGTCAGACAATATTTTTTTTAAACATGAAATTGTAAATATTTATTCAGAAAGAAAGTGAGAGGGCAGAAAGAGAAAAAGAAAGAGAGGAGATAGAGAAAAAAGAAAGGACAGAGAGAGAAGAAAAAGAGAGAAACAAGAAAGAGAGAGGACAGAGAGAAAAGAAAAACAAAAAGAGAGGAAAAATAAACAGAAAATAAAAAGAGAGAGAGGGAATAAAAAGAAAGCAGGCGAGAAAGAGCAAAGAAAGATCGAAGACAGTACTGTTTCTACTATTATAATGCCGGTCAATGAAGGAAGGGACTTATGTGTTTATATGTGCATTGTACGGGAGAGGTGGAGGGGAAGAAGGTATGTATAAACACGTGTCGTTTTCTACTTTTAAAATTAATAAAAAACTGTATATACACGTCTCTTTTTATCTTTCAGCCGTTCACGGTGTTATATCAGGTCAATATTATTTCTTATTGATTATTATTGGGGAAACCTTGCTTTATCCAATGGTATCGACAGTATAGTTTTTAGAATTAAATTTCTGTAAAATTTTATTCCCCAAAGTTTTCAATTTTGAAATTTTTTATGAAAATTAACTTAAAATTCTATACTTCGTCAACCAAATTGAAGAATAACCTTTATTTTATAAGATGGAATGATTTTCCAAAGTGGATTAACTAACATTTTGAACGGCACAGACCTTAAAAATCGGAACTGAAAAACTATTGTTGAAAAAAAGCGGAACTAAACGCATTTGTCATTAAAATAGTTATATAATTCAAATCAACCTTCAAAAAAACTAGTCATTGTACAAGAAAAAAAAGATATCATTAGAAAGAGGAAAGATTAAATTTTATTTACATACTAATGTCATAGATATAACCTGATAAATAGCCGAGATATCGTAAGTTAAATTTTACGGAAATTTCACTTTTTACACATTTTCGCAGTGTAAACAGGCCAGTTTGGGATACTTACTAATAATATTAAACCAGCAGTGAGAATGGCAGTTATAAAACTAGAATATAAAATGTATACGGTCTGACTCCGACTCCTAAACTTTCAAAGTATCCAACTCCGTCTCCCTATTTTAAAGTTTGCCAATTCTTCAGAGATTAATATTTTTGACTCTTACCCCTAGCATTCTTACGAGTCAGACTCCTTCCCAAACCTTTGACTCTTACTCCTACTCCGCAAATCTGTCGTGAAGCCAGCAGAAGAAAGAACGAGTAAAGAAGACTACAATAAGAAATTGAGAGTATACATAAATTCAATTGTCACTGCTGATTTAGATATTATTAGACTGAGCTTCTGTTCAGGAGAGCTAGAGAAACGGACAGGATTATAGGTTATTGGGACATTCTGTAATTAAAAAAGTAAATCCAATGTCAACAAATTCTTGTCATGAACCGTATGAACGAGTATTTGAACTTGGTGCATTCCATCAATCATTCTCAATCCTCTCATAATGTTCTTTATCTCTCAACTGACAACCATTCCATCTTATTATTTCTTATTCTCGAGTGACTTTCGGCTTTGATAAGATGACCCATTCATAAAAAAATAAATGCTTGTAGTGTAAGTATATTGTCAGTTAATATAAACTTCTCACAATCGACTGTTCACCGTATGAAGAGCCCAAGGGAGGGGGAAACTTGAGTATAGGACTTAATGTTGATGGCTCTCTAGTTATAGCTTTATAAAAATTTGGTTCAATAATTTAATGATCAAGTGATATCGTAATAATTAAATTTAACTATCAAAATCCTATTTAAAAAATAATAGTAATTTGAATAGTTCGAACAAGAAAAATAAAGTATTTATGGGTTTTAAAGACCTTTAATCAATTTTATTGCAAAACCAATTTTTTAAAATACCATATATTACTTCATTATGAGGAGAGTTTGAATTACCTACTAGACACCATCCATGAGTGTCTTCGGTCTCTCTGTACAAGGGTTTGTCAGAACAATTTGACATGAGGATACTTCACCCTACAAGTAAACCCTGACCAAATATTCAAAATAACATAGTATTCGAAGCCCAAATAAGATTCCTTCAACACGGCTATTCACTGGCCCATACGAGGAATGATGCACCTTCTCCAAGAACTGTTACCTCAAGTAACAGTTCTTAACTGGATACTCCACCTGACCAGAAGAATTCCTGGAATCCGATAAGACCAATAGACCACATTTTTGGCTGGTCAATTGGGGAGGGGAAAATTAATTTTCTTCGCTTCTTTATTAACTCAACAGTTGATAAATAAAGGAGAACTTTAGTTGAACACTCGGATATCTATGTATCTCATACAGAATTCAAGTGTTAGCCCCAGGAACTTTGAACTTGATTTTTGAGATTTTACACTGAAGTAAAATGAAAAAAAAGAGAAAAGGCAATAAGCAAAACAAAAATTAAAATGATATTCCCGAACAACACCGAGTAGATACAGCTAGTAAAATATATAATTCTCTTTTAGACTTGATAAGAAAATAAATCTACAATGATTAGTTTTGCTAGGGAGAAAGTAATCCCTGGGAGGATGGTATCATGACCACTGAACAGATACGATATTACCCCCCTCCAAGTGGAGGAGGTAATGCTTGGTATCATGACGAATGAATATATACTGCACCCCCCCCCTCCGATAAAAAAGGGAGGTTTTTCCAGATAAGATGATATTATGGCTAACAAACATATACTACCCCCCCCCCCCAAGAAGAAGGTAATAACTTGGAGAACAGTTTCATGTCAGCAGTACAGATACTACACTACCTCCCCTTAAAAGGAGGAGGTAGTGTAGTATACACATATACAATTGTCACTACAACTTTAGCTATTATGAGACTGGTTACTGGAGAAAATGGTCAGGGTTATTAGGCTATTCAGTAAAGAAATGCTTTTTTATAAATGAATGCTTGTGTATCGGCTGTTCACCATATAAAGAGTCCAAAGGAGGGCGAAATTCAAGTGACCTTGATTTCCTGTTGATGGCTGTCTTGGTATGGGTAGACTGTGCTCTTATGCCTGACTATGAAAATCTATTTATTTATGTTTCTCATAGAATTAGGATCATTACGTTTTTATCCGTTTCACTTATCTATATTTTAGCTGCATCTTTGTATTTAGAGTCTGATTTACTTGCTTGTGGATCCCAAGCTTCCTTGCCTGCTTTCGTTCTGCCAGTCTTATGGACGTTGAAGGTTCAATCCTCATTACGAGCAATACTAAGAATACAATTACAAATTACTTAAGACTTCTACCCGGTCATGGCTGACAGAACGAGAGCAATTCACCCCCATGGATAAAATAAACGGTTCCATTCAAAATTCTGTACAGATTCCTATTTTAGAATGGACGCACCTGAAAAAGGTCGGAGGGTACATTGTCCGAAACGTTATCCAAGATTAGAATAGTAATAATCTGAAGTGTCCTCTTATGATTATACATTATGAATGTAGTCTGGCAGGACAAGGTCACCAATTGGGAAACCTGTGCGGGCAAACCATCTATAGCGGATCTCTTAATACAGAAGCATCTCAAAAGGGATGAACATCTGGACGACTACCGGGGAAACTGCTGTATTCTAAAATGTGTGAAAGAAGAAAGAATCAAGGAAAGACCAGAGTAAGATTCAAAGGTACAATGAAAAAATATTTGAAATAGAGGAAAATCAGCACCAGCAATTGGAAAATCATGCCAGAGACAGAACAGCCATCGTTACTTGGACGGATTACATATATTGTTACATTGTGTGGTTCTGTAGATCTCTTCATCGTCGCGATCATATAGGGAACCTTCACTGTTCCTCAAAGAGGTGATATATCGTATTTGCTAGATTCTATTTTCTCGAATCGCCGTGTCCTATACTGACTCGCGTGCGTGCTTTTCAGTCGCTGGTCGCTAATATTCGTATTGCCTTTTCGCCTGCAACCCATTGTCGCATTCGCCCGCTTCTGCCGCGGTGTGACTATTTGCGCTCCTTCTTCTGTTGACACAGTCTGCCGGCAGCCACCGTCCGAGTCTGCAACCATTCTCCGTTGTGTCGCTATGTGTCTCTCTCTTAACAGACTGTTGTCCTCGCTAGCTGAAAATACAACTTAACTTATAACAAGACTTTCTTTTTGTTTCAAAGTGCCGTTTTTTTTTTTATTTCTATATAATTAGCCGACCTGAACGAGTGTCCAACTGAGAGAGAGATCGCTCTAACTAAATTTACTAGTTATTTCCTTAGTTAACTTGAGATAG
The DNA here is from genome assembly GCA_963556195.1 of Sepiola atlantica. Classification (NCBI taxonomy): domain Eukaryota; kingdom Metazoa; phylum Mollusca; class Cephalopoda; order Sepiida; family Sepiolidae; genus Sepiola; species Sepiola atlantica. The sequence goes on from OY744520.1 coordinate 123,455,258, forward strand.
GGAGGAGGTGAGGGGTTCACTACTGGCTCTTATGTTTTTGTCATTCAGTATCTTTCTCGTAACCGCTCACATGATTGGCGATGTTGGCTCTCTGCTTCCAAGCCAATTACTGATCAAATCCCGATTTTATTCTCTCACGGTCGGAGCTCTCATCTCAAATCTCGTCGTCACATGCAGGTGCGATCTGAACTCCCTGACCTCCATAACCTTTAAGATCGCGTCAGCTGTCACCGTGCATCCGTGGGAACACACAGAACTGAACTGTACGGGGTGACCCCGCCACAACCGCGCAAGGCAAAACCCATCTCAAATAGATGCGTCCAAGCCATTATCTAACACTCTCATAAAGGTTTTTATAATCCCACAAGTTACGTCCGTCATTATATAACACACCTCTCCCCCACCAACCATTCAAAAATACCAGGAGGTATTTTTCTACGTCTGTCCTTCCACTCATTCCATTCGATCTCTAACAGAATACAGGGCAAAACAGAAAACCCCCATTTTTAAATTTTTATATTCCCTTTTCTGGTCAGCCATCTAATTTCTCTGTAAGATATGTCTTGTCATACCATTCGACCGCGTCCGCTTCAACACGGATCCAGAGCAACCCCCCTAGCTCAATACCTAAGATGATTCGTCCAATTTCGTCTGAGCTTGCTACACTGCACTTTGTCTATCCCTTCCAAGGGGCTCACCATAACTTCAGGGCTGGCGACTCGCCTTTTCCATATCCTTCTTCCAAGGGGCCCAATATATTCCACATTGATCCCAACCAATTTTCCTAACTAATTCCGACATGTTAATCGCTCTGGCGCCATGCTAATCCGCCACGGGTCCAAAACAAGTTCAATCACACCCCTATTTTCACAAACATCCAGATCCGTTACGCCGCTGTGGTGCTCTCGTGGGCCCCACTGACCCACTAAACAACAATGACAACTCTGTCATTACTATTCCCCACAGCCATTCCGTATGTGAAGGGATCTCCATCAACCTTCCAATTCGCTCCCCGCATACAAGCTCTGCTTCATACTGGCTGGACAAAATACCCTCGTTAGAGCTGTTCCATACTATGGAACATCACGAGAATTGACCACTCCCCTCCTCTTTGAGGGAGGGGAAAAAAAACAAGCACACCCAGCATCGGATCTATCATCCATCTTTTTCTTTCTTTTTTTTTTCTGATTTGAATAACTTGGCCGACCATCTCATAATTTTAATTAGTTACTGCTTTTTTTTCTTTATACACTACTATTTTAATACAAGGAGGGGAAGAAAAAAAACAATGTTTCCGGCTAAACCGAAAAACAAGGAAATTAATCAAATGAGTCCCTCTCTCTCTTTAAGTATAACAAAATATTTCTTTTCTTTCTCTTTTTCTCTTTAACAACAGCAAGAAAAATAAATTAAACAGAACTCGTTCAGGTTATCGGCAATCGACAAAATCAAAACAACAAAACATATTAAAATCTCTCCCCTCCCTCCTCTCAAGGACAATACTCATCAATCAATTACTAAAAGAAGCAAGTCAGTAAAACAATAAACAAAAAAAGTTTATCAAAAGGTCTATCGTTTCTTCTTCTGTAGAGTTCACACTTGTGTGTGTGTGTGTGTGTATGTATATTGTTCTCTTGTATTGTCACAATTACGTGTAATATGTATATATTTTTGTTTCTTTTTTTATAACAATCTTTCTCTTTTCTTTTCTTTTTTTTTGTCAATTTCTGATTGTACGTGTGTGTGTGTGTGTTAAAAAAAAACTCATTGTTCAAATTATTTATTTATTTTTTCTTGCTTCTCATTCAAAAAAAAATTTGCTTACCAAATTTTTCCGGACCATTTTACTTTGTGTATCATGGCAACCCAGTCGTGTCTCTCCTCCACATAGTGGGGAAGCTGGCCAGATTTGCACCAAATCGACAATGTTATATTGTGTGGTTCTGTAGATCTCTTCATCGTCGCGATCGTATAGGGAACCTTCACTGTTCCTCAAAGAGGTGATAAATCGTATTTGCTAGATTCTATTTTCTCGAATCGCCGTGTCCTATACTGACTCACGTGCGTGCTTTTCAGTCGCTGGTCACTAATATTCGTATTGCCTTTTCGCCTGCAACCCATTGTCGCATTCGCCCGCTTCTGCCGCGGTGTGACTATTTGCGCTCCTTCTTCTGTTGACACCGTCTGCCGGCAGCCACCGTCCGAGTCTGCAACCATTCTCCGTTGTGTCGCTATGTGTCTCTCTCTTAACGGACTGTTATCCTCGCTAGCTGAAAATCCAACTTAACTTATAACAAGACTTTCTTTTTGTTTCAAAGTGCCGTTTTTTTTTTATTTCTATATAATTAGCCGACCTGAACGAGTGTCCAACTGAGAGAGAGATCGCTCTAACTAAATTTACTAGTTATTTCCTTAGTTAACTTGAGATAGGGAGGAGGTGAGGGGTTCACTACTGGCTCTTATGTTTTTGTCATTCAGTATTTTTCTCGTAACCGCTCACATGATTGGCGATGTTGGCTCTCTGCTTCCAAGCCAATTATTGATCAAATCCCGATTTTATTCTCTCACGGTCGGAGCTCTCGTCTCAAATCTCGTCGTCACATGCAGGTGCGATCTGATCTCCCTGACCTCCATAACCTTTAAGATCGCGTCAGCTGTCACCGTGCTTCCGTGGGAACACACAGAACTGAACTGTACGGGGTGACCCCACCACAACCGCGCAAGGCAAAACCCATCTCGAATAGATGCATCCAAGCCATTATCTAACACTCTCATAAAGATTTTTATAATCCCACAAGTTACGTCCGTCATTATATAACACTCCTCCCCCACCAACAATATCATCATATTCGGTTTAACATCTGTTTAACATGCTGACATGTGTTGAGCAGCTTTAAAAAATTGATTTCCAAACTAACCTATCTCTGGCCAGGTCTTTATTTATCACTCTTTCTGTCAAGTCCATTTTTATTACTTTCTCCTATGTTTGTCTAGGCCTTCCCCTGTGAACTCGATCTGCTAACTGTTCTACATCTACTAACCTAAGAACTCTCATCCATTCTTTCAAGTGGCCATACCATTTAAGTCTTCTTTACTGCACACATCTCCCTATACTCTCCTGATTTAATCTTCCTCTGAGTTTATCAGATCTAAGCCTGTTTTTAAGACTGACATTACACATCCATCGTATCATTCTCATCTTGTTTCTCTCCTCGACCCTCACTGGCCAGGTTTCACTTCCATACATAATCACACTGATAAACTCTTCCCTTGGTCGACAGTGGTGATACTCTGCTGGTTAGTAATGGCAGAAGTTCCCTAAACTTATTCCATCCACTCCTAACTCTTGCAATCGCACTAGCACCTCCACCCTGTGCTCCAATGGTATCACCAAGGTAACAAAACCTCTTGACAACCTCAATAGCTTCGCCATCCAAATATATTTTCTCCACATCTGAGTTCTCATCCATATCCATTGTCTCATCCATTTCCATACAATGATGATTTGAAAATTTCCATTACACCATGAATGATTTTATCATGAGTCCTTATTTACTTGCCTCCCCACGAGAGCAGAGTTAGATACAAGTTTGGTTTTTAATGTAGGGAAAATCTAACTTCTCTAAAAGGGGCACTCTGGATTGGAACAAAATAAAAATGACCTCAGTCTAGAAGGATCTCTCCTTCACTGACTAAGGACAAAACAAATAATACACTTTGAATTATTTATTTGCACAAAATATTAAGATTTACATTTGGAACAAATTGGGCACAAGGCCATCAAAAGTGTGGGATGAGTGGTGGTCGTTGGTCATCCTTGGTCAAAAATGATAAAAATGTCTATCCTACTCTTAACTAGTGATAGGACGATTCTGATATTTTCCTGATTCCGATACAATTACAGATGCTGTTCTAAATTCCCGATTCAGATGATTCTTTTAAAATCTCTAAATATTTAGCTGGAGTTTTTTTTTGGAGGCGGGGGGGTCGAATTACCGTAAAAACCCATGTAATATGTGCATATATTTTCTCAAACGTAAAAATACACTGGGGGGGGGGGGGTCTATAGATTTTAGTTTTACTGTTGACATTGGTAGCAGCTCTCTAAACTGTCTTCAGGCAGACTTCCAACGTGTAGCTGCCACAAGTTCACAGCTACACGTTGCAAGTTTGCCTGGAGACAGTTTAGAGAGCTGCTATCAATCCTAACAAACACACACCTACCAATAGCTACAAGAAGTTGTATATACTCATGTGGCAGAAGTGTGCTAATGTATGGCTCCGAAACCTAGGCTGTCTCTGCCGGTACACTAAAGAAACTGCACTGTTATGGCAAGGCAATGGTCAGATTGATCTGTTTGGTGAGGCCTGAACAAAGTACACCTTTTCGGTCTCTACTCACGCAAGTCAACTGGAAAAGTTTCATGGACATTATGCAGAAGAGCAGATTGTGTTATGTTGAGCACAGCAATGGCTGGATTGCTAAAGTCCAACAGTTGAATGTGCCAGTAGAGAAGACCACGATTGGCAGACCCAAGTTGTCTTGGAAGTACATAGTAAAACTTGATAGGAGAGCCATGGTATGGATTCCGTCAGGTCTGACCAAAGACAAGAATGGAGGGGAAGAATTAGATCGAGACTAGACAATCAGGCCCACCCTCATCAGAAGATTAATTGTGGCCTGATGCAACAAATAAACCGGTTGATGATGATGTTAGTTTAAAATCAATAAATATTTATCATTTTATCATTAGTACCAACAATGAAAAATTAAGTTTTAAATAAAAAATTTAAAAAATTAAAATAATCGTTTGTGGCATCAGAAAATAGGCAGAAATTTTTCCGATTCCAATACCCCCAAAAGTTCCAATTTTTTCCGATTCCTGATTAATCATCCCAACACTACTATTAATCAGTATCATTTCAGTCACCACAATACCACATTTACTCTAGGGGCCATCCTACTTAAGCTATCCCTGAAGGCCAAGCACTTTTTTTTTTAATTATCTTGGGTCCATTGAAAGCTAGGAGTACCTAATATTTGCTTATTTATTAATTTAAAATATGAATGCAAAAGAAATCACTTTGAATTCGCCTGTCATAAGATTCCGAACAGGGTTGTAAAGATTTTATTTTTGTTGTCTTCATTTGTACATTTTGTCATAATAAACTGCTTTCAATTTGATGACATTTGTAAAACAAACTTGAGCAGACGTTAATATGTTTACCTGTTTTGTCTACATGATATCTACGATGTTTATTTATGGGGGGGGGGGTCTATTATCAATTTGAGTAAAAAAAAAAGAAAAGGAAAGTTGTGTCAGATTTTAACTTTCTGGAAGCAAAAATTTATTGTTTGGTTGTTTTGTTTTATGGCATATCAACCCTTTTAGGATTATGTTTCTGAATTGCGTGGCATAACGGATAAAGTACTAAGTAAAATTCAGTTCTAAGTGACGTCACTCTTCTGAAGGTTGAAGGTTCAATCCTCAGTGCAGGCGATACTAAGAATACAATTTTGAATTACTTAAAGACTTCTACCCTGTCCTGGCTGACGGAAAGAGAGCATGCTACCCCCGTGGATTAAATAAAGGGTTCTGTTCGTCAGCTATCTAAAGCAATTTTTTAATTTTTAATTACAATTAAGAATTACTTAGGATTGAACCTGAAACCTCCAGAAGACTGTCACTTAGAACTGATGAGTGCTTAGTACTTATATCCATTGTGCCACAGTAGACCGAATAATCCAAATTATCAATCCTTATCTAAAAAATTCCAAAATAGAATGTAAGTTTTGTAGGTTCATATATTTTGTAAATCAATACTTAGGAAATTATATATTCTATTCAACTCATAGATGGAACTCTGACATGTATTATCATTTCAGATCAGGCATGGACTGTGGGCTTGGCATGCCGAGTTCTTTTTGGGGTTACTGCATCACTTTCACTAATACCTATATCCTCCCTCCAGCTACGGATTAAATAGTAGGGTAGACTAGACTCTCAAGACTGGATTGTACAACTCGTCTAGGACAAGGAAAACTCTGAAATGTCACCAGTCTTTTTCTGCTTATCCCTATATTGTTTCCAGTCATCCACCAGGACTCTTTACCACTGGACTCGAGCAATGCTGGTTCAGGTCAAATGTGATTTTGACTAAAATCTAGTCGCTTGATCTTTGAACTCATCAAGCAGCTTCCAACCTACCTTCAGTCGATCTGCAATACAAATATCACCTGATAATTAAAACTAACTTACCCTTGCTTTTACTATAGACTCTCCACGTACGACCCTTACAGGGGATATCCATTGTCTCTAAAGACTGAAAGGAAACCTAGTTGGAATACGTGTTCCAAATTATAAATAATGAGATGCACTTCTTCATCATAATCCCCATCCTCTATTTAATCGTCTTATTTCCAGGAGTCTGTAATCTGAGTCTTCATTCCGTTCAAATTCCACTAAGATCCTTATTGATGGTTTACATCCAAGTTTTTTGGGGTTGTCCAACTTTCCTCCAGCTCTTCATCTCAAATTCTCCTCTCGACGTGACCAAACCAACTAGAAGTTTATCAAGCTTTTGGTATATTCAGCCTTGCCAACAGGGTATTAGAGCTGATATGCCAGGTCTGATCTGATCCAGTATTGCATACACATCTGATCATTGCTCTATCCTTACACTGAAGACAGGCGAGTGAGCAGTTATAACCTTTAAATAAATGAAAGCAATCAAAAACATAGATGTGGTGTAAATAGAGATTACACAACTGAAGTTATGGGTTTAGAAATTTTTATTTTGTCGAGTTAAGCTTCCGTTAGTATGATCAAAATGTATATAATATTTGATATTCCAATTTATGTTTGTATAGCGACGCATGTGTTTCAGCCTTTTTCAATGCTATGTCACCATATTGAATATGTTGTTTTGTTGGGGATAACATATATAAAGGAAAAAAAGAATGATAAAGAAACAGTAATAATAAAGAGACGGTTGCATATACATACATTTATTTCTCACAGAGAAAATTTGTAAAAGACAAGTGTAAAAGGGAGATAATAAAACATGATATATAAAAGGGTGTAAAAATTAAACCTAATTACTAACCAAAGAGTCCACATTAAAACTCTTTACACACAATCAAAATAAACATGAATTGCCAAGGTAAACACATAATAGAGAATGCAAAATTAAATACGACTTACTTTCATGCCATCTGGGAACTATTCTGATAACAAAATAGAAAGTGTGTAACATCTTTTGGCGCTTCTTCAGATCAAGCCCTATATCTTAAAAAAAAAAAAATTGCATAAAAACTTTATTATTTACTTAACTGTTAGGTTAAAGAAAGATAGTACACCCAAATTTACACGACTTCATCTAGTATTTTTGTTTTAAATAAATAAAATATTTTTATCGGTGGAAGCTGTCGACCGAGAATAATCAATTTTATTGAGAAATTTTAAAATCGTTACTGGTTAACTCTCCTTTACTTGGCTCTTCTTAAATCGGGAGTTTAAATCTCAAGTAACCATCGTTGTAATCCTGGCTAGAAAGCATTTACTGGTAAAACTTGAATTTATTTTTTTAAAACAAAAATACTGGATGAATTTGCATAAATTTTGGAGTACTGTTTTTTTTTTACCTAACAGGTAAGTACATAAGTTTTTTTGCAATTTTCTTAAGATATAGAGGTTCATCTGGAGAAGCTTCCATCTTTCTTTTAAAACTTTTCTCTCTCTTTAGCAACAGATTCAATATAATATAATGTGGGTATGTAATTTCATAAAATGTTATAAGGAGATATAATCTTTTATGTTTCAATTTTCAGTATTTACTTCAACAGTGCTCAATATGTGAGTAGAGCTAGGTAGTAAGTTATGAAAATATATTTATGGCAAATAAGCTACACAGAGAAGGCTTCTGCGTTTCATCCCCGTAGGGAATCGTCAGGCTAAAATGCATGGAGTTTGTGTTGCCGGGTGTTTTTTATATATATACATGGTGTTTAATCTAGCTAGTTAACTAATCAGATTCTTTGTTATTCTCTTCGCCAATTGTTGGGCTTCTCACAAACAAAGGTTCGGTTGATTTTACTTCCTATTTCCTATTCTATTCTCTTTTCTATAGGGTGGCCTATTCCTGTTTGTTTGTATCGAAATAATAGTAGACCTTATTTTAACACGTGCTTGCTTGTATTTCTATTTTAGGTTTTAGTTTAGTTTTTTATTTATTTGTTCATTTATTTATTATGTATTTTCAACCTACGGTAAATTTTATTCTGTGTAAGCAGTTGTTTGCTATTTCACTTCTACAGTTTAATAGGTTTTGGGGGGTCTTTAAAGTTTAGGATTTCAAATTTCTCATTCAGACATAATCTACACGGGTCGTCTAAATTTCTATATGTATTGGCCTGTCGTATTATTTTCCATGCAATTATTGGTGAGTGTCCGCTTTCTTTGATCTCCTAATAATGGTTTTCTAGTGCTGTTTTAATTCGGCGTTCTTTATAGATATTATGACCACAACAGCACATTTAAAAACAAAGACCACCGAATTAGAACAGTACTAGCAAACCATTATTGGGAGATCAAAGAAAGCGGACACTCACCAATAATTGAATGGAAAATAATATGACAGTACATGTAGAAATTTAGACGACCCATGTAGATTATGTCTGAATGAGAAATTTGAAATCCTAAACTTTAAAGACACCCAAAACCTATTAAGCTGAAGAGCATTAATGATCAGGTTCTTTCTAGCTCTCTCTTTCTCTTCCGACCTGGAGCAAAAGGTGGCTGGTTACTTTTAATGCGTCTAACGCTCCGATCCCCATTTTGTCCCAGTTGAAATAAACGGCTCTCCCCTTGAGGAAGCCCACTGCTTTGATAAGCTCCTGGGACTGACCTTCTCTTCAGACTTGAAATGGAAGACTTACATCAAATCTGTTGCTAAGACTACTGGAAAAATGGTTGGATCATTCTACTCCTCCATTATTCTCATGCTCGATGCTCTTTTCTACCTGTACAAGAGTCAAAAACATCCTAATATGGAGTACTGCTACCACATATGGATAGGTGCCGCTCGGAGCATCCTTTCCTGCCTTGGCAGGGTCTAAGACCGACCAAGATCTGGTGGGAGATGTCCTCTTCTCTTCCCTATAGTCACTCTAAGAGAGAGGATGTTGCTAGTCTTTCTTTGCTCTACCGTTATTTTCATGCTAGATGCTCGGCTGAGCTCAAATCTATCGTCCTTCCTTGTGGGACATTCACAATAAGAACCCGCCTAGCTATTGCCGCTGTCAGTGATTTCTCTTTCTCCCCCTGCATGTCCAAGACAAAACGAAACTTTCATGGACAGAGCTTCTTTCTTGGAACTGCCCGTCTGTGGAACACAGTGCCGCGAGCCTGTTTCCCTGCTGACTGCAATATGGTCGTCTTCAAGTCCAATGTAACAAGTTCTTGTTGAACCGTCCCTGTAAATAATCAATTTCTGTTCTGCTACAACCATTGTGCCGGTGAACGCGATGTTGTCTCACCATCCACCAGTCAAACTCTTTAACCCTTATCTTCAAGTGGCCTTTGGCCTTGATAAGCGATGGCCTTTAATGTAAAAAAAAAAAAGGTTGTTATCAATGTCAGAAGTTATTGAATCTTTTTAAAACTTGTTATTCAAAATTCAAAGTATATAAAAATAATATTAGAAACAAATGTTCAGACATTTTCAGCATTCTCTTTCCGGATTAATATTTTCTATTATTAGTTGTGAACAACAAACTTATTATAATTATGTTGTTTGGTCAACTACCTTTTCACTACCAGTAATAAAAATAAGTGGAGATTTTCTTTTAATAAAAATGGAACTTTTCTTTGTTTCTTTTAGACAATTATATCTATGTGGAACGGTAAAACGGATTTCGAATTTTGCATCTCTTTGCCAGACTCATCAGTCTAAGTAGGTTAAAAAGACAAAATATTTTCGTTTGATCAGTGGCCATGTGAATAAAGCATTTGCCTTCAGTTCCAATATTTTATCCCATCTTTCTAGGTTCGAATCTCACACTAATTTGTTTTTATTTATTTATTTTTTTGCTATAGCTTTCCAGTTATTTCCTAGCAGATATTGATCATCATCATCATCATCATCATAAACCTGAATAATGCACTTTTTATTGCGAGTTAAAGTAAAAAAAACAAAAACAAAAAAACTTTTCATTTGAACTGATGTGTAGAAAAGAAAGCTTTTAGAAACCCAGCATTAACATGTACTTCAGCTAGTATGAAAGAAAGCTGGCTGATAGTTTGACCTAGGTTAAATGGTGTCATCTAACAATTCCTTTCTTTCTCTGATATAATTCTCTATCCAGTTACCATTTACTATATCTTTGTTCCCACTGTTTGCTCCGAATAATCAGGAGTGATCTCAGCCTGAATTGTACTGAGTAACAAAAGAATGCATTCTCCTCTTTCCAAAAACCCAAAATATCTAATTCCAACCCCATATGAATATAGAAACCGGATTCGTTGTCTTTCTGGCTCTGACCTCCAAGCAATCGAATGCGGTACAAGCGGCTGCTATCTTGGTATGCCTACCAGAAAACCTACTTGCAGTCCTCTTCAGACTCACCCTTCTAGTCGCAGCTGTAGGCTCCTAGAATTTCATTAACAAGATATAAGTCGCATTTATTGCATTATCCATGCATATTTCTCTATTTATTGACCCCGGCAACATGTGTTTCTTATCTATTTTGTTGGGACATTAACAGTCTTTCCTTTAGTAACTACGTCCATGGTTTTCACCCCTTCATGTATCATGCTTCATATATCCCCTGTATGTTTGTCTCCAACAAACTGTTTTTATTAAAATAAATTTATATATATATATATATATATATATTATATATATATATGTAAATCAAACTGTTTCTTAATTATTACCCTTTTTCCTCTTTTATTCCGACCCCTGTAAGTCTTGTCAAGAAAACTCAACACACAAAATAGCAGCCTCATGTTGGAGAAGCGACTGCAATGCATGCAACGCTAGAAATGTACAAATACAAATATACATCATCTTAAAAAATGAAACCAACAATTTAGATTGCATTGGGATGTTACACACATAATATGAAAATATAGATATAATGACATGTTATTATAATAAATTTATCGTTTATACTAGTTTTTTTTGTTTTTTTCTTTTTAGATCATGGACACAACAAAGAAAGTACATGAATCATTCGAAGCAACGATAGAAGATCCGATTTGAATGTTACAACACATAATTCTTGGTTCATTAAAATTTTTATATCGCAATAAAAAAAAGTCTACATCTAACGTATCTAATTTGTCGGCCTTTTTTTTCAATAAACTTTTATCTATATTAATAAAATTATGAAAGAACTTCACATGTGTGTCCATATATTTCTCGCAGTAACTTTCATAATTACATACTGAGGTTTTTTTTTTTATTATTCACTATTAATCAAGTATTTATTGAAATAAAAAAAAATGTAGCAAACGCAATTTTAAAAATCCTATTTAAAAAATAATTTAAGAATTTAAATCCACCAGAATGCATTTCAGTTTCCTCATAAACAAGTTGGCTATTTAAATTTTTTGTTAATAGTTGAAAAAAAAAAGGAACAATGAATTACTTTGTCACCCTTCAAAATTTGAAAACAATTTAGAAGCATTTAAACTGTCGATCCTGACACAAAAAGCCTGTTGTCCCCTTTCTTGAGAGAAACAGCTGTTCTCTGGTTGACACGTAGTAAATGACGTCTCTGAAATTGATGCAGAAATAGGCACAAATTTTTCTGATTCCGTACCCCAAAAAGTTCCAATTCCGATTAATCGTTCTAACACTTGTATTGACCTATGTTGTGTCCAAGAAACAAGACAGAGATAAATGTCAGAATGATTGTGGGAAATAATGCAAGATATAAGTTGTATTGGATTGGAAATGAAAAGGGAACAGATGATGTTGGTATTTCTAATGCAGAGAGATGGGTAGATAAAAAGACAAAGAAGTCAAACGCATGTCCGTACGTATAATAGACGTTCAACCAAATACGATGAGGATGATGTATATATACCCTCCGATGTTTCTAAAGGTTTCATATTTGGACCTTTATTGCTTTTGATATTCATGACTTACCTAAGGATATAAATTCAGAAATAGAATTATTTGCTGATGAACCAAAGGAAACTTCCATGAACAAGGTTTCTTTAGTAGAACATCCCGTCTGTGGAACAAGATATCACAAGACGGCTTCCCAACTGACTACAGCATGGTCGTCTTCAAGTCTAATGTAAACAAATACTTAATGAGCTCTTCTCTTTGATAATCAATTCTTCTTAAGTAATCATCTGCGCATCCTACCCAACAATTGTTTCTGGTTGTCTTTTGGTGGCGATCATCGTCTAACTGACAATCTCTTTACCCTAGTGTGTCCTTGATAACCGGTGACCCATTAGTAAAAAAAAAGGTTAAACTGCTTGTTAGACCATTATCAAAAGGAATAACACAGATGGATCTAAATAAGTTATTATATTGGGAAGATACTTGAAAATTAAAATTTAACGCTTCACTCAATAAGTCCAGGGCCTGACATATAGATGGCACTACTAATATAAAAAAATTAACGATTTTTATAAAGTACTAACTGTCAAATGGCGCGTGTCAAAATTTGAGCCCAATCATATTATTAGTTTACAAATTAGTTATTTAAATGAAGCTACTATTGCAAATTTTCAAAGCAATGGAAAAATTTGAATTTCGTGTTGATATAAGCATTGCTTTCTGATGGGAAACATATTGTTCAAGCAAGGCAATGACTTGATAAGTGTTATTCAGTTACTCCCCCATCGAAAATAATGGTTAAGAGGTGGTATACCGACTTTAAATGTGGTCGTACAGACATAAATTCTGCTAAATGTTCAGGCCGCTAAAATTCAGCAATTGTTCGGGAAAACATCAAAAATGTCCACAAACTCATTTTGGCCAATCGTAAATTGAAGTTGCGTGAGATAGAAGATATCAGAAGGCAGTGTATTCACCATTTTACATGAACATTTTTCAATGAGAAAGTTGTGTTCAAAGTGGGTTCCGCGTTTGCTCACAGTCAATCAAAAATAACAATGCATTGGCGATAACTCCGATGAGTTAGATTGGCATAGCTTCACTGAGTGTCAGACTGTTGAAACAATGTGGGCAAAAATAAAGAAATTTCTATTGCACCTTACGGATGTGTCCTTTCATCTGAAAGCGCCAAAACACAAACCATGGATTACTAGGAAGATTCTTCGTGAACGAAAACTGAGAAATGCTGCATGGGGGGGCATTACCAAGAGACGATGTCTGAGGCGACTTTGGAGGTCTATAGAAAACAACGTAATCACGTTGAACACATCTCTATCATAAGTAGACAACCTTTTGAGGGGCAGCTTACTCTTGATGCTAGTCGTAACCCAAAGTGTTTTTCGCTCACATGCAAAGAAATAAAGAATTGAACAATCAAATTGTAACTCTACGTAATTCTGAAGAAAAAATTGGGCAATCAAATCAACAAGCATTTCTCTTTGCTGATATTTTCGCAAATATTTTCAAAGATGATGATGACAGAGAACCTGCAACACTACATATGATAGCACCATCAATGCGGATGATCACCATCACTCAGGATGAGGTCAAGAAGCAGCTTTTGTCCTTGGGTGTGAATAAAGGGCAAGGTCCGGATGGACAACATCCAGCAATTTTACGGGCTGTTGCACCTGAACTATCTGAACATTTCACTGACTTCCTGCTGATTGGCGGGTGGCCACAATCTGCCCTATCTTTAGAAAAGGTGACAAAGATCCAATGAATTACAGACCAGTGAGCCTCACCTCTATCGTCTCAAAATCCATGGAAGTTCTACTCAAGGAAGCAATCATGGCTCATCTTACATCTACTGCTACCATCTCTCCATGGTTTCATTCCAAAACGTTCATATCTACCAAATTTACTTGTGATGGAAGAATGAGTTACGAGTATAATGGACGATGGAGATACTGATGACATTGTCTTTGTGGACTTTGCCAAGACCTTTGATTCTGTCAATCACCGCTTACTTTTATATAAACTCGACACTTATGGTCTTAATGAATAGGTTATAAAATGGATAAGATCCTTTCTTGGTGATTGTACATACGGGGTTCAGATAAATGGCAGTCTGCCATTTGAGAAAGATGCTTGCAGTGGTGTTACTCAAAGCTCCATGCTGGGTCCTATTCTCTTTCTACTTTATATAAACGACAAGCCGGAAGTGATTGGTGGAAACGTGCTCCTATTTGCAGATGACACCAAATTAGTAGCTTGTAGAAGCGAAATTGACTATCTCAAGTCTAGCCTTTAATGTGCATGGTAATTGTCCCTTAAATGGGGGCTTATACCTTAATGTTGATAAATGCTGCCATATTGCAGTGGGATCTCCTTCTGACTCGACTCTTATTCTTCAGTGACATGGCTCTGCTCAAGGAGGCGAACGAGACAAAAGATCTTGGCCTTCTGATTGACTTGTCCTTCAAGCCATCTAAACATTGCATTCAGGCTGCAAACAAAGCAAGGCATGCTCTGATTCTCATTCGACGTTCTTTTTGCAAACTCACTCTTGAAATATTTCTACCACCTTATGTCTCTCTCATCAGACCATTGTTAGAGTATGGTGTCCAGGCCTATGCTCCATATCTAATATGTGATATCCAGCATTTGGAGAGAGTTAAAAGACTGGTTACTCAAATGGTGCAGGGTCTATGGGATCTGCTCTATGAAAGCCAACTCAGAAACTTGACCTTTTCTCCCTTGAGCGCCGACAATTATGTCGTGATCTCATTTTGGCCTACAATCCCCTCAATGGTCATTACGATATACCTTAGGACCTATTATTCACTTCTCCACCAGAAAGAGGTCTACGCAGACACCACAAGTAATTATTTCACTGCCGATTTTAATTGAACCGGAGGAGGGCTGCCTTCTCAATCAGGATCCCTGGATCTTGGAATAGTCTCCCAAGAGAGGTAATAAATGCGCCAACAACGCAGAAATTCAAGGTGAATTTGGACAGGTGTTGGACTACTGCATCCTCTTCTGTGTAAATTTCTACCACCCTTTCCCAACATGGCAATTGAAACATGCTTGTTTTATTTTTTGCCAAATTAATTGAATTGAAAAAAAAACCAAAAAGGTTTTGTACCAATGGATAAAACATAAATCCGCCGCTTCACTCCGGAGTCAAATCGGCAGTCAACTGAGTAGACAATAGCAGCTGAAAGCTGTCCGAGGACGCAAACAGATGTAAGCAAGATTTTCACCTCTATATTACCTTCAGAAAGGAACAATCATCAATAGTGAATATTACATAACATTATTGGTGCATTTGAAGGAAGAAATCGCAAATAGACGGCCACAAACGAAGAAGAAAAAAGTTTTCTTTCACCAAGATAATAAACCGTGTCACAAGTCGATTGCAACAATGCCAAAACTACATTAATTGAACTTCGAATTGTTTCTGCACCCAACCTATTCTCCAGATCTGACCCCCAGCGATTACTGACTGTTTGCAAACATCAAAAAAAAAAATTACTCCAGGAAAAGAGATTTAGCTATTATTATTACGTATTTACGTTAAAGGGGTTTAGTGAGAATAAGTTGCTTCGGAGTAATGCCGAAATTGATTTCACTCTAAATAATTTACGTGACTGAGATAGGATTAACCTTACAAAAATAATTTTTATATACAAAAATCTTTTGTTATTAAAAGAAAAAAAGTTTCAATGAGATTTAACGAATTTAAAAGCAAAAATGAAGAGGTTAAAACATACCAGTTGATAATTTAATATTGACAAAATAAAAATGGTAAAACTAGTCCTACACACTTTCTCATTCACAAAAAATCAAATAAATAATAAATATATACTTTTTTTTTTCAGACGAAATTGAGCATTAATGGTGATGGAAACTATAAATTGACTTTTAATGGTGATGGAAACTATAAATTGACTTTTAATGGTGATGGGAACTATAAATTGACTTTTAATGGTGATGGAAACTATAAATTGACTTTTAATGGTGATGGAAACTATAAATTGACTTTTAATGGTGATGGGAACTATAAATTGACTTTTAATGGTGATGGAAACTATAAATTGACTTTTAATGGTGATGGGAACTATAAATTGACTTTTAATGGTGATGAAAACTATAAATTGACTTTTAATGGTGATGGAAACTATAAATTGACTTTTAATGGTGATAGAAACTATAAATTGACTTTTAATGGTGATGGAAACTATAAATTGACTTTTAATGGTCTCGTTACACTCACATCGTGCACACCTTTTGCTTTTTTTTATATTTCCACCAGGACTTACAGTTAAGGAAAGGCATGTGTTTTTTAACGATTCTGATTTCAATGGATTTTAAAACCACATTTTAGCTAACCATGTTGATAAACAGTCTATTGCATAGTTAATCTTCCTGATCAAACTTTAGTATAAATTTTGCCGATTGTTAACAATTTCCAACAGAGAAAAAAAGGAGGTAAAAAAACAAATAGTCAACAAATAACAAGCAAGAAAAGTTACTTTTCTACCAACCTGCATATATTTTTTTTGTTTTAAAATTATTTTAAAGCGCTTTTATTTACATGTTTTATCGATGCCTTCTGAGTCTTGTAAACCTGTCGTATTCAAAATGGTGCTAGATTTTATTCGAAGTGAAACCTTAAGGTCATAGAGCAACTGACAAATACAGCTAATAACTATCACCAATCGGCCCAAAATTTAATTTTTAACTGATCTGTATATTTTTAGGAGCTGCATTTTTGTTTAATTTTCGAGTTGTTCTATGACCATCGAGGTTTCACTTCGAATAACACCCCGCGCTATTTTGAATATGTCGGGTTTACAAAACTCAAAAGGCTTTGATAAAATATCTAAATAAAAGCACTTTAAAATACTTTAAAACACACACAAAAAATAGGCAGGTAAGTAGAAAAGTAATTTCCTTGCATTTGGTAACAGTTATTTGTTGAGTATTTGTTTCCTTTGTTTTTTTTTTCACCCTTTTTTTCTGTTAGAAATTGTTAACAGTTGCCAAAATTTAATGGACAGACTGACTTATCTCCTGCTTTATGGGTATTCTGCTCGTATCACTGGCGGACTGGCAGAATATGATAAAATTGATTTTTATTTTTAATTAAATTCTAATCAATAATTTTCTAATTTTTGGTGTAAATACTTATTTTTGCCTGATATGTAAGTATATGACAGAGTTTTCCTATTAATTTATTTGGAACAGCAATTTTCACCTGTGTAACTGCGTTTTTCACCTGTGCTTTCAGCTGTATAAGCACCAAATGATCACCCACTTCCGGGTCATATAGTGTTTTTTAAGGACAATATAACTAAATATTTTTAAAGGGAGATAAATAAAAATGTCCGCCCGTTGATCCAGAATTGACACTTTAGGGGAAAAATGCATGGCCCGTACAGGATAGCACAGCACACAAAAGGGAGGGTGCGAGAACCCACATAGGGCAACCCATTCTATTTGGACTAGATGTGCAGTTGTTATGGTGGAGAGTTGGTGAGGTGAAGCATTGTCACTATTCATTCTTAATATGGATCTGTAATAAAAAATAAAAATTATTATTTTATTTATAACCTTTTTTGGTGCTTGTGCATTATGGCAACAAACCAAATTTCCTTCCTTATTTCTAGAAGAGTGAATCGAAAGGGGAGATAATTTTAATTTTTGGGTAAGAGGAGATAATTCAAACTGTCTTAATTCTTTTCTAAATTTTCCAAAAATGTACGTCAATGCTTTAAATCTTCAAGACATTCTATATCTAACTAGATATAAGGCAAAGTTAGTAGATTTTTTTTTACAAATATGCACTTTATATGGGGAATATTCTTTCCCAGATAGTTGAATTGTACCCAGTGTAAAACTTTTTTCAAATATGTAGTTTATATTTTTATATTTTATGCGATGTTGAAGTTACTTAAATAAATCTAATTTATTTCCATTTTAATATTGTCTCTTAATGTATTTTATTACAAATATACTGTTTTTTAATGTATCTTCTTACATTTACAAATTCTCTTGCTTCTTCATCTGTGTTACGGTTTCCTGTAAGAAAGAAATTTGAATATAATCGTGAGTCCCCATAAAAAAAATTTGAATTATTTCCCCTTTCTATTCACTCTTCTAGAAATAAGGAAGGAAATTTGGTTTGTTGCCATAATGCGCAAGCACCCCTTTTTTTATGTTTTTTTTTTCATCAGAAAAAGACACACATCCCCAACACACACACAAGAAAATTGCCAATATAAAAAATGGTTACATGTTTTGAAAATATTTCTGGTCCGGAAGTGGGTGATCATTTTAAGTTAAATTTATATGCGAAAGTGATTCTCCACTTTAAAGTCTAAAACATTGCTTTTATTTTGTTTCATTTCTTTTACCGTTAATTTTTTCAGACTGTTTGTTTACACGTAATCGTCAAAAAAAACAGAATCTTATTTTTAAGGGGTGAATTATCATCGAGTGCAGGGCTCCAATAATTCCGTCTCTTAGAACGGAAAAGTTAATTTGAAAAAAAAAAAAAATAAATAAAAATAACATTCCAAAATAAGAACCCTGCCCCCTCAAATGGGGCTGGGGTTGAGCAATGGAGGCCAATTTTATTATTATTATTATCTTTTTTTTAAATGATATTTTTAGGTCGAAATGTTTCTATTTTGAACAAGTTTATGTTGGATGGTTGGTTTTGAATCTTGATAATAAAAAAAAATTATTATTTTAAAAAGCTCGGCATCATAAAAGAAACCTTTAAGGAATTCTCATTTTTAAGCTCGAAATTGGAGCGTCGGAAGAGATAAACCAGCTTTGAATCCTAATAATAATCAGGGTTTTTTATTGGGGGGGGGGGGGGTAAAAAGCTGTAGATTAATGTAGTTCACCACGTTTAGAATATGATTATCAAAAATAACAGTTATTCGAAAAGTAACCCAGCCCTGATTTATACGTTTAGCTTTTGTAAGTATGGATGTTCGAAAAGACAATAATCTCCAGAGCTACATCGAGGAATTTCTTTGGCGTCACCGAATGAAATGTAATTTTTTCGGCAATATCTTATCCATTTGTATCACGAAGTTTAAAGAAAAACATTATTTGTAAACACAAAAAAAATACATACATTTTAGACA
Source organism: Sepiola atlantica (assembly GCA_963556195.1). Lineage (NCBI taxonomy): Eukaryota > Metazoa > Mollusca > Cephalopoda > Sepiida > Sepiolidae > Sepiola > Sepiola atlantica. The sequence continues at coordinate 123,474,508 of OY744520.1, forward strand.
AAAACAATTATTTAAAAGTCCCATGACATTAATTTTATTAACTTATTTTTTTTTAGTATTAATAAATTAAAAAAATTTATATTTTTGGACACACAAATTTTCTTCAAGAAATATGTCTGTAATGAAAAAATCCATGACATTAATTTTATTAACATTTTTAATATAAATAAAAAAAAAATTGTATGCAAAAAAAAAAGAATTCCAAGACGTTTTTATTTACTTTTTATTCCATTATGTTAAATTTATGTTATTACTTAAAAAAAAAATAATTGACCTAAATTTTAGATTTTTTACCGAGATTAGTCTTACCGGACATCCATACTTACAAAAGCTAAACGTATAAATCAGGGGTGGGTTACTTTTCCGAATAATCAAATTAACATTTTGCTTTTTAAATTATTTATGCCACTGGGGTGGGGGTCACTTTGCTATTATACCTTTATTGTAAAATGGACACTGACTTTAATCCCTTTTTGAGTACGTAAAACGACAACGTCGTTTCTGTCTGTCTTTGGCATAGTAACTCTGGATTTCAGTTACATCGGCTATAAAGTCAGTATCCATTTTACAATAGTAGTAAAATCGAAAAGGGTGCTTATGCAATTTACGGACTAGGCTATTTTTTAGATAGGCTTTTAAAGTTCGGCACATGTTCGTCTTTAACCACTGTCCGTTTTTCACAACTTTTTACTGACCATTTTTCTTTTCTTTTTTCGGTGTACACTTATTTATCAGGCTGCTAGAGAATTCCGGCGTTTTTGGAATTTTTTTTCAAATAGTTTACATTTTAGGAGGGGGGATCAGTTTCCAATGTTAATTCAACGTAGACTGATCCCCCTCTTTTTGACCATCTCAATTTTTTTAAAAATCTTTTTCGGTGTACAATTACCTATCATGTCAATTGAGAATTCCGGGGGTTTTGGAAAGAAATTTTTAAAAATTGTGATTTTAAGACGGGGGATCAGTTTTCAATGTAAATTCAACGTGGACTGATCCCCCTCTTTTTAACCATCTCAAATTTTAAAAATTATTCTTCTGCTTACAATTACCTATCATGTCACGAGATAATTCCGGCGTTTTTGGAAAGAAATTTAAAAAAATTGAGATTTTAAGACGGGGGATCAGTCTTGTTCTTCTTTTACCATAGTTCGTTTTTCACAACTTTTTACGTCTTAAAATCTCATTTTTTTAAAATTTCTTTCCAAAAACCCCGGAATTCTCTCACGACATGATAGGTAATTGTAAGCAGAAGAATAATTTTTAAAATTTGAGATGGTTAAAAAGAGGGGGATCAGTCCACGTTGAATTTACATTGAAAACTGATCCCCCGTCTTAAAATCACAATTTTTAAAAATTTCTTTCCAAAACCCCCGGAATTCTCTATTGACATGATAGGTAATCGTACACCGAAAAAGATTTTAAAAAAAATTGAGATGGTCAAAAAGAGGGGGATCAGTCTACGTTGAATTAACATTGGAAACTGATCCCCCCTCCTAAAATGTAAAATATTTGAAAAAAAATTCCAAAATCGCCGGAATTCTCTAGCAGCCTGATAGATAAGTGTATACCGAAAAAAGAAAAGAAAAATGGTCAGTAGAAAGTTGTGAAAAACAGACAGTGGTTAAAGACGAACATGTGCCTAAAGTTCAATTCAATGTTTACAGTATCTTTTGTTTATTAGATTGTTAGCTGAAGGTACAGAATAGTTAATCACCCCCCCCACCTCTATGTTAAGAATGGGTTTCTAAATTATAACGTTATTATTTTAGTCTGGTTTGTAAACTGCATAAGTACCTAGAAAAGAAAATCGGCGAAATTGAGCTTTAACGGTCCCTGAACAAAAAGGCCGGATCATATAGGAAATAAGGACCCCGGAAATTGGAAAGACGAAAAGGGACGAAATTCGGTCTACACTGGTTGACCTTCACACACGTGGTATTTTGTAAACAAACGCATAATAAAGCTGTGTTCTTTGGGTTTTCGTTAAAAGCTTGCTTTTTAATATAGGATGCTTTTTTTTTTTTTACAAAACTTTTTAATAATCAAACGAAACATTGCAGAAATCTTGTTCTAAAATGTTTTTGTGTCACTATTTACTTGCCTCCCCATGAGGGCAGAAGGCACAATAAAATCTCATAGGGTGCGTCTTTTTTTTTTTAACAATACGTTTTAATAAACACAGAAGATTCTATTTTTCGTTTATGAAACTTTTTAATAAATAAACGAAATATATACATTTTTTTTTTTAAATCGGCTGACTTGAAATCTTCCGTTTTGCCACTCAATGAAGACTGAGTTAGACTTAAAAAATAAGTTTCGAAACTGAGACAATTTAAATTTTTGTCCCATTGCAAAGTGCTCCATTTGGGGGGGGGGGGGAACTGGATTTTCCCTACATTAAAAACTGACTATAGAAATTTATAAAATAATACATTTTTAATTTAAAAGAAATTACAGACATTTGGCCTCCTTATTAGGGCAGATTAGGCACAAGGTCAGCTTTTAATGTAGGAAAAATCAAGCTCCCCAAAAAGGGGCACTCTGAATCGGGACGAACATTAAAATTACCTCAGTCTAGATGGATTTCTCTATCACTGACCGCAGAGCATGGAGAAATCCATCTAGACTGAGGTAATTTTAATGTTTGTCTCCTCATGGAAAAACGGAAGATTACTCAAGTCTGCCGATTTTTTAAAAAAATGTATATATTTCGTTTATTTATTAAAAAGTTTTGTAAAAAAAAAAGGGTTTTATTTTTCGTGTTGTGTATTTTAAGAAAAGGATAAATATTTATTTTTTTCCCTGTAGGGTCTACATGAAAAAATAAATATTTAATATATCCTTTTCTTAAAATACACAACACGAAAAATAGAATCTTCTGTGTTTATTAAAACGTATTGTTTAAAAAAAAAATGATGCACCCTATGAGATTTTATTTTATTATGCATTCTGCCCTCGTGAGAAGTCAAGTAAATAGTGACATGAAAACATTTTAGAACGAAATTTATGTAATGTTTCGTTTGATTATTAAAAAGTTTTGTAAATAATTTAAAAAAAAAAAAGCATCCTATATTAGAAATAAATTTTTAATAAATTTTCTTAAAATAAATCTGTCTCTATATTAAAAAGCAAGCTTTTAACGAAAACTCAAAGAACACAGCTTTATTATCCGTTTGTTTACAAAATGTGTTTCATCCATAACTGCGTGAAGGTCAACCGGTGTAGACCGAATTTCGTCTTTCCAATTTCCGGGGTGCTTATTCCCTATATGATTCAAAAGGCCAATAGACAGCATAAAAATATTGGTAATTCGGAAGTTGAGTCCGGTCATCAAAACAGAGCATTTGTACGTTTAGCTTTTTTAAGTATGGATGTTCGAAAAGGCAATAAACTCAGTAAAAATCTAATGACGCGCCGCGCGCATGGTGCTAAATGTACAATTAGTTCCTGCGAGATTACGTCCACATGTCTATTTTGTTTGTGTTTTTAATTTTTCACGCTAGATTAGGTCCATTATATCGTCATTTCCATTGTGCTTTTGAGTTATGGATAAAAATTGTATGCAAAAATATTCCATTATGTTAACTTTATGTAATATCTTAAAAAAAAAAGATTTTAGATTTTTACCGAGATTATTGCCTTTTCGAACATTCATACGTACAAATGCTCAGCCTTGATGACCGAACTCAACTTCCAAATAACCAAAATATTTTATAATCATTACTATTACCGACATAAATTATTTTAAAGGAAATGCCGTTGGGAAATTAGTCAAAAACAATTTATGTTGGTTTACCTATTGATATATTTACTTTAAAAAGAATTAATAGAAGTTATTAGCATTTAAATTCCCTAAATATCGGATCTGAGCAAAGTAGGTATCTTTGTTTAATCAGTAACGTAAACAAAGATGGCTACTAAGCCCAGATCCGAGAGTTATCTTATCTTCTATTAAATATTTATTTTTAACGCAAATAGATCACAAATGAGTATTGATTTATTCCTCTCCAGGAGTTAGGCACAAGGCCAGTTTTTATCTTACTCCCACAAGTAAGCTGTGACCCAAGGTCGGGTCGGGAAAGTGGGGTTTAAAAATTGCCTGGGCAGCCCCGTCGGCATTCCCCTGTAGGGGCGCCTCAGGCAGTAAGCAATAAACTTACTCCTCCCCAAAGAGGGGAGGCAAAGCCTGGGAAGGTAGACCTCCCAGAACTGCACAGGACAGACTCTTTGACCAGCGTAAATCAAAACCCGAAGGTCAAGACAACACCAGTATGGGGTGCAGTATCCATCGGAACAGATACTACACTTTGATCTTAGCCAAAAGGCCAAGGTAAACAAAAAAGCAAAATAAATTGGTTTTGACTAATTTCCCGACAGTATTTCCTTTAAAATAATTGTCGATAATAGTAATGATTACGAAATATTTTTTAAAGATTTATTTTTCGTATTGCCACTCGGACTTTGGGTTAAAGAAGATTGTTTATCAACATGGCGGGCTTAAATCTGAGTTTTAAATCGATTGAAACAAGAATCGGCAATCATACAGTATAGTTAGCAGCTTATATATATAACAAATAATTTTGTACAAAACGCATTAAATTTAATTTTCTACCGACCTGTATAGTTTTAAAGTTCTGAAACTGTTTTAAAGTTTTTATTTTTATAGGCCTATAAGATTTTGTCGATATTTTTATAGCCAGAATCCAACATGACCGACTGTTTAATTCCTAAACCCGACTGGCAACCCCCAAACTTAGGGTTAGTGGTAGGGTAAGTTGTTTTTTTTTACTATCTTTTAAGCCTAAAATTAATGACCGTCTCCCAAAAAGATTGACGTCATCTTTGGATACTGATGTTCAGTTTCAGGACTTGGTAGAAAATTAAATTTTAATGATTGGTTCAGCTGTTAACTGTACTGTATGATTGCACAAAAATCGAATTTAATTTTAACTTACAAGTAATAAAAAAAAAAAAAAAAAAAAAGAATTCGCGCGACGCGAATGTAACGAAACCGTTAAAAGTCAATTTAGTCTACGGGACAGTTAAAGCTCCATTTCACATCCAAAATTATTTTTATTCAATAATTGTGCTTTCAAACGTGGTAAACCGACAATAATTTGCAGATTTTTTAAAGAAAAATTTTGACAATTGCAAAAGAAAGAAAAACACCACCTCGTGTTGTTTATTTTAGGGGGGGGGTCCCTGTTTCCCCATTTCCCCATTTTTAACAGTCATTGTTCTTAACAGTAATCCCGAGGCCTTCAATTTTAACCTCATCGTAAATCCAAGCTCTTTCACATCGGCATTCCGTGCCGCATTTCTCAGAGCCGCATTTTTTACAGGGGAAATGGCAACCGGGACAATCGGTCTCCAAACAGTCACAATAGTCCTTACCGTTGGACAAAAGGGCGCCAGCCTCGTCATACAACTTCTTCGACTTTCGACTCGCCCTATGATTACTAGTATTATTGTTATTATTATTAGTATTCAACGCTGGTTTACCCCTTCTCCTCTTAGTTAATATGTTCTTTCCGGTTCCATTATTAGCCGCGGGTTTAATTTTCTTTTTAATGACGGGTAGACTGCTTCGACCCGATCGGGTTTTCATCGGGTACTCGGTTTTCTTTTCGTTATTTTCCTCCTCTTTCGGCGGCATTGTGCTTTTTGCTTTCGCTAATCTTTGTTTTAAAGACGAAGAAGATGAAGACGAAGAATCTATCAATACTTGTGATGGTTCAGTCGGGTCCGTAATTGTCTTCTTTTCGTAATCCAATGAAGGCTGCTCTTTTTCAGGATCGTTTTCTTCAGATTTTCCTTCTGGTGTTGCCCGTTTATCGTCCTCGCCGCCGTTGTTATCCGCTTCCGGGTCATCCGGTCCTTCCTCGGAGGATTTCTGTTGGCGTTGTAGTAGTTGGCGTCTATTACGGGTCAACTTCATTTCGGAGGGAAGGGTTTCTCCTTCATCCTTTTCCTGTTCGGCTCCGGATTTCGACATTATTATATCTTAAGCCCCTTTGTCCTGAAAAATATTATTGTCCTTCCCTCTATCAATTAAATCTGTATCCTTTATATTTTTCACTTGTTGGCTTTTTTTTTCCTTTTGACAAAAAAAAAACAACGATATCGAAGGATAAGGAATGCTTTTGTATTAGTCTTTTTCTGGGCGATTTGCACCTCTTCAAGTTATTATTAAATAACTACCCCAACTGACGATACCAGAAACCAATTTCCTTCTACCTCGATTCATTATGTTCAACAATATCAAAAGAATTTGTCTGTGATAACAAAATGGGGAAAGAGCACCCGAAGATTGGTCAAGTGTTGTTTTTCTTTTAAATTCTGTTTATGTAGCTCTTCAAAGCATGGCGTACGAAGGTAGATTTAGTAGTACAGCACAGGTTCACTTTTACTGTTTACTTGGCCCTTTTTTAAAGCAGTTTGACATTAAAAAATTGTATTTGGCCTTCTTTTTAATTTTGGCTTTTCGATTATTTTATATAAATATCTATTTGATAGTAATTAACAAAAACATTATAATTAAGTATTTTTGAAGCACAAATTGCTTCAAAAATACTTCAAATATTTTATTGACAGTTTTTTTTTGTTTTTTTTTCGACCATTTTACAAAAATATCGACTTGTGCAATAAAGTTAATAAGAAAAAAGATGTTTGAAGAATTACAACAAATAGCTTTTACCAAACGTAAGAAAATTTAATCGACTGGCGTAACTTTTCGGTTTTGGAACTTTTTAAAGTGTTTGTTTTTTTTTAGATTTCGTATCATTGTCTCGGAGGTTTGTATAAAACCACATTCAAGATGACTGCTGTTTCTTATTGATGTGAAGATTCATTGTCGTATGTTTAACAACTGAAAAATCGAAAATTAAACAAAAATACAACTAATAACTGTATCCAATCAGTCAAAAATTAAATTCAACTCCACAGTTAAATAACGCTATGACAATTATTTGCTAACTTTCTGGATGGCCAGATAACGAAAGTATATTTGTAGGGGCCATTTAATTGGTAAAGATGTTTAAAACCCAGAGAAAACGGATAAACATTGGAAAAACATGTATGAAAGATAAGGCATGCATATGGTTGAAGGAAGAATAAAACGTAATTTAAAGGTAACACAAAATATTTATATTTACAAATTACAGAGCGTTCATTTCAAGTGTCCAGTTAGAGAAACGATAAATAGGCATTGCTTGTGATTTATGTATGTGAGTAGTGTAGCCAAGTGTCGAAGTGTGTGAGTGTCGCCTTTTTTCGTGGTTGTACGAATATGTATGCGTGAGGGTTGATAAGTTGTTTAGGCATTTGTATGTATGTGTGTGGGTGTGTGTTTAGTAGTCAGATGGCACCCCCTCGCTCCAAAGGCGAGGGTTCGACGAATTTGTGTTCTCTGTCAAATGTACGAGAGATGGGATGGAAAGAGGCAGATTTTGTTGCGCGGTCTGCTTTCATGTTGTTTCACAGTGGTTTGGCGGATGTAGTACAGAGCACCCCACATGATCAACATTTTTGGCTTTTTGCACCTTTTTGTTCGACTGTCTCTGGGAGCTGATTTTTATGGCCCCAGTTTTAGCTTTTGTTGTTGAAGTGAATTCGGGTTGGTTTCTGTTTTTGTTTACGCTGTTTGTTGATAAAATAGAGGATGTCAATCCGATAGACTGAAGAAAAAGCGGATGTGGCTGATTTCAGGTTGGAAGTAAATATATTCGTCGGACACTGCCTGTCTATGGGCAGATCGGCAAGATATTCCAACAGTGCACAATGGGATAAGGTTGTCACTGGGGCTGGCACGACCGGACAACGATCAACAGATAGCGTTTGGGTCCTTAACCAGGACGGTATCGCACAACTCCCCGTGCACAACTAACTTATCCCTACAACTTGTCTTGTGTTGTTTTTATTGTAGCTAGACAAGACAGTAATAGGTCTACAATGTCATACCCTCTTCAAAGAAGTTTGGACTTCAACAATTTTATTGGCCTTTCTTTTATTTTTATTATTTTATGCAATACAATTTTGATATTAGTTATAAAAGATAACGTTATAATTAAGTAATTTTTTACTTAAAATTATTTTTTTATTTTAATAATTATTATACATACTTGTGATGGTTAAACCATGATAATGTATCCATAATGGCTGATGCATTAGTTTTTATTAAACAATAAAAAAAGAAGAAGAAGAAAATCTGGGTTAAAGTTTCTAAATGATTTTTTAAAATTATATCTGTGATAAATGTATATATGAGAGATACACACACACACGAAAACAATCTGTCTCATGTTCAAACTTGTTTGCAAAAAGTTTTTAATGCCTATTTCAAATAAATTTCAAAGCTAAAAGTTGAAATGGGTGATACTCGTATTTGAACCTGCGACATTATCTCTATTACCCAATAACATTGTGGAAGATAGGACATTATAAAAAAAAGGAAGAATGACAAAGTCTATCCATACAAAATAATTTTTATTAGCAACTTTGTTAAGAAAATGCGAAATAAAGTGTTTATAAAGAATGAGAGTTCAAAGAATACGAGAACGTTCTGGTGAAAGAAAGGTATTTTGTCTTTAAGAAGAAATTGAGTAGTCATGTCAGTTTCGGCTAGCACCGTGTGTGGCTGAATATTTCATGTTCTGTAACACATCACTCAATAAGTTCTGAGCCTGACATATAGATAGCATCACTAATAAAAATCAATATGATTTTTATAAAGTAATAACCTTCGAATGGCATGTGTCAAAATGTGAGTCTAATTTGGTTATTAATTTACAAATTACAATTATTTAAGTGAAGCTACTGTTGCAAGTTTTCAAAACAATGGAAAAATCTGAATTTTGTGTTGATAAAGCATTACTTTCTCATCATCATCATCATCATCATCATCATCATATTTGGTTGAACGTCCGTTTTACATGGTGACATGTGTTGGACAGCTTTTAAAAATTGACCTCCATGTAATGTAACTTTCTGATGGGAAAAATAGTGTTCAAACAAAGCAATGGCTTTATAAGTGTTATTTGGACTTTGCTCTGTCAGAAACAATGGTTAAGAGTAGCATGCTAACTTTAAACACAGTCGTACAGACACAAACGATGCTGAATGCTCAGGTTGCTCAAATTCGGCAATTCTGGAAAATATAAAAATGTCCACAACCTCGTTTCAACCAATCATAAATTGAAGGTGAGATAGAAGAGGAGTTAAAAATATCGTCATTTTGCATGCACATTTGTCAATAAGAAAGCTGTGTTCAAAGTGGGTGCCGCGTTTGCTCACAGTTGATCAAAAACAACAATGCATCAATAATTAAAAGCGTTTGCAATTGTTTCAATGCAACAAAAAGGAGTCTTTTGCACCAATATGTGACAATGGATGAAACATGGATCAACCACTCAGCAGATGAAAGCCGACGAAGACGCAAACATCAGCAGGCAAGGTTTTAGCATCTGTATTTTGGGATGCACAAGGTATTTTGTTCATTGATTAGCTTGAAAAAGGAAGAACCATCAATAGCAAATATTATATAACATTATTGGTATGTTAGAAGCGAAGGAAGAAATCATCACAGATGAAAGAAGAAAAAAGTGTTCTTTCACCAAGTCAATCGCAATAATGGTAAAACTACACAAATTGGAATTGGTTATGTAGCCACCCTTATTTTCAGATCTGGCCCTCGGCAACTATTGGCTTTTACAGACCTCAAATGAATGCTCCAGGGAAGGAAATTTGGCTCCAATCAAGAAATGATATGGAAAACTAAGGCGTATTTGGAGGTTAAAGACAAAAAAAGGCATTGAATTGTTAGAGAACCATTGAAATCAGTGTATCAGCCTAGAAGGAGAGTAAGTTGATAAATAGAGTTAAATTTTGCCTAAAAGATGTTTTGTAAGTTAGGTCCGGGACTTATTGAGTGATTAGCTAATTGGGTGAAAGAAACTGCTGATTTGAGCTTTTGTCAAATCAAGAGTCGATACATAAAACAACATTCACTGGCGCTGCTACTTCGAACAACCTAACCAATATGATGAGAGATATAGAAGCATATTTTATTGCTTTTTGGTGCACTCGACACCATTTCCGATATAAATAAAACATTCATTTAATGTGGAATGTTATTTTCAAATAATGAACTTTGAAACTTGTAAAAAAATAAATATTTGTTTCAATTGGTTCTTTAAGTATAAAAAAAACGTTGGACATTTTTTTTTTAAATAGAAAGCACATTATGTGAAAATAATATTCGACATTTTAATTTTTAGAGATTTTAAAAATCTAATGCAAATACAAATTTCAAGATTATTAACATTTCGGTATTATTGTTGATGTGGACATTTAATGTTGCAGACTCAGTTCGTGAGACTGAAACAAAAGAGAAAAAGAAAGAATAAGACGAAGAGTGTGATTTCAATTCGCGCTGGAGTTAAACGTTCTTTGTTTCTGGTATCTTTCAATGTGCATGCCCACGAGTTTTCTATACTTCCAATATGCAAAGGGAGGCAAATCTTGACTGGACACTAAACCTCTCCTGTCTGTAATAAAAAACATGAATGTATAAAGTCGATGTTATAAGTGTGTTATATGTATGATAAGAAAGAGGGGACACGGCAGTCCATTTTGCTTACTTACTTGCGATGGTATGTATTTGTGTAGTAGGCAGAAAATAGAATAGTCCTTGAACAGTTTATAGGTGTTTAAATGTAGTGTACTTTTTGATAAAACTTCCTCCAGTTTTCGAGGGGTCATGGTTGGAGCAAGAGATGATTTCATTGTTCGGGTAGTTCACCCAGCATAGGAAACTTTTTATCCCGAAAAATATTCCTGAAGCTGCTTTTCTGTTTTTTTTTTTAACATAGTTCACTCCAAACAAGGCAAGCTGCTACTGTAGACGTAAGGGGCTACTGAGAATTAGGGTGAAAGTAAAGGGGATCATCCTAAATTGGGAGCTGTGCAGCTAGATGTTTGTTCACGTTAGTTATAAATTTCTGCATGTCGGTACAGTCGGGGAAACAAGGAGCAGAGAGGGATTTAAAAAGGCCTGCAGCTCGAGGAAAGAAGCTATTGGAGTAGAAGGCTCTTCGGCATCTGGGGACCTCCACAGTGAATGGATGGGATTTAGATGATTGTCGAGTTGGTTGAGTGTATTTACGTCGAGGGGGCACTAGAGCAGCAAGTTCATCGGAGCACATTCCATTGAAGTACTTGTAAAACAAGCACAAGGATGCAACATTGTGGCGATGGGACAGGGGCTGGAGTTTGTTGGATAGTGAGAGACCTATCAGAGTAGCGACTCGTTTTTGGAGCTTGTCTAAGAGGGAGAGACCAGTGGATGGTGCACCAGCCCAGATGTGACAACAATACTCAATGCATGAGCGGATAGTGGCTTTGTAGAGATATAGGATACTGTCAGGTGTGAGAAGTTTTCTAGCACGGTAGAGGGAGCCCACTTTCTTTGCAGCAGACTTTCAGGTAGGGTGTTATTTATCATGGCAATCGGTGGTTGAAGAGGTTTCTTGTAGTTATTGAAGGAAAGGAGCTTTGTCTTAGCAGTGTTATAATATTAATACAGGAACTGACAGCCTTACACCAGGTATCTTCGAAACCGGTGCTAAGTAGGGGTAAGAACGAAAGATAAATAAATAAAGCAAACACATACTCATGTTCTGCCAATGGACATGCATCTTGTCTCCTTTTCATTGTACATCTCTTGATACAACTAATATCAGATTAAGGCCTTTACCAAGGACCCGGTAAGCAGTAAATTATATCAATGTCTCCTTTATTTCGCTTTACAGATTATTAGAAAGAAAGCCCCACGTGTGTTCACACCAGAAAACAACAAGCACCATTAAATGTTACCATCCATTTCTGACCCCATTCCACTACAGAGTGGAGATCACTTTCTAAGGATTCAGCCATTGCCTCAGATATGTGCGTGTCTGTTTTACCCACATGACGAGAGTAGAACATAGTGTCGTCAGCAAATATACCCATCTCGGACACAATGTTAGCAGGGAGGTCGTTTATGAAAATCAGGAACAATAAAGGTCCAAGGATCGATCCCTGGGGTACATCTGCATTTATGTCATGTTTGGATGAACGGCCATCAAGGACAACCTGGATCTTTCTGTTGGATAGGAAGGATCTAATTATATTAAATATTCGTCCAGTGATACTATATGAATTAATTTTGATGCCAGACCTTGTCAAAAGCTTTGGATATATCAAGCACTACCGCCCTAGCTTCACCTGCCTTGTCCAGTGTATGGTATATGCGTTCAGAGATGACCATTAAGATATCTGCAGTAGACCGTACCTGCCTAAATCCATACTGATGGTCAGAAAGAAGTTTAGCATTAACAAGGTACCAGACTATTGCTAGATTGATTAAGGATTCAAAGATTTTGGTAAAGAGTGGGAGTAAATTGATGGGCCGATAATTTTGAAGGTCAGTTCTATCTCCAGAATTCTTGAACTGGTACCACATAGGCAATTTTCCAGCTATCAGGGAAGCAAGATCAAGCAAGGCATTTGTTGTAGAGTTTGGAGAGAATAGCGTCCAGTTTAGCAGAGCATTTCTTTATTACTATTACTGGTATAAGATCAGGCCCACATACTTTGGAGGTGTTGAGGTTTTTTATGATGTCCAGGACATTAGATGGGGTGATTAACAGGTCATCAAGGGTGGCTTCCGTCCGCAGTGGGAAATTAGAGAGGGAGTGGTTTGTGGAGTCCAAAGTGGAATTTAAGACGAAATGCTGTGCCACTAGTTCAGCCTTGTCCATTGCCATGCAAACGACATCATTGTGGTTGGATAGCGGGACAATTGTTGATTGCCCATTGTTCACCACACTATTGTAGATTTTCCAGAAATGATGAGTACCTAGTTTCTGCGACTGAATGCGTTTCCTGGTCATCTCTGTATACCTTTTCTTTGCTGCAGCTATCACAGTCTTATAATTTTTTCTTGACTCTACAAATTCCTGTCTATTCATAGTAAACTTATAGTAGCACTATTGTCGAAATGCTTGCTGCCTCTGAGTAATAGCAGCTGCACATTTCGAGGTGAACCATTATGGAGAGTGGGGCTTGCTGTAGAATTTTCTCATGGGGACATGTGCATCAATGCCTGCATTGATCCATTCGGTTACCTCATTTGTGTACTGATCAGCAGAGAGATAAAAAGTTTCACTCCATGGGGCGTCACTGATGTGGTCTCTGATGGAATCAAAATCAGCTCACTTGTAGTATCTCATCGTTTTGAGCAACAGCTCTTCAGCTTTGGGACAAGATTTTAAGGTGATATCAGTCATTACTACAAGGTGATCAGCATTCCCGAGCAGGCTATGGGCATTCGCCACAACAGCCTCGAGCAGTGAGGTCAAGAACAGGTCAAGAAGTGAGGCTTGATGGTCCACACGATCAGGGAGGCGGGTTGGGAAAGTGACAGTCTGTGAGAGGGAGTGTGCTATGGAGAAACTATATGTGGAGTTACCAGCTGCGCCTGTATAACTGGAGAATCCAAGCCAGTCACGGTGATGTGCATTAACTTCATGGATTGATTTCAAGAACTAACTGTACAGTTCATGATGCTCTGTTTGGATCTTCTCAAAATCTTGCTCAAGCACCTCATGTTTACATTTAAGAACTTTTAGTTTCTCTATTGTTACCTTTAAACGAGCATTGGCTATTTTCAAACTCTGTTTATCTTTCTTATAATTGGCCAAAGATTTTCACAGTTCGTCTACTTCTTTCCGGGTGTGTTGGAGAGGCTCAACTAATCGCTTGTTCTCTGTTGTAAGATTATCCATTTCTTTGTCCAGTCGTTCTTCTTTTTTCTCCATATTGGCCTGCTCCTTGAGAATGTTAATCAAACCAAAGTTGATGAGCATAATATTGTAGTAATTCTGCATATAACTGAACACTTTCTCGTGATTATTCATCAAAGTGTTTATTTGCCTGTTCTTTCTCTCTTAAATTTCATGGATTTCCAATTTACATTTCAAGTTCGTCTTGTAAAGCCTTCATCTTTTCGAATTTGGATCTAATCTCTTTAAGTTTGCACTCAAATACATTTTGTAAATTCATCATGTCTTAATCGTTTTTTAATTTGAGGGGTTTCATTGTATTTTGATGCGACATTACTTTTTCTTTCAATTTTACTTTGAGATTCCATTTGTCTCTGCATAAATCCATCTCCGTAGTTCGGTTGACATCTTTGCTCAATTTCAAATCGGCAATGTTGTTCTAGTGTTCCTACACTCCTGCCCCTTGGTGTGACACGTCACGTGTGTTGCTAAATATCCATAGTAATGGAAGGCCTGTTCGCCATCTTTATTTTGTCTCCCACATGGACATAGTCTCAGGGTAACATGACGGCTGCTATTTTGTGTATATCCGAGATGACGTCCACTGTTGGAGTTGTTGACACCTTTGCTGTTTCCGATACTTCGTGTATATCTGACAATAAAGAGGAACACTCACCATCAGGAAAAAGAATGAGGTGCTTCACATGTCGTGTTTGCAGGGTAAAAAAGGGCTTCTCTTGAAAAGTACAGGTTTTATGGTGGTCTCTGATTTGTATATGTGGAGATCAGCTGATATAAATGAAGAGGACGGCTGGGAAGCAGTGAGAAGCGATTTGGATTGGAGAAAGTGGGTTGCACGAAATTCGGTTAAAAGTCGAATTACAGTCAAAACTTTTTTTTATTCTTTTTATTTTTCTGGCACAGTAACTTTAGTTGTTGCTGTACGCTGAAAGTGCATGGACTTCCCTTCGTTCTATGTCTGTAGCTCGTGTATGAGCAAGTTCAATGACCCTGACTTTGTCTAATATTTGCTTGAGGGTAGAGTTATCACCCTTCTTCTAACCTTAGAGGACAAACACCCTTGTAGTATATGGGCCAAGATTTCCCGGTTTGTATCTTTGAAATCGCATGTGGATGCTAGAGTTCTTAGCCTGGCATAGTTCGAATCCATGTTTTCGTCTGTATTTTGCATTTTGCCTTGAAATTTGACAATTTCGTATGATGTGTTTTTATGAGGCATGAAACGGTTGGTTAGTGATTTCTTCACTGTTTCATATTGGTTTGCATTACCATCTTCCGCTTCAGTGGTTGCTCCAATGTCCTTCTGTTTGTTAGTTAAAGGTGTCAAAAACTTTGTCTCCGGCATAATGTAAAAGAGTTGCTTTACGTTTTCTGTCGGTGTCAATATCTAAGGCAATGAATAGGTTTTCCAATTTATCTATCCACTTTTGTCAGCGAATGCCAATTGTATTTTGGGCAGAGTGGATGCTGAAATTGGGAAAAACAGGCAAATTACTGCTCGCCATATCTCTTTTTGGCTAAATAAAATCTTTTGTGTAGACTTTGTTTGTTTTTGTGTACGGTAGAGAATGTGAGCACGTCACTAAAATTCTCGTTGTATTGTAATGCCACAGACTCTGGTCGCGAGACTAAAATCAAACCTGGTGATACCAGATCAGGCTGCCCTGTAGCTCCCTGAGACGAAATTCACCTACATTGACGTTTTTTTTTTTTTTTTTTTTTTTTTGTAAAACTTAATTATGTTCTACAAAACCAAAAACAACAGCCCCTCTCCCTTTCTCCCTCCCCTTTTTTATTTTATTTTTCCTACCCTACTCCCGGTCCTGGATATGACCTTAAACTACATCCGATGGTGAGATCCGGCTTACGGACTTTGGGGAATGTGGAGCCTCCTCTTAATTACCATTGCTCCCAGGTCCACCCTGACCCGGAGTGGTAGTACCTGTTAGGATCCCAACTATGGGTTAAATAGAAACAGATATTAAAAGGGGAAAGAAACAAAAAAGAGAAGAAAACAAATATACTTTAACAACCAAACCAAACACCATCAATAAATATTTGAACATATAAAGAACTTGAAGCATAAAAACTTTCACCAAAATGACTGCATTCGGCATTAAATAACCTGAAAAGGGTTGATATGCCGTAAAACAAAACAACCAAACTAAACACCATGAATAAATATTTGAAGATATAAACAACTTGAAGCATAAAAACTTTCACCAAAATGACTGCATTCGGCATTAAATAACCTGAAAAGGGTTGATATGCCGTAAAACAAAACAACCAAACTAAACAACCAAACTAAAATCAAACGTAAAAAGAAAGAACAAGATGAAGAGATATACGTGTGATTTACATTGATGTCAGAGTTAAACTGAATATTTTTTCCCCAACTATTATTTATTTCTGGTATCTCTCAATCCGCATGCCCGGTAGTCTTCTTAACTTCTGATATGCAAGGAGAGGCAAATTTTGACTGAACACTAAAGGACCCTTAGCTAAAAAAAAAAAAAAATGATATTCTAACTTTTTTACGTGATTACCCTGAAAAACTTGAGTAAAAAAAAAACAATTATTTTAGAATTTAGATTGAGGGGTCAGTTTCGCATATAAATTTAATGTAAAATGATCACCGACTTTCCGACTAGATAGCGTTTGAGTGACATGCAACCGTTCTACTTTAACTAACATATTCTTTTTTTTTTGGTGTGGGGGAAGGCACCTAGACTTAAGCTTAGTGATAGCGTTAAGGGAGTTTTGACACCTGGACTTAGGGTTAGTGGTAGGATTAATTGATTTTTTTTAACCCCCCCCCCCCAATAAACAGACACAATCTCCATTAGCAAAAGAATTCTGGTTATGCATAAACAATGGGTCGGAAATAGGTGATAATTTTACGCTTAATTTATATGCAAAACTGATCCCCACTCTAAATTCTAAACAAATTGTTTTTCTTTCTCAACACATAATAGCCTAAAAAATGAAGAATCTCATTGTTTGTATGCGTGTGTGTATGTGCGTTTAGGGTATTCATCTACAAATTTAACAACAATTATTAAAATATAACATTTTCAAATAATCTCCTCTAGTACGATTTAAAAAAAACAATATGCAAACTATAGAATGTAATTTTTATGTTCCTTAGCGCAAATTTATCTATCTAAATATATATTTTTTTAAATTTCCATCAAAAACATATAAATGATTTCAATTTCATAGGGAACGTCTTTGCTCCCTCACCGCTTAGATAACAATACGAAACTAACAGAACAAAAAAGAGGCAAACATTTGGAAGTTAACATTTTCAATATAGCCATTTTGTCTTTATATGTCATTTTAATAAAAAGAATTTTTAATTTGCCATTTTGTTAGCCCTTTCTTTTACTTCTAAAAGTGTTTTTAATTTGGCTTTTTTGGCCTCTTTTCCTGAAAAGTTTCGTTTTAGTATTAGAGTCTGACAACCCTGTTTTAGCCGACAAAAATACCGCTATTTTCTAACAGAATAACTTCGACTTTTACGATAAAATTTGCTTAAAATGTTTGCTGCATCAAATTGCATATCTTGACTCTAAAACAATTTCAGTATTATTTATTTTAAATCCAGCTTTCATGTCTTTATTTATTTGTTATTGTAAAATTGCCATCACCACGAGCAGTAATTCCCGCCGCCGAAGAAGCAGGTTTTCTTTTTACATTATAAATACGGACTCTTTTTAATTCGTTTTTTTTTTATTTAAAAAATAATAGTTTTAAAACAGTTATTTTCAGTATTTATTGTTTGTTCTCTAATTTTTAAATAGTATTAAGAGTACGGCGATAGTTTCACAAAAAAAGGAAAGTCATATGAGCTAAAAAAAAACAACAACTATAAAACAGCTGACGTCTACTTACGTGAGTTAAGTTTCTTTAGTGTTACCTACATTGCTTAACACGTCCTAATAATTTCTTTTTAAAAAAATCTGCGATTTAAGAAAAAATTCTTTTAATTTAATTTCTTCGTCCCAAATAATTAAAATGCCACCAAAATACAAGCAAAAATTCCGAAAAAAATGGCTGTCGAATGACTTATTAATGAACTGGTTGGTGGAAATCCCCGACGACCCGCTGAAAGTGAGTTGCCGGTTTTGTAAAGGCGAACTTAACTCGAAATATTACGCTCTGATTAATCACATGAAATCAAAAAAACACCAAAAAAACTTGGTTCTTTCAACGAACGAAGAACCAGTGGTCGAGTACTTTGTACAAATCGATTCTTCTTCTTTGTCTTCTTCTGTAACTTACCATTCTCCTTCTCACGCTTCTTCTTCCTGTTCTTTTGAGACAGCTCTCTTGGAATGTCGTCTTGCCCTCTTTGCAGCATCACATGCAACCTCGATTGCCCATTTAGCCGATATTCTAAGAAACTCAGTCACTGACGGCGTAGTTGTCTCAGATTTGACAATAAACGAAGAAAAATGTTCTGACATTATTAAAAACATTCTAAGTGTTCATTTTCTGAAGGATTTAGCCGAAGACATTGGAGATGGCTATTTTAGCCTGATTTTAGATGAATCTAACACCAGCATCGACAATATGCTTGGAATCGTCATCATTTATTATAGCAGAGAAAAAAGCAAAGTCGTGTCTACGTTCTTCACACTTGTGCAACTGCAAGAATGCGCACCCTACGAAATCATCAAGGCCTTAAAAAATGCAATATTAAGAAGAAATCTTAATTTCAATAAACTTATCGGAATCGCAACTGACAATCAAAAGAACATGGTCGAAATTAATAACGAACTATATAACATACTTAAAACTGAAATCCCGACGTTAATTTTCTTAAGATGCATATGCAACTCGATTCGCTCGGCTGTATCGTACGCGTCTATGGAGTGCCTTCCGAAAAACTTGGAATATTTGATCGCAGAGACTTATAAATGGTTTTCCATTCCAGCGTCGCGCCAACATGTTTATGCAGATTTATATAAATCTTTAAACGTTGCCGAAACGGTGTTAAAACTTTCTGACGATTTGAGGTCCAGATGGTTGACGAATGAAATGGCAGTCGGGAAGATAATTGAACAATGGGCGAAATTGAAAAAGCATTTTGAAGTTGCCCAGAACCAAGAGAACTGCTACACTTCCGAAGTTCTTTGTGAAATGTATCAGGACGAAATGAACATTGCTTACCTACTTTTTTATTATTCGATACTTGTTGAAGTTCAGATGGTTAATATCTTATTTGAATCCGTCAAGGTCGACAAAGTCAAACTTTTAGATGAGCTGACATTATTGATACAATCAACCGCAAGCAAGTTGTTACTACCTACCGCCAGAGTAAATGCAATTTCATCTGACATCGAAGAATTCCTAGACCCTAATCCTCGCCTCGAGTATAAATTCGAAACAAAAATCTTAGAATTAAGAAACTCTAATAAGATAACTGAAGATGGAGAAACGCTTATGAGAGAAAACTGTCGGCAGTTTCTTTTAACGTTGTTTGAACAGTTAAAACAGAGATTACCGTATAACTTGGACATTCTCAAAAGAATCTCGGCTCTATCGGTAAGCAAAGCACTCGACCCACTTAAAGAACCTATTGTGAATTTGATGGAAATGATGGGATCCTCTGAAGAAGATATTTCTGCTGCTGAGATTCAATGGCCGAAACTCCACTTAATCGACTGGAATAATCAAAGCAATACGGAGGCTTTTTGGAATGAGGTTTTGCAGTACAAGGATGCGTCTGGGGGTAACCCATTTGAGGAGCTTTCTCAATTTGCATCTAAAGTGGTTATATTGCCCCATTCAAATGACGAAGTTGAAAAAATATTCAGTTGCATGAAAATGGCTATGGCAAAAGTAAAAAACGAGATGGATCTAAAAATGCAAAATGCATTATTGAATGTGAGATTTGGATTGAGCCGTCACAATAAATGCTGTAACACATACGCCATATCAGAAGATTCAGTGAATGCTGCAATGACTATGTGGATACAAGATTGATCCTTCTATATCCAAATCAACATTTGCCCGCGACATTCAAAATTTGTTTAACTCCATTTTAACGTAACCTTACGTTTATGCTGTCAATGACTAATTTTATCATCTAAATGTTTAAATATCCAAGATGAAGATCTAAAAATGTCCTGTTAGAAAGGGACATTAAAGATGATTGAACATTCCAGTAGATTAAACAAAAAGAACTAAAAAGAAATAATTTTTTAAAAAGTGAATCTGAATTAGATTTTTCGAATAACACATGATCAAATACAAAAAGAGAAACCTGACAAGCAGCATCGAAAATTATGTCAGACCATGAAAAGTTCCTATTTACTCCCCCCCCTCTCTCATGAAGGCAAAGTTAAACACAAGATCGTTTTTTAATGTAGGGAAAAATACAGTGTATTCTGGTATTTTAAGAGCAATATATTCTTGTATCCTAAGAGCAATGTTTTCTGGTATTCTAAGAGCAGTGTATTCTAGGAATATAAATAATTATCCTCCCTATAGAATTATATTTGACAGCTACATTCGGCATAAAATCACCCATAGATGGTTGATATGCTGTAAAACAAAAAAACACACACTAAACTAATGCTATAGGTCTTTTCTCAGATTGGGTGTGGGTATTTTCAGAGAGCAATGTTTTCAAAGAGCAATGTTTTCTAAGAGCAATGTATTCAAGGAATATAAATAACACTGGTCTGCAATGTTTTCAAGGTCTAACATATTACATGAGTTTAAACAAGTTTTTTGCACTGAATCCAAAAATCATGCCCATTTTAATCAGATCAAGTAAATGAAATATTAGCACATTAAAAACATCCTAAATTTCGATTAATTTGTAAGGTGAATAAAACGCAATATTGAAAATATTAGACTGATTTATTCACAGAAGGCTTACAAAATATTTTGAATAGATAACAAGAAGAGTATAATAAACTAAGGAACCTACTCATGGATGAATTGTCTCTTCAGGAACTTCCATTTGTGCTGAGCAGACTGCGCACCCATCTTTAGGTACAAGCAATAGTCGGCCAGAAAGTTGACATCCCATCAGCCTTGATAGTGTTCCTCCACAACACTGATATCTTGGTGAAAACGCTCACCCTGTTCTTCACTGAAGTTTCCACAATTCTCTGAAAAATAGTCCAGATGAAACCAGAGGAAGTACATTTTCAGTGACATGTGCGCACCAAGTTGGTAGAAAATTTCCATGAACTCATTGTTATGGTGCCGTACCTATATGACGAACAGTTGAACTCGTCCATTCCTAATAAAATACTGGAAGAATTTAGGCTTCTCGTAATTGGATTGAACTCATCGTCATTTTGTCTCTCTTGTTATTGGATCTTTACTATTTTGCGCTCTGGTTTGTTATTGTTATTTTTATCATTATTGTTATTATTGTTACCTCTTTAATTATTCTCTCTTTTTTAGAGTTGAATTGTTGTTTTTTTTTCTCGCCGGACTATAGCCTTTTTTTTTTACATTTTTTTTCCCGTTTTTTTTATGTCATGGCCATGGCAACACCTTGCCTTGTGCCCCCCTGAGACAATGAAAGACGATACCAGAAAAGGGCCGGTTGTCTCTACACCTCAACCGACTCCCGGTCCGTCGGGTTGGACGAAACCCTCGACTGTAGAAATCAACATTGACGAGTTCCGGAAAAAAATGGAAAGTTATACTGAGATGATCACAAACACCGGACTCATAATTGACTTACCAAAATTGGAAGATATTGAAAAAAAAAACGCTTAAAGTATTCGTCGTTGACAGAAAGACAAAGAAAACTATCAGAGCAACAGTCGATATCATTACGAAACTTCTAACATCAGTTGGACATTGACCACTCAAGTTAATAAAATGCAAGGGTTATAATACTTGGAAGACTCTTTTTACATCAGAGGAGGAATGCCTTGCGTTGGCCCGGAAAGAAATTATAACAGCTGATTATATTTTAAGGATGGAACACCGGGGAAGAAGGAGAAGGACGGTATCAGTATTCCATGTACCATTTCACATAGAAGGTGAGCACATTGCTGCCTTCTTAAATAAGTATGGTGACCTGATGACTGTAAGCATCGATGACTACCTGCCAGTTTGGCATTTTGATTTAATGTTAAATCCTAAAGCGTTCAGTGAAATACCATACTATTTAGAAGTTGGTGAGGACAAGATGCCAATTATTGTTGCCGGATGACGGCCATTTTGCTGGAACTGTGGTGCCATTGGACACCTTACACCCGAATGCATGGAACACAAAGCCACAGTTCCAGTAAACCCCAAAAATAGAGTGGGGGACCACCTGGGTCCCAGGGTTGTGGGAAAATTAAAAATGGGCGGTGGAGGCGGGGGATAGCACTAACGTAATGATAATTAAGCGAAGCTGGCCTCCTTGGCTAGCAAGGAGAACCAGGCTTCAGTAGTTAGGGCTAGGTTAAAACGAATGCCCCAGGAAGCAACAAATATGGCACCTGAATTGCATGTAGAGGAGCGGCGACATGTTACGGACCAACATATCGCATGTGTCACATTGCCGGATGGACGAACCATGACCACAAACTTGTAAAAAACTAAATGTTATTTTTTTAAAATGATTCTTTTAGTAACAAAGAAATGGTTGGAGAAATTTTTTTAAATAAAGAAAAACACTATGTGAAAATAACAACCTTCTATATAATTATTTTAATTTTTAGAGATTTTTAATCATTTTTGTAAATAAATTATTGTTTCTGGGTAGGATTTTTATTTCACGAATTAATTCATTAAAAGGACTGACTTGTATTATAAGAAACTGCAATCCGTGAACAGTATTTCCCCCATTTTCCCCGATAATCCCGGTAAAGTATTTCCCCTGATGAATGGCACAAAACACACATGTTTTTTTTGGGTGTCCTGTTCACCTTCACGTTCATTACAGAGAAAAATAGTGCAAAAAAGCTTTCTCAGAGTTCACTAGCAAACATTTCAGTCCGAGGGAGGATCGATTAACTGTCTCGATGAATTGTAGTCGCCAAATATGAAAATACGCACATTTAAATCTATTTTTAAATGTATTTTTCTTTGGCGGAAGAGTTATGCTGCAAGAGTAAATTGGCTGAAGTGTGAGCCAATCAAAACCTTTGGCAGAAAGATACAAGTTACTGAACTACTTAATCGAATCGAAAAAAAAAACGCAGCTTGCTCCATGACTTCCTATCGTCAAGGTAGCAAATCTTTGAAAGAACACATTCCTTCATATCTCCATAGGAAGATACATTTAAAATAAGACTCCATGATGTGAAGACTTCCAACTGTTTTTGTTTATAACTATGATTGCATTGTTGTGCCACAAATAAGAGAAATTATATTTTTTATAAAGGATTACATTGTTATTAATCATTATTTATGCCTTCTGAATCAATAGCTTTATTAGCACTTATGTGACCTTTAATCCACTTTATACACATTCATACACATCTTTTTTATTTCTTAACTATTAGCACAAACCAAATACATATCTCTTTCTCGCTTTCAGTTTTTTTTATACATATGTACAACATCTCTTTCACACCTCACACTTCACAGACTCTTATACAAAATACATACATGCTTAAGGTATTTACCTCTCTCTCACCGCGGGAAGATGTGGCACAAGTTCGGAAGGTGGGGACTGTAGGTCACCGCACAAGAGGTAGTGCATTCTGACCTCACAAAAATGCCTGAACAGCCCCGTCGGCATCTCCTTGTAAGGGTGCTCAAGGTGATTGGCCATAAACCAACCCTTTCTGATAGAGAGAAGTTAAAGCGTGGGAGGGAGGACCTCCTAGGACTGCTCAGAACAAAATAGCTCAGCCCAACAGAGCAGGGCCAGAAGATGCCACAACGGCCCCCCCCCTCTGTCGGACTGGGTGTCGAGGACGTATCCTCGACTGATGAGAATTCTCAACATAGAATGCATGCTTAATGGACATATTACATCTTAAAATGGATTCGTTTAACCTTGTCTTTAATAAATGTGATCTTTATCTTTTTCTTAAGTGTCAATCCCGAGCTATGGCGGAGTCCGCAATGATGGACTTTTGTTTTCATTTGACACGATCACAGACTTGGTCCAGATTTCACAGAGATCTTGTGCAGAGTGTCTGCCCATCTCATCATCAGCCTACCCCTCAGTCGTTTTCTGGTGACTTCTAGTGCCAAAGTGAGTTTTGCGACAGTTTCGTTGTTGGCCCTCAGCACATGTCCAAACCATCTGAGCTGCCATGCCCTCATCTTGCCCTCAATCGTTGCCATAGTGCTTTCGGATTTCTTCGTTGTAGACGTGGTCAAACAATGTAATTCCAATATTTAATAAATGTTATATTTCAGTCATATTATCTTTGTCTTGTTTTTGTTTCAAAATATACGGTGCAGACACTGGCCTAGAGTATAAGCACCTTGACATCAAAGATCAGATTCTTGACCAAGTAAGAGATTCTCCTGTTTTTTTTGTTTACATTTTTTTTTATGGAAATTGCTCCAGACAAGGCATGAAGCCACTTGATGTAAGGAGCTAAAAAAATACTACTTTAAGGTCAAAAACTAACCAATGATGAGCGTTAGATGGATAGATTCCAACCCAGAAAACAGCAATTCTTCCCCCTTTGTCAGAAACATCACTCATGGAATTTGAGGACTAAATAAGGGAAGTGAGAGTTACAAGGCTGCCGAAAGTAAACCCAAGGTCCACTTTCTACTCTACTGCCACCCAGTATGACGAAACAACTAACATCATTCAGTTTTCTCATCTGTTGGTAGATGCTTGTTCGGTGTCAGGCAATTGTGTAAAAAAGGAAATGTTGTTCTGTCACCCTATGGAAATTTATATAACACCAGCAGCTATTTTTCATTATATATCAAACTTCTTTCAGGAAAACAAACTTTTGTGGGATTGTTTGGTAGAGGTGTGCACTGATGGATCGCAGAACCTTACCTGCAGAAATCAGAAATGTCCTGAACGTAGCTATCAAAGTTGTCAACTTTGTTGAAAGTGTAAGCCTTAAATAGTCGTCTTTTCAAACTGTTGTGTAAAGATATTGGATCTGAACAATAAGCATTGCTTTTCTTTTTATATGAACGCATGATGGTTTCCAAAGGTGAACATGTTTTGATGGCTTTATGGACTACAAGAAGACGTAGCAATATTTTAAGTTTTGCAGCAAAAAGTAGATTTCCATGAGAAGTTCCACTCTGAAGGCTTTCAACTATGTCTAGATTACCTGGTTTGAAGCATTGAATACACTCAACCTTAAATTACCAGGAAAACACATTCACATTCTTACACACCACAATACCATTTGAACCTTCATTGCCAAACTTGACCTCTGGAAATGTCAAATTCAACAGGAAAATACTGCCAGTTCATTGAATTCTGTTCTCATTTACAATAACCTTAATCAGTTGTCTGAAATAAAAAAATTAATTAATTATTGTATACAGTTCTCATGTGCACGACAGCTCATCAAAAGTGCATGTGTAGTTCATGGGATAATGTACAATTGTCACCGAGATGTATGAATGATGATAGACATATGTGCATGAAGGATGTGGCATTAGTTGTAGTTTGGGTGAATTTTGGGAAGCATGAGAGTTTTAAAGGATGGATTGTCTCGGTAACCAACAACTGATGCAGGCAGTTTGTTCCATGCTTCATCAATTCTGAACATGAAAACATGTTTCTGAAAGTCTGCTGTTTTCTGACTTTGTAGGCACGTAGACCCACGTCTGTTAGACCCATGGAGGTGCTCAAAAAAGTGCTCAGGGTTGTGGTCGGTGAGATAGTCAATAATTTTGTGAATGCTTACCAAGTCAGTTGCTAAACGTTGGAGTTTCAATAAATCCAATCGCAGGGAAGCAAGTATGGTAGGTATCTGATGGAGGGTATTCACTTGGTTGCATGTATCGGACTGGTTTCTAAAAGAATTCCTCAGATTTTTCCCAGATAGAGACGAAAAACATGAAACTTGGAACTACGCCAGGAACCCATTTCGGTTGTGAAGTGGTTAATGTTTTGAATAAAGTGCAAGAGGTGTTTCTTGAGATGAAATTCAACTCCACAGCTAAGGAAGACTTAAAAAAACTGCATCTTGAACACATTTTCGATCAAGTAGCTTCTTGTTTACCATCAGGGTCTTCGGATTTTAGCTATGTTGTTTTTTTAAAACTTTATTTCATCTCAAATGATGCATATTGTAGTAGTAATAAACATTAACATTTAATTAAAATCTGGAAGGCAATTTAATTCGAGGATACAAGGGAGCATGGATAGAAGGACGAGTCTCTATGGGTGGCATGGTATAAAAAGGTTAAGAACCACTGGTATAGAAGAATTTCTCTTCCTCTAACCAAGAACAGAACAGATACTACAGTTTGATCCTAGTCCAAAGGATAGTCTCTATTTACTTACCTCGTCATGAAGGCAAAGTTAGACATGGTGTCAGTTTTTAATGTGGGTCAAATCCAGTTCTCGAAAAGGCGGTTACTTTGGATTTGAACAAAAATTAAAATTGTCCCAGAAGGATTTTTCTACTCTGACCATGAGGGCAAAGTTAGACACAAGGTCAGTTTTTCTCTCTCTTAACTTAATGGCCAAACTAAAATCTGTAAATACGATTCTCATTTGATGTTATGCTGACTTTTTTTTTTAGTTTTTTTTATTTAAGATTTTAATATATAGACACATGCTTAGAGCAGAGCAGAGAGAGAGAGAGAGAGAGAGAGAGAGATGGGTATTTTTAGGGCTACATTTCACACATTCATCAGACACCACTTCTAGACAAATCTGTCCAACTCCTAGCATACTAATCAATCATGTGGTCATTCACTTCCGTTTTCAATCTTTTGAACTTATCTGTTGTCATTTTACTTCTGATTTCTGTCATCTGGAAGAGGTGGATTGGTTGTTTCAAGGTCACCAGAATACAACAGCATGAATTTTTTTCTTTTGTACTAATGGGTTACCACTTATCAAGGCCAAAAGCCACTCGATCATAAGGGTTAATGAGATGGAATAATTGCCAGTTGAAAGATGAAGAACATCATGAGAAGATTGAGGATAATAATGGAATGAATGGGCTACATTCTGATTCTATTTTAAAGTCGGGTACTCGCAGAAGGGACCATGTGAAGGTTAGCAACATCACCTACTGAACTAAAAAACAGCATTCTGATTCCATGGGTATGAGTAGTTAACCATGGTACCACCACTTTATTTACTTCCTTCCCACGGCAGGAAGATGTGTCACAAGGCTGGAAGGTGGAGGGAGAAAGCCAGCGCCCCAGCGAAACAGCCAGGCCGGTTTCTAAAAATAGCCTGGGCAGCCCCGTCACCATAGGGGTACCTCAGGCAATTGGCAATAAACCAACCCCTTCCCAAAAACGGAAAGCATGGCCTGGACCTCCTAGGGCTACCCAAGACATATACCGCAGTCCGACAGATAAAGGGCACCGGAATAGCCAGTTTTGTCAGACTGATTGTCGAGAATGTATTCTTGACTGGTATTTCGGTGGTGCAATCATCAGCTGACTTTTGCCGAATGAATCATTTTGGAATCCAGTGGTATTACTGCTACTTACGACCCTTGTAATAACTGGTGTTTCATAAAGGGCGGAGTCTTTATCGCATATATATATATATATATATATATATATATATATATATATATATATATATATATATGTGTGTGTGTGTGTGTGTGTGTGTGCATAAATTATGGCATTCTATGTAGTATAGAACGCCATAGCGTGAATGCTTAAATGGGGATGGTTATTTATATCCCTGGATTAAGAGGAGGCAAGCGGTCAGCATAACATGTACGTTTCAATGTGTTGAATAGTGTTGGAATTTGTTAAAGCCCCCCTCACTGATTGGCCGTTGCCATATCCCTTAAGGGCCTCACGGATTGGCTGTCAGGCATTGCAACCCCTTTTTAGTATAGGTGTCACGTGAGCCAGCCCTTAAAAACTTGTGTATACGGCTCCCCGGTCTCTTTTCGACATCTCTGCTCAAGTCAGCAAGGCTTCTGTTTTCTTACCTTTTCACTAGAAAGGAAAAGTGAATACAAACTTTCTGTCATGCACATGGGAAATCATCCCTGTGCCTAGCATTGTCCTCGTGGGGAGGCGAGTAAATAAGGACGTGAGCATTTAAAAAAAAAAATAATAATAATTTTATATTTCCTGGCCTACTGACCAATTAAAAAAAAAATACTTCAACCATGGAGTTTACAAAAGCGAAAGGCGTCAGTAGTCTACTGGTTTCTAGAGATTATTTAAAGAGAAAAATAAACATGGATTTAAATAATCTGGAAGCCTTGAAAAGCCTGACGGAGCTTCGCTTCCACAGAGATGAAAAAAATATTGGGACAAATCTAGCAGAAATCGCTACAATAAATCAAAAGGTCTATGAAGCGTGTCATAAGGCAGACTTAGACCTTGAAACAAGCGGCTTTCTGGACGATGAAATCCAAGAGCGGAGACTTTACAACAACGTTAATAATCAGCTTGACAACATGAGGATATTATTATCTCCAACGAATACGGCAGTTTCTGAGGAGGCCGTTGGATTTCCAAACCATAACAACCAAACGTTCGCTTCAGTCCCCCGGATAACTTGTGCCAAATTCAGCGGTAACAAACCGGACAAATTTGAATTTAAAAATTTCCTATCACAGTTCTATAACTGCGTTAACTATGTCTCCTCAGAAAAAGCAAAGTTGTCCTTGTTAAAAAGCTACCTAACTGGATATGCTAATTTCCCACCTTACGTTGGAAGATAGTAACTATGAAGTGGCGATAGGACTTCTGACGGATGAATTTCTGGATGTACCATACATTGTTGATAAAATCTTCAAACAATTACTAGACGCATCTCCCAGGTATGACCCAAACTTCACAAATGTGAAGCGTTTTTTGTCCGAAATGAGGGCTGACTTGTCGGAACTCAGATCATCATACAGTTTGAATTTTTTCGAGGAGAATACTCCGGGTTTCAAGCTGGTGAGTCATATAATTTTTTCGAAATTGCCGGGTATTCTTCAGAGGGAGTTGGTCCACAAAGTAGGCACCAATTACCCTACAATGAAGGATATTTATGACAACTACAATGAAGTCATTAAAACATTAGTAAAGACTGGCATGAAAAAAACTTACAATAATTACAATTCGGACAGGGATGGTACTAAGCCACGTTACTGGGATGGAAAAAAAAGGATTCATACAAGGAGGAAAAAATACTACTGCGTTGGAAAACTTTGCGACAACGTCAGATAGAATCCGAACATATTGTAAGCTCTGTTCAACAGAGGGGCATTCCATGAGTCGTTGCAAGGAGTATCCTGATGTCCAATCAAGAAAACACAGATGCAAGGAGCTTAACCTTTGTCTCTCGTGTACTGGCTCCGGTCATAAAAGTAAGGATTGCCCGGGAAAACGAAACAAACTACCCTTTAAATGTATGCAGTGTAATTCTAGAGGGCATGTGAGCCCCCTTTGTGAAGAGGCAGGGAGGAGAGAAAAGCCATCAGCAATCACAAATGTATGTGCCAGCAGTCACTCCCTGAACCAACCTTTTATATTGCCCATAATTTCCATTGCAGTGTCCAGGGGGAAACGAAAACAAAAATTTAACTGTTTGTTTGATACCGGTAGCCAGAGGTCCTACTTTTCGAAACAAATAGTCAAAAAATTAAAATGCTCGCGAGAATCTCTGACTTCCGTGGATTATGAAGTGAACACATTCTTGGGTACAAAGAAAAAGAAGTTGGATGAGGTTATTTTAGGAGTCCATCTGGATAAGGATCGCACTCTGCCCTTACCAGTTCTAGTGGACAACGATTTCGACATTAATTTCAAAATCGAAAACTTTCAAAAGGTGAAAACCAACCTTAAAAAATTGAATTATAAGTTAGCCTTCCTGGACGATGGTGATGATCAAATACGTGTCCACGGGCTTATAGGAGTGGATATCATCCAGTTTATGAGAGATGTTAAATTAATTGAGTGCATGCGGGGTAGAGCATGGTCCTTCCCCACGGGCATTTCGCCAATCGGCAACAGCCGACATTTCATAAACAGAGGACAAATCTCTTCAGTGAGAACTGAAACAAATTCGGTAGAGAACAACTACCACGCAGTAATAACTGCTTTTTCGGCTTGTCCCGATGCCCGAGTAGAGTTTGTTTTGAATCCCAAAAAAAGCTATCCTGATCCATTCCCAGAACTATTTGATGAAAGCTCAGTTGAACGTAACATCGAGAAGATGTTTGACGTCGATTCATTGGGCTCCACTCCGAGCGAAAACGAATTTGTCAGCGATTATGACAAAAACCAAATTCAATAATTCAGAAAGTCCATACACTTCAAAAACGGTGCATATTACATAGATCTTCCCTTCGAGGACAAGATCAAGACTGTGCCATCAAATTACCAGGTGGTGCTCAAGGTGCTTGATAAAACTGTGAATTATTTACAGACCAAAAAATTAAATGGGGACTACAACGATGCCTTCTACCAACAAGAAAAGGAGGGAATTATTGAAAGAATCGAAGTATCCCCTAATAAATTCTCGGAATACATATGGATTCCTCACAGGCCAATAATCAAGACCGATGAACAGTCAACAACAAAAATAAGACCAGTTTTCAACTGTTCTCTAAAAACTCGAAATGGATGTTCACTGAACGAAGCTGCATATCCTGGAGTCAATTTGATGAATGATCTGCTGGAACTCCTATTACTTTTCAAGACCAATAAATATGTTTTGCTGGCAGACATCAGGAAAGCCTTCCTGATGATCAAACTTGACTCTGAAAAGGATAAGAATAGATTCTGCTTTTTTCTGAAGGAAGGGGACAAGTTACTTTGCTTCAGGTATACAACGTTAATCTTTGGCTTTAATGCCAGTCCATTCATACTTCTGTATGTGCTGCGATATCATGCTGAGCAGTTCCAAGATGACATGTGCACGCAGATGATAACAAATAATTTTTACATGGACAATCTATGTAAAACTAGCAATTCTCCAGAAGAACTACATAAGCTCTATACAGAAGCAGTACATCGCTTACAGAAAGGTGGCTTTGATTTGAGATCATGCAACTCAAACTGCGAACTGCTTAAATCACAGATGAAGAAGGATTGCAGAATTGTTCAACATGACAGCGACTTGGAGAAGGTCCTAGGTTATAAATATAACCCAAAATTAGACACCTTACAGATCTCTAACACAGAGGTTGACAACAGTGTAAATACTAAAAGGGGTGTGCTATCCCAGACAGCCAGAGTCTTCGATCTCTTATCCCTGTGCATCCCTGTGACGGTCAGGACAAAGGTGATCCTGCGGGAGCTATGGTCCCTAAAACTAGGCTGGGATGATGTGATATCTGCCCCTTTACAGGAACGTTGGTCCTCATTGGCAGGAGATTTGGCGGGCCTGAGTGACTTAAGATTTCCAAGACAAGCTATCGATCAAGATAGGCCGGTAACATTGTGCATTTTTTGTGATGCATCACCTAATGCCTATGGATTTGTAGTGTATGGAGTACAGAACGGAAAATCGAGCCTTGTGTTCGCTAAAATTAAGGTGGCACCCATGAAAACAAAACACTTCCTACCCTGAAATTATTGGCAGCATACCTAGCTGTAAAAACACTACCCAACCTACTAAAAATTTACAATCATGTAAAAATAAGCAATATCTACATTGCAGTAGATGCCCAAGTGGTCCTATCATGGCTACTGTCTGAGAACATTAAGACAAAAAGCCAGTACACCAAAAACAGGCTAAAGGATGTACACCAAATAAGAAAAGAAATTTCCCAAAAATATTCTTTAGACGTACAATTCAAATACGTCCCCTCAGCAGAAAATCCGGCAGATCTTCTGTCCCGAGGTATTTCTTTGGACAAGTTTCGGCAAATGATCGAATACTGGACATCGGGCCCAAAATGGATAGCAGAAAACCCGATGAATTGGCCTAATAGTAATTTAGACTGCCTGAGTCCCAAAAACAAAGAGATAGTCCAATCTGCAGTGCTACATACCACTGTTACAGGCTCTAAGGTAGAACCCATCATACCTTATGAACGTTTCTCAAAGTTGTCAAAGCTGATAAAGGCTACAACATTTGTATTCAAATTCAGAAATTTATGGAGAGACCACAACCCACCTACCCCAGATCCTGACCACTGTGCAAGGATACACCTTTTTAAAATCATGCAGCAGCAAACCTTCCAAAAGGAAATTGATTATCTGAAAGACCCCAAGGATAGTCCTCCTGAGCTTATTAAGGATCTCAACTTGTTCTTGGATGCGGAAGGAATAATAAGAACGGATGGCAGGATAGCCCAAACTTCAATCTATGAGTATGAGTTGATCCATCCGATTTTATTAAGTAAACATCACCCTTTGACGGAACTGGTGATCAACGATTGCCATGAAAAATGTAAGCGTCTCGGCATAGCTGCAACTCTAACAAAGCTGAGGCTTTCCGGATTTTGGATACCCCAAGCAAGACAGGCAGTGAAAAAGATACTTTCAAAGTGCTTCATATGCAAACGATTACCCAGCTTGGCATTCAAATACCCTAAAATCACGAACCTTCCAAAGCACAGGGTTAACTTCATAAAGCCTTTCCAACAAACAGGAATAGATTACACTGGCCATCTGTGGGTCAAACAAGAAGAGAAGTGCAAAAAAATGTACATATTGATCTTCACTTGCTTCAATGTAAGGGCGATCCACATAGAACTTGTGGAAGACATGTCTACAGCTGCGTTCGTCCAGGCTTTGATCAGATTTACCAACACATATGGTGTACCGTCCTACATCTACAGTGACAATGCCAGATCATTTAATGCCGCACTAGGAGGAGATGTTGTGGAGCATCATGTACAATCTTCCGAGTTTGGAAAAGAATTTGACTGCTACAGGATCAAGCATATTAAAATACCACTGTACTCTCCTTGGGTCGGTAGCACGTGGGAGCGCTTGATCCGTGTTGTGAAGGCATGTTTGTACAAAAGCATTGGTCGTGCCCAAATTAAATACTTTGAGCTCCTGACGTCACTTACCGACATACAAAATGCAGTGAACTGAAGACCTCTCACTTAAAGGTGTTCGTCGGATAGTGATCTACAAATAATAACCCCCAATTGTTTTTTTGCGTCCTAACGTCAACAGTGGACTTGTTATACGGTCTAAGACCCCAGATGTGATGGAAACCGGCCCCCATCGAGGTCCGACCTCACTGAGGCTTTGGAAGAGCGTGAAAGAATATTAGAGAAATTTCGAGAGATGTGGCATGAAGATTACTTACTCGGCCTCAGAGAAAGCTGCAAAGATCTCCACCAAATAAATTTCTCTAACAAGATCAAATTAAACGATGTGATCCTTATAAAGAATCCAGCAAAGCCTAGACCTTATTGGCAGCTTGGAAGGGTAATAGAGCTCTTCCCGGGAGATGATAATAAGATTCGGTCGGTTCAGGTAAAGAGAGAGGATGGATTGATACAAACCCATTCCATAAGTCACCTATATCCATTAGAATTGTCCCTCACCCACGACTACCACCCTTCTATGCCTGAAAGAGAAAAATCAAATATCCTCAGCTCAACTCTAGAGGAGCTGGTCACAAATGACAGGTCCATTGCAACCATCCAACACAATCGGACATCAATGCGACCAAAAAGAACTGCTAGCCGAAGAAATAGGAAAAATCACCCTGACGACCCATATGTATACTACTAAGTATAAGGGCCATGGGCAAAGTTATTTAAACAAAAAAATTAAAAAAGATAACAATGTATCTCAAACCTTTCCTAATTGTAAATTTTATATACTACACAAATGTTTTATTATATACACATTATGTATACGGAAAATTAAATCCCCTTGAACATTACTGTTGAGCTGTTCACAAATTACACTCACTAATTGACTGAACATTTTCAGCCTTTCCTAGTTGTATATTGTACATTCTGCATGCACGTTATACATACATATAAAACCTTTTTGGACATTAGTTAAACGTCCACAGCCTACATTCATTTATTGAATGTTTCAAACATATCTGATAGACTCTACTATATGGATATGCTATATATACATGGTACATACATAAAATTGTAAACACTATGAATACAGCACTGTTGGCTGTGCTCAACCCCCACTCACCATTTTGATATATCGAACATTCTCAGAGGTGTTTATCTTGATTTCAAATTCCTATTTCTCCTAATTGTATATTCTACATACCTATTATATTGTATTCATGTTATATATTCTTCAAGTTGTAAACTTTATTATAAAATCCCCTGTTTTTTAAATTGTAAAAACAAAACAAAAACAAACCCTTAAGTGGGTCCCATTTAAAATCACATGAAAAACTGACATTCAACCTTTAGAACTTCCAAGTACTTTATATAATGCTATGAAATTTTCATAGCATTATTCTCCTAAGTCGGGAATGTGTTGGAATTTATTAAAGCCCCCCTCACTGATTGGCTGTTGCCATGTCCCTTAAGGGCCTCACTGATTGGCTGTCAGGCATTGCAACCCCTTTTTAGTATAGGTGTCACGTGAGCCAGCCCTTAAAAACCCTTGTATACGGCTTCCCGCCCTCTTTTCCACGACTCTGTCGAGTCAAGAACACACCGGCTGGTCTTCTTAGTGATACAGCCCACGACGGCATCACAGAGAATGACCTCCCGCCAATACCCAAACTCTATGCAGGCTCCTTTTCAACGACTCCACTCCAGTCAACACCACATCGGGCGGTCTTCTTAGTGATACAGCCCACGACGGCATCACTGAGAATGATCTCCCGCCGTTACTAGAACTCTAAAACAGATAAGTTCTAGCGAACCACGTTTTCACAACAAACCTCAAACCCACCTCTCTACCATCCTCTCTATGATTTACCAATGCCTAAATGAACTTTATGAAACTGTAAATACTCGATCCAACTTTCTCTTTATTACTAAATTGATATGAAATTACACCCTTGTGTTTTCTTCAGACTTCCGTCCTATACATATCTTGATGAATTTATCTGCACATGGTTACCCCATTCTCACGTGGGAGAATTGAACTTTATTTCAGGATTATTTTAATCCCAACAATAGTAGTGTGCCCATCAGCTAGTATATATATTATTAAATATATGGAAATGGTGTTCTTGTTTTTAAAGTATTGTTTATATATAGGAAATTTGAATTATTAAAAATAATAAACGGTTTATTATTTTTAATAATTCAAATTACCTATATATAAACAATACTTTTAAAACAAGAAAACACTATTTCTACTTCTGCTGCCACGTGCATGTTCTTGACTAAAACTTTCATCCCAATTCAACGCCACACGGATTGACTACAACAACAAAAAAGAGACGATTAAATAAAAAAATAATACTATATCTTTTAATTTTTAATTCGTATATCGTCGAAAATTAAATTTTTAAAAATTTATTGAAAAAATTGTATTATATAGCTTTCCTAACGGTTTATTATTTATAATAATTCAAATTTCTTCATTAAATATATGTTTGTACAAGTGGCCTCGTAAACAGGATCGTGTCAAATTTTCCTTCCCCGAAAAAAATAGTGAGGTCAAACTCTCTGAGAAAAAAAAACTTGGAGTCAAAATCTCCAGGGTCAAACAATCCGGCGGCCAAAACATCCACCTCATGTGGATAAAAAGATTGTTTTCAAGCTCAAGTATCAAAAAGAGTGTTTTCAAGCTTATAGATCAAGGGAGGTAATGCTAGATAAGAAAGATAGAGTTATCGTTCTTAGGTTTTGGAATCTTTGGTTCGTTCAAGTGAAGAGAAATTCATTCCGACAGGTGCGTCGGCGGCTTACAGACATATTTTCCCGTCTATCCCTCTCCTAACCAAGCCCCCTCCTTTCTTACGAAGCCCACCCCCTTTTTCTGATCCCCCATAAAAAAGAAGAAACAAAAAACACATGGATTTATAATTGTTATTTCGATCGACTGGAGATTGTTAAATTATACAAAAAAGAAGAAACTGATTGTTTTGGAATATCGTCATCGTTCGTTCTTGTTTTTGGTCTCACGTCATTGTTGTTATTTTTTCGGAGTTTCTTCTCGGTTTCCATGAAATCCAATTAATTGTTGGTAAGTATAAACATATGTCTACTCTTGTCTCTTTCTAATGAGTAGAAAAAAATCCGCTTAAAAAAAAAAATTATGTATAATATTTTTAAAAATCCGCTTTTTTATATATAAATTTAAATATTCGACTTTAAATAGATGATGAACTTGATGAAGAAACGTTTTTTACGGTCGTTCTCTGACATCCTGCGAAATTATTACATCAAACATATTTCAATGTTTAATGCATTTGAAACATAAAAAAAAAGTTTGAAACTCCGAGGATATATTTAAATGTCTTTCTTTGATGTTTAACTCATTCTGTTTTATTCTATTTTTCAAACTAGTCAATAATATTTAAGTTATAAAATAATAATTTCAACCAACAGGTCGGATAAACTAACTTCAACAAAAGATACAAAAACAAAGAATATGAAGAAAGTAGATGTTTTTAATTAAAAAAAAATCTATCTTTTGTTTAATGTGAGTGTATTTTTTCTTAATTATAACATATTTACATGGACATCATTAAATAAATTATCTATTTGATGTGTGGTACCTTTGGAATGAAAATTAAGTTATTAGTTTAAAAAAAATGTTTAGTTTTAGGTGTAGGAACAGAATAATTAACAACCCCCCCCTGTTAAGAATGAGTATCTAAATAATAACGTTATTATTTAGAAACCCATTCTTAACATGAAGAGGGTGGGGTGGAGGGGCATTGTGATCTATACTGTACCTTCACCTAATTTTGATTTACAAAATAATTCAATTTTTTTTTTTTTTGCAATATAAACCTCGGTAAAAAAGGTGAAAAATTAGAATTTTTATGATTTGTTTATAACAAATATTGACAGATTTTACGCGTGCTTTTATTTGGATTTTATTATTTTCTCAAGTTAATCTCTCTCTCGTTTTTCTACACGCAAAATATGGAAAAACAACAACAAAATGATGGAATTGTGAAGTTTTAAAATGCGCGTTTTTTTGTTGTTGTCATGTCTGGCCCGAGAAAAATGATGACCTCATAATCGGGCACTTCATAAGGATCGAACTCACGTGATTAGCTTGTTAGAAATATTAAAACTTGCTTACCACATCTCGAAGTTACTACAAATGATTCAGTCTGGCACGTGGCCAAATAATGTGAACCTACTTAGCGAGAAAACCCCCATTTGCCCCCACGCTGTCAACGAAAAAATGAAAGTGAAATTCTATTTTTTTTGTGTGCGATTTCACGCTAACACTCTAGAAATACATGGAAAAAAGACATTACTTTTTTTAGGCGATTACATGTAAACAACCTGAAAACAACTTGACGGTAAAAATTTATAAAACAAAAGAAAACAAACAATTATTTCAGAATTTAGAGTGGAGAATCAGTTTCGCATATAAATTTAACGTTAAATGATCGCTGTTCGGATCAACATTTTCTAAACGGATAGCGTTTTAAGGACACATAGCAAAAATTCTAAGAAATGACAAATTGAAAAGTTGGTAATACAGGAACAAGAGATTACATATAAACAGCCTGAAAAACTTAACGTACACATAAAATTGATTTCCAAGAAATTAAGAAAAATGGCTAAGATTTACCTAAGAACAGAAATTGGTTACATGTCTTTAAAACGCTATCCGGTTGAAAAGTGAGTGATCATTTTATGTTAACTTTATATGCTAAACTGATCCTTACTCTAAAATATGTATTTTTTGTTGTTTTGTTTATTTTGGTGTTTCTACAGAATTTGAACCGAACCGACTTTTGCCGAACTAAACCTAAAACTTCTGTTAGTGTTATTACCCCCTCCCCCATCCGCCCCAGCTCGGTTCAACTTCTGTAGAAGCACCTTTATTTTTACTGCCCAGTTTTTCAGTCTGTTTATATGTAATCGCCCCAAAATGTACAATTTCTTTTCAGGTGAAGTAGCATATGGTGTTATGATACAATAGTACCGTATTTAACATAAAATGATCACCCAGTTCCTGACCACATAGGACGGACTGACTAACCACTTTTTATATTTTCAAAATGGCCGACATTTAAACAAAAATATATGGAATTACTAGTATATTTTAGTATGCTTTTTTTTAGGGTTAGTGTTAAAGTTAAATAACGTTTTTTTAAAGGGTCCCAGCAGAAAACAAAGCAGGACTTGTAAAATAAAACGAAACCATGCCTTTCATTAACCTCAACACTAACCCTAAGTCTGGGGTGGCGTAAGAAGAAAATCTAAAATATATTACGTGTTCTTAAAATTTTGTTTTAAATGTCTGCTATTCTCGAAATACAAAAATAAAATGGTTACTCGTTCTATCCTATGCAATGTGGTCAAGAACTGGGTAATCAACAACGCTTTCTAGTCAGGAAGTTGGTGATCATTTTACATTCAATTTATATAGTTAATTGACCCCCCATCCCTTTGCTAAAGTCTAAAATATTGTATTTATCTCCCCCCCCCCCCCCGCCCCGGTATTTCCAGTAATCGCATGAGAACAAAAATCTATTTTATTTTTCCGTTGACAGCATAGGGGCAAATGGTAAAATTTCATCAGTTTTTCTTTTGGATGGTGTTATTATTTTTTCATTATTTTATCTTTAAAACATTTATTTAAAAAAATTATTTTTATTCTTACAGTATAGGATTGCCCGAAATGCTCGTTAGCCCCACTGAAAAGTACCAAACAATAGAGGAACAAGTAATGCAGCAATCCAAAACATGTCCTGCATTCAGTTAATTCATTATAAGAACAGTAAAACAATAAAAACATGTAGAGTTGTTGGGGTGATAAGATGCTTGTTGGAGAACGGAGATGGCCATTCCGTAGAAGCGTCTGTATTCATCTGAATCGGATTGCTTGAAATGAAGAAGAAGAAAAAGGGTTACGAGGCGCCATTAAAAAATACCAACATCTTCTCTACAATTAAATCAACTTTATTGAACAGTTTCGTTAACACAGAATAGGAACCAGAGTTCGTAACATAAGGCAGCAAGATAGGTTTGTTTGGCCGCCATGCATTAGATAAATGTAATTTAGTCCAGGTCAGTTAGTTTCGATCTCTGGACTTGCTCCCGCCTAAACCACGACAATAAACGAGCCAGGAAATGTAACGTCTTGTTAAGTTGGAACTAATCATATTTGCACAGCAAATAGAACTGGGTGGAAACGAGGAAAGGCGGACATGCACACTGTGTTCTAAACGCCCACGTCACTATGCAAGTTTGGGCATGCACAATGCTACTCTGATCGCTTGTGTATTATTACATGAGTTTGGACATGCCTGTTTTAGCCAACCGAACCACATACTAATCACTACACTGATGATTACATGCTAGTATGAAAGATAGGTCTCAATCATGTGACTGCTATAAACACGAACGAGAATAATAATACAAGTAATAGAATAGAATGTGTAATGGATTCAATTTATTCACTTTCATTGACAGTGTCACACATCGAGAAAGTCTGGAAAGACATCATCAATTTTGTGGTACAAAATAATACAGCGCTATGACCTGTGTGACATTTTACGAAGCTGTGCCTGTGATTGCTCTTCTTTTGTTGTTAATTTTCAGTAGGGATTAACCAGACTGTGGGACCACCCGTTTTCAATAGGGGAGGAAGTAACCAGACTTTTGGACCACCCGTTTTCAATAGGGGAGGAAGTAACCAGACTTTTGGACCACCCGTTTTCGGTATGGGGTGGGTAACCAGACTTTATGACTACCTGTTTTCAGTAGAGTAGCCAGACTTCTAGATTACCTTGTACAGTTGTATTAGTAAGTAGTACTTACTAAATACACACAAGTAAAATAATACGTTTTATATGTGACTGACATTATTGACGATGTATAAGGATAAATCAATGAGTATTAAAATTGATGATGATCGATATCCTTGTAAATCAAATCAGTTTTTAAAAATGATAAAATTTTACCCTTTGCCCCATGCTGTCAACAGAAAGAATAAAAGTGATTCTACTTTTTTACATGAATACCTGGAAAAACTTTTGTTAGACTTAGAGGAGGTTCACTATGCTATATGAATTGAACGTAAAATAAACATCCAATTCTTGACTACATATTATAGGACAGCACGAGTAACCATTTTTTTAGTTTGTTGAATCAAAGTTATTTTGAAGCCTTTAAAGTGTCATTTCTTGAGAAAATGAGTTGATAGGCCAAGTGGAATTGAAATAAATGTGTAAATATCTTCTTTTTTTTTTTAATTCTTGAATTTATAAATAACTATTTTTCCCGATGTTGCTCAGGAGTCTTTAATTTTCGTTTCGCGTTTCTTTTTTTTAACTGTCACTTTATTTAAAAACGAGTTTTTAAATAGTATTTTGAAATTTAATTCGTTTCGGTTTTTGTATTGCCTATGACTATGGTGTTACGTTATTTTATTTACCTTAAAAAAGAAATAAAACCGTAACGAGAGAGATGTTTTAATTTTTTTTATCTAAATGCTACTATTTTGCCTTGCAGAAGTTTTTGATGGATTTATTTAGAGATGACATAGGTTTCGTATTGAAATTGAAGCAGATTATAACATGAGGTCTCACGGAAATGACAGTTAGGGTTAAGATTGGGTTAGTTTTTTTTTTATATGCAAAAGAAGGCATGGCCCATAGAGGCTATGCCGAGTAAGGTGGAAGCAGGAACGAGCTGCATTTGTTCGACAGTTTTTATTGCATGGGCAA
The DNA here is from genome assembly GCA_963556195.1 of Sepiola atlantica. Classification (NCBI taxonomy): domain Eukaryota; kingdom Metazoa; phylum Mollusca; class Cephalopoda; order Sepiida; family Sepiolidae; genus Sepiola; species Sepiola atlantica. The sequence goes on from OY744520.1 coordinate 123,515,176, forward strand.
ACTAGTGCGCTTGAGGTGTAATTTCTGGAAAAGTATATTTACTTAAAAAAAAATGAATACCTCTTTTTTCTTCTTTATTCTTAAATTTATAAATAACTATCTTAACCTACCTGATGTTGCCCGGGAGACTTTTTACTTTAATTTTTGTTTCGCTTTTCTTTTAAAATAGGATTTCGAAATTTAATTATTACGTCATCGTTTAGTCATTAAGTTATTAATTGAACCAATTGTTATAAAACTAGGAGTTTTAAAACTTTTTTTTCCAGGTAAATGATATATAAGACAATTAAAATCAATCTTAAGGCTCAATTTTAATGGTACTTTTGAACTTTCTTAACTGGACCAATTTCGTTTCGGTTATTTTTGGTTTTTGTATTGTCTATTACTACAGTGTTGTTATTTTCTTATCATTACAAAAATAAGACCGTAACAAGAAAGATGTCTGTTTTTAACTTTCTTTTTTATCTAAATGCATATGTTTTTGATGGATTTATCTAGAGATTCTCTGTGTGCTAAGCATAGTTTTCAGGTCGAAATTAAAGCAGATCATAGAATTTCTGTATTTGTGTTTCTATGGAAATGCCAGTTATAGTTGGGTTAGTGTCTTTTTTGTTTTGCAAAATAAGGTATGGCCATAGGGACTGTGCCAAATAAGATGGGGATGTAAACAAGCTGCGCTTGTTTGGCAATTTCTGTTGCATGGGCAAAGTAGTGCGCTCGGGGTTAAATTAGGCATCGTTTATGGTGGTGCTCGAATGTGGGAGCTAAAGCATACATTCAGAGAGTGAGTGTTTTTCACACCAAAAAACATTGAAAAAGACACTTCTTTTCATCAACCTAAAAAATTTTTTTACAAACATAAAAAAACACAAACATTGCCCTCTTCTGTACAAACAAAAATAAGATCACACTGCGTTAAATATATTGTTTCAAAAAACAATTACTACAGTGTTATGTTATTTTCTTAACATTAAAAAAATAAGACCGTAACAAGAAAAATGTCTTTTTTTTAACTTTCTTTCGTTTTTTATCTAAATGTTACTACATTTCGCCTTGCATATGTTTTTTATGGATTTATCTCAAGATGACCTGTGTGTCGAACATAGTTTTCATATTGAAATTGAAGCAGATTATAACATGGGGTCCCACGGAAATGACAGGGTTAAGGGTTTTTGGTGGTGCTCGAACGTGGGAGGTAAAGCCATAGCCATACATTCAGAGAGCGAGTGTTTTTCACCCAAAAAACATTGAAAAGACACTTTTCATCAACCTAAATTTTTTTTTTGCAGTCATAAAAAAACCCTTACAAACATTGCCCTCTTTTGTAGACACAAGAAAAAGATCACACTGCGTTAAATAAATTGTTTAAAAAAGCAATTGAACAAAAACAATTCCTAGCGATAGGCCTTGCCACGCGCGACTTCCTCAACAGCCTTGGTCTGTTAATGACACGCCACACTGGGGACCATCGAGAATTGGCTTGGCCGGGATCAAAGTGTAGTATCTGTTCCGATGGATACTGCACCCCATAGACTGGTATTGTCTTGGCCTTCGGGGCTTGATTTACGCCGGTCTATGGGTTTGTCCTGTGCAATTCTAGGAGGTCCACCCTCCCAGGCTTTGCCTCCCTTCTTTGGGGAGGAGTAAGTTTATTGCTTACTGCCTGTGACGCCCCTACCGGGGAATGCCGACGGGGCTGCCCAGGCAATTTTTAATGGCCAGAGTGCTCACCTTCTCGGGCACTGGCTTTTCAAGTCCCACTTTCCCGACCTGACCTTGGGTCACATCTTACCTTGTGGGAGTAAGATAAAACTGGTCTTGTGCCTAACCTCCTGGGGAGGAAAATAAATCGAGAATTGACTTGGCTTTACGAGCGCCTCTCCATCGCCACTATTTGTGGAAACGCTTTGAGCCTGCTCTCGGCTTGTCTATTATTGTGATGAAGATTCCTGTGTGAATCGAAAATTTGAATTTAAATAATGTTTGTTTAAAACACCCCCCTCCCCCCTCCCAAACCGTTTCAATTACAAAATTTAAATGCATTCTATACAGTGGAACTCTTTACTAATAAAAAAATTAAGCTATTCCTTTCTAAATCATAAAAACAACCCAAATTCAAAAGCACCATTTTAGTTTTATTTTAAATATATTAACATCGACAATTTTAAATTAACGTAAGTAAAAAAAAAACAGCACAATAATCTTACATCTCTAAATTTGAATTCATTTTAAACATTTGAATTCATAAAAAGCATTTTTTGTACCTCTTGTACTGTAGAATTAATATATAAAAACATTTTAAAAAACTTCAATATTTTTTTGTTTCTTTTTTAAATAGTGAAAATGTAAAATAATGAACTCTTATGTACAATGAAATCGATCGGACATCTTATTGAATGTTGAAATTTGAATTGCATAAATATTTAAAAAAATGTTATATGTACATTGTTCAATAAAGACGATTTTCCATCTATATTCATGATCGATAGCTTTTGTAATAAGAGGCACACACATCAATCTGTTTAGTTAGTGATTTCTGGCATACACAAACAGTTAGATTTGCTTTATAATATAATGTTTTATCTTCTCGTACACATGATAGAATTATGATCTTTGTTACACAAAGCAAATAAGACTATTTACTCCCCCCCCCCCCCCAACACACACACACACACACATACCAGATTAAAGTTACACTCCAGGTCGGTTTTATACACATGTGAAGTTATCTCATAAGTTTATTAATATAGGAGATAGAAGTAAATTTTTACGAAATGTTTTTAAAATAAGACTTTTGTGTAAGTTGAAGTCTTGCATTTCTCGAGCTTTTAAGTTCCTTAAAAGGGCAAGCATATAGAAATGCTTAGATCAATTTCTATATTTTATTAATATAGTGAAAAACGAAAACGTTTCACGAAAGAAAAACAACACTTCTTTTTTAAAACAACAATGAAAGGTTTATTGAAATAGGGAGAAATAAAAAGTCTGCTGCCTCTTAGTTGAATATATCTTTAAAGATAGCATCACAGGATATCGGTGATGAAGGCAGAGGAGAAGATGAGACGATCCGTTTTGCCTGGTGCCAGAGAACCGTCTGCCGATCGTCTTCAATTACTAAAGGGGCTGAAGTATTCCTCTAAGGAACTAATGATATCAATGCGCCCTGCGAGCTGATTGGCCAACATTTGGCCAAATTACCTCACAGGGACACAATAAGAAGTAAACATCATTTATGACTGAGAAATGTTTCCATATTAGTATGATCAATCGTCTGGGCTGGAATAAGTAATTTTTTAAATAGATTGAAGTACACTGTTCATAACAAATTTGGATAGCTTCTCAATATGGCCATCTGAATTTAGTCCGTGTCCCTTTTCGGAGATGTAGAGTGGCATAACGTGGCCTTTCCTGGAAACACACTCAAAGACCATCACAGTTTGAGGGAACTTAGTATTCATGACATGTGGAACTTTGTGCAGGCTGTAGGTCAGTATATTGTGGGAATCCAGCTCCCCCAAAAAGGGAGCACTCTGAATGGGTGCAAAATTAGTTCTGTCTGCATTTTATGGTAAGGGTGTCTTGGTGATTCACTATAAACACCTAAAGGTAACGTATGGGAAGATGTCATTCTGAAATTGACCAGAACAGATACTACACTTTGATACCAGCAAGCTAGTTTGAAGAAAGTTTATTATTTTGTGTTTCTGTTCAAGAATGCTATAGAAAACAAGTGTTACAGAGCTAGAACACAAATCTTTGTCTCCATGACAAATGGCTGGCATGTGTAAACAACTGTATGGTTGGACACGTTTTAAGTAACACTGTTAATTGTGAAATTGGCAGTTGACGAATGTAGAGATGAACATAGTTGCATCTCTTCTCATAGTAACTGTATGTAGAGTTGGTCTGTCTCTCTCTTTTTCTTCATAGCAGATGTAGTCGTCGCAAGTATAGAGTTGTCTTTCTTTCAGCTGTGTGTAGATTGTAGCAACAAAAGCAGTACTGATCTAAAGTTAAACCCCTCCTCAACATGGCAGGGCTGTGGCAAAGGGCAGTGCCAGAGCTATCTTATCGGGAACTCCGGTTCCTGGCAGGGCCACCCACAGCAGATTCGTCTGACACCCAGCAGTATTAAAGTTGTAAACCAGCTAAAGGGGCTCAGGTGAAAACCAAAGGCGTCTGCACCTGGATCCGACGGCCTCTGGTCGTTTTTTCCAATGCATATGTAGACAATCTGTGGCAAGCGAGGACGTTCAGTCATCTATCGCAATGCAGAGTGAGGATAACAATGTTGTGTTGGTGTATGTGAAACTGCCACTCAATGCCTACAGATAACGACCTTCCACGATGACTTGGAGTAATGACTGGTCTTGTTGACCTCAGTGTCGGGTCAACCTGAAATCCTTAAGGAACATGAAGTACTCCAAATCTACAAGAAGGATCTCTGCTAAAAGCAGATGATATCACCATCTCTAAGGTCTGACACTGCATTCTGGTTCAACTTGTTTAACAACAAAAACAGCAGCGGAAATAGAAACAATTGTACAAGCCTCCTTCACTTGTGTCTGGAGTTAAAACTTGGTCGCAGCAATTGCACATCGCCAATACTTCTTGTGGTGGTTGATGAAGCATTGCCAATTTTGGCCAAGTTCTTGGAACACATAAGTTGATGAACAGTTTTCGCTTACCTGAAGAAGACTGATGTTGTAGTGTCTTCTTTTACTGGTCTGGACGCCTCCTACGGTGTGTTGTTGGATCCGGTGTTGATCAGAGAAGATGGACATTAACTGAGGGATGAGAAATACAATAACCAAACAAAGAACAGATAACATGAGGAGATAATAAGAATATATCATCAGTAAAACTTATGGTTACATGAATAAAAGTTATTCGTTAATTGGGGGTTACCTCTTGAGTTTATGGACTGGGTTCTAAACTCTGTCTTGCTAAGTTAACAGACAGTCGACAGATAAATTTTTGTGTTCGGGGCTAAAAAGCATTCACACTGCTCCAAGTGAAGTGAAACAATTCTCTTCGGGTCAGAAAAGGCAGTCTCTTTCTCTTCAAAATCTCTTAAAACTTGTCTCCAAAACTTCAAACTTGCTACAATCGAAATTGTCGCACATTATATTAATTGCAAGGTTACTTGGTATTGCCTGGGTCAATTTTATCCACCTTGTTTAGAACCGTTTCCATTGGTCCACCTACCTTACTGACTACCTGCCTCCTCAGCTGTTCTACTGTCAATCATGTCCTCCTGTCTCTCTGTAAGTTTTGCCATAACTTCCTCAGTGATTGGCTAGGATGCAACTCTTCAGTTTCCCATCAGCTCACTTATGAGTGACACACACCTGCATTTCATCAGTACCTAGATTTCTAGCTTGCTTGATATGGTCTGACCCCAGAACAATGCTAGCAGCTGACATCAGCTGACCTCTAATCCTAAGGCACTTCCTAATGCTCAATTCAACATGAAAACAGGAAATATGCTTTTTTTCCGTTTTCTATTTCAAACCAATTTTGTTTTAAATCGAAATACAAAAATTACAGTGCATTTAAAATTCTCGACTATGATTTTCTTTGGAGTATTCTATGAGGTACCAATAATAGTGTCCTGATCTTTCGTAATTCTCCTCTTGGTCTAGGCTACTTTGTCACGCAATAACGCATTGCTCTGGGTCATCATTTTTGTTGTTATTTTTAGTATATTTTCTATACAGTAGTATTACCTAACACCTCAAAACGATTGAACAGTATTAGTCTTTTTCCCCACTGTCCATACCTCATAGGATGGGGGAGTAAGAGATCTCTGAAACACATTTGCTCAGTAAGCAGTCACAAACCCAAGAGGATAGACTATAGTTTTCGTTTTGCTACATACTCTATTTCCACTTTTCTTAGATCACTTCTTTTGAGATATTAACTCAATTGTCTTCACTCTCGTTCATTCCAGGGGAACTCTGGGAGTGATTTCTAGTCTATAATAAAATTGTCAAACAACAATACCACGGGGCTGCTTCCTAGCTGACTATAACATGATTGTTTTCAAGTCCAATTTTTGTTAATTCTGACCATTCCACTCATCATTTCTAATCCTCTTAAGGTGTTGTTAAGCATCAACCGGAAAAACCATTAACCCTTATCCTCGAGTGGCCTTTGAGCCTTACAGTGGTGACTCAGTAGAAAAAACAACAACATATCATCTGTGGCAATTCAAGTTCAAACGTAATTTTTGAAATAAGTTAAACAATTTAATTCAATGAATGTAATGAACAAACGTATATAATTCAATTAAACTTCACAAAAATCCGATTTACAAAAAAAAAGAACCCATACAATGTCTATTTCATTAAAAGAAAAAAAAATTGAAAATATTTATAGGATTTAAATTTATTTTGTAAGATATCCTATTGATTTTATTTCAAAATCGATTTTTAATAACATTTTCCTTCATCGAAATATCTTCTGTAAAATGTAAAGATTTTACAAGAAATTAAGAGAAAAAGTTTTTAAAAGTGTTGGGACAGGGGATGAGGTCAATGAGAAAGTAAAATGAAAGTAAAGACTTCCGGGCAACGCCGGGTCGGGACAGCTAGTTTTCAATAATTGCGTTGTGTAGACTGTCAGGTCACTCATTCCTACAAGTAATACCGGGCGGCTGGTATTTTTTTCTATGTTGGGTTGGCATAAAATCAAGGCTATTTTTCGTTTTTTTTTTTTTGTTTCGCTGGTAAAAAGAAAACAAATTCTAATAATATTGTTGAATGTTGTACTGTACAAAAAGCTCTGGCAATAAAGCTAATTCTGACGTTTTTGTCCTTTTGTCTGGTTCAATGGTTTAGCTATTTTCGTTTTTAGCCATATTCTGCAGCATGTATCCCCCCCCCCCAAAAAAAAAACACACACACAAAAAAACAACAAAAAAACTTGCTCATCAAATTGGAGAGGGGGGTAAGTAAAAAAAACAACTTCTGTTTCACTTGTAATAAAATTACTTTTTTTTTTTTTAGAAAGGCAAGCCCCAAAACAGCTTTTTATGTTTGATAACATTGTGTAAGTGTGATGGTCATCTCTCTCCTGGGGTCTGAAAAGAGACAAATGACCATCTTCCACTTGAGTAAATGTGACAAAAAGATTGAAAAAAAAAAACAAACTGAAAATGAAGACTGAAATGATGAAACAATGAAACATGGTTAATAAAAACAAAATTTTATTTGGTGTGAGATGTTGTACACATGTGTATAAATAATTGAAAGTATGTTTTGGTTTTAGCTAATTGTTAAGAAGTGCGCGAGAAGACGTGTGTATATATATATGTATATATATATATATAGTATTATAAAATATGTATGAAAAAATAAAGGCAGTGTGGTTAATTACGTTAGTACCAGCATAATATACTTTTTATTTATACTATATAATTATATATTGATTAGTTCTCTATACCAGTGGTTTCAGATATTATTGTTGAAATAAACCTATGGCGTTGAATATTACATTAGCCCCCGTCTTCAGTTTTGTACAGCTGTCGAAGACAATTATATATGGATTAGCCATCTATACCAGTAGTTTCGAATGTTATTGGAAAATCAAACCTGTGGAGTTGAATACCACATTAATCCAACGGGTTTGATTTCCCGTTAACATCTTAGATGACTAATAAATATATAATTGTATAGTATCAGATTGTCCGGAAAGTTTGTGCCGAATTTTAAAGGAAATGAAAAAGCAAAGAAAAAATATGCCATTAAATATTTAATCAACCAAATATGAACCATTTTGTTGTACAACATTTTCCTTTCTTTTTCCCAACTTGAAAATTCCATTTTCCCAGAATTTCAGTGTTTCATGGCAAGTAACTTATCAAGGTGTTTTTTTATTTCATCCAAAATATTGAAATTTTTACCATTGAGATTATTCTGCAAATATTTGAATAAATGGTAATCTGAAGAAGCAATATCTGATGAATAAGGAGGATGGGGCAACTCATGCCTGGTCGCCAAAGAAACGTGTGGTATGACATTATCGTCACAGAATACAGCAACTATCCATGTTATTGAATCATGGCCATTTTTTTTTAATTGCTGGCTTTAATTCATCAAGTTATCAGCGGTATTTTTTCAGAATTGTCTCATCACGTAGCAGAAGCTTATAGTGCAGAATTCTTTCCCAATCCCACCAAACACAAAGTATAATTTTCTTAGGGTGAATATCGGCTCATCCCGTTTACTCCAGGATCATTATTTCACAATATTACGGTAAATGATTCATTTCTTATCGACTGTAACAATTTGCTTTAAAAAGGGTGCATTTTCATTCCATTTATAAAGCAAATCACAGATGGAAATCTGGTCCAAAAGGTTCTTTTTACTCTAATCATGTGGCACCCAAACATTGTATCGATTTGTGTACCCAAGTTTTACTAAATGCTCATAAATGGTAAACTTTTCTGCTAGTTCTTGTGTTGTGTAATGTGGGTTATTCTCAATCTTGATTTGGTCGCCATCTGTAAATAGTCATCTGTCTGAGCATTCTTCATCATTAAGGTTAAAGTCTCCAGCTCTAAACCACTTCCGTACAGCTAAAGCATCTTCACCGTACACTGTGCATACCATTTGTTTTTCTCTTCAAATATTATCTATTTCAATTGTTATTCTCTCTCAAGTTGTAATGCAGTGAACATGTTTACCTGCTGTGTAGGCCAGTCAGTGACAGATGTGATGGATAATTGAACAATTCTTAATGATATTGTCAGTATGCATAGACCAATGAATGCGACTAGTTAAAAATAAGTCAGTGAAAGACCCCCTCCCCCACTCTCTCAGCCAATTCTATGGCATTGTGCAGAATGTAGTATCTGTGCAGGACTCTGTTACTCTAGAAGGATTCTTTCTTCTCAGGAAATTTTTATTTTTGTCCAATTTCGAATGCTATTTTGAGGGAGCTTGATTTCCCTTACATTAAAAACAGATCTTGTGTCTAACTTAGCCTTCATGGGCGACACAGAGGCTCGTTATTGTTTAGAAAATTCAAGTTTTAATGAAAACAAGTATTACTTTTTTTAAGATTTAAAAATTTTACAGACTTTCAGAAAAAAAGTTTATAAATGGCAACCATTTTGAATGTTTACATGTAGAAAAGACAAAAAGATAATTCCATCACACTAAACTCTGATTTGGTCTTCAAAAAATGGCCATCCAATTACTTTGATTCTAAAGTCTATAAAATTTGAAAATCTTCAATAAAAACAAAAGTACTTTTTTGTTTCCATAAAACTTGAAATAATACTTTTCTACAGAAAAAAGTTGGCATAACATCTATATATTGATATGCTTGTATCTTCCTTCAGTTTGTGTTACGTTATCAGTAATAACTAGGAAAATTATAAAGATTGATGTAGAAAGCACTGTGGAATTCCCACGGGCTCCCGTGAGTTCTATAATACACTTGTACCTTCCTTCATCATCAGTAATACATAATAGGTATTCAAATAAGTTAGAACAGCTACAGCCGGTATCACAGTTACAGCTTTGCTGTATATTCCTCACTTTTTAATTTAAGGGAATAATGTGTGCATTGTATTGTATGGGATCCGTGTATTCTGTTTGTAATCTTATGTCTTACTTGTTTAATGTCTTTATAGTTTGTCATAGGCAAACTATTAACAAATGAAATGTCTTTATTATCAGTGTGTCAAACATAAATTAGATGGTGATCTAAAGATGATTTCATACAATAAACATTCACGCACAAACACAATTTTAGAAAGTTAAAATAGCAACCCACAGTAGTGACACCACAATTATTTGTTTTAATGTATCAGTGTTTGGCAATACTTCATAATGTTGTTTACATGTTTTGAACTGTTTTTCTTACCTTGGTTGTTGCCATTTTCACAACATTTTGGACGTTGCCATTTCACGTTTCGACTATTTTACTCTCCAACCTTCTTCATGAGCCTGTCTGGGATGATACAATGTCTTCCTTGGAAAATGTGGGTCTTTTTTTTCAATTTGCATACTTGTCAATGTAAATGAATGTTCATAATCTATATATTAATACGCTTGTACCTCCCTCCGTTTTGCGTCACACTATCAGTAATACATTTATCACAGTTACAAGGTTGCTATATATTCCTCAAAGATTTCGTGTAAATTTATATTTCCAATTTATATATATCCTGATTCAGAGGGAATGCTATAGCTAATTAACATATTGCTTATTTAAAGCTCATTTTAATAAATCTATTCCGGTTTCTAATTATTTGCTTTGTTAATATATATATATATATATATATATATATATATATATAGTATACACCGTCTGCCAAAAATGACGGGGAAAAAAATAATGCTTCGCCAGTGTTCGCACTAATTTTTATAAAAAATCATAGAATTAAAATTATGTCAGTAATTTAATTTTTCATATATAAATTATCATTTCTGATGACCTAAACAAAAATTTACCCACGATTAACTTTTTATTTAGAGTGAAGGATTTCTTTCCAAATTCAATTTAGGCAGCAGGGGTGGTCTGACTTGCTATTTGCTTTCTTGCTTTCCCTCACCACCTGAAATGGTTTTATCCAGTTTTTTTACTCACTAACTTTTGTGTGACGGTACGGATTTATATTTATTTATATACAAATAAATACACATTGGTCTTCATTGTAGAGACGAGGATAATTTTGTCAATAAAGCTTAAAGAAAAGCAATGACAAAATGAGAAAATAAAGACAGAAAATAATAAGTTATCTATATATCTTGAAGGAATAAATAACTGCAAATCAGTTGCTGTTCGGTCAAACCTCTTAAGACGTCCAGCCTTTACAACTACTGTTACTATTGCTATATTATTATTATTAGCAAACCAAAATTAATTGAACTTTTTATTTTTAATTGTGTACACATTTCAATGAAAATCTAAACCTTATTTTTGTCTGGTTTAATTATTTCGAGATGATTCATATGATGATAGTAAAAGTAGAATTGTATTTACTGTAATTGGTGAGGATTGTTATCTCAAGAAGCACAATTTTTTTTTGTTAAAATATGAAAATAAATATTTTTGAAAAAGGCCATTTAAAATTATTGAAATAAGGCTTTATCATTTAAAAAGAACACCAATGGAATGGAGAGAATGAATGCGTTCATTTTTCTCCATTGCATTTGTTTCCATGTGATTATTCACAACAGCAGATGGACTACTCGTATTTCATTTTATTTTAAAAGAAAAACAAACCAATATACTGTGTAGGAAGGGAAGTGGTATATTTGGGAGAGATTTACCTCATTCTCACAAGATTGTTTTTGAAGAGATTTACCTCATTCCCACAGTATTATTAATAAACAAGGACAAATTGTTTTGTTTAAGGCAAATATATTTTAAAATTTGTTGAGTATGCTATTTTTTGATGATATATATATATATATATATATATTACTAATAAGTCACCACTTATCAAGGCCACAAAAAAAACTTAAGGATAAGAGTTAATGAGATGGATTGTCAGTTGAATGATGAAGAATATTATGAGAGGATTGAAAATGATGAATAAATGAACAAAATTTGATTACTTATGAAGACGGTTTATGACAAGTATTTGTTGACGACCATGGACCATGTTGTAATCTGCATGGAAGCAATCCTGTGGTAATGTTTTACACATATGAGATGTTTTTAGAAAGAAACTGTTTTTATGGAAATTCTGTTTGATGTTAGGAACACGGAGGAAGAAAGGAAAGTTGTTTGCAGTTGTGGTAAAAGACGTGTTCTTGCTGTGAATGTCTTATAAGGAGGAACCAGAGATTGGAACTCGGACGAACACTTTCCATGAAAATAACAATAGAGTATAAAGACTAGGGACGTTTTTTTCTGTGAGAAAGGGGCTGTAGAGAAAAGAAGAGGTGTTCTCCCACTAAATTGTGAAGTCAATTTTGTACTTCGGTGACCTCCAAAATGCTACCACTGAAATCGTTAATAGAATTCATAATCCTCTCTGCAATCCAACCATATTTGGTACAAATAAACTTCACTCTATGTTTGACTTGTTCACCAATTTTAACTAACATCAACTCTCGATCATCAATGTCCAATGTTTCATCGCTGTTCAATATGTGGGGACACTTTGGTGATCGTCTCTAACAAAAAAATATGATGTTTCTATTTTTTTTTTTTATTTACCAGCACATTTACACAGTTACCTGGGGATCCAATATGTTGAACATGGCTATGTCAACAAATCCAATGTCATAAACCAACACCATAAATAATCAAACTTTATTCACTCCATTCATCATTTTCAATCCTCTCATAATATTCTTCATCATTCAATTGACAATCTATCAACCGTGTTGACCCTCATCCTCGAATGGCTTTTGGCCTTGATAAGTAGTGACTCATTAGTAAATAAACAAAAAAAATTAATTAAAAAATTATGAAAGGTATAAATCTCGTAATTTTACCCATTTATGGACTAATACAGGGTGACTGAAAAAGAAAAACAATGTCACTCATAGAAATCGTTAATAAAAGTCACGATCCTTTCGACAATCTAACCATATTTGATACAAATAAACTTCAGTCTATGCCTGACTTGCCCACCAACTTTCAGTCATGAATGTCCAACAGTCTTTGTTTCATTGCCATTCAATGAAATGCAGAGACACTGGTGATCGCCTGAAACAAAAATTATGACGTTTCTATGCAAGATATCTGCCACTGACGACCTGAAGAAGTAAGTTAAGACTGGAATGTATTTAGTCATGCTTTTTTCGTACATACAGGGTGATCCCCCCACCCCCACACACGTACATACAGTTGGTCATTTTCACCATTTTCAATCCTCTCATAATATTCTTCATCATTCAGCTGACTATTCATCAATCGCGTTAATCTTTATCCTCGAATGGCTTTTGGCCTTGATAAGTGGTGACTCATTAGTAAATTAAAAAATTTTAAATAACAAAATTGGGAAAGGTATAAATCTTGTAATTCTGCCCATCTATGTTTTAAATACAGGGTGACTGAAAAAAAGGCCACCCATGGAATCGTTAATAAAATTCACAATCCTTTCTGCAATCCAACCATACATGATACAAATAAATTTCAGTCTATGCCTGATTTGTCCACCAAGTTTCAGTTATGAATGTTCAACAGTCTTTGTTGTTTCACCGTTCAATATTCTCCAAAAAGTGCACCTCTACATTGCAAGAACATCTGGATATGATTGATTGTGACTTTGATGGCTCTCTTCAGTTCAGAATAGTCTGGGGATTGTTTTCATAGACATTATCTTTGAAATAACCCCACAGATAAACATTTGGGTGCGTTAACTTCTGGAGAGTGTGAAGACCATTCAGGATCACACCTCCTATTGATGAGACAATCACCAAAATGCCCCCCCCCCCCTCTAATATTAAACCTTTGTAAAAGATTCAGGTTGAAAATTGTTCCATCTCCATGAGGTGGTTTCTTTCTATCGGTTGGTTGTTTGCACTTAAGTTTTTTTTTGTTTTTTTTTTACAATTAATCTTAATCTATTTATATGCTATTAAAAAGTTATGGCAGCATTTTCGGAGTTAAAGCACATTTTAATATTAGTTGGACTTCTTACAGCCGCAACCACAAACAGTTTTGCAAGACTTTTCAGTATTATTGTTCAATTTAACAGTATTAATATATATTTTCCTTTATCTCTGTCTTCTGTGTCTTCACTCTTTCTTTCAGCATTTTCCGACTTCGGCAAGCGACGACTGAACCGTTCTCTTGCTAAATCACTTTACTTATAGGTTCCCAGACTACTTGACAGAATTGTAACAAGTTGTGCATGAAGCACCTTTGTGATTCTGAATATGTCCAAATTATACTACTACTACTACTACTCTTAGAGACTTCAAAAGTATTGGAAAGATTTACATTAACTTTAGCATGAAGAGCCCTTAAAAGACCGTGGGTGTTATAGGGGAGTGGACGTCACAATTAACTACTACTACTACTACTAATAATAATAATAATTATTATCAATATATTTTATTATTTTGTTATCATTATTATTACTATTATATCATTGTTATTATTTTATTATTTATCTTTATATAAAGTTAGGTATGTGTATATGTTTATATATTTTTATGTATAGGATTCACTCCTAAACTAATTAACAGATCATTATGAATTTTGGAACACAGCTGCTAGATGTAAGGGGTCCTCCAAATGTGGGGATATATTTAGTTTAATTATATGCAAAGGGGTTAAGAAGAGGGTGTGAAAGCCTTTTGTAAAAATTCAGATAACTCCGATTTGTGAACTATAGGTATTAGACATCAATTAATAAATATCCCCCAAATTTCAGTTTCTTTGGGGTATTTTAAAGGGATTTTAAGGGGTATAATATGGTCACAATTTCCCATTTGAAAATTAAATATTTGCATTGAATTTGATCCATAGTCATTAGACACCAATTAAGCAATATTCCATGAATTTAAATTTCTTAAGACCCCTTAAACTTAATAAAGCCTTAAATTTGAGACATTTTCTAGAATCAAAATCATGTAATGAATTTTGATCAAAATTGGAATAAGTATTCTAGACATAAGGTTCAGTATCCTTTTATCTTGATTTTAATCTTTGTAAAAGGACATAAAAGTGATAAAACACTATTCTGTTCAAGGAATTGATTTTACCTGCTCTGGGACGGGTGTTGTTCTAATTATTTTATAATAATAATAAACTAAATTTACTACAAAGCAAAATGGTTCTAAATTGGTTCAAGAGAATATTGTGTTGGGCTAATGACAGTCTGGAATGAAACCAGCAATTAAATTTAACAGCCAACACAGACTTGAGTCAAAACATAATTGAAGGTAAAGAAACACAATAATAAGCCACATTCCTGTATATGGGTTAAAAAAAAAAACAACAAAAAAAGAAATAGCAGAAATTAATTTTCAATAAATTTTATACAAAAGGTACTTGAGGGCAGATCTCTTATCAAGTTTGACCGTAAAGTGACACCAGTGGTAGTTTTTTTTTAATTTTTTAACTAGTGGTGGTGGTGGGGGGGTCGTCACCACTTATCAAGGTCAAGAGCCACTTGGCAATAAGGGTTAATGAGACGGGAATGATTGCCAGCCAAAAGATGAGGAACACTATGGGATTACTAACATTGATTAAAAGAATGAAATGCATTTGGTTGCTTATGGGGTGGGCCATGACAAGAATTTGTTGACGTTGGATTTGAAGACGACCAATTTGTAATCAGCCGTTTTAAGTAGTCCCAGGGTAATGTGTTCCACAGGTTGAAAGTTCATGCAAAGAAACTCTGCCCATGGGAATTCCGTCTGATGCTAGACACATGGAGGGAGAATGTCAAACAATGGGGAAACAAAGATTGGAGCTCAGTCGAGAAGAAACAAATTAAGAACCACTCACTGTTATTAAAATATTCGATTCAAAACTAAAATATTTTTCTTTAGTTAACTTATTCTTGACTCCTCTTAAAGACGATTTGAGCTATCTAACAACACTTAGGAATGAATTCATGGGTTCTGAGTAAGCAAAAACAAATTGTGACGAGTAAGCAATACAAACTGTTAAATATTGGGAGAGTAGATCCACTACTATATAAATTAGTTAGTTGAAAATAACAAGGAATTAAGGTTTAGTCGGGGTCAACTTGCTGAACTCGAAGTTAGACTTACAGGAGCTATTGGAATTGGTAGAAATGGATGTGACGTCACATGACTCAAAGAGAGAGTGAGTGAGAGAAGTCGTGAGTTCGTTGGAGCACTACACGTATAAACATGTTATTTTAAAATGCTCTGATAAGATGTGATTATTGATCTTTGTCTATCCCCTTCCAGCGGACTGGTCAGTAATTTGGAACAGAGATCAAGGCGAATAAACTTCCTCTGTCTTCAAACAGTTCTGTCTTGACTTAGTCCTTTTTCGAGATATGAAAGAACTTATTTGCAGTTGGTGTTATCCCGGTTGGGAAGGATCACAGAAAAGGCGCGTACAAGAAGCAAGCAGCTAACGTGTATGATTATGAACTTTCATGTATGGCGCAAGGTTGAAACGCGAAAATACAACTAAATAATATAGGATAGAACTATCACATACTCTATTAATAATGGAGATTATGTATCTGTCTGTCCGTCTGAAGCCGAAACTCCATCAGAATAATATTACTATTTACTTAGTTTACCAACTTCTATAAATAGTACTACAAAAACCGCCGTAAACATATAAATAAAGTAGAAAGAAATTTCAAGACGAGACTGCGATTTTATTTAGACAAAAGTAACGGTTACAGCAAATATTTAATATGGAAAATAAAAAACAATGCGTGCAAATATTCCTGTTTGCCTTAGGCACAAGGCCCGAATCGTTATGGGAGGGGGGTTCGTTGGTCTTACATTTGGTCAGTCTATGTGTACTTTACACGTAGCTAGATTCTCTCACCAAAATACCTCATTCTCTCTGTGGGTTGTGCCTACTTAGGTGATCCCCAATTTATATAACCATTGTGGGGGAGTGGGACAATATTTACAAAAGTTCTGTACAAGATTAGTAGTGCCATCCCCCCCCCCCCCCCCCAACCCTCTGCTAAGTGGTAGACTGCCCACTGTTTTCCGGGTGCTCCGAAAATAAGTAGGTCAGTCTCTAGTTGGGCGTGGGAATTAAGAAGGGGGGGGGGGTTAAAAAATAAAGTGCATCTGGATGGGATGTGGGAATGGGTGGTGGTGTTCTCCAAGATATATAGTGACCTGGGCCAAAACAAAGTGTGGGGGAGTGGGCATCTTTGGAGGCTCTCTAGTACCAAAAAACAGGGTCAGAACGCATTCACTGTACTAGCTAAGGGTCTTTGTTAAAGAAAGATTGAGGAGTGGGTTCCGTAGAACCCAGGACCGCGTGTGCCATGCCTAAGCAGGGAACATGTGTTCATACCTGGCGCCTCGACGGATGCACAAGCTAGTGTCGTGCACCCACCTCCTATCGAACTCCATGCGATGTAATCTCCTCCAATCGCATCTGATCTTCACTCTGAGCTGGTGTTTAAAGTAGACGATCAGATCACGATCGGAAAGAGATTCAACCCCATGGACCTCGTCAAGACGTGAAACCCACGTCACCATTCTCGCTACGGCTAGAATGGTTAGAAAAACCATTCTTTTCTCCCTAGGCCACAGTAGGGCTACGTTGTGGACAACCAATGCTTCATTCAGGGGCATCGGATGCTTGGCATCGATGCGAGCCATTACCTCTCCGACATACTCCCAGAGTCGCCGAAGTTTGCTGCAAGCGAAAAAGGCGTGCTCGGCCGTTTCTCTTTCGCGGTCGTCACAGCGCTGGCAATAAGGATCCGTCCTCACTCCATCTCTGGTGAGCTTGTCGTAAAGGGGCAGCACGTTCCGGACCAGTCGCCAGATCAGAGAGTACTCAGAGTTGTTGAGGTAACTCTGGCCCGGCGCCCAACTCCACTGAGAGCGGATCTCCTCCACCGATCATCCCAGCCGCTCCCCAAGCGGATCCGAAGCAGACCTCTCCACTAACTCCCGATATAGTCTTTTCCTCGGCTGTGTAAGAGCCCTGGGCACCGGCAACGCCTTAAGCATGGCTCGGCATTCGGTGAGGAATTTCGGTTCTCCCCTCGGTCTACGACGGGCTTCGACCTCAGGGGTGGCTATGACGCCGCGGAAGGCTTTACAGACCGCAGGGACCCAAGCAAAAACATGTCAAAGAGCGACCCAGAAAAGCCAATCTTTCGGCATGTCTATGACTTGCCAGATCCGGCATTCCCAGCTCCCCCTTGCTCGGACGTTGAGTACAGACCTGTCTGCGGACATATGGCTTCCCTCTCTTCCAAAGAAGCGAGAAGAGCAGGCGGGTGAAAACCAAAAGGCGATCCGCAGGCAGGGGTAGTACAGCCAGTCGGTAAAGGATGAGAGGAAAGACGTAAGTGGCGCACGCCTCGGCTCTACCCTTTAAGGAAAGTTTCCTTCGAATCCAAATTGCGACCGACGATTCGACCTTTGACTGTACCTCCGACCAATTCTTTTCCAGCTGGAGGCCCGGTCCAAACCAGGTGCCAAGGATCCGGTCCGGGCCATCCGACCAGCTGAAAATACCTGGTAGTGCGGCTTTGCCGCTCCAGGCACCCAACCACAAGCCGGTGGACTTGCTGCGATTGATTACGACCCCTGTAACTTCTTCGTACCGAGCGAGCGCCTTAACCACCGTTCTCACGTCAGTGCGGCTCGACACGAACACGGTGACATCATCGGTAAACACGGAAACCCTGGCACGCCTTCCGCCAGGTATAGCGATCCTGCGCAGGACTGGTCTCGTAGCCCTGTCCCTTAATTTGCGGAGGAAAGGCTCCAACGCCATGACATAAAGCAGGGGCGACAGCGGACATCCCTGACACACTGACCGAGAGACAACAAAAGACTCTGAAAGCTTACCATTGACTTGTATCGCCCTCGTCGGCAGACGATACAGGATGGAGATCCACTTGCGGAAATCCGGATTAAAACCGGCGGCCTCCAGAACAGATTCCAGAAAACGATGGTGGACCCTATTGAAAGCCTTGGACTGATCCAAATTGATCAGCGCGGCCTCCGTGTCGTCTTCTACACCCTCTATGATCGTGCGAATCAGATGCAGGCCATTTTGAATCGATCTCCCCTTCACAGCAAAGTTCTGATCTGGTTCGACCAAGTCGGCGACAACGGTCTGCAAGTGGTTCGCAAGAACACTTGCCAAAATCTTTAACTCTGTGTTTAGCAGAGTTATGGGCCTATAGTCATCAAAATGCTCCCCACCATGCCAATCCTTTTTCTTCAACAATGTGATCACACCCTTGGTAACCTGTCCAGGGATGGAGCCCTGGGCAAACCAATGGTTGAACACATCCTTCAGAAGAGGGATCAACATGGGCGATAGCCTCAAGTAGAGTTTGTAGGGCAGACCATCGAGTCCCGGAGATTTGTTCCGGCCGACCTGCTTCAACGCAGTAATGATCTCGTGCTCCATAACCATGCCATCACAGCCAGCCGCTCGGGCCGCCTCCAGCCAGCCGCTCGGGGCGAATCGGCTAAATAGCTGTCAAACTCCTCGATGCGGAGTCTGGGCAGTCGGGTGAAGCGCTCCTCCAAATGTTCCCGGAATCCCTCGCAGATCTCACGAGACGACGCGAGGGTATCTCCTTCCAGGTTTTTGACTTTCCAAATATAGCTATCCGAACCACAACGTAAGGCAGCCTTACGCTCAACAGCGTCAATGTTCACAGCTTCGTTCGAGACTCTCTTTAACTTAGCTCTAGTAGCTCTAACTACCTGACCTTCGTACCGCTCGCTAGCCAAACGGTTGAGGTCCACCTTAGTTAGTGCTGCAGTTAGGGAATCCCTCCCCCCCCCCCAGCTACCGCCCGGGTCAGCTTATTCTCTAAACGCTTTTCTGCTGCTGCCTTATCTCAGGCGAGGCATTGGGCATACTTGACAGCAAAGCGTCTAACCTTAGTCTTAACCTTAACCCAGTACCTGGTCCCGATTACCGCCCTCACTAGAGACCGTTGGTAAAGCAGGATTAACTTATCCCGGAAGTCTTGTATCTCCAGTAAGGAGGTATTCAGCTAATCTAGGCTTAGCGCTTAAATTCCAACTGGCCATAACTAATTTATGGTCTGAATGACCTAATCACTTGGACGTGGGACAAGATAGAAAATCTACGTCGCCTCTTCCAACTAGCATCCGATCTAAGTAACTACTCGAAACGGACGGCACGCCGCTAGACCACGTCCACATCTCCCGCCACGAAGTCTGTCGACAAGATTGCACGAAGCCATCAAGTCAGACAGGCTGTCTCACACCCGCCCGACCCGCTACTCCCCCCGACCTTGTCTATCTTGGGGTCAGGGATAGAAAACGTGTCAAGAATCTTAATTAAACTAATACTTTTTCAACTTATATACTGTTACAAAAAAGTCGCTCAGACACAAGACGGGTTTTGCCATTTACATAATTCATTCCTTTTAAACGTCAATTAAATTCATATTTACAAAAAATACACTTATAACTGCTATTATCAAATTTACATATGTATTTACAATATTTTCCGATAAGGTGATATTAATAAAAATTATTCATACAATTAATTAAACACATTTCATTAAGAAACCAGCATGTTTTTTAAACCATACTTTGAATGGCAAGTACTGTTAAAATTGCAAAGTCATCCTTTCGGAGGTGACGTCATTTTGAGAGGATTTTCTTTCACATTATAATTCTTTATTTTCATTACGTTGTTAAGACAAGGTGTTTTGTTGTAAATTAAAGTTAAGCAAGGCATATCCCAGCCATTAGTAAATGGGTGACTATAGAGTCGATACTTAGGGCTCAACTGTACAACCAGTTGAGCAGCAAGATAAGTCAGACTGTTGAGCAGCAAGATAAGTGAAAAGAAGGGAAAGTCTATTCTCTGTGTTCTGATTGGCTGAGATTCATAAGTGGCCATTTTAGTGTATAAATGTTCATTCATTCGAACAAGCACTCCTCCATGAGATGGATGTCAGTTGAGGCCCTTATGCCGGTAAGTGTTAGTTTAATTCTATAGTGACCATTTTGGAAAAATAAATTGCTGACTCATCCTTCCGGTCCTTCCGGAAGTGATGTCATTGTGAGAGGATTTTTTCACATTATCATTCTTTATTTTCATTACGTTGTTAAGACAAGGTGTTTTGTTGTAAATTAAAGTTAAGCAAGGCATATCCCAGCCATTAGTAAATGGGTGACTATAGAGTCGATACTTAGGGCTCAACTGTACAACCAGTTGAGCAGCAAGATAAGTCAGACTGTTGAGCAGCAAGATAAGTGAAAAGAAGGGAAAGTCTATTCTCTGTGTTCTGATTGGCTGAGATTCATAAGTGGCCATTTTAGTGTATAAATGTTCATTCATTCGAACAAGCACTCCTCCATGAGATGGATGCCAGTTGAGGCCCTTATGCCGGTAAGTGTTAGTTTAATTCTATATCTCCCCCCTCCCCTCAGTACGCGAACACAATGGTCTTTGGGGAAGAATGAGTTCCTTCTGGCCTGGTTGATTGTGGGGGAGTAACCTGGACAATGCCCGGGCAGATTTCACTGGCATTGGTTTAGCAGTGCCGGGTGATGTTGGGTGCCTCGGCGATGTCATTACATCTCTGTTATGCGGCAATGGTGTACCAGGTGTATGGGAATCACAAGGCGTTGGATTGGGAGATTCAGTCGAAGCACTGGGAATAGGGACTGGAATTACAGATGTTGCAAGTTTTCTGAGGAATCTGCGGTTTCGCAAAGTGATTCTGCCTGACCCATCAATCCTGATCCGATACTGACGGTTAGGAAGAGTTTTGACAACACGACCTGTTGTGTCTCCTTCTTGGAGTGGGCATAAAGTATGCGCTGTGCGATTGTACCGCTCAGTGAGGTGAGCATTGCGCTGAGATAAGCTTATCTCACGGTTCCTAGCTGCAGCTATCCATTTTGCATGTGGTTTATATAGTGCGGGTTGGGATGGTATGAAGTCATGAAGTCGGCGGTGGAGCAAGAGTTGTGCTGGGGATAGACTAATGCCTTGGATAGGGGTGTTGCGATATTGCAGGATGGCTCTGGCAACACTCATTATTCAATGAGCCCTGGGGACCTGTATTTCCTTGAATTATCCTCTTCGCTGTTTTTACAGCTAACTCTGCTCAGGCATTAGATTGAGGATATGCCACTGAGGACTGTCTGTGCTTCACACACCATGTTTTGAGGAACTGCTGAAACATGTTGGAATTAAAAGGTGGGCCACCATCGCTACTAAGTTCTTCTGGGGTGCCATATGTGTGGAATAGTTTCCGACAAATAGATATTAGTTTTCAGGTGATGGCATGACCTGGTTTAAGATGATACAAAATAATCCAGCCAGTGAGTCTGTCTGCACAGACAAGGTATGCAATGTGTTCGACGTAAAAATGGTCCATCACTATCTGCTGGAAGGGCCAATCTGGAGCTTGGGTTAATACGAGTGGTTCAGGGGGCTGACTTGGGGCAATGCTTGTGCAGATGAGGCAATTGGCTCGAAAGTTGCATATTGATGCATTCATACCGGGCCAATACACCGATTCATTGGCACGGGCTTTCATGCCAACCACGCCCTGGTGGGATGAGTGTAGATAACGTAGTACTATTCCTCTGAGAGATTTGGGTACCACGATTCTCGCATCCATCAGTGCTAAGCTCCTGTCAGTACTTAGTCGATGGCGTACATCCCAGAAGTTACAGATTTCCAGTTCAGTATTTGAACGTTTGGATGGAAAACCTAGTTGTATTGTGTTGATCAGAGTCGTGTAAGATGGATCATTTCGGCCTGATGCACGTATGTGATCAGCTGACAGGATTGTATCATTGTCTTTAAAATCGTTCATGGCCTGCTGGGTTGCTACCTACACCATAGCATCTATTTTATCCGAGAGATGGATGTCTTTAGAGGAAGGGTGTGTGGAAGATAGGGATGTAAGGGCACTCATTGTAGGGACTGGGTTGCGAGAGACGGCATCGGAACCCTGATACAACTTTCCTGGGCAGTGTTGGATTGTAAAAAAATACCCGAGTGATTTTTCTTTAAGCTTAAAGAGGTGCGGGTTATGTATCTTGCTCAGGTCCCTGTCGCCAAATACTCCTAGTAAGGGTTGGTGGTCTGTTACTACTATTACGTTAGGGCAGCCCATAATAAATATACAGCATTTGTCTAATGCCCAGGCGATTGCTGCTGCTTTGCCTTCAATGGGTGCACATCGGCGCTCCGCATCTGTGCAAAATCTGCTGCCTGCAAATATGATGTGCCAGCTCTCAGGACAACATACCAGTGTTTTCTCAGTGGAACATATACAGTGTTTTTGTAATAGCAGAAACCCATACCTTCTTTACTTCAGTCTGGAGCAAGGCAGGTTGCTCTGTTAATATCAAAGGTCGTTACACTCTTTTTTACCAAAATCACAATGATTTGCCTGGATGTGAAAAATGCATTCTCGAGATCCTGATTCCAAATGAAGCATGAATTTTGTTTGACAAGGTCTCGAAAGGGAGACATTATGGTGCTTAGGGAATGTGCCCATGCTACTTGGTTAACTAATCCAAACCAAGACCTTGCATCAGTTATATTCTTTGGGATAAGAAAGTTGGCAATTGCATTAAGTAAATTCTCGGAAGGGGCTACTCCTGATGATGTTATTTGAAGGCCTTCAAACTGAACCACATCTTTGCAAAATTGGAATTTATTTTTGTTAAGGACAATTCCGTTTTTTTCGCAAAGCGATAGGTAGTCAAATGTATGATAGAAGGCATCTTCTATACTGTTGTCGAAAAGTAGCGTATCATCAACGACCTTCACTTTGCGAGGAATGTTCTTAATGATCTCATCATATCTACGCGTATAGGCATCACCGGAGGCTAAGTATCCCTGAGGCATGCGGAGATACATGAAACGACCCCACTCCGTGATGAAAGTTGTAAGTGGCTGAGATTCCTCATCTAGAGGGATTGAATGATAACCATCCATTGCATCTAAGACGGTTTTTTTTTTGTTGGGTGGCACCTGTAATGCCAATTGGAATGGCGAGATAGTGTGATGTGTTTCTCGTTTGCACTGCGAGTTTAAATGCTGATTGTCCACCGTTCTTGGTTTTCCATTTTTTTTTTGCAGTTATTACCATAGTGCTGCACCAATCGGTAGGGGTACCAATGGGCACTGGAGTAAGAATGCTTCTTTTAACATCATCCCAAAGTGCGAGTCGTACTTGCCCCTTGAAATGATAAGGCACAGGAATTGGGTTGTGTCTGGCTTTTGGGACCGCTCCCTCTTTAAGATGAATATGGGCGGCGGGGCCGGACATAGATAGGAACACCCCATTGTTTTTGAACGTTGTCTTGGCAAAATGCTCTAGGAGCCAATCCTTAAGTCTACTAATGTTTTCTTCTGTTGGGGTGAAGGGAAGGCTTTTGGGGCGACTTGGCAATTGATTCACATACTCAATGTGTTGTATTGCGATATTTGCCTGGGTTGAAAATGTTGCCGCAGGGTTTGGGAAATCTTCAGGCAGCATTCCCACATCAATGCATGCTGCCTTGCTGAAATAAAGTCGCTGGATCCCATCACATATGTAAAGGTCTTGCTTGGTTGTTCTTCCACAAACTTCGAATTTCACAGGTAACCATCCCTGACACACAAGTGTGAAATCTCCCACAGTCCGAACGATTTTTCTTGATACTAAGTTATTGATTGTGAGCCCCATGTTAAACAGATGCTTTGATTCTCCTAGACATATAGTGGCCCCACTATCAGGGAAAATCTTCAGCTTTGTTCGGTAGTCACCAGGGATGTTCTTCGCTTGTCTGGGATCTGGATTTGGTGAAAATGGGATAACATACGCATCTATTTCTGCTATTTGATTTTCACTTGCGGTTGTATATGTATCCCTTGTCTGGTTAAATGTGATGTAAGCGATAAGAGAATCCATGGGAGCCTCGTCAATTCCAATACAGGATTTCTTTGCTCGGCACACTCTTGAAAGGTGGTTAAGTTTCCCACAAGTGCTGCATGTTTGACCCCATGCTGGACATTTTAACTGGCGAGAGCTTGTTCCTGAGATACCATGATAATGGCTACCACAACCCATGCAAGCTTGCAAATAATTATTGCGTTTGGCGGAGTTGCTGATACTAACATGACCTTTATTAGCTTGAGCACTGGTTTTCTGCTTGCAGTACGTAGATATCCGTGCAATAGCCATATCAGAGGTGTCAGTCATTGAAGTTTGCTCTTTAAATGCCGATTCGAACGCCTCAGAATGGCGAACATTTTGTTCGAGAGTTGTAAGTGTTCCAGCTTTGGCCAGCAGGTATGCTTGGAGGGTATTGTTTGCTATTCCCCTGATGAGCTGGTCCTTGATGTACATGTTAGGCAGGTAATGCTCACAAAGGGGACATAAAAAGTTGCAGTCCAGGGCTGTGGCCCGGAGGCGGACAAGATAGTTCTGTATTATCTCAGTCTCACCCTGTGACATGCAGGCAAAAATAAGGCGATGA
Organism: Sepiola atlantica; assembly: GCA_963556195.1. NCBI lineage: Eukaryota > Metazoa > Mollusca > Cephalopoda > Sepiida > Sepiolidae > Sepiola > Sepiola atlantica. The sequence continues at coordinate 123,540,285 of OY744520.1, forward strand.
ACGATGGGATTCGACCTTTGAGTGACCAATGCCTCTATCATTCCTAGTAGCTTGTCTGGGTCAGTGGTGAAGAATTTAGGGTGAGTGTTGACTATAGCATTCTGGACGGACTCATCAGCAGAACTGTATAGCTGTATATTGGCCTGAGATGTTGGCATACCCGTCATCTTGGTGAATACTTCCCAATCAATCCTGAATTTTCTGAATTGTTGGGGGGTCATTTCAAGATGGAGCTGGGGCAGTTTAGTGGCTGGTGCTTTAGCGTATGTTACCTCAGCAGAGAGTTCCTTAGCTTCTTTAAGGATTGAGAGAGCTTCTCCCATTGTCGCGATCCCTAGCTCTTTCAACATGGCCCGATCCATCATTTGCAGGTTCTTTTTTGTCAGCTTTTCACTTGCAAATGTGGCAGCATAAGTTCGAGCTGAGCTAGCAGAGATCCCTGCTTTGAAGAGGTACTGCTCCCAATCTTCAGGATCCATATATCCTGTTCGTAGCGCCATATAGAGTCGATGCTTAGGGCTCAACTGTACGACCAGTTGAGCAGCAAGATAAGTCAGACTGTTGAGCACATCAAAATGCCTGTTTATAACAAGGCTAGAATGTTCCATTATGCTCAGAAGGGAAAGTCCATTCTCTGTGTTCTGATTGGCTGAGATTCATAAGTGGCCATTTTAGTGTATAAATGTTCATTCATTCGAACAAGCACTCCTCCATGAGATGGATGCCAGTTGAGGCCCTTATGCCGGTAAGTGTTAGTTTAATTCTATAGTGACCATTTTGGAAAAATAAATTGCTGACTCATCCTTCCGGTCCTTCCGGAAGTGATGTCATTGTGAGAGGATTTTTTCACATTATCATTCTTTATTTTCATTACGTTGTTAAGACAAGGTGTTTTGTTGTAAATTGAAGTTAAACAACAAATATCTCGGTCATTACTAAATGGGTAACCATTTTGGAAGAATAACAAAACTGGTTCTTTGATATGACGTAGGCGCCTTCAATAGCATATTTAAACATGAGTTCTTTGATATGACCGAGGCGCCTCCTAATTTAAAAAAATTTTTTTTAACTATGTATGGGGGAGGGGAAAATTTTTTTTTTTAACGGGGGCTGGGAGTCAAATTTTTTTTTTTCAAACTAAGAATATGTATGGGAGAGGGTAAAAAAAAAAAAAAAATTTGGGGTGAGGAAGGGGTAACATTTTTTTTTTTTTTAACTGAAAATATTTCTATTTATGGGGGAGAGTAAAAAAAATTGGGGTGGGGTCGAAATTTTTTTCTTTATTTTTAACTAAAAATATTCTTGGTCGGAAACAAAGAAAATCGATGTCTAACCACCCAAGAAATATGACTGGGGCTCCATCGGTTTACGGGTGAGCGTTCATTTCTGACGTGGCAGCCTAGCAAAAATATGCGACCGAAGAGAGCATATATTTGCTAGTAATAATAATAATTATGTGTGTGCCAACATTCCACTACCAACATTCGTATCACTTTTCACCAATGCATTGAAAAATAAGAATATTTTATATCGTAATTTATCAAGATTGGTAACGCGTGGGTAGAGAATTTAAATTAATTCACTGAGCATGTGGAATATTGCCATAAAGGCTGTGTATTACTTTGGCAATAATGCATGCATTTTCATTTTTTTGTTTTTGTACTAATCAGTCTCCGCTTATCAAAGCCTAAAGGCAACTTGAGGACAAGGGTTAATGAGTTTGGACGGTGGACGATGAGACAAACCCCCTTGAGGATTGGAGACGATGGTTCAAACTGGGCAGAATTTGATTATTTAAGAGGACGGCTCAACATAAATTTGTTGACATTGGACTTGAAAACGACCATGTTGTAGTCAGCTGGGAAGCAGCCTTGTGATATTGTGTTTTACAGACGGGTAATTTTTGGAAAGAAACTTTGCATATAGAAGTTCCGTTTAGCTCGAGGTACACAGATGAAGAGAAAATAAAAGCCGGTAAAATGCCTTTGGTGTACAGATACGCAACATTTATTGTCTACCACAAACTATAAAAGACACAAATGAGACATGTTATACATAGATTAAACATACAATTAAATACATTGTTCTCATATAGATAAAATGCACACATTATTTTTTTTAAAGAGTAAAATGAAAACATGTATTAAACATGTAACAAGATTTAGATTTTCCCCATGGCATCTTTGCTGTTAGAGGACGTGCTTACGAGGATGAATTATGGTTTTAATTCTCGACGATGTGTTCATACGAGAGTTGCCAACCAAAGTCTCATATTTCCCAAGAGTTTAGGGTATAAGCCTAAGGGGAATAACTCTGACCTATAAAATTTATCTTCAAAGGGAGACAACTCTGGTCAGCTCTCATAGCATTCTCCCCCCCCCCTTTCAAACGTTTGACATCTTTATAAATTTGCAAACATGAGATTATATAGTGAGTGAAGTCAACGCAGACGTGAAAGGGTTGAATTTAAACAGATAGTCAAGTAATTCTTTTCGCTATGCAAATGAGTTGTTTCGCTAGTTGTGGTTAGCGTAATATATGCTGGGCAAAATTTAGCAAAACGAATGGTCGTGTTGACGTCTCATGTGAACTCCTGTTCCGCGCTGCCAGTAATCCGACTATTTTCATTTCTCATTTATGTTGTTTCTGTTTCTCATTTTTATCCATTTCTTTTTTCTTTTTAACTAATGTGTCACCACTTTTCATTTGACCACAGCTTTCTTATTGACAAATGTTCATGCAACATGGTGAATACACTGCTTTTTGATTTCTCTGCAACTTCAATTTACAATTGTCGTAAATGAGTTTGTGGACTTTGTTTTCTGGGACAACTTTTTTTTTAACATAGTGAATGGATGGGATTTAACTGATTGTCGAGTTGGTCTAGTGAATTTACATCGAGGGGGCACCAGAGAAGCAAGTTCATAGGAGCACAATCCATTGAAGTATTTGTAAAACAAGCACAAGGATGCAACATTATGACGATGGGACAGAGGCTGGAGCTTGGTTGATAGTGAGGGACCTATTAAGTTGGCAACTCTTTTTTGGACCTTGTTGGCAACAATACTCCATGCATGGGCTGATGGTGGCTTTGTAGAGATACAGGATAATGTCAGGTGTGAGAAGTTTTCTAGCACGGTAGAGGGATCCCACCTTCCTTGCTGCAGCCTTGGCAATGTCTTCAATGTATTTGTTCCAATTCATGTTACCTGTAAAGGTTAGGCCTAGGAGTTTGAATGTTGAACTCTCAGGTAGGGTGTTATTTGCCATGACAATCGGTGGTTGAAGAGGTTTCTTGTAGTTATTGAAGGAAAGTAGCTTTGTCTTTGCGGCATTAAAAGTTACTAACTATTTATGACCCCAATCCACTACAGCCTGGAGGTAATTTGGGTGATCTGAGCATTCAGCTTCATTTGTGTTTGAACGACTGCATTTAAGATCGGCATACAACCTTTTAACCGTTGTTTCCAATGGAACAGAGTCCGAATAACACTTATCAAGCCATAGCTTTGCTTGAACAGTATTTTCTCTCATCAGAAAGCAATCCTTTATCAACATACAGAATTCAGATTTTTCCATTGTTTTGAAAATTTGCAACAGTAGCTTCACTTAAATAACTGTAATTTGTAAACTAATAATCTGATTGGGCTTAAATTTTGAAATATTGACATATTTCTTTTTGAAGGTCAGTACTTTATTAAAAGAATATGAATTTTTTTTTTTATTAGTGGTGTCAACTATGTGTCAGGCCTGGTATGTATTGTGTGATGTGTTAAATAGACTAATAATAAATTGAGAGCAGAAGATGAATGTGTTTTATGTCTAATATATAAATACCTATTAGATGGTTTGGGTGAAAGGTTCAGTGATTTCTTTGCATGTCATCTCACAGAGGGGAGCGATTTCATAGTGCCCCCCCCCCCCATTCCCAAGCTGTGTGTGTGTGTGTGGAGGGATCATCTTGTATATATGAAAAAAGCATGACCAAATACATTCCAGTCTGAACTTACTTCTCAAGGTCAGTGGCGGATATCTTGCATAGAAACGTCATAATTGTTGTTTCAGGCGATCACCAGTGTCTCTGCATTTCATTGAATGGCAATGAAACAAAGACTGTTGGACATTCATGACTGAGAGTTGGTGGGCAAGTCAGGCATAGACTGAAGTTTATTTGTATCAAATATGGTTAGATTGCCGAAAGGATCGTGACTTTTATTAACGATTTCTATGAGTGACATTGTTTTTCTTTTTCAGTCACCCTGTATTAGTCCATAAATGGGTAAAATTACGAGATTTATACCTTTCATAATTTTTTAATTAATTTTTTTTGTTTATTTACTAATGAGTCACTACTTATCAAGGCCAAAAGCCATTCGAGGATGAGGGTCAACACGGTTGATAGATTGTCAATTGAATGATGAAGAATATTATGAGAGGATTGAAAATGATGAATGGAGTGAATAAAGTTTGATTATTTATGGTGTTGGTTTATGACATTGGATTTGTTGACATAGCTATGTTCAACATATTGGATCCCCAGGTAACTGTAAATGTGCTGGTAAATAAAAATAAAAAAGGTAAGTGGACAATGAGGGATAAATCTGTAATATTAGAGGAACTGTTGAATCTACGTTTATTTCTTGCAGAGATAATGGCGAACATAAAAAGGGGTGAACATTAGAGACGTAATTACTAACGAAAAAGTCCACATTAAAAGTCTCTAAATGCAATCAAAATAAACATGAATTGCCAGGGCAAACAAATTATAGAGAATGCATGGGTGATGTTAAGTAAATACAATTTACTTATGTATTATCTGGGAGTTATTCTTAGATGAGTGTTGTGACCAGTAGAAAAGGAGCATGGTTTAATATATATCTGCGAACGATAGTTGCGACATGTAATAGAATATCTGATAGTAAACGCGTCAGTCGTGAAAACCATGTAAAATTGTAGAACTTGGTGGAACACATCCATCCAATTCAGGCCCGCAGCCAGAAAAATGACAAGCCTCGTTTTTACTGCTGCACATGCATGGCACAATTGTTTTTGTGTACTTCTAAATGGAAAAGTTCATTCTTTTGTTGCCCTGTATAATACAGGGGAGATAACTTCAAGGGAAATAACTCCTGAATATACTGAGTTGACACAAGCAAGTTTTGTTTTTGTGTTTAGATTTTAAAAGACAGAATTTCTATTGATTTTTTTTCTTGTCATTTTGAACTTTGAAACATTTCTCTTAGTAAAAAAAAAAAAAAGAAATTTTATTTTTCATGCAGAAAACTTTGCAAATATCTGATTTTAAAATATTATTTACCTACAAAAAAAAATCAATAAGAATTATTGGCATTTTGTTCTAATAGTTATTGATGTTGTGCACATCTTTACTGAACTCATTTTTTTTTCTATAAAAATCATGTGATCTGTTTGCCATGGAAACAATTTCTTTTCCTTCCACAGTATTTCTTTTCTTTAGAGGAAAAAATAAGACAGTTCTCTCATTTCATATTTTAAATACAGGGTGACTAAAAAAACAAATTCCCTCCTCCCATCCATGGAATCGTTAATAAGATTCACAATCCTTTTCTAATCATATTTGGTACAAAAAAAGTCCGGTTTTGGCCTGCCTTGCCCATCAAGTTTCAGCCGTGAATGTTCAACAGTCTTTGTGTTACCACCGTTCAAGCACACAAGCACACATGGATGTGACTGATTTGGTCTGTGACAGTCCTCTTCACTTCAGGAATAATCTGGGGATTGGTTTGATCATCATTACCTTCGAGATAAACCCACAGATAAAAAATCTGGGTGTTTAAAAACCGATGAGTGTGAAGCACATTCAGGTTCACACCTCCTGCTGATGAAAAATGTCCCCACATATCATTGAACAGCGATAAAACAAAGATTGTTAGACATTCATGGCTGAAACTTGGTAGACACGTCAGGCATAGACTGAAGTTTGTTTGTACTAAATATGTCTTAACAAGAATTTTTTACTTAAAACAACTATTTTGCTAAGCAGCCCATTGGTATTGTGTTCCATAGATGGGAAGAAAAATTATTTACAGTGATTAATGCTAGACAAGTTTTTGCTGTGAATAGATTGGAACTCAGTCTAGCAGCTACCATGAAAATAACGATAGAGTAGAGAAAGGCTAGCCACGTCTCTTCTGTAGGAAAGAGGTTGTAGGGACGAGTAGAGATAATTCCTCACTGGATTTTAAAGTTGATTCTGTACTCTGTCAAGGCAAAAGAGAGTGCTCCTCGCAACACCTTTTCAGATGTGGCAACAGTACTCCATCTTAGGACGTAGCTGCCTCTTGTACAGGTAGGGGATTGCGTCATGAGTGAGGTACTTTCTGGAGCGGTAGAATGATCCAACCATTTTCTCTGACCTTAGCAATGGGTTTGATGTAAGTCTTCCATTTCAGCTCTGGAGTGAAGGTCAGTCCTAGGAGCTTATCAAGGATAGTCATTCATTTCAACTTTGGAAAAGCGAGGATCGAAGCATTGCTGATGAAAGGAGAGAAGTTTGATTTTAGAGGTATTAAGCTATTTTTGTCCGTATTGTATCATGTGTTCCATGTTTAAGTAAGAGAATTAGAAAGATCTTAATCATCAATGCTCTTTGAAGTGCTGCTGTAGGTGGTTGTTGTTTGGGTAGATGTTAACGAATGATCTCAGAATATGATTTGGAACATCATTAATGAATATCGGGAAAGGAGTTGGGCCCAGTATGGATCTTTGAGGCATGTCCGCATTGATAGTATGTGCTTCTGACTTCTACCTATTAGCAGTTACTTTGATAGACCAATCTTAGAGAAAGTATTGAAGAATAGAATCTTTTACCAAAATAACTGAATTTGCCATTAAATAACTCCAAAAATGTTGATATGACATAAAACCAAACCAAAAATCATGTAATCTGTTTTAACAGTTTTTAATATGGTCTGTTTTTGGATTACTTTGAAGTATTTTAGCAGTCTGATCCGTTTTGCACTTATTAAATCGTCCAAAGGTTTCAGAATTTTATTTAGATGAAATTGGTCCTATAACCCAGTTTTAAGTTTACGGGAACACTGCATGATAACTATCATGCAGTGTGTCTTTGAATGGTGGTGCCTATCCTATGAAAAGTAGCAAAGATCCTCATTCAGCACTATAGTAAAAGTAACATGTTCTCAAATATCTTATGCACCCTGTATAGTCATCCACAGACAGCTGTTTTACTGTATTACGGCTCTTCAGTGTGGCAAGAGATGGCGAGTGTTTCAAGCTGATATTTGAAATCTGACCGCTTGAACAGCAGTCAGATATCTTATACGCATGGAATCATGCTTGCCATGATAAGAAAAATTAAAATGTTCTTATATTTGTTTAGATTACCGACGACCGAGAGAGCTCAATTCTTTTTACAAAGAGCCAGGCTTGAATAAATTCATATGTTCTAGTGTGTGTCTAGAATGTCTCTTAAGTTTTGATAATGGTGATATCTTTTAATCTGAAGTCCTTAATTCTTGGCAAACTTTGTAAATGAAAGATCAAGCGTCTTTTAAAAATGGTTCTATTTCTAAATGGCTATATTTAGCCTTTATAGTCATGATAACTGTGTGCCTCTTCATTTGTTGTGTAATTCCAGGGGCTGACATTGATAATTCTGAAATATAGAAAATATAAAGTCAAAGAATATTCCTGCTATAGTAAAAATGACGTATGTCCTCAAATACCGTACACACCCTGTACTTTGCTAATTCTGTGGTTCTAACGTATCCGATTTTATTAGGGAGATAAAACAATCTCTAGATTTCGTTTTTTTTTTAAACATCTGTTACCCGTCCAGAATTTTATCCTTTTTATATTATGTTTCCTTGCCCCTCTAAGTCACACGTGTATTTTTAATATCTTCTGCAGAGAGAGTGGTCGGTGGTTCTGAGGTAAATGGCATCAACAGATGTGCACTGTTGTTGACCCAAGACTGATTTATGTTTCTGCTTTAGTAAAAAAAAAAAGAAATCAATAATTCCACTTTTGCCTCTATTTACCATATTCCCTCCGGATTTATCTATGTACATATTTGGAAATATTTTGCATATATAAAAAAAATCAAAAAATCTCTGCATTACTCTCTGTTTGCGTTTAAGGTAAGCCTTAAGATTAAGGTAACAGGTGTTGTTTTTTTTTGTTTTTTTTTAATTTTTTTTTTTTAGATGCATTCATAGAGATTTTGTTCATAGGTTGATCACACTTCGCTTCTGAAATAGAAGTTTCATTGCTAAATGCTTATGTTATACAGACCCCCCCCCCCCAAATAGACAAGCCACTCATGGAATCCTTAATGATATTCATAATCCTTTCTGCAATCCAACCATATCTAGTACAAATAAATTTCAGTCTATGCCTAACCTGCTCACCAAGTTTCAATCACGAATGCCCAACAGTCTTTGTTTTATCACTGTTCAATGATAAGCACAACTGGATATGATGTCAACAACTATTTTTCATTGCTTCCCAATTTTTATAGTTAAAGTCACTTGGAAAAAAAAGTTGTCTTTTTGCTTTCAAACAATACTAATACTTCATGTTAGCTGCTACTGATGCGTGGTATGATGTTGCTTGATACACATAGCAACATAGACAAACATTTTGTTTCAGAATTTTTTTAGATGAAAATTGATTATTTGGATTATTCGGACTACTATTCTCATGTTGGTTGTTATTTTCACAACGTTTCGGCTGATGTAACCTCTGATCTTCTTCAGGTGCTTTTTATCAAATTTGTGAATTTTTATGTCAAACTCGGAAACCTATACAGAATTTCAAACTGAACCCTTTATTCAATCCACTGGGTTAGATTTTTCTTGTTCTGTCATACATGACCGGGTAGAATAAACAACATAATTAACACTTCTACCCGGTCATGGCTGATGCAACAAGAACAATCTACCCTTATCAACGACCTTTTTGCTTATACACGATAGATCATGTATTAATGAATTTGCAGCATCAACTCTGGGGTGGGTGATAAGTTTTCACGAGAGTGCCCGCTGGTAGAAGTGCATTTTCTAGCTTTAAAATTACGTTACAATCATGGCCATCCCTACTACAGACCAGGCAATCGTGCAACTGGGGTCTTTTACTGGGGGCCATGTGAATTTTCTTAAATATTCGATATAGAAGTTGCAAACTATATCAACTGGTGCGGATCCTTTTTTTCTTTTTAACCACAATATACAAGTAATGATCTTTTGACATAAGTACAAAATCTCTAAAAAAAATCCAACATTGAAATAAAAATTCTTCATTGAAATATGCATTTGCCTTTGTTTATTCAAAATTACCTGTCTCTTAATTTATAGGAATTTGTCAATTGTCAAATTTATCAATTAGCTCATTGTGGTTCTTATTATTTGGTATGTAAAACACATAAAAACATCAAACTAATCTCACAGAGGAATTTTACCTTTGTTTGCAACTTCTATATCGAATATTTAAGAAAATTCACATGGCCCCCAGTAAAAGACCCCAGTTGCACGATTGCCTGGCCTGTAGTAGGGATGGCCATGGTTACAATACATTAATAGATGGGGTAAATTTTTGTTGTGGTGGAAAAGTAGTGTTCTACCCTTCCCTGGAGCGGAACTAGAATAGGCCTTGCTGGCCTTAAAATTGATTAACTTCTAGTTTGCACTTAATTGGTAAATCATGTTCAATATTGCTAAAGCAAAAGTATAGAAGGCAGCGAGAGACAAATTAAAATTTGAAGAAAATATTGGTCACGAAAATGGTTGAGCCGCATATAACATGGGGGGGGAGGTCATATGTTTGAGACCCCCATGTCTGTGGTTAAGATGGCAAGACGGAATCACAAATAAAGATCTGTGATAACTATTGAATTTTGTAGTCAGTGCTCAGCTGTCTGATTAGTTGAGCTTAAACTGAGACAGAAGCCTAGAAAGTTGGTTTATAAAAAGGCTGGGATGTTCCATTATGCTTAGATCGGCAAATCCATTCTCTGGGTTCTGATTGGCTGCTGATTCATGAGTGGACAATCTATTATACAAGTATTGCTTTATTCAAGGGAGAATTCTCCTATCAACTATTTGGACCTCTTATGCCGGTAAGTGTCAATTTTATTCTACAATAACATGCAGATCAGCAAACTCTTGAAACGCAGAACAAGGCGAAGAAGGAGTCTGTCTGGGATCCCTGTCTATAAAAACTTGTTTCCAATACTGTCAAGATACAAGAAAACCATATATAATTTGCAAAAGTTTGAAATAGTTGTATTTGTTGGGTTTTACGGCATGTCAACCATTATTGGGTCATTTTATGCTGAAAGTGTACATGTTTTTGTATACAATTGATTTGTAGATTAATTTCTTTTTTAGAAGCGATTCTTGTTACAACAGCACTTGGTTTTTCCAAATGTTCACCTATTAAGCAAGGTTGTGGAGTGGGAGGTTTCTGAAGGAGTCAGAGTTGGAATTTGTAAGAATGCTAGAAGTCTGAGTTGGATTTTTAAAATTTACTTCTCGAGGCAAATCCAGGTAAATATAGCTAGTTTTAATATAAAGACAGTAAATGGTTGTTACTTTTATTTAAATCATTTTAGGGCTGTAATTTTGTTGCTAATGGGCCTGGCAATTGCGAGAGAAAGGAAAATAAAGCCGTTTGAAAGACAAAGAAAATTGGATAAAACAGACGTTAAAACAATAAAAAAAACAATCGCCAGAAGTTGTTAGAACATTTTCATTCAAATGACAAAAAAAAAATGCTATCTCTCTGAAGATTCAACAAACAGTCTGAATATTGGAAGCGTTTAAAATAAGGAGTCTGACATTTTGGAATTGTAGGAGTCTGACATTTTGGAATTGTAGGAGTCGGAGTCGGACCTTATACCTTCTGACTCTGCAAACCTGTCATTAAGTACTGACCAGGTTAATTTCAATGATCTAATGGTACCTGGTGTGTTAATGTGACTATAGTCGTATAAGTTTGAAATAGAACTTGTATTCATGTCTCATGTGACAATATAAATGTGTGTCTGTGTATGTTTGTGGTGATGGGTTTGTGTGGCGACAATAGGTTGGTTAATGAGATTAATAAATGCTTGGATTTGTGGGAGAACACTCGTGTGTTGTGATAAGTCGATAGATATGGCCTTATGAATAAAAGATCTTTCTCATTTTCAAAGTGTTTAGATTCGGAACATGAGATGAAGAAGGTTGAAAAGGTAAAACAGTCACGCTACCCACCACCACCTACGTAACCTTGTCAATGGGGTAGAGGAAGGAGAGTGCTCTAACATCAACTCTTGGGCTTTACCAGAGTTAATCTGATTAATTGCCAGTCTTACCTCATCAGAAGAAGGGGAGTTGCTGCTCAGAGCATTCTATCTTGCCTTGGTAGAGTACAAAATCGACTTCACAATCTAGTGGGGGGGGGGGGATTTCTTCTGTTCAGTACAGCCTCTTTCTCACAAAAGAGACGTCGCTAGTTTCTCTCTACTATATCATTATGTACAGGGAAGGTGCTCGAGAGAGTTCCAATTTTCCGTTTCTCCATGTAAGACATTCACAGCAAGAACTCGGCTATCTACTACAACTACAAATGATTTTTCTTCGTCTGTGTGTCTAACATCAAACAAAATTGAAACACATTACCTTGGGATTGCTTCCTTGCAGATTACAACAAGGTTGTCTTCAAATCCAATATCAACAAATACTTGTCATAAACCGTCCTCAGAAGTCATCAAATTTTATTCATTTCCATTCATCATTTTAAATCCTCTCACAATATTCTTCATCATTCAACTGACAATTCATCCATCCATCCATCTCATTAATTCTTATCCTTAAGTGTTTTGGGGCTTGGTAAGTGGTGAATCATTAGTAAAAAATAAATAAATAAATAGTTGATTGCTGAAGGATTGTTGAACAGGTCAGCAAAGTGTTCCTTTCATTGGTTGAGTACTTTAGTTGATTTTTTTTTTTGACAATATTGGCATCATCCCTAGACCTTAAAGGGACCACCGAAGATGTTAATGGACCGAAGATTTGTCGTTTTATTTATCTTTCTCCCACAAGGTAAGATGTGACACAAGGTCGAGAAAGTGGGATTTGAAAAGCCAGCGCCCGAGAAGGTGAGCACTCTGGCCATTAAAAATTGCCTGGGGAGCTCCATCGGCATTCCCCGGTAGGGGCGCTTCAGGCAGTAAGCAATAAACTTACTCCTCCCCAAAGAGGGGAGACAAAGCCTGGGAGGGTGGACCTTCTAGAACTGTACAGGACAGACCCACAGATCGGCGGAATCAAGACCCGAAGGCCAAGATGATACCAGTCTATGGAGTGCAGTATCCATCGGAACAAATACTACACTTTGATCTTGACCAAATTGTTGTATCAAAGAGTAAAGCAACTTCGAGTCTTTCAGGTCAAGTTTACTCAGTTTACTCAGGAGGAGTTGAAGTCTTTGGTCTTAGAATCAGGAAACACCAACACTAGTTTGATAAAAAATAGAAATCTTAAAGAAGAAGAAAAAAATTGTTAAATTAACACATCTGTTCCACTTGTTTTACTGGTCCAAAGTCGTTGTTCATTCCGACACAGGTCGCAGTGTTCAAAGTCGTTGTTCATTCCGACACAGGTCGCAGTGTTCAAAGTCAGTGCTGCAACAGAAGAATTCTCCCTTCAAATAAAATCGCAACTCCCATTTAAAACAAGTGACAAAGTTTTTTTCTTTTGGAGGTTACAATGATGCTCGTTTTCTTCTATTGCAAATGAGAAATCTTAGCCGAACCAAATCAAAACACAAGTCCAAGGAACACAATCCATTAGCAAGGGCCTAACTTGCTTAAAGAGGCATACAAACCTGCCTTAGACATTTCTCTGACACTTTGATATGTTTTTTTTTAACAATTGCTTTTAAACATTCATTGTCGAAAATGCATGTCCATCCTTTACCTCCATCTTCAAGCCTCTTATTACCACTACAGAATTTCTGAAACCGCCTTTGTACTGTCTGATCACTTGTGACTCCTTCTCCCAATGCTCTTTTGATATTGACAGTAATAATAATAAAACGTCTTTATTTAATAATTTTCAAATACAAAAATATATAAATCTCTATATATAAAACTCAATGTTTGTGTGTGTGATGTTTGTGTGTTCCCTAGAGAAAGGTAAAATCTAAAAGTGTATTATCTAAAATTTACCGAGGAAGACAATGGAAGTTTCCCGGATCTTTAAGTGCACCCCTAAGGGGTCTATGAAGGCATAACCCCCTTAAAACTTAAAATATATCCTTTTGATGAAATTTAAATAATGTGTAAAATTTTCTGGGGAAAACAATGGAAGTGGTTCCGAATATCTAAATTACTTTCTATGTGCCAAATATCTACGTGGCCCTACCTCTAAGTGACCCATGGGAACGTAACCCATTTAAAACTTCAAATATGTATATCCGATTTTAATGAAATTTAAACTGTATGTATAAGACACTAATTCAGAGAATTTTCCAACATTTCAGCTTCTTCCGACTATAGGGTAAAACTCTTTCTATATCTGCGATGTTTGTATGTTCCCTATAGAAAAAAATGTTAGAGAATCTACATAAAATCTAAAAGTGTATTCTTATGTAAAATTTAACGTAGAAGACAACGAAAGTGTTACTGAATCTCTATGTGTACGTCTAATGGAGCTATGCAGGTATAACCCCCTTAAACTTTAAAGAGATCCTATTTTATGAAATTTAAATCATAGTTATAAAATTATTTGGGGAAAACAATCGAAGTGGTCCCAAATCTCAAAGTGCCCTCCTAATCTAAAGAAGCTATGGGGGCCGAACTTTCTTTAAAACTCCAAATATATCCTATTTTGATAAAATGTATATCATATGTATAAAGTTCTTCGGACAAGACAATGAAAGTGATCCTGAATCTACATTACCCTCTGTGTGCCGAATATCTACGTTCCCCTACCTGTAAGTGACACATGGGGACAGAACCTCCTTAAAACTTCAAATATGTATATCCGATTTTAATGAAATTTAACCCGTATGTATAAGACACTAATTCAGAGAATTTTCCAACATTTCAGCTTCTTCCGGTAATATTTGGGGGCAAAATAAGAGGAGGAGTCAGTAAAAACAAAGAAACTAATATTGAATTATGAGCACAGAGAGAAAGTACATAGTAGTGATCTTCATTTAATCCTGAGCAACGTTGGGTCTTCCTGTTAGTCTAATATAAATGAGTTTATCTTCTGCAAGAAAAGTATGTGTATTTCTGTTTTTTTCTTGTTTGTTATATGCTTAAAAATTGTATTCTGAAACAAATTATTTGAAATTAATGACCGAATATCTAGAATCAAAATGAGATTTACCAGGGTAGAGGCTCCAACTGGCATCCAGTTGACAGAAAAAGTGAGTGGACATTCAAGTGAATGTCCACTCATGGACCTAGTAACCAATCAGAATCAAAAGAATTAAACTTGCCCATCTGAGCATCTAAGAATATCTCAGCCTGCTTATATACAACCTCTCTGGCTTCTAATCTGCATCTATTTAGTTCTGGCTCAACTGGTCAGACAGCTGGACACTAACTACTAAATTCAATAGAATGCCCATCAATTATTAAGCATGTAAGATTTTGTATAAAACACTACAAAAATATTGGCACTGGTACAACTTTTGAACCAGACAAAACCACCTTTTCGTCAGCTTTTTCCGACTCTTTTAGTAAACAGCTGGAAGATGCCGAAACACTTATCCAATCAGAAAGCGATAAAAACAGGCAAGTTTAAACTGTAAATTGATTAAATCATTAATTGGCAATTGTCAAGAATTTCCAACAGAGAAAAAAGGGATGAAAAAACAAATAGTCAACAAATAACTGTTACCAAAAGCAATAAAAATAAGTTAGAGTTAGTTTAGAGTTAGGGTGAGAAAAAAAACGGTTCGGTTTTTGGTTGGTTCAAAATCTGAACCAGTACCAAAAAAAAAAAAAAAAAATTTAACTTTCATGTGAAAAAAAATAATAAGTTGTTTTATTAGTTTCTTTGTTGAAAAATAAATAATTTTTCATAAAAATAAACATACGGTGAGTGTTTTTTGCTTTAATGTTGCTTCATTTTTTTTTTTCTGTTGGAACTCGCCTCATTTTGATTTTGATGCCAGTTCGTTTTCATTCAACTTTTTCCTGCTGTTTACGTAATTCTGCATCGGCAAAAGTTTGTTTTGTCTGATTCAAAAGCTGTAACAGTATCAAAATAGCAACCGAAATCAACATTTTTAAAAGTGAGTTTAAAAATCGGACAGTATTTTCCGAACGACGGGTTTGATAACTTGAGTCAGTTCCAGTGTACTTTTATCCGCCATCTTGTTATACTTTGTATCTTTTTACATATCAATGCATTGATATTCTCTACGCTGACTCGTACTTTGTACTGACCAATTAGATTTGGTCAACTTAAATCTATCTTCTTATCTACATTTTCTTTTCATGTAATCTTATTTTGAATTAAGAACTAAATATACATTTGATTTTATTTATCTTAAAAATTTTACAAAGAAATTCACAGTATAGTTAATTTTCTTTATAAAATAAGATGTGGCACAAGGCGAAAATTGGGTAGGGATGGGTGTCGACTGTCGTCCTTTTGGTCTATTCTTTAAACTAGTTTCAGTCACCAAATCCTGAATATACATTAGATATCTCCACATCGATCATAATTTTTGTGATGAGCGATTGCAAATTTTATATTGTTTACTGTCTCGGACACCTTTGGGTTAGATGTTTGCCTCTACAGTACTCTGGGATCTAGCTTTCTAAGCCCTTTCTACCTTTTTTCTGCACCCCCCCCCCCTCCCCCAACCGTCCTAGGTATTGTAGAATCAAATTGACACTTACCGGCATGAAGAGATCTAAATAGTTGATGATAAATTTCTTGTTTGAATGAAGAAATATTTATATAATAGATTATCTATTCATAGATTAGCAATCAATCACAACCCATCAATGAAACATCCCATCCTTCTTATAAGGCAACTTTCTAAGCTTCTATCTCAGTTTTCTAGTGAGGTTCAACCGGTAAGACAGCTGAGCACTGACTACGAAATTCAATAGGTATGACACAAAACTGCATCTAGTGGTAAGGTCTTAATTTGTGAGATTTTGGGAGTGGATTCACTCTGTAGTTACCACTACTCTCAGGTCCATTCTTACCTGGAGTTGTAATGCCTATGAGGGCCCCATCTATCGGTTAAATAGAAACTATTATTTACAAACTATTTGTTTAAAAAATATATGCCACCAAAATAAATTCATCTACAAACCATCTATATACAAAATAGCATCCGTTAAATATTGAAAAATATTAAGTACTTGAAGCATAAAAACTTTTAACAAAATAAGCTCTACCTATCTGTTGCTCCGGATGCAGTCAAGTTACTTTAGTTTTAAATTTTTATTCACTTGCACATTTTCAAACTTAAGGTAGATAACTCCTATTATATTATTCAATTTAAAATGAGTTATCCCCCCTTACTTCTTCTTCTTTTTGCGTATGTCTTTTTAGACCTTCAGCTCAGTTGCAGCAAGCCAGTCCAGAGTTTCATCGTCCCCCTTACTGATTTTTATTTTAGGTGATTATTGAAAAACGTTTCATATTAGCAGTCATCTGGGCCGGACTAAGTAATTTTAAAAATAAATTGTAGCTAAGTACATTATATTGCGAATAACACCGCAAAAACTCGTCTGGTTACAACCACTGTAAAGAATTTTTCTTTCTTCCTCTGTGTACCTAAAACTGAACAGAACTTCGATGAACAAAGTTTCTTTCCAAGAACTTTCCATCTGTGTAACACATTACCATGGACCTGTTTCCCAGCTGATTACAACTTGGTTGTTTCCAAGTCCAATATTAACAAATATTTGTCGAGTCGTCTGCTTAAATAATCAAATTCTGACCATTTCATCCATTGTTTCTAATCCTTTGAAGGTGTTGTTCAGTGCCAACTGACAATCTCATTAACCTTTATCCTCGAGTGGCCTTTGAGTCTTAATAAGCCTTGGCACATTAGTATATAAAAAACAAATAAAAATTGTCTAGTCAGAAGCAAAGTTTGATTTGTCAGCTTAAATGTTATTTGGGTCTGACTTTGAAAATCCGACAAGATAATTTTATATGTTAGATTACTGAATTCTGCATTAAATGACCCAAAAAGGGTTGATATGCCATCAAACCAAACAAATCTTTTAGACTGAGACAATTTTTGTTTTTGTCTCAATTCAGAGTTTCCCTTTCTTCCACATTAAACTGACCTTATATCACATTCAGCCCTGCGTGGAAGTGGTCACTTGAGAGAAAGCTAGTATTTACCTCCCTTTCACCACACGAAGATGTGACACAAAGTCATAGAATGGGAATTGAAAAGCCAGCGCACAAGAAAAAATGCACTCTGGCCTACAAAACATGCCTAAGCAATCCCGTCAGTATTTGTGACAATCACAAAACCCTGTTTCAATCTCTCATTGAAAGTTGACATAACCCCGTAATTTATGGTCATGGGAAAAATTTCAATAACGTCTTTATTTACATAAACTAACTAAATTAATAAATGTGAAAGTTGGGCCCATTTCTCGCATTAACGCTAATGGCAAAACGCCCTATTCAAGTTAATTCAGCTTTATACAATAGACACACCATCTTTTTTATATACTGCATATGTATATGTGATATCAGTCACAAGGTTAACTAATTTGCATATTGGATTTGAAAAAGAACATTTTATTAATTAACTGTTATTCGTTATTGTTTTTTAATTCAATGATTGTTTTGATTTTAATATAACAAATAGTTCTGTTTCACAATACTACTTTATTTCCTAGACAAATGTTTAGCATTTGTGTTCAAATGCTCCTTTCTTTAGAGGGACTTGATATTCAACAAGTTGTGATCTATTTCTAAATTGCAAATGAAAAGGAAAATTGATTTCTTTCCTTACGGTCACATTTAAAAGATAAATAAATTTGTATCGAAATTAACAAAATGTTAATGTTTATGAATATATGAGAAAGATTTTGTTTCATGTTTACAATAAAGTTATACATTAAATGTTTATTATTTTAATGTTTCAAGTATTTCAAGTAGCAAACTTTGTAAAGAATAAAATAGACAAAATAAGGAAGTGGACTGTGCATTCTTTACAAAGCCACTGCTAAAAAAGATTGACCAGTCTAATTTTATCACAAATTCTGGCATCTGGGTTAACCCATAAACTACATGAAAACCATATACGTGAAAGGGGATTCCAGCTTTCTGTGTCCAGCAGTTTAGGTATTTATATGCTTCAGGGTGCCAGGCAAGACACTAAACTACTTTGAACACCAATGTTGATGTTAATCTCTCTTCTGTAAAATAAATGTGAGCAATAAACTATTAAAAAAAATTGAAAATGTCTGTAATATAATTTAGAAATACTGTTGGTAAGATGAATATATATGTTCTCATTCCATCAGCCATGACCGGGTAAAAGTGTTAATTTATGTGATGTTATAATATTTAATATCAAATGAACATTTCTACTCTGTTACAGCTGATGTAATGAGAAAAATCGACCTCAAGGGTTCACTTCAAAATTCTGTCCTGAGTTTGACATAAAGATTCACAAGTTCGAAAAGATGCACCCAAAGAAGCTGGAAGTTACATCAGACGAAATTTTGTGAGTATACCAACAGAGATAAGAATAGTAGTCGGAATAATCCAAATAATATGAAAACAAGTTTGATTTAAAATAAAAGAATCGCAAAACTGCTGTCGGTCTATATTAAGGTTTTCTTTTGCTAACTGACAAATATTAGGGATCTGACTCTCCAAGCTGTCACTCCTTCTTCCTGGGTTGACCTTCTATAAACTGCTAACTTATGGCGCGAGTAAATGTATTCTCTCCAGATAGAATTACAAAGTGGAAATACTGGTAATGTGTGCCAATGTGGACTATGAAATCGACAATCTGTAATTTCAGATCCTGGCAGATATATTACACTCATTTGCACATTTAATAACTTCGCAGATTTACATTAAGATATTTCGTACTAGCTGTCCCCTCCCATGTCGTCACCCTGGAATGAACGAGAACCCCTTTGCACTTCTGCATCTAGATTATCAGTTTTATACTTATTTTTTAATTTCTATAATTTTTCTTTTTCATATTATAAAAAAATAGAATTGGGTCATCATTACTATAATCGACATACATTATTTTAAAGGAAATACCATTCTGAAATAATTAAAAAAGAATTTATTTTGTTTTATCTACTCATTTGTGAACTATTTAGATAAAATAAATTATTTAATATTTAAAACAAGTTTTAAGCCAATTTACTTTAAATTTACTTGTGAAACTGATCCCCCAATCTAAATTCTATAATAATTGATCTTATTTTTTTTTTTTTCCCCGTAAGTTTTTCAGGCATTTCACACGTAATCGCCTAAAAAAGTAGAATCTCATTTTTGTTTATGTGGGGGTGATTTAGTTGAGGGTGTTAATCTGCTATAACACCATAATACTAACAATACTTTTTAAGTCCTTATATAGTAAAAGAATAATATACTTAACTTTTACAAAAAAAAACAATTCAAACTACATTACCTTAAAATAAACTTAATAATTAAATATGAAACAAAAATTAATTAAAACACATGTTAGTAATTAATTTTTGATTTATAAAATACATTTTAAATTTCTTTAAAATAGTTTAAAAAATATATACACTTACATTTTTATGTTGGCAAATTTTCACTCTTTCACGTAATTTCTCGTTTTTTTTTTCAATTTTGTTAAAAGAAATCTTTTTAGGATTCTTACAGTCTCTTTAATAACCAAGAATCATTTTTATTATTAATCTTTGATTTTATTGCATTCTATCTCTATCCCAATCAACCGTTTATATCCTTAGAAATTTTGTTTTACTAGTTCAGACATGGAAATTCAAAATCAAAGAAGAACTAACACCAAAGTAACACTTTGGCATCAGTTCTTGCACAATGCCGTGAAAATTCACACCAAAAGCCTTTGAAAATATTAAAAGTGTTTTTTCACACTTTTTGGCCACCTCTCCTAGGGTTTGCATGCTGAGGGACCGGACAAAGGCCCACTAGACAAAATCCTACCATATAAAAAAATTAAAACACATATTTTATATTTTACTTTTAATTTAATTATCAATGATGTTTGTCAGTATTGACAAAAATATGTTATTTAATTTTTAAACATTTTTCGGAACCCTTTAAATCTACTGCATTTTTTTAAAGGTTACCGAGCAAATTTATCCAAAGTTTCATTGTTTTTTTTTGTTTTTTTACACAAGTAAAATAAATTTACATCGTATTTTGATGTTATTATTATCTATAGATTTTAGTTTTACTTTTAATTTAGAAACAATAATTATTTATCATTTTATCATTTATACCAGCAATGGAAAATTAATTTAAAAAAAAAGAAAAGAAAAGAATCGTTTTTTGGAATTGTAAATTAGGCTCAAATTTTTCCGATACCTCCAAAAGTTTTGATTTTTTTCAATTCCCGATTCCAATTAATCGTCCCAACACTAATATATATATATATATATATATATATATATATATATATATATATATATATATATATATACTGATGTCATTTGGGGTAGACCACACAGCCACCTACTTGAAAATGATAAGCTTTTTTGTCACTGAACATAAAAACCTACTGATTGGAGTAGACATTAAATTTTCAACAGTTTCAAGCGGTTTGATTTCTTGTATCCAAGAAGACATTATTATTTCAAATATCCGATTTCTTGGGTGGTTCTTTCACCTCATTAAATATTTATCCCATTGCAGGCCTGCCATCTGCAGCATTGTGCATCTATGCACCCCACTAAACATGCAGCATTGTGCATGTTTACACCAAGGGTATTAGTGAAAGTGATATAGTAGACCCGATAGAACTCAAACTTGGCACGCCAAGCTCACACTAGTCCACACTTGTAACCAATACACCATGCCACTTCCATTAGTTCTGCCACTTTCATAATTATATGCATACGCAATCGTATGTCTGCTTTGTATTTTGTTCTTAATAATAGCATGTTATGAGTGACATTTAGATTTTGTATGAACTCTGGCTTATAATGAATCGTTTTGTATGGAGATATCCTGTAATAACCTTAAAAGACGCATTTAGAGGGACTTTTCTATCAACGCACTTTAGTTAGTATAGTTTTCACTTTAAAAATATTATATATTAGCAGGGCTAGCTGGTGTCGCCCGGGGTCCTAATTTCCGTAGATTACAGAAAAAAATTAAAAGTAAAGCTAAACAATCTGCTTAAAATTGTAATTTTTGGAAAAATCAGAGTGAAAATACTGGTGAGGTTCGAACCCAGAACCCCTGTCTATGAGTATAGCATACTAACCGATTGACCCACAGGACAAGTACGAAATGGCAACGCTATTAAATATATAAAATAGACTTTTTTCTCCTCCTTTCTCTCTTACTCTTTACAGTCGAATGTTGATCAAAAAGAGAACAGAAGGGAGAGTAATAGCCAATGAAATGGTGAATATCGACAAAATTATCTGTTATTAAATTTGTACCCATTGTTTTGGGTGGCAGTGTTATAACTTTTGACTATGAGAGTAAAAACTCTTTCGACTTCCTTTATTTATGAGTAAGCAAAAATAAAATATTGATCAGGATTAACTATTAAAATCGATTGAAAATAAAACTTGTTTTTCGCAGCACGTAACAATATAAGGTATAAATGACTGACGAAATATATATAATTATCTAGCTTATAGTCAAAAAGCTATTAATCATAAAGATACAGATGAAAATAAGTCTTTACTTTCTATATAAGATAAATAATATATATATATATAAAGTGAAAGCAAAACTTGTATAGAAATTTGTTCTCATAAATAGTTAAAAGTGTAAAAAGTATAGAAAAACGTATATATATATATATAAATAATATTAATTTAAAGTAAATAATATTAAATTATTTTTACCTACATACACCAGCGTTTAAAGCTTTCGCTCTCATCAGTGTAGGGAATGATAATCTCAAGCGGTCGCAAGGTTCGAACCCCTGCTACAGAATCAACTTAGACTCCGCAAGCAAGCGTCATAATCATATGACCACAAAATATTACCACGTCAAGAAGGGAGTTTAAGTTCTATTTATGCGAAGGGCACATATAGAAAGACTGACTAGAGTATTCAACAAACGTTGTCGGAATATGCCTTATAGGTACGTGTCAGTCTATTTTTAACTTCCCCGAACAGAACTCAACTTCAATTTTATTAAAGAGGCTTATAACATATATATATAATATATATAAAATTCAATTATCCATGGACACTTGTTTCGCCACCTATGACCCACCAGCACAGTTGAACCCAGCGAGACACGAAACCAGGCTCCCGAAGCTCCACTACCGAGCCAATCTCCACTAACGCTGGCATATATCGTTTTTTTATTATTTAAAAAAAAATTTTTTTTTATAGATGCCATCCATTTGTTTATTTTGTTTGTGATAGCTTTGAATGAACTCAAACATTTATACGAAAGGGCATTTTTATCTTAATGCAAGTTGGGAACAATCCTCCCCTCACTAATGCGATGCCATCTAATTGGGAGACACACACACACACACACGCACGCACACACACACTCACTCACTCACTCACTCACTCACACTTATTTATTTATAGATAAAATAATTATCCACTGACACGTGTTTTGCCGTTATTGCCGTGGATAACTATTTTATCTACAAATGTATATACAGAGTAAACTAATGAATCGATCATTATGAATTTTGGAATATATATTCTAAAAAAATACTGTTAGTAACATGGATACATTATTTTTTTTATATACAAATGTTAACATTTAGGGGGTTCATATGTATAATGATTTAAAATAATTATTTTTAATTATTTTAATGAATCGATCATTATGAATTTAAAAAAAAAATATATATATATATTCTCGGCAGCCCGTGAGTAACATGGGCACATCATTTTTTTTTTTGTAAACATAACCATTTAAGGGGGGGGGGGGCTGCACCCGAACTCGCACCCACCCTAAAAAAACTTTTGAAATAAGTTACATACAAAAATTTAATCGAGAAAAGAATTGCTCTACATCACATTTTGAGTTATATTAAAAAATGATTGGTGCACGTGCATGCACATTAATAATACGTAAAATCCGATTTCTTATTATTTTGTTTTGAAACTATACTATTTAGAGAGGTGTCACCGAAACCGTATTATACCTCCAAAAGAACAAAAAAACATTAAAATTTAAAATTAATGCTATATTTATTGCTTATACCCGTCCTGAGACAGGTATTCTACAAGTATCATATATATAATTAGAAGAATACCCGTCCCAGGTCAAGTAAAATTAATTCCTCGAACAGAACAGTTTTGGACTATTTTTATGTCTCTTTACGGAGATTAAAATCAACATATAATGATAATAGACCTGAAGATTATTTGATATCTTTAGCATTATCAAATTTTCACTCTGATTTTGATATGTCATTAGCGAGAGAATTGCAGCCGTTTCTCGTTTCAACTAATGCTTCCTAATAAAATGTCATCGTGTTGAATCCTGTATTATTAGTCTTGTCATCCTGTCAGAAACCGCGAGTACGTAAGTGACGAGAGGGTAGGGTTGCCTATAGCAACGGAGGCCATCAGACGAAGAGATTGGCATTCCATCTCCTTCTTCTCCCATCTCTCCCCAAAGGTGACCTTTTCCTTGTGTTTGAAAATTACTGGTGAATGCGGACCAGTTCAACTCTGTTGACATAGGAAGAGATTAAACTGACGCCCTCTCTTTTCTCATAGACTCTTTGGAATGAAAAGCGGGTTTAATTAAGATGATATCTAAGTTATTGTAGGTGTGTGGGGAGGCTAGGAGAAAAGATGTAGACCCTATTTCAGTCCAATAGTTTCCTGATTATTATAGACGCCTGATCTACATTTATAAATGTATCGACATTTTTTTAATTTATTTGTTTATCTAGTTATTCGTTATTCCGTTTTGGGCATCTCTTTTGTAAAATCAATAATTTCATGTTAACTTTAAGCAAAAAAGAAGCAAGTCAGAGACGTCCTAAAATAGAATAGTACTGCAAAATCAATATAGGTGCCGCCCAGAGCACTCTTCATTGCTTAGACAGAGTACAAAATCGACTTCGAAATCTAGTTAGTGGTGTGTGTGTGTGTGGGGGGGGTCTCTTCTGTTCCTTTCATCCCCTTTCTCACAGAAGTCTATCTCTACTCTATCGTTACTTCCATGGAAGATGCTCGACTGAGCTCCACTCTTTGGTTCCTCCATGTAAAACATTCACAGCAAGAACTCTTTATTACAACAACAGCAACAAAACGTTCCGGTGCTTGTATTTTAAAAGTACGAAAAAAATTTTTTGTTGTCTTTTACTGTTTGAGAGGTAAATAAGGGGCAATTAACTCCTATTTAACGATTGTGTTGAGACTCTGATTTTATGTAAGCAAAATCAGCTTTTCCACGCACCCATAAGCAAAATCAGCTTTTCCACGCGCCCATAAGCAAAATCAGCTTTTCCACGCGCCCATAAGCAAAATCAGCTTTTCCACGCACCCATAAATAAATAAATTTTAATATTTCCCGAATAGGTAATTTTGATTTGTCAAATATACTTTTATGTCTAATTGACGTTTTACTTGCACATGTGCAACGCCAATTGAAGCCATCAGTTTTTACTAGTGATGGCACAGGTCGCATCTCATGGCCACAGTTGCAGGTTTCTGCACCAGAAATAAGTCTGTGTGCTTGAAAAAAATCAATCTGTTTCGCACTGTCTGATGTAAAATACAGTATGTCTTCAAACTTGAAAGAGTTAAGATCCGAACACTTACGAGTCTCAACACAATTGTCAAATAGGAGTTACTGCCCCTTATTTACCTCTCAAACAGTAAAAGACAAAAAAAACTTTTTTTCGTACTTTTAAAATACAAGCACCAAAGTTCCTTTTTTCCTCCGTGTGCCGAATATAGCTTTACACAAGGACTTCTTGTTCGTGGAACACATTTCTGCAGGGCCGCTTTCCATATTACAAAATGGTTGTCTTCAAAATCCAATATTAACAGATTCCTCTCGTGAACCGTCCCCACAAATAAGCAAACTTAGTTCATTCCATTAATTATTGTCAATTCTCTCATGAAGTTCTTCATTTTTAAATTAGCAATCATTCCATCTTATTAACTCTTATCCTCGAGTGGCTTTCTGCCTTGATAAGAACAAACTCACAGAATATATATATATATATATATATATATATATGAATACTAGAAGAAAAAAAGCGACCCATTGGGTCATCCATTGAGCTCAAGTTAGATTGTTTGAATCAGAAAAAGTGAGTTTGCAGAGCCAGTTAAATATAAAAAGACAAAATGTAAAATTAGTCTTTCTGCTCGTTATATGCCCTCTCTTTCACTATCTCACTCTCTCTTTCACTATCTCACTCTCTCTTTCACTATCTCACTCTCTCTTCAGCTACGGGTTAAATAGTGTTACTACTTGTGCTGGTATTTCCGTTTGTCTATAATGGACTGTTTGCATTTTAAGTTTCATAGTGTAATTACCTTTGACTGTTAATAAACGAGGAGAGAGTGACTGAAGTAAGAGTGATAGCTACCATAAAAAATAAGAGCAGAAGGTTAAACAATATACAGTGAGGAAAGTTGAGAATGATAGACCGAAACTTCGTAATAGATCGACCACTTAGTGAGTTAATTGCAAATTATGGCTAATTAGAACGATTAAAATGGAATTTATTTCAAACATAACTCAATCCCAGAACTAAAGATTATTTTAGTATGTATTTTGTGTGATTTAAATATATAGGAAAAAGAGCCATGAGGAACAAACGTTGATCTACTCAGATTTAGTATAATAATAGAGATAAACTGTAAGAGAGTGACTTTTTTTGTTTTTTTACTAAAGAGTCACCACGTATAAAGGTCCAAAGGCCACTCGAAGACAAGGGTTAATGAGTGTCAGGTGGACGGTGAGACAACACCGTGATGATCAGTAGTGGTGGTCGAACTTTGGTAGAATTTGATTATTTAGGAGGACGGCTTAACAAAAATTTGTTTACATTGGACTTGAAAACGACAATGTTGTAGTCAGCTGGGAAGCAGCCCAACGGTATTGAGTTCCACAGACTTAAGCGAAAGAGTTAAACAGTGCGTAAAATAAGAACGAAGGGGGGGGGGGTCAAACAATATACCTTTTGAAAATTCAAATATTTCTGATTTGCAAAAAACTTGAACAATAGAAATAAGACAAAAATTAAGCAAAATTCTCAAATTTTCAATTCTTTCGAAGAATTCTAAAACACATGAGAGAGTGGGTCGCTTAGGCTCCATAAAATAATGCATCTTCTTTAAAAGATTCAAATATTTCCGATTGCATGAAATTATCACATAATAATCTAAATGAGATTTTAAGACGTAAAAAGTTGTGAAAAACAAACTATGGTAAAAGACGAACAAGACTGATCCCCCGTCTTAAAATCTCAATTTTTTGAAATTTCTTTCCAAAAACGCCGGAATTCTCTCGTGACATGATAGGTAATTGTAAGCAGAAGAATGATTTTTAAAATTTTAGATGGTTAAAAAGAGGGGGATCAGTCCACGTTGAATTTACATTGAAAACTGATCCCCCGACTTAAAATCACAATTTTTAAAAGTTTATTTCCCAAACCCCCGGAATTCTCTATTGACATGATAGGTAATCGTACACCGAAAAAGATTTAAAAAAAAATTGAGATGGTCAAAAAGAGGGGGATCAGTCTACGTTGAATTAACATTGGAAACTGATCCCGCCCCCCCTCCTAAAATGTAAAATATTTGAAAAAAAATTCCAAAAACGCCGGAATTCTCTAGCAGCCTGATAGATAAGTGTACACCGAAAAAAGAAAAGAAAAATGGTCAGTAAAAAGTTGTGAAAAACGGACAGTGGTTAAAGACGAACATGTGGCTAAATTTCATAGGTAGTCACGTTCTTTCTTTAGCTTTTAATGGATTTATTACACAATCCTGTCGATCTTGTGCGTATCATTGCTACTTAGATGGAGTGACAATTGCTTGAAGTTAAAAATAACTTTTTTTTCTTTATTCTGCTAACGTAATTAATTATTGCTAATCCTTCATTGATTTCTTCTCAACATTGAATTAACTGTTTTTATTGCTTTGCTTTGATTTGCATTAAATGGAATTAACTTGTTATACGATATTCATATAGAATCAAGTTGATTCTTTTAACTTTATAAGTAACTATAAAAAAATGTGACCTGTTGAGTCACCCATTGAGCCTGGCTTAGATTGTTTGGATCGAGAAAAAATGAGTTTGCAAGACCAGTTAAATATAAAAAAAATAAAAAGACAAAACCCCAAATTGATTTTTTTCTGCCCCCCCCCCCCTGTACAGCTAGGGGTTAAATATTACTACTACTCCTGGTGATATTCTCTTTTGTTTATAATGGACAATTCCAATCTTTTTCTCTTCTTTCTTCATTACGTTCGACTGTTGAGAGAGAGAGAGAGAGTATAAAATAAAATGTGTGTGTGTGGGGTGTAAAAACCATACTGTGAGAGGGTGAGAGTGATATATAGAAATTTAATAAGAAATGGGCCACGGGGTGAGTTAATTGCAAATTATGGCTAATTAGAATAATTAACATGGCAGTTTTTTTCAAACGTAATTCAATCCTGAAACTGAAGAATATTTTAGCATGTATTTTGTGTGATTAAAATATGTAGAAAAAAAAAGCTGTAGGGAAACAAACGTTAATTCAGCTTTAGTTTAGGATCATATCCCCCCCCCCCCCTCCTATCTGTGCGAGGGCCCCCCCCACTAGTGGCTACTTTGTAAACTACCCAATTTGTTTTTTGTAGTGGTTATTTTAGCATAAAAGATTATTCAATTTTAATGATATTTTCAGCATTTAATTATATTATATATCTTACTAGCAGGGAGACCCAGCATTGCTCGGGATTGAATGAGGAATCCTATTTCCTCCTGCTATCAGCACATAACACCATATTATATTTTTAATTATATTTGTACATTTATGGGGTTGACATGCATCCCATTCCTATAATGTTGACTAACTGACTACGTGAGCGAAAACACACAGGCCACGCCCCCAAATTCCATCTAAAAAACGAAATTAGATTTTCGTTTCAAAAAGTGGATCCAGCGCCAACTTAGCAGAAAAAAATTGCTGTCACGTGGTGTGCACCTACATCCGCCACACCATGTGATTAAAATCCCGCTTTTGTGCAAAAATAAAACCATGCGCTGGGAGCCGATAACATGTCATTTAAGCTGAGGTTTTCCTCGAAAATAAAACAGAGTTGGAAAAATAAGCACACGCTTAACAGGACAACGTTTCCACTTCCTCGACAATTTGGGGTGCAGGCGACTACTATTCACTATTCAACTCATCCACACCTGCTTACACAAAACGAAACACATACAAATGCCTACACGCCCTATCAATTCTCAACGCATGCACGCACAGTCGTACACTTACAGACTCTGACAAAAGGCAACACACACATTCATACATGTATACGCTCTAACGCAAAGCATCACACAAATATCTACACCGTCGCACACATGCACACACTTATAAAATTCTAACGTAACATTTCAAATGAAAAATTAATGTCTTGTATTTTGTATATATATATATATATATATACATACATATTGAGTTCTTTAAATAATATTTCCTTTTTCAACTTTTCTTTCATTGACATTCATGATTTCCCTTGTTTTTTTACTCTGTTTCTAACATTTTATAACAATTCAAGGGACCACATCCCTACACATTTTATAATATTAATTTTTTTTTGTGCCAAGGACGTACTAGTTTTTTTGGGTTTTTTTTCACGCTTATTTTTTTTTTTTCACGCATATTTTTGGGGGATGAGAGGTGGTTTAACAATAGTGACATTTCCCCCTTAAGTCTGAAAAAAAAATTAACTTTTTACAAAGATTTTTCCGCAACATGACTAGCAAAGAAAACAAAAGAAAAATAGAAAAAAAACCATCAAAATTAAAATTGGGTGCTTCTTGACATAAAAAAAAAACATAGATAGCCTTTATAAGGGGTGACTTGTTGGCAAAAAAAAAATGGTTTAAGGTAGGTTTCTAATGCGGGGGGGGGGGGGGGGAATCCAGCTTCTCAAAAAGGAGCACTCTGAATTGTGACAAAAATAAAAATTGTCTCAGTCTAGAAGGATTTCTCCTTCACTGATCGGGGATAGAAAGGATAAAGTATAGTATCAGAACAGATAATACACTTTAACGTTAATTCTATTCTGAAAAGTAAAACTTAAATAAAAATAAACCGAAAAGAAAAAAATATTGTAAAATCAGCAAATATTCAGAGCAGACGTAAGAATAAACACTGGTTTTTATTTTAAAATATTCAAAGCAGACGAGTTTTGTTTAATTTCAAATGGTTGTCATTGGTTGGTTAATTTGAGTTACGTGAGACAAATCCTTGATTGTGATTGGTGGCGGGCATAAAAAAGTGCTGCCCCTTCTTAATCATAGTTAACACATCTAAAATAAAATTAGTTCAAACTGTTCTTTTTTATGCTCGTAATGTTTTAGAAACTTTTTTTTTTTTAGTAAAACAATTAATTTTTTTTTTTTTTAGACTTAAGGAGGAATGTTAAAATTAAAAAAAAAAAGAAAATGTTCACTAAAGTTTGAAGAAAAAAAAGCTATGCAAATTTAATTTTTTAAAAGTTATTTAATCGAGAATTTATTTTGGCAAATATCTTTTTAGGTCTATATTTGGATTCCATATAATTTTTACGACTGAAAGTTGTGACTAAATCATTTTATTTTTTATTTCAAATAATACAGCAAGAAATATTTTAGATACTTCTAGCCGACCAGAATCATCATCATCAGCAGCAGTTGTCGTGCCAATGTGTCTTGTCGTGCTGACAGGCATAAACCCAATCCTTAATAGTTGTAGAAGAGAGATGTGGATAAAGTATATTTTGAGGTTGTCCAGAAGTTTTATTACCTTGGCGATACCATTGGCGTATGCACAGGTAGGAGCTGATGCTGGGGTAATAACAAAAGGTAGGAGTGGATGGAGTAAATTCAGGGAACTTCTGCCATTACTAACCAGCAGAGTGTTACTGCTGTCAACCAAAGAATCTATCCTGCATGTGTGCACACTGTGATAATGTATGGAAGTGGAATGTGTTGCACGGAGAGAAACGATATGAGAATGATTCGATAGATGTGTAATGTGATGGGTTTAGATCAGATGACAGTATAGAGAGATGTGTGCAGAACAGGAGAGTTCGTTGGTTTGGTCACATTGAGAGAATGGATGAGAGTTTTGGGGGTTTGTAGATGTAGAACAGTTGAGGTAGCAGGGTCTGTTGGCAGAGGAAGGCCAAGGAAAACATGGGAGGAAGTGGTAAGATGTATTTGAGAGAAAGTGGGATAAAGACCTAATCAGAGATAGGTTAGTTTTAAAATCAATTTCTAAAAACCGTCTAACACATGTCAGACGTTAAACAAACCGAATATGATGATGATGATGATGATGATGATGATGATGAAAGTACTGACACCCCTTTCTGTATATAATGAACTATTCTGAAGAGCATGTCAATGACAGCAGTATGGCGGTAATATGAGTGCAGCCGAGTCGTTCCCCCGTATACATTATAAGCCAGTTACCCAACTTGAAACTATTTATTGAATTGTTCACTTACAGTAATAAACCCTTTTATATTTGTATGCTGGCCCTTCGAGTTACTATTAAATACCCTCGGATAACATTACAGAACTATTGGAACAGGTATGAATACCCCCCCCCCCTCTAAATATAGGGAAAATCAAAGTCGGTGTTCAATGAATTGTGTACTAAGTTTTTTTCAGCATTGAATAACCCCAAAAGTTGACGAATATATCAAACCAAATGGATGCTAATTCTCTAAGGTCACTTAAGTCGATCAATTTGATCTGAATAATCCACAACTGATTGTACTACCTTCCCTTCCCATAGCTGCAGTAAAAGAACAAAGGTATATAATTATTGAGGAAGCGGGGGGGGGGGGGGGGAAGTAAGGGTGGGTGTTGTTATCCGCCCAAGTGATAGATGAAACTTGTTCCCTCCCTAACCGGATAAACCGTGTCGATTGACTAAATAATTGATTTGGTGTGAAGTTGTAAAGCCGACACCATTTGTTCTAATTTTGTGATCCGAAAATGATTGTAGTTTTATCTCTTCACTGCAATGTCAAGTATGACATAATGTCAAGTTTAAGGTAGGATCTTATACACTCGTGTGTGAGGAACATGATTGATTGACCTAATAATAGATAGTCTTGGACACGGGGTTGTGGTATAAGGTCCAACTCTGACTCCTAGCATTCCAAAAATTCTGACTCCAACTCCTAGAATTCCCAAATATCTAACTCCAACTCTTACTCCTTATTTTAAAGTCTTCCAATGTTCAGACTGCCTGGTGATTCTTCGCAGATTAAAAAATCTGACTCCGACTAAGCCTGATTCCGAGCATTCTTACTAGTCCGACTCCAATTCCTTTCAGAACCTCAGACTCTCACTCTACAAACCTGGTTAAAATCCAGTTTTATGTACTAATACTGTTTGGAAATGTATGTGAAAGCATTTGGATGGTCCATCTCCTTGGATGTGAAGAGGAAGACGAACGGTGAATTCACACTTAACTGAATGTGAACGATATACAAAAATACCCATTTTTCTAGGTCGTAGGCAATCTTAGATCTTGTCGGATCTGCTGAATCTGGTGAAAGAACAAACATTGGACGAACGTCTGTTCGCCTTGATTGTTTGTGCGAAATAGGAAGAAAGATATGGCCCTGTGACCGGCATCACATGCCAAGAGCTAGACATGGGGTATTTAAACTTGTGCATATTTTTGTGTTGTCCACAACACGTGTGACCCCCCCAGCTATGAGTAAAATTGCAGCCTGTGTTCAAGTAATTGTATATACGAGGTACAAAAGGTTGATTTACCATCAAATAGACAAATTAAACTAATGAATGAATTGTTTACAATAGGCTTTTTATTTCTAAGTAACACCAAAAAGGATTTCATCTAATATATAGAGTACAACCAATTTGTTTCTCACATTTTTGTCATCGATACCTTTTTTCCTACAATTAAATCTGTTTCGATATAAAGCTCTGGTTTCTTTTTAACTTAAAAAAAAAAAAAAAATTAATTCTGATTCATTTTAGCAATTTCCATATTTTATCCAATGGATATTTAAATTGGGTTGAGAAAAGCATTCTATACATCAGTATTAGACCGTCGAAAATGTTATAGACTTCAAAAGCATTACAAAAATGTTAACATTTTTATTATTATTTATTCTTAATAAATATGATATAATAATTTTATTAATATACATGTCGTTTCCCCTCCCTAAATCATCACTTTTATTTACTGCGAGTCTGTTTTACAAGGGAAAGAAAGGGTTACACTAATAGCAATTAACTGCTTAAAGCAGCGTTAATTGACTTATTATATACATACTTAAAATTGCACGATATGTATACCGCAGCGAAATAGGTCAGATGGGAGAGCTTCAGACTGAAGATCTAAAGGTCCCATCTTTAATCATTGGTCTTGCCACCCGCATTTCTTTTTTCTTTTTTCTTTTTTTCCTTTTTTTTCTCTTTTTTCTTTTTTTTTCTTTTTTTTTCTTTTAGGGAACAAGAACAAATAATTATAGTTTTCTAACAATTTTGTTCAATTAATAATTTAATAACCAAACAATACTGTACTAATTAAATTTACCTTTTAAAATTATACCTAAAAACATCTTAATATTTTTGAAAAAATAAAAATTACCGTTTACACAACACTACCGGGCAACGCTGGGTAGATACAGTTGAAACTAACAAACCAGACCATTTTTCTTTCGTGTGAATTAGATGATTCTGGTGTCGGCATTAATTTCCCCGATGTTTTTCTAGTTAGAAATCTTTCTGGAAAGACATCGGGTACTTACAGGAAGGACCACGAGAAGGTTGCCAACATCCCTAAGTGAAAGTGGTACTGTGGAACCGACTGGATTCGAACTTGGAACACCCAGGTCTTCAGTCCGTGTCGTTATCCACTTAACCAGCGTCACCTCCCAACCAGACCATTCAATGAATTGTATAGAATAGTGCAATTTAGCATTAAACAAACCCAAAATGGATTTATATAAAACAGATAAACAAAACACACCATCTATTGATTGAAAGTTGTTTCATTTTGATAAAGATTCCATGACGTTCTGTACTACAGGCTACTTCATGACACAGCTGAGAAGCACGACTGGAGGCCTATTGACAAATGTTTGATTTTCAGAAAAATTTTTTTTTAAGGAAGTCAACTATATTTGAAAATACATCGAATAACATTCTGACCCATATATGAGGATAAGATGATGTGTTTAAAAATTTTTTTTTTAACATAGTTCACCCCAAACAAGGCAGGCCGCCACTGTAGACGTAAGGGACTACTGAGAAGAAAGAAAAGGGAAAAGGTTGGGGGGGGGGGTTCAACCTAAATTGGGATCTGCGCAGTGAGATGTCTGTTTACATTAGTTTTAAATTTCTGCATGTCAGTACCGTCGGGGAAACAGGGGGCAGGGAGGAAGTTCCAGAAGCCAGCAGCACAAGGAAAGAAGCTATTTGAGTAGAAAGCTCTCCGGCATCTGGGGACCTCCACAGTGAATAGATAGGATTTAGTCGATTGTCGAGTCGATAAATGAAAAACATGTCTGTGGATCATATCTTTTAGCAGACATCTTTGTTTTGTTTAATACTTATCAGTTTCCACAACAAGAATATGTATTTTTATCTGCTGGCCGTAGATTTCATTAGTAAACACATTGTCCTTTGATGTCATGTACGTATATATATACCACTTCCATTACTGTACGCTCTTTCTGACAACAATCCTTTTTACACTTCGATCGCACGTTTTTGCTATACCATTGCCGCTTGTTAGATGTGTGCATTGCAATCGAAGTTGAATTCCCCATTCATCCAAGACGAATTGTCTGCTACAGAAAGGAGGGTCGTTGTCAGTAAGGGTTTACTCTGGTAGGCCCCATTCATAAAATATCAATTTCAATTGACAGATGACAGTTGAAGAATCCTGCCATAGCAAGGATCGCCATATTGTGAAATAGGGTGGGCCTGTAATCTATAAATGTGAGGAAATGCTGGCTTCTATGATGGGTTATATCCATGCCCAGTCTTCCCCAAACACTACTTAGGTCCAGCTGTCCTCTTTGCCATTTGACTGGAGTGAATCTACAAATCCTATCCTCTAATTACGCCCATAACAACATTTGTGAGCATGGACAGGGTGGTCAGCCATGTGAAATAACACATCCGTCCCACATCAGAGTTTCCATTGAAATGGTGTATCCTCATAATCTGGTCTGGTCGCTCCACCGAAGCATTGCATATCGGTGGTACAGATTCAACATTCTTTTTTATAGCGTCATACCATTTTTATGGCACTCTGGTCATTCTGTCAGCTCGACTGCAATTTGATCTTACCAATGTTATACAAACAGATCATATTTGATGATCAGTTTCCTAATAACGTCCAAACTTATTAGCATCTCGCTTGCTGCCTTGGTGTGCACCCTAGCTTTACCAGTTAAAGTCTCTAAAACACGACACATTTAATCCCGCACGGATGATAAATTCTACTTTTTCAAACCATTCCAAAACAGGGGTATAACCAGCAAACTTCTGGATTACAAGTCGAATTAGTCCACCATATTTCTGAAATAGCTTGATATAAATAAAAAATGACTTATTATTTTACTCGGAATAATTTGGGTGATTGAAATAGGAATTAATTAATGGAGCACTAAAGAAAAGAAACATGTTATATTTGAACTTTTATTTATATAAGTGACACCCACACGAGCAACAAACAATACAGCAACAAATATCCAACATCTCTGATGCACTGTGATGTGTTCTCTTTTCTTCCCTATCATACACGTTTTTTTTTTATTGTCCCTAAATTCTGTAATCTGGATATTTCAGAAATTAAATTCATATATGCCTATGCAAATCACTTCACTCTCAACAACTTAGTTTTTCAATTATGTGTGTTCATGCTACTTGATTAAATCCACCTCAGATAGTTAATGTGAAGCTAAGGTTCTAAGAACTTTTTTTATATATGGGAAACATTGGAAAATTCTTATTGCGATTTGCAAATGACGCCTTATATGGATCATGCTCCCCAAATTGAAAAAAAATTACACTTTTTCACAGATATCTAAAAGTAAACTTTTCTTTCGAAAATGCAACAAATGTTGTGATTTGTGTGTTGTTTTTTTTTACATTACTCAAGTAGTAGTGATCACAAGGGAGCCAACTCTGGTTTTACTTGTTTAAAAGTTAGTTTGGAAGAAAAGAAAGCATCATCATAGCCGTTAGCTCAATACTAATTCCATATAATTAATCACTTGACTGTGATAACAGCTGTCAGATTACTATACAAGTCTATCAAAGTAGATGGGAATAAAGGTTAATTGTCTTTGTTTAAAAAACAGAAAAACTCAAGTTGACAACTGTGTGCTTTTTTTTCTTGATGAAGACTAAGGAAATTATCTGTTTATCACAGGCCTTTACTTGCACTTTGGTCTAAGATCACAGTGTAGTATCTGTTCCTGCATTAGGTGTTCATACCAGCTAGGGTTCACCTTAGTATCATTCTGGCATTTAAATGTCCAGACTGCAGTGTCCCTTCTTGCCGGGATGAGATATGGTTCGGCTCGATCCTAGGATGTGCACCATCCCAGGCATTACCTCTACCTTCGGAAAGGGAGTTTTGTTAATTGTCAATCGTGTGAAGTTCCTCTACCGGGGAATGCTGACAGGTTTGTTCTCGGCTATTTTTGCACCCAGCCAGAGTGCTTCTTCAGGGTAACTGGCTATACCATTGTAAAAAAACTTAGTTACACATTATGCTCAATGTGACACAATGGACTGCCCTCCCTCCAAAGCCGAGGAAATGATTCACCAAATCACACAAAGGCGATCGGAAAATAGGATGGGTAGTCAGCTGGGGAGTGGCCGAGGGGACAAAAGACCGGACATAAGATTTACGGTATGACTAAATACATTTTGGAGTCAGAGTTCTTTGCAACGATTTTGTTTACGGCAGTTGATGAGTTTTGTGGCAGTTGTTGACTTGGAGAGAACACAAACAAATCAGACAGAGCCTTAGCAGACCTGAGATGAACTGACGACTTTGAGTAACGACAATGGGAGCCTCAACAGTCCGCGATGGTGTCACACACAATCAGATTACAACTGATTTATACACAATGGCTCAGAGTTTGTGTTTTTCTTGTGAGTTTGTGTTTTTCTTGTGAGTTTGTGTTTTTCTTGTGAGTTTGTGTTGTTGTTTTTCTCAACTTGTAAACCAGAGCTCGTGCCTTTGGTGATTGCCAAGAATAAGAACAAGAGCAGAATAAAACTATGGCACATACAACGTTGGGGTTGACGATCGTTGAGAAAGGCAGCATGGTCTTACAATAAGACGGGTGTTTATAAACCCTGCATCTCGTGAACCAGGGCTGATGTTCTGTTCTTGAAGATCCTTTTTTTTTTTTTGATAGTAGATGCTCTGATAAAGAAGGAGATGACAATGTTGATTTATTTTTAATTTACTAAACTTCTGGATATCTATTCCTTAGCTCGGAGATGCTGTAGCATAATGGGTCTGTGTGTGCGGGGGTGTCGCTACACCACTATCCAAGTGGATTAAATAAAGGATTCAGTTTGAGGCAGGAGAATACAAAATGCTATGAACATAGAAACAGCCAAGACAGAAACATGTGAATGATGGGTAAACGTTACTAATAGTGAGATTAATTATTTGAAAGGAAATATCGTTGGGAAATTAATCAAGAACTATTTATTTTGCTTTACCTACTCATTTGTGACCGATATGTGTTAACATTAAAAGAAGTTTTAAGCCAATTTACTTTAATGGAAATAGTGTTGAAATTTGTAATCCGCGTTCAACCATTTTGAATCTGAGGACAAGAAGTAAATACATAACCGGAGCAGAAGCGAGTAAGCAGTGTCTAATTTAATGGTCTGAAAATGCAGACACTTCGGTTATGTACTTCCTCTCCTCAGATACAAAAGACTGAATGCAGATTATTGACCTCAACACTATTTATTGTACAGTAAATTGCTTAAAACTTCTTTTAAATATTAAATTTTAAAAACTTATATAGGTCACAAATGAGTTGGTAAAGCAAAATTAATAGTTTTTGACTAATTTCCCAACAATATTTCCTTTAAAATAATTAATGTCGATATTAGTAATGATTACTAAATGATCTAACTATTGTTTGTTTTATGCGACTTGAGTTAAAAATTAATAAATGCTACGTCTTGTTAGCTTTTCTTCTTGCGGTTTCATTGACATGGAAGCATTTGACTTAATGGGGAGTGACGTCTTTTATTTCTTTGTGTCTATCTTTCTCATATTATGGTGCAAGAGTGATTTTTATGTGAAATAAAACCCAAGCCCATGATCTGTGCTTGAAAATATTTTGATTCATTTCTTGTTCTACTTATCCATGCACCGTGTTAAAGTTATCGGTTTATGACCTTCCTTAATTTGGTATCAAAATTGAGATGTTGTCGCACACTTTGTATCCACTCTGAGTCAATTCGATATCATGGAAATAATTTTGAAAGTGTTACTGTAGTTGTCTTTATTGTTTGTGGGTATGTTCAGCTCTGTTGCACATCTTTTCACCTCTTTCTGGTTGCCTCTAATACACGTGTCTCGCTGAAACTCCTCAGTCGGGATACTCCACCCCTGTTGGTAATTTCAGTTGTCACTTTAAAAAATCCTATATTGTCATACTCATCATAATTAGTGTGTATTCTCAAAAGGAGCCAAAATTTGCATACACGATTTTTAAGTTTTTATTTCTTCATTTTTTCACTTTTTTCTATTTTTTTTCTTTTTTGTCTTTCTTTTTACTTTTCTTTCTTTTTATTTTTGTTCACTTTTTCTTTTTTTTCTGTTTTTCTTTTTTCTGTTTTTCTTTTTTCTGTTTTTTTTTTAATCTGTTTTTCTTTTTTCTGTTTTCTCTTCTCTTTTTCCTCTGTTCTCTTTTTTCCTCTGTTCGCCTTTTTCTCTGTTCTTTTTCCTTTTCTTTTTCTTTTTCTTTTTTGTTTTCTATTTTTTTTCTTTTTCTTTTTTCTTTTTCCTATTTTCTTCATTATAATATTTCTTCTACAGCCACCTACCCATTCATTCCAAACACAATTAGTAAAGGAAGACAACTCTCGTTGACTAATTTTAACAACATTAACCCACCGTGCTATGATTTTGCACAATTTGTATTTCATTATAGAACTATAGACTAAAGCCAATAGACTAAAGTGTCATCCACTTATGTATTAATACCGTTGGAAAAACGTATAAACCCTAACTTCCCCCGAGATTGTGGTTTGTCTTCAATGACTTGTTTACAATGAACTTTTTACCAGAAGTCAAAAGTTGTAAAGTTTTGTAGATTTTTAAAAGCAAGTTGGATATTTTCCGGACGACTGCCGATCTTTGAGGTTTGGAGTTGGGAATCTGCAATTTTTGCAGGTGTCTAAGTTTGGTTTTGGGAAGTGGCTGTGGTGAAGTGGATAACAGTGTGAACTGATGATATGGATGTGCCAAGTTCGAATCCAGTCAGTTCCATAGCACCACTTTCACTTATGGATGTTGGCAACCTTCATGTGGCCCCTCCTGTAAGTACCTGATTCTAAAAAGTATCAGGTATTTACCAATGCCAACAGCAGAATCGGTTACGGTAAAAAAAGTCATACAAATTTACTTTTTACTTATTCTGTTTTTTTAATACCGACTCCTGAGTCAGATCTTTTTTTTTTCACTCGATTCACCATTTCTGCCTTTTACAATAGATATTATATTTCAACATTCCCATGCCAACTGACCCCTACTCTCACAACTGTTCTACATTTACAAACACACTCATCCATGCATTGAATGTGACCAAACAGAAGAGTTTGATTGTTTGGTCACATTGAGATAATAGATGAGAGTGCTTGGGTTAGTAGATGTAGAACAGTTGAGGTAGCAGAATCAGTTGGCAGAGGAAGGCCAAGGAAAAGATGGGAGGAAGTGATAAGGATGGATTTGAGAGAAAGAGGGATAAATGAAAACCTGGACTGAGATAGTTTAGTTTTGAAATCCATTTCTAAAATCTGTTCAACACATGCCAGCATGTAAAATGGACATTGAACTGAATATGATGATGATGAAAGTACTGACACCCCCTACTCTATATAATGAACTATTTTGAAGAGAATATCAATGACGGCAGTGTGTTGATATGCCATTAAACGAATAAGCGTCCTTAATATTCCTTTGTGATTATCTCTTAATAAATGATTTATATTTATCTGATTTCAGATTGCCGCCCTTTCCCGCGATGATGATGCCTTCAAAAATATGGATTAATACTTTCTGGATGTTGATGTGATCTAACTGTCAAACGCAAGGTAAGGTTAAATAACCTTTTATTTGAACCAAGCTTAAGTGTTTCTCGACGAGTTTAATGCTTCTTTTACGTTAGATTTTTCTCTTCGATGAATTTATTCGCCAAGCTTCAGGCATACATATGTAGAATCATAATATATAAATTGGGCCAACTTACGGCATAATCACGTTAACTTTCCAGTTCTGATAAGATCCCCCAAATTAAGCGACATTGACTCTGGTCAGTACCAGATGTTTTACCTTTTGGGAATACCAAGTGCTGCATGTGGAAGGTTGACAACACGTCCCTTGCAAAAACGAACGTCGTCAAAATCATATCTGCAGTTGGTGGATGAGCTGGAACGATTGGTCAACATCGGCAGCAAAGTAGCAGGAAGCAAGTCTCTGATGTTGATTATGGCTTCTATACTGCGCTAGATGGTGTCTTAGAAAAAAACCCTGGTGGAAGAGTGTTGGTGGCTTCACCACTGTACCTCTTCAAGAAAAATCAGTAAATCCATTCATTTCATATGAATCAGATGATTCTATTGTTGGCATTGGTTTCCTCAGAATCTTTCTAGTTAGAATTCTTTCTAGAAAAACATTGGGTACTTACGGGAGAGACTGAAGGTTGCCAACATTCTAAGTGAAAGTGTTTCTGTGGAACAAACTGGATTCGAACTTGGCACACCCAGGTTGTCAGTCCGTGTCATTAACCACTTCGCCACCATCATCTCCCAACCAGTAAATGAAACACAGACTGGTTGTCCCAGACACGACTTGAACTGACTGACTGACTATTATTAGAAATCACATCATCAATCTGGAACCCTTATCCTGCTCAGAACATTGACTGCCTGGAAACCGTTCAGAGACATGCAAACGAGTGAATCAGACACCTACCATACTTTGAACGCCTTGTTTGGATTTATATGTTCCGACATCTAGCAATTATTAAACACCCACAGAATTATTAGCCATCATGTTAAGATCAACCCAAAGGACCTTTTTGATCTATGTGTCTCACCCACATGAATATGCTTGCAAAGTCCGAAAAAAGCACAATTCCTATGACTTTTGGAAACATTTGTTAATACTAAGAATTGAATTGCTGAAACATGGAAGAAACTGCCTGCATTAGTTGTTGGCTTCCAAGACACTGCATCCTTAAACACTTGGTTTCCTGATGTCCCTACTCTATACATATGCACACCTGTTCATGCACTTTGGATGAGTTGTAGTGCACCTGAGCACTGCACACACTGATTTAATTATTATCTATATCCTCAGGATCGACAAAAGTGGAGATCTGCGGTAAGCACTTCCATGCGTGCAGCTAGCCAGCTGTCTAAAGGGGTGGGGGGGAGTTCTACTGGTGTGGACATTGCCCACAATCCTGCACGATAATCACAAGACCGATGAAGAAGATCTATATCTATGAAATAATGTTTGCCGGATTTTAAAAGTTGAACCTAAATAGCATTTAGGTTGACAAATCAAACTTTAATTTTGACTAGCCAACTTTCATTTGTTATTGTTGTACCATTTGCAATAGACTAGTGTATTTTGGTACAATTTATTTAAAAAAAAAATACTTAATCCGATCTGGCAGTTTTTTAAAGTCACATTAAAAGAAAAATCAGTTAAGAAGAATAACTTATATAGTCTTTTAGTAAGAATTATCATTCGTTACTTGTTTTTTTCTCTCATAAATTCTTAAAATAACCTATAAGGAAAAATCGGCTAAAGGGAAGAATTCTTATGACTATAAGAGTTATTCCCCATAGCTGATTTTTTTAGTAATAGTTATCATTCCTTACTTGCTTTTTTTTTTCATTCAAGGTTTACTAACAGTTACGTTTTCTGATTCTTTTTGGATAAACAAAAGCAAAGGTTCATTTGTAATTTAGACACTCATTGATTATTTACCTATTCATTCTTTTCTACTTATGTCTTGCTTTATTCTTATTAAATCGAAACCAGGTTCACTTTTAGCTTAAATACTGAACATAACCAAAAAGGTGTGGCTATGGAACATAGAAACGTTTACAAAATAAATTTGAACATAATGGATCCCGGGCAATGCCAGGTCGGAACAGCTAGTTATCATTATTATTCTCTGGGTTCTGATTGGCTGTTAGTTTCTATGTGGATATTATAAATATCCATCATTCTACTGCTTTGCTAGTTTGAGTACTTCCTCCTGAAAGTAACTCTGCATGGTGCTACAAATAGGATCTAACAGGATGGAATCTGAAGATTAAAAACTACCTCATCGAAATAGGAATATCTGCCAACTCAGAGACAAAATCTGTGCTGCAACATTTGCAATTGAAACGATGCCGAAAGAATTTACAAATAATAGATTGGACTATGTTGACTGAGTTGGGAATTACAGCAATGGGAGAAGTCCTGGCCACCCTTAAGGAAACTAAGGAACCCATTTGCTCGTATAGACCATTACGCCTGCTCAAGGGGGTGGGATAGATGCAGAATCAAAATCCAAAAAATTAAATGTTGTTTTAATTGTTGTACTAAATCTTTGCGGTGTATGACGAAAAAGAACACCTTCTTATGAAATCAATTAGTTAGGGTCAATAATAGGAAACAAGGTTTTCAAATTTCCTGTCAGGTACATATCTTGAAAATCTAATCTTTAACACAATGTTAATACCCCCCAAAACCCATCTCAAGCCATAACACTAACCCTAACTATTTAAAGG
The DNA here is from genome assembly GCA_963556195.1 of Sepiola atlantica. Classification (NCBI taxonomy): domain Eukaryota; kingdom Metazoa; phylum Mollusca; class Cephalopoda; order Sepiida; family Sepiolidae; genus Sepiola; species Sepiola atlantica. The sequence goes on from OY744520.1 coordinate 123,582,699, forward strand.
ATACCTTGATTACATAAGTGTTTTTTGTTTTTGTTTTGAAATAAATTTATCTCTTTATGAAACTCATTACTTGTTTATTTGTATTTTCTTTAAAAGTTCAGTCATATATATTTTTTATGTGTGAGGGGGGTGTTAACTAATCTTGGCCAATTAAGTGATAAACAAATGAAAAAACAAAAAACTAAAATGAACCAAAAAGCTTATCAAAAGAGTGCACACTTAATTTTATGAGAAAGTACACTTTTTTTGTCAGATACTGCAAGAAAATATCACGTGAACTAGCATTTTTTGGGAGCAGCAATTTGGTACTACGATTTTACCAGAGAGTCGAATTGAGTAAACTTGTAGTGTTACAAATGACCAATTCTTTAACTCCAGTAGATTATCCGGACAGTGGTTCATCACATAAATAGCTGAAGTTATGTTGTGTAAATAACATGTAGCAGTATGTAGATTTGACCTGTCTCTCTCTTTCTCTTTTTTTTAGTCCAGTCATCATCTTCTTTTTCCTTGTAGCTGTAATAATTGAAGCAATTAAAAATACTTATTTTCTTGTTGATTTATTTAGTTTTTTTACAGTAAGTTTATCTAGATTGTATTTTCGTGGCCATCCTTCGTGGGGATGGTGGGAGAAACTTGAAAAGGACGTCTGTTCACTTTGATGTCATACACCCAAGAGACAGAATCTATCTCACTTCCTCCCATGATGTACAAGTCAGCTTAACCTCTAATAGAAAATCCCTTTTCCTTACTTAATTTAACTTTATGTGGGAAATTCTGTTTTTAATGCAACCACGGCCAAATATTGCTACAAATTTAAACATAATAATGTCTTTTATAATTTGAGAGTATCACATTTATTTCTTCTATTAAACTTTAATTTATATTTTCAAAGATATTTAATGATGTACACACATAATACTAAGAACACTTATGCCAATCACCTTGCATAATTACTATCTACAGCTCCTATGGTAGACACACACAAAGTACAAAACTAAGTTTCACAAAACTATTTATGTGAGAATAAACATCTATGTATATCTCTCTCTGTATGAATAACTAAATAGAACTTCCATGAACAAAGTTTCTTTCTATTAAATTTAGGAGTCAATGCTCAACTGTATAATCAGTTGAGCTGCAAACAAATAAACTAAAAAGAACACTAAAAATAAAGTTTATATAAAGTCTGGGATGTTCCGCTATGCTCAGATGGGCAAGTCCATTCTCTTAGTTCTGACTGGCTGCTAGTCCATGAGTGGATACTCTTAGAAACTTCTTGCTTGAATTAAGCAATATTTGCATATTAAATATTGGAGCATTTTATGCTGGTAAGTGTCAATTTTATTCTACACTCTCCTAGAACATCACATCTGTGGAAGAAAATACTATGAGACTGACTGCTTCCCAACTGACTACAACATGGTCGTCTTCAAGTCTAATGTAAATAAATACTTGTTGAGCCATCCTCTTGGATAATCAATTCCTCTTAAGTAATCTTCTGCCCATTCCACCAATTGTTTGAAATCATTTTGTTGTGGCGTTCATCGTCTAACTGACAATCTCTTTAACCCTTATCCTCGAGTACCCCCCTCCCCCGGGGCCATGATAAGTAGTGACCCATCAGTAAAAAAAATGTAAATCCAACTGTTTCTTCACTATTGTCCGCTTATCTTTCTTACAATGCCCATGTGTTATCCACAATGACACAACACACAAAATGGCAGCCTCGTGTTGCTAAAAACGTCAAAGCTAAAATATAAAATATTTGTTAGCTTTACAATGTCCAATTATGTATTGAGGAGGGGAAGTAGAAATACATTCTCATACAGGGTGTTCAAGACAAATTTGATATTCTTTATATTCTTTCATTTCACAACTATTTGAAGCATTTGATAGCAGTGACGTGCAACTAATAGCTGTTTCTGTGTGCTATTGGTGGGTTTGAGAGCTGGAGACTGGAAAGCACTGGAATATTGGAAGAGAGTGACTTGCATCATGATAATTCAAACCGGATTAAGAAATTCTGAAATGTTAGCTGCAGCTCAGTGCTCTTTCCCTTTGAATATCTTAAAGGCCGTGAGCTGTAGAATTGCAACTGAGATGTGGAAGCAGTGGCTAGCAAAAAGGATCATAGCAGGCATTCTAACTGTGTCAGCACAATGAAATTCACCCACTACAAACAAAAGTGCGGGCAGGTTCCATACAAGGCAAGGTAAACTTTGGCGAGAGAGATGGGCACTAGAGTGGCAATTATGAAGAAAGTGCTGATCTTCGCTACTCCTTATACAAAAATCACAAGGGCCAACTACTCAACACCAAGGCTCAAGAGAACTGCCGTATGAAAATCAAGGAACTTATCAACAAGGTCAAACACTCAGGCGAGTCATGAATGATCGAGTTCTTCTCAGGACCAGTTACACAATACGCAGAACAACATAAATTGAAGCGTTTTGAGGTGCTTCTTCTTCTTTCGTGTGAATCAGATGATTCTGGTGTTGGCATTAGTTCCCCCGATGTTTTTCTAGTTAGAAATCTTTCTGGAAGAACATTGGGTACTTACGGGAAGGACCACAAGAAGGTTGCCAACATCCCTAAGTGAAAGTAGCACTGCAGAAACCGACTGGATTCGAACTTGGAACACCCAGGTTTTCAGTCCGTGTCGATATCCACTTAACCACCGTCACCTCCCTTTGAGGTGCTGCCTAGAGCAGATTCCAAAAACCATTTAAAAATTTTGGAATATGTCTCTATCGCTCTACATAAATCATCCTTGTGTTGACAGAAGGAGTTTGTAAAAGCACTAACTCTCTTTGGGGAACTTTGATCCCACCACCCGTTTTTTTTTTAATCCCATGCTGTGCCCTTTTTAAACGACTATTCACTTCATTTTAATCGCGTATTAGTATTCCCTGGCACTTCAATTTCCCCCTTAGCTCTTCAATTTCCCCCTTAGCTCTTCATTTTTGCTAATATTATTGATTGATTTATACTATCGGTTTCTCCTGAGGAGATGATAGTCGAAAAAGCTCTAGAAAATTTTCCGCAAATCATTTTCAAAAGCATATACATATATGTATATATATCAGGACCGACGGGACAGTTATAAAAGTGGGTGGGGGGGGTCTCTCCTAAAAAGTGGGGGGGGGGGCCCGGTTAAACACATGCCTATATAACTTCATTATTGATGACCGTAAAGTGGGGGGGCTTGAGCAGACCCTGCCCCCTGGTGCCGCCATCCATGTATATATATATATATATCAATAATATGAAAAACAAACATTGAGCAGATCTGATCCAAGATAGGACTTTCACACACAAATGGCTTAATATCCTTCAGATAGAGCTTTATAACAATAATAAATAATTAAGAAGAGCTTATTTTAACTCTGTACTGCAGTTTCATGGTAAACTTCTCACAAAAGAATTTGCTGTGAAACTGCAGTAAAGTTTTAAGATTATCCCACAATACATATTAGACATCGATTAATAAATATTTCCCAAATTTCAGTTTCTTTGGGGTATTTTAAAGGGTTTTTAGAGTGCATAATATATGCAAAACATTCAAATATTTATGATTTGCATTTAATTTCATCCAATGAAGCAAGATTCTTTGAATTTCAGTTTCTAATTATGACCCCTTAAACTTAAGCCATAAATTTTATGCATTTTCTAAACCTTTTTCTACCATCCTCCTGCTGATGCTGAGGAAGTCTGAAATCTTGTTATTTGTCCTTCCAGCATGGATTCCAAGAACTCTTGTCTCTTCCACAAATATGGAGGTTCAAAATTGTCCATAATCAATTATTCCCCCCCCCCCCCCAAAAAAAAAAAGAATGCATATATAGTCAGTGTTTTCATGAACACAAAACTGACAACAAAAGTTTTTTAAAAAATATGTATAAAATTAGCAGTTAAAAATTGTGAACAATATCGTCCACACCCTGTATGTAATTAAAACGATCCTTCACTCTATAATAAAGACCAATGTGTATTTATTTATATATAAATAAATATATGTACTTTCATCCTGTCATGCAAAAGTTAGTGAGTAAAACACATGCCTTTTCTAGCCCCTAACCGAAACTATTTCAGGTGGTGAGGGGAAGTGAGAAAGCAAATAGCAAGTCAGACAACCACTTCAGACTTATCCTGCAGCATGAAATGAATTTGAAAAAAATTCTCCAATTCATGATAAGAAGTCAATTGTGGGTATTTTTTCTTTATTTCATCAGAAATGATCATAATTTATATATGGAAAAATTCAATTACTGACCTAATTCTATGATTTCATATGAATAATTTAGTAACATATCTAGATAAATAGTGTGAACACTGGCAAAGTATATATTTTTCTTGTCATTTTTGACATAAGATATATATTAGTATTTAATAGTTTTCTTAATGTGTATAAAAAGATTATTTAAATAATATAAGTAAAAAAAAAATTACTTTTTACTCCCCCCTCCTTAGAATGTCATTAGAAATAAATTTGACTTTTACTGCCGTTTCTTCTTCGTTTTCTCTTTTTCTTTTCCCTGTCAATTATCTTTGCTTATTCATTTGTAATATGTGAAAACATCTTTTTTCTCTCTTGGCCTTTGCATAACTGATGAATGTGTATCATTACATAGATTGAAGAAAGCATTTTTCACATATTTACATATGCCATATATATCTCATATATAAAATTAAGTTGATCGGATTTTCGAACTTAGACCCAAATAGCACTGGTGCTACCAAGTCAGGCTGTCTGAAGCTTCCTGACCAAAAATATGGCAAACATTAATGTTATTGTTTTTTTCCTTTCACTTTGCAAAACGCAATGCTGTTCTGCAATGCCAAAACCAAAAACAATGTTTTTCCTCTACAAAACAACCAAACCAAACATCATGAATAAATATTTGAACATATAATGAAGCATAAAAACTTTTGTCAAAATGACCGGATTCAGCATTAAATAACCCAAAACGGGTTGATATGCCGTAAAACAAAACAACCAAACTAGACCTAAATAGCAATGCAGGTGACAAATCGATATTTGATTCTGCCTAACGATTTCTTTTTCATCCTTGCACCATTTTCTTTAAATAAATACAATTTATTTCGCTTCAGTAGTTTCTTTCTGAAAAGACTTGTTCTGGCAGGGAGTGGGACAGTTTCCCTTACTCACCTAAACAGAAGCTTGAGCTTATGCCTTTAATAAAAATAAAATAATGTTTCAACATTTCTCTATTTATTTCGGCTATCAAACTATTTATTTCTTAAAATTAATTGTTTATCATAATAGTATGTAAAATATTTTCCCTTCTAAATTCTACTTAGATGTGTTTATATTGCATGCTACAATGGGTAGATTCTTCTTGATTGCTACATTTTTAAGGATACAAGGGGCCTTTCATTATTCATGAAGGACGAATGCACTCTTATGATTACGAAACGACTATTTTAATGTTTTTTTTTTTATTTACTTTTCACACTGTGTAGTTACTTATACATTTTTTACGATTTTTTCTACTGTTTTTGTCATGTAAATATTTTTCAAACACAGATTGGAGAAATATAAAAGTGGGTGGTGGAATATTTATAGCTTGCCGACTGAAAACAAGTAACTTGATATTTCTATTACATATTCTTTATTTAGTAGTAAATCTGTGTTGCTTTGATTATAGATTACTTAAGCAATATTCTCTCTCTGTATATTTTACAATTTTTTTAGTGGTGGATCAAAATACCCCAAAAGTATTATTTTGTGATGCACTGATATTTATGTGAATTAACAAAACAGGAAAAGATAACCCAACTTCGGATGTTTTGAGGTCGTTATGGATTTTGAGGCCTAATCTGCTGGTTGTTCAAATTATAGCTTAATCAGAAAAAGTGGAAGTGGTTCAATGGTTACTGCTGTGAATTGACATACCATGTTCAAATTTTTTGGGGCAGTAAAGTTACATTCAATAACAGCTGTGAGAAAAAAATGCAACTACACATCACGTCCTACAAGCAGTGGGTGAAATAGTACACTCGACACAAGTTTTGATAGGGTAATTATTCTAGAAGGAAAACTCTGAAATAATTCCTGCAACTATTTTTTTCATTAATTTTTTCATTCATTATTTTAATTCATTTTTCTTTTCATTTATTTGAGTGGTATAATTTAATCCAAAAGTGCTCAATATTCGAGATAGAGCAGGTGTGTTTGAATGCTGCGTTGCCCAGGAGCAATAACTTCAATGTGTTTTGTTACAGTGTTGCATACTAGACAAGAAACTAGATGTTTTCCGGGAGAAATAAAAGAATAATACAGTATTACATTTGGTAAGTGGTACATATTAATCAAAAAGTGCTCAATAGCCTAGATGGATCGGGTGTATTTAAACGACGTGTTGCCCTGGAGCAATAAGATCAATGTGTTATTTATAGTATTGTATACTATACTGTATATTTTGTACTAGACAAGAAACTCGATGTTGCCCGGGAGTAATAAATTAATAATACAGTAGGACACTTGGTAAGTGGTATATGCTGAATCCAATAGTGCTTAATACGCTAGATAGAACAGATGTATGTAATTATACAGTAGGACACTTGGAACGTGGTAGATGCTAAATCCGAATGTGCTCAATACTATAAATAGAGCAGGTGTGTGTTATAATACAGTACGTCGTATATGTTGAATCAAATAATGCTTAATACCCTAAATAGAGCAGGTGGGTGTAATAATATAATTTTACACTTAGTAAGAGATATATATACTAAATTGGAAAGTGCTCAATATGCTAGATAAAGCAGGTGTCTCTAAGGATACATTATTACACTTAATCAATAGTATATGCTGAATCAGAAGTGATCAATATCCTTTATAGAGCTGGTGTGTATAATAATACAGTGTTATACTTGGTAAGTGGTATATGCTGAGTCGGCAGGTGCTCAATAATACAGTAGTACATTTCCTGTATTACATGCTTGATGAGAAAGACAGAAAACTCAACGTTGCCCGGGAATACATTAAAACAAATGTAGATTTCATTATATTTTAAGAGTGGCAGAACTTCAGTGTTGCCCGGATGCAATAACTTTAAAACTGAAAGCTCAGGTGAATGACTTACACTACTACTACTACTACTACTACTACTACTATTATTATTATTATTATTATTATTATTATTATTATTATTATTATTATTATTATTATTATTATTATTATTATTATTATTATTATAATAATAATAATAATATTTTTTTTTTATTATTTTTAATTTTTTTTTATAATAATATTATTATTTTTTATTTTTTCAATAAATTAAAACAAGAGAGAGGAATGGGATGGGTGGAGAAGAAAGGGGGGGAAAGAGAGAAAGATAGAGAAATGAATAAATAGAAGTAGAGATATGGAAGTTTTAATATAAAGATGTTACACTTTTTAACCTCTTCTATTTTGATTTTATGGCCCCGGGCAACGCCGAGTAGCCCTTCTAGTCTATTATAAAACTCTTATGCTGGTAGCACACATTGTGAACCTGTCATTACTTGCTTGATGGAGAGAGTGCGTTGTGTTCTACACAATGTGCAATCTAATTAAAAGAAATTCATAAGTAGAGGTGTCCCAATAATTTGGACTTTCATCTGTGTGGTTAAAGAACTATCAGTCTGTCTCCTGACGACTTTATTTGGATGAGATGTATATCTTAGGTGGAAGTGAGTGAAGAACTTTGTTGGTCCCAGAAAACTTTGAAATAGTTATGTTTTGGAGTACACACACACACACACACACACAGACACTAAAACATATGCACATGCATACGCTAACATTACTTTCACTCTCTCTCCCATTCGCTCCCTCTCTTTCTCTCACCCCCCCCACTCTCAGCCCCTCTCCCTACCTCTTGCCCCTCTCCCTGCCTCTCCTCCCTCACTCTCTCTTTTCTTGCTCTCCCTTGCTCTCTCCTTTCTTGCTCTACCTGGCTCTCCCCTTTCTTGCTCTCCCTGGCTCTCTCTCTTTCTCTCACTTTCTCTCACTCTCTCCCCCCCTCTCATCCCCTCTCCCTACCTTTTACCCCTCTCCCTACCTCTTGCCTCTCTCCCTGCCTCTCCTCCCTCACTCTCTCTTTTCTTGCTCTCCCTTGCTCTCTTTTTTCTTGCTCTCCCTCGCTCTCCCCTTTCTTGCTCTCCCTCGCTCTCTCTTTTCTTGCTCTCCCTCGCTCTCTCTTTTCTTGCTCTCCCTCGCTCTCTCTTTTCTTGCTCTCCCTCGCTCTCTCTTTTCTTGCTCTCCCTGACTCTCTCTCGCTCTCCCTGACTCTCTCTCGCTCTCCCTGACTCTCTCTCGCTCTCCCTGACTCCCTCTCTCTCTCCCTGACTCCCTCTCTCTCTCGCTCTCTCTCTCGCTCTCCCTCTCTCTCTCGCTCTCCCTCTCTCTCTCGCTCTCCCTCTCTCTCTCTCTCTCTCGCTCTCCCTCTCTCTCTCGCTCTCCCTCTCTCTCTCTCTCTCTCGCTCTCCCTCTCTCTCTCGCTCTCCCTCTCTCTCTCGCTCTCGCTTTTCCTCACTCTCTCTTTCTCTCGCTCTCCCTCACTCTCTCTTTCTCTCGCTCTCCCTCACTCTCTCTTTCTCTCGCTCTCCCTCACTCTCTCTTTCTCTCGCTCTCCCTCACTCTCTCTTTCTCTCGCTCTCCCTCACTCTCTCTTTCTCTTGCTCTCCCCCACTCTCTCTTTCTCTTGTTCTCCCCCACTCTCTTTTTCCTTCATTCTCTCACTTTCTATCTCTCTCACTCTTGATATCTCTCACTCTTTATCTTTCTCTATTTCTCTCTGTCTCTCTCTGTCTCTATCTCTCTTGCTATCTATTTCGGTTTCTCTAGCTGTCTCTGTCCTACTCTAAATACTCTATCTCTAACACTCACTTAAACACAAAAATTTGATTAAAGAAACATACATACACTGAAACTAAAAAGCATTAGCCCTAAAATCGTCACATTCATAGTCCTTGAAACTCTTTACAAAACCTATTGTCCTACAAGCAAATCTTTGATATCACATTTAATGATTGTTCTAGTTAGATCTAAAATGTCGTAGCGTAACGATTTACGGCTATTTTATGTTTAAAATATCTGTCAGTTAATTATGAGAGTGACTTTGAGGTTACATGAAATCTTACACCCTTGACTGGTTTAGGCATTTGATAGATATGTTAAAATATTTAGAAAACAAATATATATATATATATATATATATATATATATATATATATATATATATAAGTTATGAAAATATATTTATGGCAATTAAGCTACATAGAGGCTTCTGCGTTTCATCCTCATAGGCAATCGTCAGGCTAAAATACATGGAGTTTGTGTTGCCGGGTGTTTTTATAAATACACGTGGTGTTTAGTCTAGCTAGTTAACCAATCAGATTCTTTGTTATTCTCCCACAGGTTAATGTTTCCATTAGCCAATAGTAAGGCTTCTCACAAATAAATGTTCGGTTTATTTTACTTCCTATTCTTTTGTCCTGTTTTGTATAGGAGTGATTCATCCCTGTTTCTTTGTTGTGTCGAATTAATAGGTGACCTATCTTAACACATGCGTGCTTGTATTTCTATTTTTAGGTGTCAATTTAGTTTAGGTTTTTATTTATTTATTTGTTTATTTATTTATGTATTGTTATCCTAAAGTAAATTTTATTCTGTGTAAGCAGTTGTTTGTTATTTCACTTCTACATTTTAAGAGGTTTTTGGGGTCTTAAAGGTTTGGGATTTCTCATTCAAACATAATCTACACAGGTCGTCTAAATTTTTACATGTACTGGCCTGTCATACTATTTCTCATTCGATTATTGGTGAGCGTCCGCTTTCTTTGGGCTCTCAGTAATGATTCGCTGGTGCTGTTTTTATTCAGAGTTTTTTGTTTTTAAATGTGCTGTTGTGGTCATAATATCTTGTTTTAAAATCTAGGGAGGTCATACCTACATAGTACTTCGGTCTTTCTTTGGCAAACAATACTTTTAGTTAGGCATTTATTTTTTAGTGGACAAAGTGTATGAGTTATGCAATTACAGCTTTTCTCTTCATCACTAACTTTTTCATTTCTATTTGGATGATTTCTATTAATTTCTATTTGTAGTCGTTATATTTTTGTTCTTCTTAGTGCTATTTTTGCTATATTGGTCACTTTTTTAGGCAATTTGTTATTATGTTTTTCTCTACTGTTCTCATTTAGTATTTTGTTATTGTGCGCCTTAATTATCATTTCTAAGTTTTCGCAGCAACTGTAGGACAGGTTTAGGTTATTTTTATTGAATATTTTATGCAGGGGATTGGTTATGGGGAAGTGTTTTTCGATGAGATTTAGGAATTTCTTGCCCAGTTTAGTTTTTAGCATCTGATTATGGGGTGGTGTATATCAGATTATAATTTTTTTTCTGTTCTTTTTAATATCATTATAATTATTGGTGTCCTGTTTCTTACATTTATTTTCGATATTATGGTACCCACTATTTTTTAGAGCTGTATTGTAAATGTTGCTTGACTTCTTTAATTCATTTTCGTTGCTAGAGTTATTGCTAAGCCTACATTCGATAGAATTAGGAATTTGTTTTGTGATTGGACTTTGGGTTTACGTATATTGGATTAGCGTTATCCTTTAATTATGGTTCGTAAATATTTTCATTTAAGTTTAAAGTGACATAAAAAGTGAGTTATTTTTATGTTAGCCAGTACTTCTACTCTTAGGCCTAATTTTTTCATTTCCGTAATAAAAACACAGGTTAGGAGTCACATGTCATGTTACCTATTTCTTTTCACAGCAGTTTCTATCTGAATGAAAATATGAATTTTCTAACAATTATTTAGTATTATTAAACGAAATAATATATCAGGATTACTATTTTATAATAATAGTGAAATTTTCTTCTGATAGAAAAAATGCCATTGTAATTGACATTTTCTGCAGAAAAGAAAGATGACTATTCAGAGCAGGGATAATTTTATTTGCAAAGAAATTAAATCGAATTACAATTTTTTTCTTATTAACAACATAGACTAACGCTAAAGAAAAGGAAATGGCTATTCAAAATAAAATATTGATATTTTAGAACAGAAGCGATTTAAGTTTAAACTTGAAAATCCGGCTGACTTAATTTTATATATTAGAAGTATAAGTTAGATAAAATGAAAATTCTCTTTGCATGAAATTAAAAACAAACTCATTTTGATATTTTAATATTGATTGTTATAAGTCTTTAAAAGTAAACATTTATTTTAAAAAAGAACTTCTATTACGTATGTAAAAGAGTGAGAATAAGTCCTTGATATATTTATGTTTTCGGTCTCTTATCCAAACCACAGGCCGCAAAAGTTGAGTTTGACTCTTATGAAATGAAAGCCTAAAATGCATTTTGTATCTCGTTTGATCAGGGTTTAATTTACACTGCCTGACAGAAAAGTTAATTTTATTTAGGTAGTTTTTTCCTTTCTTCAAGTTTGACAGGCCAAAGATCTAACCCCCTCCCCCGTCCCGACTAGGCACGTTAATTTTACTTTTCTTTTTTTGTTTTATTTATTCTTTAATATGAACAATGTATACGAAATATTTTGTGAATATTGTGATTATTTTGAAACACAAAGTTATAGCAATTACTTTTGGATCCAACTGAAGTACAGGGTGAAAGTGTAAAATTATGAATAATTTGATTATTTCAAATAGATATATTTGAATGTTGATACACTCTGGCTGAGCCCCCCCCCCCTCCATGAGTCGAAGTTCCAACTAATATATATATATATATATTTATGCAAACATTGTTAAAAATAACAGAATTCGTCAGTTTAATTATACCTTTTTTATTTTTTCAATTTTTCTAATGGTCATTTTGTATCAAAATCAAAAACATTAATAAACGTCCTATAGGTATCACAGACGTTTTCGATTCTTCATCAGGTGTCAAAAGCAAATGAACAAAAAAGCTGGAGAATGAAGAGGATTTTTAGAAAGACGTCAGAAAAGCGCAGAGAACGTTTTCGCATTGTCCCAGGGAAGACGTTGACAATTTAAATTCAGCAACACCAGAGTGGTATCACAGAATAAAATCGTATTACGTTAAGGATTTTATATATATATATATATATGTTTATTCAACATTATTAATATACTCCATCCGAAAAAACAGTTATTTATATAAGCCATCCACAGAAGCATCCCCCACTGCTAACAATACAGAAGCATTCCCCTCTTCAGTATTTCTAGTAACAGTGGTACTATCCTAACACAAGTATGCAGCCACCAAGGGTTTTAAATCTTTAGAACAAATCTGCATATTGCAGACTTAGAACTTGTATAAGCCGATTTCACCGGAAAATTCATCAAATATCAAAGGCAACCCATGTATATCAGTCGTGAAACATAAGCAGGGGAGCTAACTCTAAAATGTGAACTAGAAAAGGGTTCAGCAGCTGTTTACGATGTAATTGTTTAAAAAAAACAGAAGTTATGAAATGCATAACTCTCATGCAGTACTGATGAAAATACCACTTTCCCTATAACCACATGTTGACACAATTCAGTTATTAGTTCACCTTGGAGCAACACTACAGTTAATAATCATGCGAGATACCAGGAGTATCAACATGAAAGGAAACAGCCACATGAAAGAAAGAGGACATGGAAAAGGCAATATATATGTAATGCGAAAACAAACTTTTTACAGGTTTAGGTGTTTGACAGATATGTCAAAATATATTAAAAACGAAAGTCTATATAGCTATACTAATATGAGTAACATGTCTTGTTTGCTATTTAAGCTATCAAACTTAGTAACATGAAATTTTATAGTAATTATATTTATCTGATTTCTAATAAAAGGGGTGCCGAGGGAGTTAGAACTACCACCACCCACCACCACATCAAAATTATTTTTAAATTCTAATTTTACCATGACCTGCATAATAATCTCCAGAATGGTGTGAATACGTCCCTCACCCAACTTTTCCATCCGACCACTAGGAAGAGCAGACATTTCTTTCTGATACCATTAGCCAACGAAGATAGACTTGAAGGATGTAATCATCCTCATCATATTCAGGTTAACGTCCGTCTTACATGCTGGCATGTGTTGGACAGCTTTTAGAAATTGACTTCTAAACTAACCTATCTCTAGGCAGGTCTTTAATTAATCCCTCTTTATCTCAAATCCATCCTTATCACTTCATCCTATGTTATTCTTGACCTTCCTCTGCCAATTGACCCTGCTACCTCAACGGTTCTACATCTACTAACCCAAGAACTCTCATTCTTTCTTTCAACATGGCCATACCATTGAGATCTCTTGTTCTGCATACATCTTCCTATACTGTCCAGATTTAATCTTCCTCTGAGGTCATCAGATCTAAGCCTGTCTTTAAGACTCGCATTACATATCCATGGTATCATTTTCATATCATTCCTCCCCATGCAACACATGTCCTAAACCTTCACTAGTCAGGTTTCACTCCATACAACATCACATTTCGTACATATTTCTCATAGACGCTTCCTTTGGTCGACAGTTGTAAAGCTCTGCTGGTTAGTGATGGCAGAAGTTCTCATAATTTACTCCATCTGCTCTTAACTCTTGCTATCTCACCAGCATCAGCTCCTCCCTGTGCTCCAATGGTATCACCAAGGTCACAAAACTTCTGAACAACCTCAATAGCTTTGCATTCCATAAGTACTTTTTCCACGTCTGAGTTATTGTTAAATTACAAAAAAGTATACGGATTCTCAAATTTTAATCTGTTAAAGGTTTTCTCATAGGAGTGTAGAAACCAAAGCTCCCTTTGGGGAGAAATTATGTCCAGGGCAGAGTTATTCCCCTTGGGTTTAGATCCCCAAATCTCGTGAACACAAGAGTTTGGTTGAGAACTCTCACACCACATGTGGTTGATAATTAAGATCAGATTTCATTTTCAGTTGCTGTCCTGACACTCTTCATAAAACACGGCATTAGAAAATCTAAGTCTTGCTTCGTGCTGACACGTGTTTGCTTTTTACCCTTTAAAGGAGTAATGTGTGGATACTTTTATTGTATAGAAACGATGTATTTAATTGTATTTTTAATCTATGTATAACATGTCTCATACTGTTTTTATAGTTTGTTGTAGACAAGCTATTCATAACTGAAATGTCTTTGTTCTCCATAGCTTGTACTTTGACACTTGCCTTATTGCCAATATAATACACTGTTAATTTTAGCAACACCCCATGTGCGTGAAGAATTAATTTAAATTCTCTACCCACCCGTTGCTAATCTTAATAAATCGCAATATAAAATATTCTTATTCATAAGTCCCTAACTTTAATCATTAAAACTATTTTCACACAGTTTTCACTCTACAAATGATTTGGATTGATTTGAAGTATTTGGCAGGGTTTTGGAGTTGAAGTCTTAAGCAATTAAGAGATCATTGGAGTCGGCGTCAGTAAAACTATACCTACTCCAACACCAGTCAAATTTAGGGTTTATATGGCTCTAGTTTATTTCTTCTTTGATATAAACCATTTATAAAGATATAGGCCTACTTTGGAGCGTATGCATAAGCTTTACAAGATAGGTAGGCCATGATTAGTAAATTTCATTAAGAGGATTCAGAGTTGAAAGTGCTTTAAATAGAGGAGTCGGAGTCAACAGTTTTGTATTTTGACACTACAGCCCGGCCTTTTTGAGTCTAACCTATTCAAATTTTTAAAAAGGCCTCTGAGTGAGAATGAACCCCTCACTGAAATCTTTCATGCCTCTGATTGTAATGAGATTTAGCTATTTGTAATATAATAGTGGCGACGTGGTTTCTCAGAAAGCATCGTAAAAAAAGCAGACCATTTTCCCTCTCTCGGGATTTTGGCCCTCCCCCCCAAAAAAAAATGCCACCCCTGTAATCGTTAATAAAATGCACAATCCTACCTGTAATCCAACCATATTTGGTTCAAATAAACTTTAGTCTATGCCTGACTTGTCTACCAAGTTAGTCATGAATGTCTAATAGTCTTCTACAGTGGTAAAACGAAGAGAATGCTTGAAATAAACCGATTCGCTCAGGGTTACCACTTTTTTTAGGAAATCATTTTCTAGGAGTTAGTATTGAGAGACAGATTCATACAACAAGATTGTGGTTCAAAGTTAACGAGGCATAGATTTTAAAAAACTCATTTGAATGATTAATTTCCAAGTATTATTAATTTAGAATTTATTGATTTGATTTTTATATACATTCACAATAATTGATAAATCTGAAATATATCGTATTATTTAATTAAATTAACTACCTTTTAGAAGTTAATAGATTGCCAAGTGTTCCACTCTAAGATATTACCACATGTTTTATACACCCTCCTGTTTTACATAAGTTTCAAGTAATACACTCTGAAGGATTGTGAATTTTATTAGCAATTACATGGGTAGCATTTTCGGAGGCGGGGCAGTTGGTCATCCTGTATATGACATTATATAATGCAATATTCAACAAATTTACCCCCACCCCCCAAAAAATAAAGGGATGATGGTATCATGACAACAGAACAGATACTAAACTACCCCTTCCTCCTGAAGTGAGCCTTCAAAGTTAGTACAATAGTATATTAATAGAAGTAATAGTATAGTTTCGGCTTCAGACCGACAGATACTAAATCTCCATTGGTAATTAATTTAGAAGTTAATAGATAACCAAACATTTCACTCTAAGATAATGATAACATGGGTAGCATTAGGGGTGGAGGGGGGGGTTCCTATATATAAAATTTATAATGTAATATTCAACAAAAAATTGCAAGATTTGTGTACTTATTATTTTGAAAATCTATTATATTAAGAAGAGTTGTATGTGTGCGTGTATGTCCAGCTAGAGAGAGGAATAAGCTGGGTGGAGGAAAAAGAAGGGGTTGGGGAGAGGAAAAGAGAGAAAGATAGAGAGATAGAAGTTTTAATAGAAATATGTTACACTTTTTCCCCGGGCAATGCCGAGTAGCCCTGCTAGTAACATATAAATCCTAAACTAGCAGGGCCCCGTAGAAATTTCAGTTATTTTCTTTATTGATATTTCGCTTGTAATGATAAATGTCTCTCACGGTTAATAATATTTAAAGAAAAAAAAAGTCTCTTTGTTCTTCTGTAAAAGTAATTGTAAGTGTCAGCTTAATATTGTTTAAATAAATAAAACGAATGTAATTTGTTTAATTTATTAATTAAAAGAAAGTTGTAACAATTAGATATCTACTTAATTTCCATTAAAATAAAAAGAATGCAAACAGCAAGTCCAATGGGGGGAAAGTGGCTCGCTACTTTTAACATCTCTAAAGTCGAGATTCTTTCCTTTTACAATCAAGCTTGGATTCTCATTTTGCCCCAGTTGAAATGAAGTGGCCTTTCCTTGAGGAAACCTCCTGCTTTGATAAACTCCACACCTGAAATTGAAGATTTCCATCAAATCTGTTTCTAAGATTCCTGGGAAAAATAGTTGGATCATTTCACCGCTCCAGAAAGTACCTAGAATAAGCACTTTTTATCTATGGTTGAACTGAACATCATTCTGTTGGATTTACAACATTTTGACCATTTCTGACACAGTCTCCACAAAATCTCTTTTTCCATCTGACATTTTCTCAACTGGACAGACTCTAAATTTGATAACGTTTTTACGCACACACTTTTACTCTCCATTACTTTATATTGTTTCTTTGATTTTTTTTTCAAATTTTGAATTTTGGCTATTCCCCTGCCAGCTTATCCATCTATGTAACCCCTGTGATAAGATTTTAATCTTTCAAAAGCCTGGCTTAAGGAAAGAAAAAATAAACATGTTTTTATCGAGTACACCTTGCATTGAACAATCGAAGATGAAATAGATTTGTCATTCGCCCATCTTTATCTCTCTTCCTCCATTTATATATATATATACACACACACACACACATAGATCTACATATATAGAGAGCGAGAAAGAGAGAGACAGACAGAAAGACATTATGTAATAAATATATAAAGTTTCTTCACTTACATTTTATTATATTAAAAAAAAAAAAATAGGAAAAAATGATTCTTTGATTTATTTTTTTTTAAATTGGGGGATAGAATCGAAATCGCACACTCAATGTTTTCAGTCTAATACTTTCCCAAATAAACAATTCAGACATTCGATGAGTCAACTTTTAAAATAACATTCCTGAGAAAAATCGAATATACATATGTGAAGTTTTATGGGAGTTCTGTCCCCATGGGTGACTTAGAGATAGGAACATAGATATTCGGCAGATAGTGTACCGTAGAGATTCAGGACCACTTCCATTGTCTTTCCCGAAAATTTTTATACATATGATATAAATTTGATCAAAATAGGATATATTTGAAGATTTAAGGGAGGTTTGTCACTCATAGCTCCCTTAAGTTAGGAAGGAACTTAGAGATTTGGAACGACTTCCATTGTCTACCCAAGAAAATTTAACACATAGGATTTAAATTTCATAAAAATAAGATATATTTGAAGTTTTAGGGGGGATTATGCCCTCAGCCTCCTTACGGGTGCACTTAGAGATTGTCTCCTCCGGTAAATTTTACATACGAATACACTTTTAGATTTTATGTAGATTCTCTAACCTTTAATTCTATAAGGAACACACACACACACACACACACACACACACACACACACATTGAGTTTTCTATATAGAGATTATACAGAGAAATTTTGAAAAGAAAACTTGTCTGCATTTACTTCTGGCTTTGACCTTCTTTTGGCCACATGCTCTTGTTTGACTGTATTGAAGTGGAGTCGTCCATCAGAAACAATAACATTTTTTTAACAGTCCACTCTGTATTTATCTTCCACTCGCAATCGGTCTTGATTGTAATGAAAATAGTCATTGATCTGTGAGGTGCGAGGGCTTAATGATGATTGATCATTAAGTGATTGGCTTTAAAAGAAACTGTTTTATTTTTTTCTCTAGTTTCATTCATCCGGTGTCCGATCCGTCCTCATGTCTACCGACCAATCAGATTTACGAGGTAACTTGTGTCATCATACAGGGAAATGTGTTTTTTCTGCTTTTTGTACCTGGTGAAAATTTTGCGGTGTTTTTATTTGTAATGGTTGCAATTGTCATTATGTCTCTGCTCCAGTCTTTTTCTTAAAGAAAATCTTTGTGTCTGCAAAATATTTCTTTAAATCTATTTGATAAATATAATTAACGAGAAGAATACCTGTTCCAGGACAGGCAAAATTAATTCCTCAAACAGAACAGTTTTGCACCACTTTTATGTCCCATTACAAAGATTAAAATCAAGATATAATGATAGTAAACTTTATATTTGGAATCAATATTCCCAAATTATTCAAAGTCCATTACATGATTTTGATTCTAGAAAATGTCTAAAATTTAAGGCTTAAGCTTCAAGGGTCTTAAGAATAAATTGAAATTCAGGGAATCTTGCTTAATTGGTGTCTAATGACTATGGCTCAATTTCAATGCAAATCTGAACTATTTGCATTTTCAAATGAAAGGTTGTGTCCATATTATGCCCCTTAAAAACCCTTTAAAACACTCCAAAGAAACTTACATTTTGGGAATATTTATTAATCGATGTCTAATATCTATTGTTAAAATTTCACAAAGGACTTCCACCCCCTGTTTGCCAACTTTGCATAAAACTAAATTAAACTAAATATAACCCACATTATGACTCATTACTCCTAACAGCTGTGTTCCAAATTCGTAATCAGGTAATTAGTGAATCTTGTACATACGAATATGTATATACATACGAATATGTATATACATACAAATATGTATATACATACAAATATGTATATACATACAAATATGATATACATACAAATATGTATATACATACAAATATGTATATACATACAAATATGATATACATACAAATATGTATATACATATACGGATACCTAACTTTATAAAGATAGAGACATTTGTAAATATTAAGACAAAAGTTAACAAAACAAAAAAGGGGATCGATGAGTCGCACCATCTGTCACCAGAGACCCAAAGAGATTTTACATACAGCACCAGTTATTCCCAAATGGTCACCCATTAATGTTGCTTAACTTCGGTGATCTTACGGGGGGGGGGGGCAGTGTGTTAATATGATTATATAGGTCATATCTTTGATTATTACTGATTTAAACAAAATTTATTCGTTGCTTTGTTCATGTGTTCCATTTCATTTATTCGAAGTGAAGGAGGGTATACGCCCATAACTCTGACTCCGACATGTGGCTGTTAGTTGATTTCATAGATGTTTAAATAATATATTATGTTATGCTGGATACCCAGTCATGTCGGCATCCATTGAAATGAAAGAGCTGATAAAGCAGCAGAGGAATCACTGAACATGATACTTTCCAACACAAAGATCCCATACACTGATTTCTGACCTACTATAAACAAGACTATAAAAAAAGTGGAAACAATTTGGAATGAATGCCAAAATAACAAATTGCACAGGATTAGACACAAGGTCATTTTTTTGTGGAGTATATCCAGCTTCTCGAAAAGGGGCACTATGGATGAGACAAAACTAAGAAATGTCCCAGTCAAGAAAGATTTCTCCTCCTCTGACTGAAGACAGAATAGGTACTACACTTTGATCCTAGTCCCAAAGGTCTTCTTTCTGTAGGTCCACTTCACTGTGCCGTGGGAGTCAAAGTACAAGCAGTATCTTGATCCAGTTTTATTTTCTACACCATTTTTTTAGTAATCCCTTACAAGACGGAGCCTCTGAACGTAGAACATTTTTAATGTGCTTTTAAAAGTTAATGAAACTTTATCTGGACAATAAAATAATACTTTTCACTTTGGCTGCCAAACACAATAGCAAACTATATTTAGATTTAAATGCACAGAGTTTTAGCGAAATGCTCAGAATTCTTTTGTGCGAGTGCTTGCACTTATGGTGGAATATTAATGTAAGACAATAGGTTTTACGTCAATAGGATTTTGTTTCCTTTTGAAATGTGTAACGGCTAAGATTTGCCTTGCCCATTGTACGGCATAGATTTTAACCTCATGACAATATTTCTAGTTATGTCCTATCCCGTCTACCATGATTTAAAAAAACGCAAAATTCGTCCTGTGAAAATTGTATTTTATTAGCTACTAGCTTTATCAACTAAGCATTGCCCAGGTGTAAAAAAAATGACTAACTTGTTTACGAAGAAAAGGAAATTAATTTTGGTGATTTTTGCAGAAGTCAAGGGAAATAACTCATTATGTGATTACTTCTATTAAAGAGAAGTAATCATGTAAGTTATTTCCTTTAACTTTTATGTTTAAAAATATTCAGTGAGTAAGGCAAAATGTATCTCCTCTAAAAGTTTCCTTAGTCAGAATAATTATTTCCATTAAAAAAAAAAATGTATCAATGTGTCAGACAGATTGCTATTTGGGTCTGAATTTGAAAATCCGGTAAGATAACTTTATATGTTAGATTTCAAGAAAATGTTTTTTTTTACTTATTTAAAAGTAGCGGTAAATAAATGGCATATGAAAACTAGATGAGGATCCTCAACTCTATAATAAAGACCAATGTGTATTTATTTGTATATAAATAAATATATTTACTTTCATCCCGTAACACAAAATTTGGCGAATAAAACATCTGCCTCGTTCTAGCTCCCTGGACAAAACCATTTCAAGTGGTGAGAGGAAGCTAGAAAGCAAATAGCAAGTCAGACAACCACCTAACCCCCCCCCCCTTCTGAAATGAATCTGGAAAGAAATCCTTCACTCGGTTGGTCTTTTTTTTCTTTAGGTCATCAGAAATGATAATAATGATTTATATATGAAAAATTAAATTATTTATGTAATTCTTTGATTTTATATGAATATTTTAGTAATATATCTAGGTAAATAGTGAGTGCGAACACTGGCGAAGCATATTTTTCTTTTTTTCATTTTTGACAGAGGGTGTACAATAGTTTGCAATAATTTTGAGACTTATTTTTTATTTTTTTTATTTATGCCGATCTTAGTTGAAGAAAACTATTTTATTCTAAATCACTTTTTTTTAACTTTTAGAGGTACGATTTGGTAAAATCCATGAAGACGAATTATATAGTTGTTTGTATGCTCTTAGCATATAAACTGATTTATTATTGCTGCTGATATGATTGTTGTTGTTAAGTGAGTCAGACTTCTGTATTGAACTCACGATAATCAGGATTGTCTGGTTTGCAGCCCCCCCCCCTCCTCCGACACAATAAAAAACAGCAAGGCTCTACAGTAGCATGCAAAGACTGGGAAAGTTTGGCCCAGAATATGGAAAGAAATGCCGCAGAAGCAACATTGCCACTTTCACTCCTTTGATTTGCGGTTCTGCACCTGACACGTCTTTGCTTTCCACACGCGGAGGCAGAGATGATGAGAGGACAACGGATTTTGATGCCAACTTCTCCTGGATTTTTACCAGAGCCCTGTTAGCTGGGTAGCTCTGACACTACCATGTTGTCACCACCCCTACCATGGTGAGGAAGGATTAGACTTTAGGGGAATGCTGTAGCTGATTGTTTAGAATTAAAAGGCTAAGTTTACAATGAATTGACAGTGTCAGTCTTCACTGCCTGTAAGTGTGGGATCATTTTACAATTAATAAATGTTAGAAACGAGACCCCCTCCCCCTCTAAAAGGTAGGAAAGTTAGTAGCATTTTTATTGTTTTTCGAAAATCGTGAACTTAAGTGTTTAATTAATAGTCATCGTCGTGATGATGATGATGATGTCTTGGTATTTAAGCTGCTGCAAGTGTCTTAAGCTCCGGGGTGGGCAAATGCAAGTCAACGTCGCACAACTGCTCACCATGCAGTCCGATCCAAAGAGTTGCATGCAGTCTGATCCAAAGAGTTGCATGCAGTCAAATCATTTATGCAATCAAACCATGTCTTCCTCAGTCTACCAGCTTCCTACTGCCTGGGATATCCATGCGTGTTATGGAGTTGATGCAAGAGATGGCACACTGTACATGGCCAAACCACCTGAGACGCCGAGCGTGTCAGGCATCCATAATCCCACCAATAGCATGTTTCTTGATAAATCATGGTTGAAGGGAACCTTTTTCATTTTGCAGCTGCACATCTACCTAAGCATTTGGGGGTCCATGTGTCCCTTCAATGCAAGATGGCAGAGTGGGCACAGGGTGTAAAGACTTTGCCTCGAATCTTGAAGGAAATCTGTCTAAGATTGGCAACAGCTTCCTGAACCTTCCCCAAACAACAAAATAGCGAGCCGTGATAGTGCATCGCAATCACCACCAGCGTTAACCAAGTCACTCAAGTAGCAAAAAATTAGCTTCATGATCAAGTGGGTACCATCTACATTTACATGTGCCAGTAAATTGAAGAAATATTTTAAAACAATTCGTTAACAAAAAAATTTACAAGTGTAAAAATATTTTACATGAGGCAAGTAGGTTACGCAAAATATAAGTTAGCAAATGGGAGTTACCTGGCTGAGAAACGAGTAGTGGCGTAGCGAACAGAAAGTTGCTTTCCAGAAGTGACAGAGTATAGTGAAAAGCAAAAGCAATAAAGAAAGACTCTGTTCCGTTCTGTCTGCAGGACATGAGAGGATAGCGGAGAGAGACACTATGCTACAACTGCTATGAGTATCAACATCTGGACATCATATAAAACACTGGTCGACACGGGCCGGGCATATCTGTTTACGTGTCCAAAATTCACCCACTGTTCCAAACAACTTCTTAGAGCTTGATACCCCTTAAAGAAGTTAAGGGGCTATCTGACACAAGGAGAATGATTGATCCAAATTTCTGCTTTTTTTTTGTAAAAAATGTTAATTAAATAAATTGATCATCCAATTAAAAAAAGATTGTTAAAAATACAAACTCAATTTTCACTTTCCATGGTAGTGATTTTGTTACTTCAAATAATTTTGATTTTTGTTTCCCCAGTTCTCTCCTAATTTGGGGTGCTCGATGGAAACATGGTCCATAAAAACGAGGGATAAATCACTTGAAAAATAGTGTACGCAATTTTTTTGTTTGTTTTCATCTTTTGAGGTGAATTTCTGATGTTGATTTTTTTTTTTTTTTTTTTTTTTTGCTGTGACTTTTTGATTTCTTTTGGTTGTGTTTTTTAAAAATATTTTTGCTTGCGACCTTTTCATTTTTTTTGGTTGATATTTTTTTTTGCTATGACTTTTTGATTTTTTTGGTTGTAACTTTTGTATATTTTTTTGGTGTGATTTTTTAATTTTTTTTAGTAGGTTATAAATTTTGGAATTTAAAATTAAAAAATTTTGTTGTGATTTTTAAATTTTTTATATTTTTTTATTTTTATTTTTTTAAATAAAAGTGTTTTTTGTGATTTTTAGTTTTTGTGACTTAAAATTCTTTTTGTTTTTTATTTTTGTTATGACATTTTAAATTATTTTTAAATATTACAATATATTTTCTAGTAATTTACCCCTTTGTCTAAAAAGTTAAATTAAATAATTCACACTTTTATATTATTTGATCAATATTATTAGCTATTTGTTATCGAAAACTAATTCTTGAAAAGTGATTATATTGGACTGTCAGGGGAAAATCTTATGTCACTATTGTCAGTGATGAAGGAATAAACCCAACGGAGCCATATAAAAATGTGTTTCTTTATCCACAGTCTAAGTATGGATTTTATATTTTTGTAATCGTTTGCTACAACATCAGATCCTTTTGGCTGTAATTAAGGGAAACAACCAAGAGCTGAGGCGGAAAAATAATTTGTTGTGGCTGATTTTATTTACATCTATGACTGTGGTAAAAAAAATGCATTTTTATCAGTTGACGTGATCAGAAAACGATCACATATTTCCTTCTTCATGCAGTTGATGCTGAATCAACTATTCAAGTCACTTTAAATGTGAACTTGTGGGTGTACCATTTGTAGTTTTTATTCGAATTTGTTGCTACTCGATTTAGACACTGACCTCGGTGTCAACCATATAGTTTCTGTCAGTGCTGCAACAAAGGAGTTTTTTTTCCACTTATAATCGCAACTCCAAGTTTGCAACAAGTAACATGGTTTATTTTGTGAAGTCAAAATGGACATTCATTTATCGATTGATGGGAGACTTATTATGAGGCCAGCCAGATCACACAAACAAATGCAACAGCCCGATTGCCAGCTAAATTAAACCTCAAGTTTTCGATTCTCCCATTATCCTGGCTTATATAGATATAATTTGTCAGTTGGATTGGGTGAGTGCACTTGAATTTCATCACCTGTTAATCTCAGGATATTAAAATCTGTAGGTCCGGAACCTTCAGGAAGTGAATTCGACATAAATTCCAAAGGATCTAAAATGGATCGCTTTCTCAGCATGCAGCCCTTTTCCAGAGAGGTAATTACTTTTCAAAGTGGAAACCGCAATTTTGGGTGGCCTCGCATGGTAAAACTTTTCCCCACAAGCCAACCAGCTATCGGTCCCATGCATCATGGTGCATGTTTACACAAATGTTAATTTATTTCCACTGAGACATCTAGTGCTCGACCCGGACTAATCAGCCACAAGTTGATTCAAAAGTTGTGGTTAATTAGTCAACAAAAGAAACAGATGAACATTTGTGAAGTGTAGGGTGAAGGTGATGTGGGTATATCAACAGTTTGTAGACTGTTTGCAAAATTTAAACATGGAAGATTTAACTTATCCATCTATATGCTACTAAGATTTTGGATCTGTTTTGTTTGTTGTCTTGTTTGTCTCCATGCACACTTGAT
The DNA here is from genome assembly GCA_963556195.1 of Sepiola atlantica. NCBI lineage: Eukaryota > Metazoa > Mollusca > Cephalopoda > Sepiida > Sepiolidae > Sepiola > Sepiola atlantica. The sequence goes on from OY744520.1 coordinate 123,607,452, forward strand.
GACATCACTAATGGATGATGCCATCCATGGAAGCATATGAGAGATAACCGGCACAGTGGATGATCTCACAAAATGATGTCATCATTTTATGACTTCATCTATTAAAACAGAGATGAAAGTTTACCGGCAAGGTGGATGATCTCAGAAAATGATGACATCATCATTTTATGACTTTATCCATTCAAAACATGAGATAACCGGCACAATGGATGATCTCAGAAAATGATGACGTCATCATTTTGTGACTTCATCCATTAAAACAGATGAGAGATAACCGGCACAGTGGATGATCTTACAAAATGATGACATCATTTTATGGCTTTATCCATTAAAATAGCGATGAGAGATAACCGGATGCAGACCTTTCAGTTTGCTTAACGTTATAAAAAAAAGCTAACAAAATCACTAGTTTCAAATATGCAGGTACCAATTGTGGCTGCATCTTGTTCGTATAGTGTGATCTTGTGTTAAAAAAGTGTCTCTTGTACTTTGTCACACAAGAAATTGCAATCGGCTACTTCATACCTTCTGTGAACCTGAGTCTGTGTGCATTCACTACACCGGCCATGATCATTCATTTGTTGTCTTCGTCTGAATTTGGTGTCAATCATGTCAATCTCTGTCACTGCTGTAACAAAAGGATTCTCTAACCAAAAAAAAAAAAACACAACTTCAGCTTAAAACAAGTAACAATGTTTTATTTTGAGAAATTAAAATGATACTTGTTTTCTCCTACTGAACGACAATCCTGCAAATCAAGACAAACATATCTTACAACTGAATACAGACAGCCCATCAGCTTCAAGCTCAAAGTCCCATCTGTCTCTAAGACCCACAGTGACCCCGCTAGAATACATATAGATACTGATATCATTCAGAGTAGACCACACAGTTAGCCCACTTAAAAAGGCTAAGCTGCTTACCTATGGGTGTAAAATACTGTCCAGAGTCTGCCGTATCTGGAGGGGCATTAACTTTTCCAAGACTCAAATAGCCTACAATCACAGCATGGAACTTTGTATCCAAGAAGACATTACTATTTCAAAGGTCAGCCCGTTTCTCGCGTGGTCTCTCTTTACTTAGCTAAATATTTCTCCCATTGCAGGCCTGTCGTTTGCATGCATGTACCCCACTAAACATGTAGCATTACACATGTTTACACCACAAGGTATATGCCCTTTCCAATCACCCCCTCTCTCTATCTTTGAGACACAATGCCAACCCTAAGAGCAGGATTGTGTGTTCATCTCTATACCTGGCTATGTCCATTGGTCATCCCTTATAATCATGTCCATTGACACATCGGTTCTCATTAGATCACTTAAGTTAAACGATCTTGAGCTTGGTCAGTACCAGATAGGTGACCATTTAGAAATACAATACACTGTATATGTAAGGATGGCGACTCCTTCCTGTAAAAAACTGCAAAAACTAAATCGATAAAAATCTCACCGGAGTGGGATACACATGTGACTGGTGATCACTTGTAAATTTGATATTACCTAGAAACTTCCTCCTTTAGAGGAAGCTGGCTGAATCTGTCCAGGGTGCAAGTTGCACCAAGACAGGGTAGGACTGTGGAGAAAGATGCTATGCTATAACTGCTATAGCTATCAACATCTAGACGTCACATAGAATACTAGTTGACACGTGCCGGCCATATTTGTTTATATGATGAAGATTCGTTCGCTATGTTCCAGACGACTTCTTTGACCCATGATCAACCTTAAGAACTTAAGAACTTATCTTGCACAAGGTGATTGATTGATTGATTGATCTAAATTTTGCCTATTTTTTCTAAGAAAAAAAAGTTAATTATTCAATTGATCATTCAATTAGAAGTGTAGGCAGAACCAGGACAGGATTACATAAAATACCATTCCGTTTCAGATTCATAATTTCGTCTGCGCAGAAAATTGGTTCACCCACCTTTTGTATAAGATTAATTGAACACAAGTTGCTATTTTACCCATAGCTGGAGGGAAATTAATGCTTTATACCTTTACAAACATTATTAGTGCATAGACTGCAATTGGATTTGAACTTGGCATAGTCTATTTAATAGTCTGTTACGGTATCCATTTGGCCAATTATATACTCCCTGCCCTTATGTTTCAAAATCAAATTAACACTTACAGGCATAAAGTGCTCCAATAGTTGATATGTAAATATTGTTTAATTCATGCAAGAATTTTCTAATAGATTATCCACTCATGGCTGTATGTGTATATGTATAAGTATATATATATGTATATGTGTGTCTGTTTAGTGTGTATTATTGTATTTGGTGAGGAGTTACAATTTCCGCATGTTGTAGTATATTGATTACTATTTGTTGTTTTGTTATTGCCCTCTTTTGTACTTTGTATTTTTTTTCTATTTTCTTTACTTATTATTATGAAGAATAATTAAATTAGGGATTTGAGTAGAAAAGTACCTTATAAGTAAGTGCCCGCTCTCGTTAAAATTTGTATATATTTTTGCACATAATCACGTTTTTTTTGTAATAATAATTATAGTTATTATTATTACAATACATACATACATACATACATGCATACATATTAGATTCGCATGCCTTTTCCACATCAGATGTGGATTGCATATTGGCTATGGCGGTATGAAGTGAACCTCTCCATGAAATTCCCGTTATTGACAATTTCATCAGGAACATTGATAGTCAAGATTGCAGCAGAGTTTTGCAGCTGGATGCCCTTCCTGACACCAACCTGTTACAGACCAGGGATCTGTGTGTTTTATCGAGACAGTCAGAAGTCAGAGAATGGACTTGGCCACCTGAGCATAATGGAACATTCCAGCCTTCTTATAAACCGGCTTTCTAGTGTTCTTTTCAGTTTCTGCTCACATAACTGAGCACTGACTACTAAATTTAATACATGTACTAATTTTCTTTTATTTAATCTAATCTTTCACTTTGTTTTCAGATATGGATTCCGACATTTTATCGTCCGTCATGTATCTGGTGTTGACTCTGATGGTGATGGTGTTGGTGACCAGAGTATACCGCCGGCAGCGCTATAAACACTATGAAGTTAGGGTCCGCGATGTCAGTAAAGGTCACCGTTGGGTGATGGTCAGTATGTTCAGCAAGCCAACTTTCTGTTCGATCAGCGGAAGTCACATTATCCATGGGGCACAGTGCGACTCGTGCAGTGTGTGCGTGGACGACCATAACATGAAGCTGGCCAACCGCAACATTCCGTGTAAGCGCCTGTCGACAAAGGGCAAGTATACTAACCACCACTGGGTGCATGGGAACCTGCCCCTGTGCAGCACTTGCTACGTGTGTGGAGAGGTCTGTGGTGTCCAGCCACAACTTTGTGATTTCATTTGCCGTTGGTGTCAACGTAGCGTGCACAATGGTTGCTTTCAAGTGAAAGATAACGAATGTGACCTGGGTCCTTACAAGTCGGTCATCGTGCCCCCAAACTGTGTCAAACTCAAGTGGGTGGGTTTCAAGGGCCGGCGCCATCTCATTGTTGAATCCGTCAAGTGTCCAAGCCTCGAGAACTGGAGTCCAATTATTGTCATTGCAAACAGGAAAAGTGGGAACAACGATGCTGAGAGTATTCTTCAGGCATTCCGTTCCTATTTGAACCCTGCTCAGGTGAGTATAAGATATGAGTGGGTATATGTATGTACATGTGTGTGTCTGTTTAATGTGTATTGTTGTATTTGGTGAGGAGTACACAATGTTGTAGTAGATTGATTACTATTTGTTATGTTACTGTTCTCTTTTGTATTTTTTGAATATTTTTTTTTCTTTACTTCTTATTATGAAGAATAATTAGGGGGTTGGACGGAAGAATACCTTAGGTAAATCACCGCTCCCGCTAACATTTTTATATTTTTTTATTTGGAAAAGTATTAAATAGAGACGTTTCAAATTTTTTTTTTCTCCTTCTCCTCCTTCTCTTCCTCGCATGCATATTCGATTAGCATGTCTTTTCACCATCAGATGTTGCTTGCATGTTGGCCATGGTGGTACGAACTGAACCTCCCCATGTAATTCCTGTTATAATGGAAAAAATCACCTAAAAGAGACATTGTGAGAATTAAAGCAGGGTTTTTCAATTAGATGCATTTACTAGCACCAACATGTTACAGATCAAAAGTCTGTGTGTTTTATCAAGTGAGTTACCAGCCAAGATCAAAAGTCCCCACTTGACTGAGTCAGTTAGTTAAGTTTTTGGCCACCTAACACCCGCTCAAGTAGATTCTTTTACAACTGGCATCTGATGCATTTCATGGAGGCAAATCTGACTAGGGCGAGTCTCCACACCGCTCTCGAGAATGAACTGCCAGTTGGTCTGGGACAGCCTATTTGGTTATTCACAGCTGGCCATCTGAATGTTGTCCCCTAATCCGCCACCCTAGGACCCAGTGGATGGGAGATGGTCGCTCCACACCACACAAGTGCTTGAATTGAAATACACAGATTATATCATTATAGACGTTCTAAAACTCTAGAGAAGTAGTTCTTAACATGGGGCGTATTCCCCACAGGGAATCAATTTGAATTTTAAGAGGGGATGGGTAGCAAGCGAGTGTTACTGAAATGATCTGGGTTTAAATTTTCTATTTTTGGTGAGTTTTTCCAATATTTCAATATTCTAATATAGCAATTTTCCCTTTCTTTAATACTTGTGAATACTCTTTTATTATCAATAATATAGTAATACAATTCTGATACCACTCCCCCCCCCCCCGGGTGATCGGTCTTACAACAAGAAAGGAAACACAGGCAATAAGTCACGGCAATGGCAAAATAGAGTGACAAATGCAGATGAACGGTGACCAAACGATACCGTAATAATTAAATTTAACTTTTAATTTTTTTAAATAAAATAATTTGGCAAAAAAAAAAAAAAAGCAACAAAAAGAAAAACAACAAACGGCATAGTTTTGAAAGAAGGAAAAACGAAACAAAGACAAAACGAAAACAAAACAAGACTGAAAGTAAAAATACCCGTGGGAAACGCCGGATATGTACAGATATTTGGGCCTTTTGGTCCGGATCAAAGTGTAGTATCTGTTCCGATGGATACTGCACCCCATAGACCGATATCGTCTTGGCTTTCGAGGCTTGATGACACCGGTCTGTGGATCTGTGCTGTGCAGTTCTAGGAGGTCCACCCTCCCAGGCTTTGCCTTCTCACCCTTTGAGAAGGGGTTAGTTTATTGCTAATCGCCTGAGGCGCCCCTACCGGGGAATGCCAATGGAGCTTCCCAGGCAATTTTTAAGGGTCATAGGTGCTCTTCCTCTAGGATGCTGACTTATCAAATCCCACTTTCCGACCTTGTGTCACATCTTACTGCTGTGGGAGGTAGATAAATAACCCATCTACGGATATTAATCATTATCTGGAAACCATATTCTTTTGAAGCTTAAACTAAGCTATTGCCGTTTTCAGCTTTTTCAGTTAAAACGAGCCCACTTTTTAAATAATAATAAGTTGTCTCTTTTGTATTTAAAGGTCCTAAAGTAACTACAACTCTAGTTTGATGAGAACTCGATTTGCTAACACTGTGCGTAGCATTGCTTTTATTTATATATTTTTTTAGTATATATTTTAACTTTTCTAAAATGAAGAGTGATGAAAAGAAATTGTTTTGTGAATAACTAGTATATTTTACCTAGAGTTTGTGTTTGGGTTAATGAAGGGCATGTTTTTTTTGTTGTTTTTCTCTGGAAAGAAAACTTCTTACTTAACGCAAACACTAACCCTAGGTCCGGGATGGCAATATGAGAAATATATATAAAATATGTACGTAAAAATGAAGGTAATACTGCTTGCAGCATTATCAAATCGTTTATCATCGGTAGTCTAGCAAGAGTTATCGTTACTTTGGGACCTTAAAATGCAAAGGGATATCATTGGGGCCCTGTGCAATATGCTAGTAAATCCATAAAAAGAAAAATGAGATTCTACCTTTTTTTTTAAGGTAATTATGTAAACAGCCTGAAAAACGTGTAAATAAACAAAAATGACTTTAGAACGAAGGATGAGTTTCGTGTTTAAATTTAACATAAAATTATCATCCAATTCCGGACCAGATAACGTTTTTAAGGACATGTAACCAATTTCTTTTTTGTTTTATATCTTGATCATTTTCTTGGAGATAAATTGTGTGTGTTTGGGAGGGATTTTTTTCTGTTGAAAATATACATTAAAACATAAATAAAATAATTACTTTTGTGCGTGAATGAATATTGGCCATGCATCTACTCCTACTCCCATTGTTCCGCTAGAATTACTGCCCATCCAGCATAAAATCGTATTTGTTGGCTCATCTATTCATTAGCGGGCAACCGAGTATCTGGATCGCCCACCCCACTTTCTGTGTTTACCTCTAAGAGATATGCCCTTCTAAAAGAATTTCCTCCCATAAAGTCATTCCAGGATCCTGAACGGGCAGCTATGTGCCAGTTTTCAATCGACCATTTCTAAGTCATGCGCATCAGGTGTAAAAAAAACTCCAGTCGCGACCTGAATGTCCTTAAACAATGAATAAATTTAAAGTTTTTTTAACATAGGATGTAGGGCTGCAATGTTACCTACAAAAGAGCCAAGAGTTAGATACCACCACATGAAGAGGGGGGGGGGGCTAACGATTTTAGAGCTCGGTCATGACATAAAAACAAAAAGGTTGGGAACTACTGGACTAGGGGTAAGCACAATTCTTTTTACATAAGATTTTAATAAATAATTGCTTGATATTGATTTATTATTGTATCGTTTTGTTTTATAAGCAATATCTTTATGTATGCGAAACATATTAAAGGTATAAAAAATCTAATCCTTTATAAACATTCACACGATATAAATGTTCAATGTAAATAATGTTTTGCTGTAAGATAATAGTAATCATTTTTATCAATAAAGTTATTTTTGGTCTAGATAAAGGGGAACAACTCTGGTAAGAAATGGTAAGAAATTACCGCCCTTGCCCAACCTGTACCGCTTTAGTTACCGAAACTGTGCTACCAACAAAGTTCTGTATGTTTTAAATAAATTAGAAATAAATAAATATCATTTAATTTTTATTTAATTTGAAAAATTTCCTAAATTGATGAAAAGAATAAACAAAAAAATGATTTAATAATGAAGCAGATCTTATCAATGTCACTCGACGATAAGTGTTAATGAGATGGCGAGATCGTCAATTGAATGATGATGGCTATTATGAGAGCATAGAAAAAACGAATAGAATGAATAAAATTTAATGACTTAAGACGGTTTATTATAAGTCTTTATTAACTTTGGGATTTTAATATAACCAACTTGTAGCCCTCAGAGAAGCAATTTTGTGGCAACATGTTCCACAAATGGGTGGTTCTTGGAAATAAACTGTTCATGGGAATTCTATTTGATGTTAGGCACACGGAAGAAAAAAGGAAAGTTCTTAGCAATGGAGGTAGGAAGACGAGTTCTTGTTGTGAATGTTTTGCAGCAAAGTGTGAATTGTATTTATTGACTTAAACCCTCGACCTAAGAAGCCACGATCACCTCCACAAGAAAAGGAACTATTGTTTCTGTCCCATCCTCATTCATGTGGAAGATATACCAGCCCTGGGTTCGATATCCGAAAGTGTATTTAAAAAAAAGAAAAAGCCGGACAAAAATTGAAGTAAAACGTAAATTTGTATGAATCTGCATGGTATACCTTCTTTTAACCGGCTCGGTTTTCTTGTTGGCATTGGTTTCCTCAATTTCATCTAGAATCAGGTACTTGCAGGACGAGCCACGTGAATATTGCCAACACCCATAAGTGAAAATGTAAAAATGGTGTTATGGAAATGACTTGGTTTGTCAGTCCACGTTGGTTGGGCTTTATATATACATTTACATAGCCCCCTCCCCTGCTAAAAATTAAACATTGAATCATTTTTTTCAAAAGTTTAACATTTATTTTTGTTTAATCTAAATATTGGTGCTTAATAGTACTTATTAACTTGTCTTCCCACGATAGAAAAGTTAGGCACAAGGTCGATTGTTTTTATGTAGGAAATATCCAGCTACACTCCAAAAAGAAGGACTATAGATTGGGGCAAAAACAAAAATTGCCACAGTCAAAAAGGATCTCTCATCCTCAGATAGAGGACAGAACAGATACTACACTTTGATGTTAGCCCCAAGATCAATAGTATTTTGAAGAAGAAGATCAGCATTAAAGATGTCAGAGGTCGGCATCACAAATATTATACAAAAAAAAAAGTCGCAAAACTTTTAACAGTGTTCAGTTTGCTATATGTACAAACTCATTTTTGCAATTTTGAATAAGAGAGATCATGTTGAAAATTACACCACAAACTGAAATCTATATAAAAATTGAACGGTAATTTAACTTAAGGAAAAATATGTTATCAGTGTTGCTGATAGCTTTTTAATTTAGCGAGTTCTGGGACCCACGAATTTGATTTTAATGAACCCTGGGAAATTTTATGATGGGTGAATAAAAATAAAGATAGCAAAAAAAAAAAAAAAAAAAAAAAAATGGGAGATAAAAGAGAACCCACACCCATAACGTGTTTTCTGTGTGTATCGTTTTTATGAAAAAATTGACTTGCATCCTTCGGATGTATAGATAAGATTTTATTGCATCCTTTTAGATTTTTATGCATCTCTGATGCAGGATGCATAGCTATCAAAATCTTTGAGTTATATTGAAATTTTTAGCTTTATAATGGTAACAAAATGTTTGTGATTAATTTTGTCTCACATTACAACAGGTGTATGTTTTTTTGCAGATTTTTTTTTTTAAATTTTTATTTTGCAAATATAATTTTTTTTCTTTTTTAGATTTTCTTTTTTGGAGCGCGGTGTATTAGTTTTTATGCCCATGTGATAATTAATCATGGATTATATTTCTGAAGAAGTCTTTAGAACTTTGTTTTCTAAATCTTTCTGTAAGAGATTTAGCCATACAAACTTCTGATAATATTATCACCATTAGATGGGTGGCATGGCATGGCTTCATTGCCAATCATTGTATTTGCGATAAATCCCTACTACCAATGTAATTCCAAATCAGAAAAGGAAGACATTACATTGATGGGTATTGCTGGGCCCCCAGAAAAAGTTGCCGTTATATATTTCAATTCCATTTTTAATAAACACTGTTTGATTTTATTATTTGTTAATATTTGAGAAATAAAAATGGAAAAAAAAAAAATTTGTAATATATTTCAAATTCATTTTTAATAAACACTGTTTGACTGTTAATCTAAAAATCAGAAAACAAATTATTTGCAAAAAATAAAAGCGAACAGGGCAAAATAGTATGGCGTATTATTTTGGCCCATACACCAGTTGCAATGTGAGACAAAACTAATCACAAACATTTGGCAGGTATTATAGATATAAAATGTTTAATATAACCAAAGTATATTCTTAATAATGTGAGCATTTGTTGTTAAATTGAGATCGGAATCCAAAGTTAAGCAATACAAATTTTCGATGTTTTGTTATGAAGTGAACCCTATAAATGATTAAATAATTTTTATTTCAGCTTTTGATGTTTGCATCATAAATACGAATTTCATGCAGGAACTAGTTTTTTGAGTGTGGTGGATAAATATGTCATTACCATGCGTTGCACTGAAACTTGTATGTTTTTTTTTTACATTCCACTCATACTCTGTTTGGGTTCCTTATATGCTGTATTGTTCTGTTTCTGTTGTTTAATTTTTTAAAAACTTTGAGCTCTTAATCATGCCTCCCCTGTGTAAAGGTGGCAATCCTCATCAGAAAACGAAGGTCATCATTGTGGAAGTGGAAGTAAACAATGTAAAACCCTTTAACATACTTATCTAGGTATGTCTTAAATTGTGTTAAAAAATCCGGTTTTATTTCCCTTCATTTTTGTGTGAACATTTTGTCTTCTGTTTTTCTTCTTCAGGTCATCGATATTTGTGATATTCCTCCTGAATCTGCTCTTGAATGGTGCCATTTGTTGCCCAATGTCACCATACGCGTACTTGTGTGCGGGGGAGATGGTACTATCGGTTGGGTACTAAATGCAATTGAGAGGTTAAAATTGGATGTAAGTACAAATATAGATAATTTTAAATCTTTAAGCATTTCAGTAAATGAAGGCCAAAGGGGTGAAGGCAGGTGGTGCGAAATTTTGTGAGTTGTTGCCTCTGATAACATTACATGCTGTCACTCTCTACATCCGGTGTAAGTTGTATAGCGGCTGTGTCAGGAGTGTCATGATATATGGCAGTGAATTCTGGGCCCTCATCCAGCACTCTCTCGCCCATCTGCAGCGCAATGATAGATCCATGATCAGATGGATCTGCAATGTGAAATCTGACCAAACCCAATACATCAGGTCAGAGGATTTGCTGAAAGTACGACACTTGCCCAGCATGGAGGTTATTCTAAGGTATCGTCATGTGGAATGTTCATCCTCCTGGATAAACCCTTGCATAAGCATGGATGTCCTAAATCGCAAAAAGATTGGCCGGCCAAGGAAAACTTGGAAGCAAATAATTAGACAAGACCGCATAGGATAGAATTTGAAGACAGCTGACCAGCTGAACCATCAGAACTGGAGTGAGCTTGCATAATATCAGAAAATGTCTGACCCCTGAACAAAGGAAAAGTGACGTTAAATGAATAGAAGAAGAAAGGAGAATGTGATGTGAGAGTTGGTTTTGATGATCCATTTAAAGCTAACAATCATATTTTGTCTATTGTATTGAGGGAAATGATATGGTTGTAACAAGGAAATAAAACATTGTTTTAAAAATAAAGTTTGAATAAGACCTCATATATTGCATTTGGGCCTGGATTCCAGTGTTTCGACATGGAAATTGGAATGTAATATTGAGATTGGGAAGACATTCAAAGATGTGTCGAAAATTTCTTCGATGCCGAGTGGTAGTTGAAGATCAGAGTTAGGTCAGGTTTGAAAAATTGCGAAATAATGATAAATTGTGACCCCCAACTCTGTCAGAAGTAATGTACCAAAAAAATATTATAAAACTTTCTTGTTTGCTAGAACTCTAAAAGAAAAAAAAATGTAACAATCGACAGAACTTTCCAAAATAAAACTTAGTCCACCCGGAAGAGAGAAATGCTCTTAAACAAACAGTAACCAACAGATATGCAAATTACCTCTTCCGGTAGAATATAATAAAACAAAGACAGGATCGTTCCTAGCTTTCGATTTTGAGCATGCCAAAGGCACCCGACCCTTCTCTGACCACATCAAACCCCATGACACATAAGCCATTTAACTTATTTTTCTTGCAGATGAGAGGTAATTTAACTGAAACTTTGAAAATAATTAATGGTGTTTCTAACCATGGTGGACATTCTTTAGAAATATTTCTCATTGATCTGGAAATTTACGGTCACGGCAGATTTCAACAACTCTAACTATTAATCAATTGAATTTTGTTGCTAAGTGTTAGGGCCTTAGCCTAAAGGAATAATATTTAGAGTTATCTACCTTGCACTCAAAAAGAAAGAATTATCTGTCTTTGGAGAGAGGTCGGCCATGACAATCAGAGGTAAACAAAAAGTGCTTTACAAAACATTAACATCTTCATTTTGCATCGGCGGCTTTTAAATTATCATTCAACCCATAAATTTGTTTAATAAATGGGTAAAAAAAAAAAAAAGTGTCTGCCGTTTATGAAATTTGAAATCGATAACCGGTATTTATAAAAAAACAGTCCTCAATTACTTAGACCACTTCGATTTTGGTAGAAGTTTTAGCAGATTTTCGAAGAAGTAGTATCAGCCTTTGTTTTTTGAACATTTCTTTAAGAGAGTTAGGCCCCAAAACTGCAGAGAATATTAAAACAATTAAATAGTTGGCATGGCATGGATTAATTGCTCAGGAATTTCTCCGGCACCGTCGAATAAAAGACAATTTCTTTGGGAATATTCTGTATTGGATACATTATTACTATGATGTTCAATGTGTTAGGCTATATAAAAATGTGAATTTGTAATATATTTAAATTTTGTTAAATTTCCATTTATAAAATAATTATTACACTATTAAAATTAAAAAATATTTTAAAAATTTAAAAATATTTTCAAAATTAAAAAACATTCCAATTATAAAAAAAAGTCTAATTTGTTAAAAAATATCTTCAAAAATATAAAAAAATCCAATTATACAAAACAGTTTTATTTTATTATGTATGTGTTAATAATTAAAAAAAAAATATTGAAAACAAATTAATTGCCCACCCCAAAAAGCATCCGGCTTAAAATATCATGGGGAACTGTTTTTTTGATAAACACTGGTTGTCAATTTCTGATTTGAAAAAATGACAGCCATGACCGCGTGGACACTTTCTAAAATAGAAAGTGTCCAATAAATGTGCTAAAGCTCATTCTTCGTCCATTGATCAGTTTTAGTCTGTTATTAAACCGTAACATTAATAGTGTAATATTTTTAAAAAACAAGTTGCCAAGCAATAGCGTTGAACATATTAAAATAGAATTAGATTAATTCAGAAATAATGCAAAAAAATGCCGTTTTAAGATGAAGTATCTGATGTATAAAGTAAAGCCAGTCTGTTTTTTTTTGTTTTATAGCTTAACACACACAAACTTAAAAAAAAATACTTTAAAGTAATCAAAAGCTTAATGCCATAGTGAAAACTGTGAAAATAGAGCTTACATGGCTGAAGTTAGGAGATTAGAAAAAAACATTTTTTTGAGCTTAAGCTCCCATTAATGAGTCTTAAAGTGATTAGCTGGTGCTACCAGATCAGGCTGTCTGAAGATACCGACTTCCTGACTTAAAATACACCAAACATTGATGTTATTGATATAAAGAACTTGAAGCATAAACACTTTTACCAAAATGACCTGATTCGGCAATAAATAACCCGAAAAGAGTTGATATGCCGTAAAACAAAACAAGTAAACTAAAGTGATCAGAATTTTCACAAATTTTGAAAATCTTTCTACTTTTGTGTCGTTTACCAATTATTACGTATCACAAACTAGTCTGTTTTGTGTGCGAAAATGGGTAAATATTGTGAAATTAATTTCAATTTAAACTTGTGATAACTCATTTATTTTTTGGATTTCAATAAATTTGTAAGATAAATCAGTTCTTTTTAGCCTTTGGCGATTGTGTAGTATAGTCAACAAAAAAAAGGGTGAAAAAACTCCAAACAAATAGTCAACAAATAACTCTTACCAAAGGCAATAAAAGTTAGTTTTCTACCTACCTAATTTTTTTGTGTTTTAATGTCTTTGAAAGCGTTTTTTATTTCAATTAAAAAGTTTGATCAAATATATTACGTTAGACTCAAAATAAAAAGGTGGACGAGCACTTTGCCGGACATGTCTGAAGTCTGATTACTTTTTCTTTTTTGTCATTTTCTCCTTTCAATTAAGTAGAAAAGAAAGTTTTATTGCGTTAGTTCTTGTATATTTGTTTGTTTTTTTCACCCCAAAAGACGAAAAACCCATCAAGCAAACTTTGGTGATTTCCGAAATGTGATTGTTTCGCCATGGTAAAAATGTAACTCTAGCATGATCGGTTTTGAACAAAATATTAAAATACAATAAAAATGCTTTGAAATACTTTAAAACACACACACACACACACACACACACACACACACACACACACACACACACGCACGCACGCACGCACGCACGCACGCGCGCGCGCATAAAAATGACCCCGATAGGTAGAAAAGTAACTTTTATTATCTTTGACTATACTGCACAATTGCCACTTTTTTTTGTTTTTTTTGTGAAACATTTCATGAACTTTCAAATCAGCCGTTTTGAAGACACAATCAGAATTTAATCTGATCGAGTTATCTTTTCTTACCAATTATTACTTAAATTTGTATTTGCCACATGTAAACATTCAAAATGGTTACCATTTATGAACTCTTTTCTGAACGTTCCTAAGATTTGAAAATTCTTAATATAAAAACACACACAAAAACAAACTAACTGCTTTTTTTGTTTTCCCTAAAACTTGAAATATTACTTTTCTACACAAGTCCCTATTTTCTTGCCTCCCCTCGAGGGCAAAGTTAGACACAAGGTCGGTATTATTAATCTATGGAATATACAGCTCTCAAATTGAGCACTTTGGATTGAACAAAAATAAAAATTGTCTCAATCTAGAAGGAGTGTTGCGCCTCTGATCGAGGACAGGACAGATACTACACTATGATCCTAGCCCGTTCCCACAAGTATTTATCGGACATACCGACACGTATTTCGTATTAGTATAGATTTTGTGAAGTTACGAACAAACGGGCAAAAATATTTAGCAACGGGTTATGCAAAGGGAAGTAACTCTAAAAGTTATTACGAGAGTTATCGACCTTGTTTCAATATTTAAAGAAGTGTATTTGATAGATTTAAATTTTAAAAATTATTTTCATGAGCTAAAAATATTTATTTTAATAATAATTTTTACTTCTACTCTCCTTTTTTAGCCTCCTCCACAAGTTTGTATCTTGCCGCTGGGTACAGGAAATGATTTGTCTCAGGTGTTGGGGTGGGGAGAAACATTTTCCGGCGATGTTGAAGTTTCAGAAATTTTGGATAAAATCAGTAAAGCCCAAGTCGTTGAGCTCGATAGGTAAGTGTTTGTTTGTGTGAGTAAGCATATATATATATATATATATATATATATATATATATATATATATAATTATTCTATTTTGTTTTGGAAGAACTTTCATCTGTTTATTTCTTTTATTTCTAAATGAAAACGTTGAGTCAAGTTTAATAAAATCTGATTTCAGGGTTTGTTTTAAACATTTGAATTAAAGTACCATCATTTTTTTTTAAAATTCATCAAGCAAACATTTGTATGCATGCGTATGTGTAAATATGAAAAAGGAAAGCCAAAAACTATATTATTTATGTATTCATCAACGTTTCGTCTTTATTGTAGACTTTCTCAGGATGAAGAAACAATGCAGAAAAATCATACAGTTAATAAAGACGAAACGTTGATGAATCCATAAATAATATAGTTTTTGGCTTTCCTTTTTCATTTTCCAGTACGTTCGATCATTTTATCCCCATTTTTATTCATATATATATATATATTACACATACACATAATTATAAATATTTGTTTTATCTACGTATACGTTTCATCCTTTCGGGAACGACTGGAAACCCCGGAACATGAGTCATGTTTTTAACTCAAATTCCGGTGCTTTAGCCCACATGGCAACTATAAACAATCTGATAAATCACCGAGAGATTAAACCTATTAAAGGCATCCATCGTCAAGAGTGTTCATCTACTGAAGGAACATGCATTAAAGCTACGATGACGTCTGTGTTAATACTACTTACTACAGTGCCCAGCCTAGATTTGGGGCCGACAAATAATTATAAATATTTGTTTTTATCTACATACGTATACTTTTCATCCTTTCGGGAATCGTCAGTGTAGAGATAATTATTCTTACCGGTCGCAAGACTCAAAACCCCAGAACATGTTTTAACTCAAATTCCGATGCTTTAGCCCACGCGACCACTATAATATGCAGGCACGCACACAAACGGTGGCTAAGTGGTTAACAACACGGACTGAGGACCTGGGTGTGCCGGGTTCGAATCCAGTTCATTTCACAGAAACACTTTCATCAAAACCCACATCTGACCTTGTGTCTACCCTTCTAGAGAGGCGGTAAATAAAATACAAATTCTTGCTTAATAAATATCAGAAGATTTATAGTACTTTGAATTGTATGTTTGTGTATATGTGTACATATATATATGCATGTGTGTGTGTGTGTATATATATATATATATATATATATATATATATATATATATATATATATATGTTTGTGTATATGTGACCTTTTTTGTTTCATTTTACTTCAGTCGAAGTTCTCAGAAATCAAGGGGCCCCTTCCTGGGGCTAACACTTGATCTCTATATGAGATATATAGATATTCAAATATTCCATTAAAGTTCTTCGTTACTTCTCAAACGTTGAGTTAATAAAAAAGTTAAGAACATTAATTTTTCTTCTCTACAATTTACTAGTTAACTATATTATAGTATATCTCTCTTCTGGTTTCTTTGTCTTACCGGATTCCAGGATAAGAATTCATCTAGTCTGGTGGAGTATCCAGCTTAGTGATGTTACTAGAAGCAACATAATTTGGAGAAGGTGCACCATGTCTCTAGTGTGGGTTAGCCATACCTAGCGGATCTTATTTGGGCTTCGATTACTATGTTATTTGAATATTTGGTAAGGGTTTACTTGTAGGGGGAAGTATCCTCATGCCAGGTTGTCCTGACAAACCCTTGTACAGAGAGACCGAAGACACTCGAGGATGGTGTCTAGTAGGTAATTCAAACTCTCTCTACGTATATGTGTGTGTACATGTGTACATATATGTGTGTATATGTCTACATATGTGTGTGTATTTATATTTTTGTGTATATGTGTACATATGTTTGTGTATATGCGTACATATACATATATTTGTGGATGTGTGTATATATATATGTGTGTGTATATATGTACAAGTGTGAATATTGTGTATATATATATGTTTGTATCTATTTCATGTATATATATATATATATAATACAAGCATGTGTATCTATATTATGTATGTATATATTTCTTTGTGCATGTATGTATGTATATAGATATGTTTGTTTATATATACATGTTTATGCAGATGCTTGTGCACATGTTTTCATATATGTTTGTGCATATATATGTTCCTGCATATATCTGTGTTCACACATATATTTGTATATATATATAATGTGTGTGTTTATGCACATAGTTATAATATTTGCAATTTGATTTAGTTGTCTCTTAATGCACTTCTGTCATTGTGAATATAAACATTTTATCAGAGCAATTGTAATCGACAACCAATAAACTCAAATACGAATAAAAATTACATGTTCGTATGTGTTCGTCAAATATAAGTCTTTCCCAAAAATGATTGTAAAAGAAATGTCAGGCAACTGAGACAAATTTACTAAAATTTACCTGAATTTACAAAATAAATTTACTTTTGGACAAAATTTTTATTGAATTTTCTTTTATGTTATTAAAAAAAATTTTTTTTTTTTCAGGTGGAATTTGGAAATAAATTACCAAAGCCATTTTCGGTTGCCTTTTCCAAAAAAGGTTGGTTTCAATTTAAATTCTTTATTTTCTTTACAGAACAAAACAAAAAATGGTGCTTATACAGCTGAAAGCACATATGAAAACGCATTTCCAAATGAAAATTTTTGTATCTACTTATGTATCATGCAAAAATCAGTATTATCACCAAAAATTAGGAAAAACTACCAAGTAGATTTTAATTACAAGTAAAAAATCACTTTTATCGCATTTTTCGGAATCCATGGACCCTAGCGTAAAAAAGTGTACTACTTCTTGGAATTAAGACCTCTTAGGAGAGTTACCTCCCCTGTTTTATGTAAATCTTCCCGAGTGTGCTCTGCCCTGTGCAAAATACGATAAAATTGATTTTTAGGTTTAATTAAAATTCTACTCGATAATGTTTTCATCCTTTTTATTGAGTTTTTATTTGGAAATGCGTTTTCATATGTGCTTTTCGTTGTCTAAGCACCCCCAAAATAAGACATACTTATTTTTTCTTTACTAAAATCATGATTTCATGCTCATATATTTTTGTAACCAACACTTGAAATATTGTTTAAAAGAAACAAGATGTTAAATTACATGAGACATTATATTAGAATCTTATACCTAAGACCCAGAAATCTTATACGTGTCATTTTATCTTGACTCTTTTGATGCCCATCAATTCTGTGCAATTAATATGACCTTTTAAAGTTTATAATTCTAAACGACGCTTTAACAAAATATTATGTTTTAACACTTCTCAACAAAATTAATCTATTGGCTCCTTTTTCTTTCAATACAATATTTCCATAATTAATTTAAATGAATTTTAGTTCAACAAATCATTATGATTAGTGTGAAGTAAATACTCAGATATCAATGGACGGCCTTAGTGTATTCAGGATCTGATTAAAATTTCAAAAGGATTTGATGAACGAGGGAAGGTCCAAATGTCTCACAAGTCACAATCAATTAAAATACACGGGTTCATAAACATACCTTGTTATTGCCTGCAGATCACAATCATAACTGCATAGTCCAGTCTCGCCTTGTGTCATCCATTCTTCCGTGACTGAGACACCTACAATTAATGTTTCACAACAGCACATAGAAATAAAAAAAATCATCAGTTTTAAGAAAGGACCTTTTATTGAGATGTTGGCATAGGCTTCTCTCCTGCCAGTGGCGGGACGTATTCCAGGCTAAGGATCATTTGGGGCCCTTAACCTCTCAATTTATTGTCGATGTTCAGACATTCTCTGCATGTGCCCTGTCAGCGGGGCCTAGAATTCACCGACTACAACCACATGCAGAGGGGTAAGACCCCCCCAAGCAGAGGGGTAAGATCTCCCCCCCCCCCAAAAAAAAAACGAAAAAACAAAAAAAAACTGGGCCACCTGGTGGCTGAGTGGTCCATGGCTTAGTTACATAAATGGTTACATGACTTGCAACACCTTTGGTCCTTACTTCGGCTAGACAGGAGGTCGGAGAGGTATGATCCAATCAATCGGCTAGTCATGTCAAGCCCTAATACTTACTTGCATAAACCCATCTACCTCAAACAATACAATACCATCAGATGCTATATAAAACCCATTCGACTTTTAACTAGCTAACGAGATAGATCAAAGCAAGTATTAGAAGGTGGTGGCAAGGGTCAATCTACTGGTGAGGAAAAATGGTTACAAATAAGCTTCACAAATGACGTTTTCATTATATATTGGTTGTGAAAATCAATAAAATCCAAAAATGTTAACAGTCACTTACTAGTACGAGTATAACTTCCTTGTATTTTCGGGATAATAGGGCGATCAGGGTTTCCCCCTCTAATATCTCCCCAGACTGGGCTTTGAAGAGGGTAGGGGGCAAAGAAGATGAAATTTTAAAACAAACAAAAATAAAAGACCCTGTATCGAATACAGCTTGGAGACCACATGCTCCGAATCAGAAAATGAATTCGAACAACAATTGTTTCCGAGATTTATTGAACGGAGAACACTTCAATTACTAATTGTCTCCATTCATTATCGAAAAAAATGAGATCATTCACAAAAACAACATCAAATAAACTAAGAAACAACACCATTCTAGTAAAAGTTCCAAATAAATCTTCAGCAAATATACTACTGAAGAAAAATCATTTTCATAACCTTAAAATAAAAGCCTACCCCCACACTTCATTGAACTCCTCAAAGGGTGTGGTAAGAAGCCCAGATCTCTCTCTCCCTCTGCATGCTGCACGAAATAAAAGACAACCTAAGGAAACAAGGTGTCACAGATGCCCAAAAAATATTACTTAAAAAAAGAAACAACCAAATGACCCTAACAAACACCTACATTCTAAATTTCAACACCCCCAAAAACTCCACCGAAATAAAAATTGAATACCTTATAGAAAAAGTGGAAGTATACATACCAAATCCTCTAAGATGCCACAATTGCCAAAAGTTTTGGCAGCACAAGGAAAGATTTACCAAACCACCAACATGTAAAAACTGTGGAGAAACTGGGGATCACATTGATTGCGAACTACCTTCAAACTGCGTAAACTGCAAACAGAAAGATGCAGCAGACTCTAAAGAATGTGATGTTTGGAAAAAAGGAAAAAAAATGTCCTCAATCAAACACACAAAAACCTACTATACCCACAGGCAAGAAGGATAGTTGAGAGCTCCCTGGATGCATCAACATATGCAAATATAGCCGGAAGGACAAACCTGAGTCAGACAAGAAACAACACAAAATAACCTATTTGATCCAGTGAAAGAACTAAGATCACTACTAGAGATATTAAAAAAAATTTAGTCAGCCTGACAACTAGATCCAACACTGAATCGGATCAAAAGAAAAATCCCAGATCGACCAAACCGAAGATGTTACAAACCAAAGAAAATCTCAACCCAAACAACCTCCAAAAACGAAACTTCCTTTGAAGAAACATAAAACATAAATGGTACTAATTGAAAATGAAAGCAAATTTCAACTGGTGGAAATTGAAAACCAGGAACGAAGTTCAAGACAGAGAAACTCAAAAAGTCCTAACAAAAACAAATCAAAAAGTCTAGAATCTGAAAAATCACAACAACAATACCAATCTAGGTACAAACTAGAAATAAAAACCTCAAATGAAGAACCAGGAAATAGCAAAACAAAAAATTACAAACTCATCAGAGATGGAGATAGATGAAAGGTAAAGAAGAAAGTCCTAAAAATCTTGAAAACTTCAAATAAGTTTTGTAGATCACACAACTAAAATACAAAAAACATGGACACTAAAATAATTCAATGGAACATCAGAGGAGTAAGGGCCAACTTTTATGAACTGATGCTACTCATTACAAACCATTGCTCGGCAATCGTATGCGTTCAAGAAACCCACCTCAAAGAAAACAAGACAATCAACATTAAAAATGACCAAACTTATAACTATGTAAAACAGCATACTGAAATGGTCTGTGGTGGATCATCAGTAATCATCAAAAATAATATCCCACATAACATAATCAACTTAAATACACAGATGCAAGCAGTTGCCATATCAGCATCTCTTCATAAACTATAACAGTATGCTCGTTATATATCCCACCAAACCACAAACTTAGAGAATCAGAACTAAGTGAATTAATCGAACAACTACTAAGACCGGTCATCATAATGGGTGACTTTAACAGTCATAGCGAAATATGGGGAAGCAAACAAAAACAGACAAAAAGGGGAAAATAATACAAGCAATATTGGATAAACATCAATTGTGTATATACAACAACAACAAAGTAAACACATATCTACATCCAGCAACAGGCACATGCTTCACAATAGACTTAACAATATGTGATCTATTTTATTCTTGGATTATAACTGGAAAGTCTATGATGACACATGTGGGAATGACCAATTCCCGTTTCTTTTATAGAAAACTTCATTGTGATGTTTCAAACTGAGGTACAAACACCATGTTGGAACTTCAAAAAAGCCCTTGGAAAAAATTCAAGCAGCTATGCCAATATAAATGAACTCCAGAATCAAACAACCAAAATAAAGACCCCACCACACACTTTACGAATACATTAATATCAGTAGCAGAGAAAAACATACCAAAAACATCTCTGTCTATGAAACGAAATAAACCATGGTTTAATGACAAATGTAGGAAAGCTATGAAGAAATGCCAAGCAATGCTAAGAAAATTTAAAAACAACCCAACAAAAGAAAACCTACACACCTTTAAGAACTGCAGATCCCAAACCCAACAAACTTTTAAAGAAGCCAAAAGAAAAACATGCAAAAAATGAACATCCATGCCAAAAGCAAAACAGTATGGGACATGGTAAAGAAAATATCAGGGAAAAACAACACACCCCTAAAATACCTAGTATATAACAATAGAAAAGCCACAAACAAAAGGGAAACGGCAAATCTCTTGGCAGAAACCTTTGAAAACAACAACAACTCTTCTTCCAAAAATACCAACATCGAATTAAAAAAAAAAAAAAAAAAGAACAGATCAACTTCCAAACAAAAACTCCCCAAGAATACAATCAGCCCTTCACAATCAACGAACTAAACGATTCCATAACAAAAGGCCATAACAAAATCCACTATGAATTTCTGAAAAAATGACCCCCCAAATCAAGAGACTATTTACTGTCCATCTACAACCATATATGGACATCAGGCAGTATCCCTAAATTATGGAAACAAGCTATAATAATCCCCATAGTAAAAAATCAAAACTCTTTTACAGACTCAGTAAACTACAGACTGACAAGTTGTCTGCAAAACCATGGAAAGAATGGTAAATACCAGACTGACATGGTATCTAGAAAAAACAATCTAATTACAATCTTACAATTGGGATACGGGAAAAACAGAGGTACCATTGATCAATTAGTTCGCCTTGACACTCTCATAAAGAATGCCTTTTGTAAAGAACATTTAACAATTATATTTTTCAACCTGGAAAAGGCATACAAAACTACCTGGAGATATGAGATTAAAAAAGATTTAAAACTACTCAGAATGAAGGGTAACTTATCTATATTCATAAGTAATTTCTTAACGGAGAGAAATTTTAAAACCCGAATAGGCAGCACTCTTTCAAACACAAAGATACAGAAAATGGGTGTGCCACAAGGAAGTATATTGTCCGTTACCTTATTCAATATAAAAATTAATAATATTGTAAAAAGTCTTTAACCTGGCATGGAAGGATCATATTTAGATGACTTTTTAATTTGCCATGCATCCAAAAACATCGACACGATTAAACGCCAACTACAACAATGCCTGAATAAAATAAATCGATGGACAATTGAAAACGGTTTTAAAATATCCTGAAATAAAACCAAATGCATGCACTTCTGTCAATTATGTCAGATGCACTGCGATCCAGTTTTAAAACTAGAAAGAATAGAAACACCTGTGGTACAACAGCATAAATTCCTTGGGATCATCTTTACTCAAAACTAACATTTATTTCCACATAACATAACTAAGTACTAAAGGCAACAAAGCCATCCAACTGATGAAAGTAACTGGGGTGCAGACAAATACAAAAATTATTAAAATTATACCGAATACTTGTTCGATCCAAATTGGACTACGGCTACGTAAAAACATTAAAAACTGTTCACCACCAAGGACTGCGACTGGCGCTGGGAGTATTCCAAACATCTCCTGTTGAAAGTTTGTACGTAGAAGCACATGAAGCTTCTCTAATCCTAAGAAGACAGAAACTAGCCTTACAATACTATATAAAGCTAAAATCATGCCCACTAAACCCAGCATACAATACGATATTCAAACCAATTTACAAAGAACTGTACCAATTAAAAAAATGCAATAACACCTATTGGCCTCCAAATAGAATAAATAATTAAAGAAACCAATACCACACTCAAAAAGATACATAACATCTAACTGTGGGAAATAACACAACCAAAAGTAAACTTGGAAATGAATAAACTCAATAAAACTACCACACATCTTCTCATTTTCCAAGAAAAACTAAATAAAATCCGAGATTGTTATCCCAAATATACCGCTATGTTTTCAGACGGATCTAAGGACAATAACACAACAGGATGTGCAGCTGTACATGAAAACCAAACTATCCAACAACATCTTCCTAAAGATCATCTATTTTCGGTGCAGAATCCAATGCCATAGATTTAGCACTCAATATTATCTCTCAGAGTAAAAAGAAAAACTTCATTATTCTTTTCCACTCCTTATCAGTATTAACAACATTGAAAAATAGAAATCTGGATAACCCACCGATCATCAAACTATTATGTAGAATAAGATAATTATGTTAGAATGTGTTGATTTTGCTCCCATGCAATGAAAACACTACAATGAAGGAACTATTTAAAGACATCACAGTAGAAATCATGATGTCCTTTCTGAAAATGGTGGGTTTATACCCCAAAATCTAATATCTATAAGTTCAAAAAACCAAACTAGGAAAAAATTAATCAATTGCAAACTGTTTACTCAAGAAATTTACACATATAAAAGAAATTCATTCAAATCTGTTCAACATTTAAAAATATTATAAACCTCAAGCATAAAATCCCTTTTTCAATATAAATGGACTTTGCATTAAATTACCCAAAAGGGTTGATATGCTGTAAAACAAAACTAAACAAACAAAACATTCTCTACATATCGTGATCGCCTCCATAAGCTTCCAAGTAACTTTTACGCCTCTTATCCACTCTCTCTTCCGGTCATGTGACATCATGTCCGTTTCCAGTACGTGGCAGGGTTGAGATGATATTGAATGCATTCGCTAACTGCGTGTCAATGTTAACCTGTGAATACACACTTTTTAACGCAAGTATCAAAATGAGACATGTAAATAATAAAAATTAACAAAGAATTGTGATTTGAAACGTTATTCAATATGAATATATAAATATATATTTAATATAAATATTTTATAGACGGACAATTTTTTAAAACTGCCAGGTTTATATTAAAGTCTAGTGCAGTCCCGATTCACAGTTGCATTGCTCTGAGTCTGAGCTTGCGGATATTGATAAATTACAAAACAAAAAAGCTGAACTTGTTTCAAAATGTACATATATGCATAAGTGTTTTGTTTATAATTTGACACCAGATTACTTTATATGCAAAGTGTACAATATATAAATAATCATGCAAGCTATAACACTCATATGTGTGTGTATGTGATGTCGACCTTTGCGAAAAAAAAAAAAAAAAATACAGAAAATTGCAGCCCTCTTCTTTTTTCTTCATCTGGCATTTGTTAGGATGTTTAGAAGCATGTATAAACATTTAAAAAATTTTGTTTCCACTTTGGGAGGAGGAGGAGGGTGATAAATTTCTGATTAACTTAGATCATCAGTTGTTTACAAAATGGGAAATCCAGTAGAAATTCAGCCATTAATTTCAAAGGCGTGCATTTGTTTAGAAAATTGAGTCTCAACCGTTTTTTTGCAATATTAAAAATACATTTCACAGTAAAATTTTCACGTATGTCTCGTGTATTAGACATGTGGGATATCATCATCATCATGGCTATCACTCGAATCAAGTATACAGGTTTCCAGGGGCTTCATTTGTGAGAAAACAGTCCGATTCGAGATCCACACATCCTATCACAAATCGGGCATGCATTATAGTTTGGCAATTGATTTTTGCAGCGCACTATTCTTGCTGCTTTTAGTTTTTTAACGTGATGACACCATTCACTTTCAAATCTTTCCACACCACTCCTTATTCCATTCCTCCACTCCATTCTCCTGAGTGCACTCGCTTCCCATGTTGTGTGATCAATTCTACACCTCTTCATATCCTTATTCAAACAATCCTTGTACCGCTTCTTCTGTCTTCCAACCCTCCTAGCTCCCATATTCAGTTCGGAATAAAATATTTTCTAAGGATAGAACTGGGCGCTCATTCTTACAACGTGACCAGCCCATCTCAAATGATTTTTAACAATTAAAGCCTCTATACTAGAGCGACCAGACTCTTCCAGGACACTGATGTTCGTTCAACGATCTTGCCAGTTAATTTTTAAGATGTCGATGGTATGTCGTCCATGTCTCAGATGCATATAAGGGTGTTGGAAGGACAATGGTTCGATACACTAATTTTTTTGGTATCAAGCCTTAAATCTTTATCATCAAAGACTCTGGAATGAAGTTTACCGAAAGCAGAACTTGTACATCTAATATGATATTGGATTTTGTCGTCAATGGTGGCATTGGAAGCAAGATACGCGAAGTAGTCCACGTTTTCTAGCAATTCGCTGCCTTGTTGGATATTAGGAGGGTTTCTGTTGTTATCTTGAGGTGAATGCTAGAATAACACCTCAGTTTTTTGAACGTTGATTTTTAGTCCTAGTTTGGAGTATGCATCCGCAAAGGCATTAATTGAGGGTTGTAAGACCTCTTCAGTCAGAGCACAAACCACATTATCATCTGCATATTGAAATTCAATAAGAGAATCAGCATTTGTTCTAGTTCTGGCCTTCAAATGTCTCATGTTGGAAACTCCACTATCCATTCTGTAGTTTATGGATATATCAGGTGGAAGTTGATCATCCATTATGAACATTGTTAAGTGTTTATTTTTGAAGCTAGATTATAATATTTAAAATTTTAGTTATATCATAAATTTTATAATATTATATATATATATATATATATATATATATAAAGACTTGAGTTAAAAGGTGACTCGTGTCTGTGGTTTGAACCGTGCGACCGGTAGAACAGTTATCTCCACACTGACGATGCCCTAAAAGGATGAAACATATATGCATGTGGATAATAATTTTAAAATATTTATTATAATATTGTATATATATGATGATAATTATGAAAATAATAATCCAACGTAAGGGAAAATGAAAAAAGGAATAGCCAAAAATTGTTTATATATTCATCAATGTTTCGTCCTTATTTCAAGACTTTCTCAAGATTACTGATTTAAAAAAAAACATAGAAGTCAATATTGAATAAAATGTTTAAAAAAAAGGAAAGTTCCAGATAATATTTATGGAAATACTTGGAGTGACGGTATTTTGAAGTATTGACTTCTATGTTTTTCTTCAAATCAGTCATTTCATTTTCCATGATAAAGAGTGGATATTATAAACAAATTCGTTTTTTCAAAATTGTATGCATTCTCAATACATATACATAGGGTGACACAAAGTAATTCCACCCCCTAATTCACAAAAATGACTGGCAAAAGAATAGTTTAGCATGCAAAAAAAAGGAGAACATACATGCAGAACAAAAGAATGCAATGCATATCAAACTTTTGAACGGATGGAAAATGTTAAGCCAAATTTTCATTTTTATTCAATTTCAATATTTACAAAAATAAACAACAACTCCCTCGACCTCCATGACCCTAGCTTCCTTTGAACATCTTAATTACAAGTTCTGATATCACACAAATTGTTCCCAAACATATTGTTCTGGCTCAAAAGTCTTGTAAGAAGTTTCTGTTACTAATTTTGGGGGAGGATTGTCATCCTTTTCTTCCTCGCTGTTGTCAAGGGCCGAGCGTTTTGGTAGTCGCCAGTCTTCATTACTGTCATCGTAAAATTCTGACTCTGGGGATAGTCACTGGTGTCCTCTTTCCCTTTCCTGCAAGTCCAGGTCCACACTTGCTTCTTTTTCTGTGCCTTCCTCTGTCTGGACCATCCTCTCGATGAATTATGTGAATGTCAGGCTCTCTCCATACACTCTGCCCACTGTTTTCCTCTTTGTCTGCTGACGCTTTGCTTTCAATATTAGAGAAATTTTCTTCATGAAAACGTCCTTGATGGTGAAGCTTCCTGAAGATGAACGCTGCCTTTTTGTAGCCCATCTTATCACTCTGCACAGCTTTGATGGCATTCAGCATATCTTTGTTGTATGGTTCCCTCTTCTTCACGTAATTTTGCATGATTCTGAAAAAAAACAAAAAAAAAAACAATGCGCAGGTTACCCCAAAACGCAAACCTGATAAGGGGGGTGGATTTACCCTACGTGTATGTGTTAGGGCAACCAGACAAAACAGAATAATTATTTCCCTTGGATCAAAAAGAAAGAGTTATCGCCCTTGGATAAAAGAAGTCGTCTGCCATGACAGTTGAAAAGTAAAGAGAACGGCTCTCACGATCAAACAAGCATCTCGCATTCAGCGGTTTTCTACATCTCAATTTAATCGGTGTTTTGTTAAATAAATTTGTTAAAGGTTCTACTTCGTCCTTCCTTCATTTTTGAGTTATAATTAAACTGATAACGTGTAAACATCCAGACGTAACAGTATGCTTTATAAAACACACCAGATAACAATGGTAGGTCTCAAATACAAGTTAACAAGTGTTTCAAAGGAAAGAACAGAGTTTTCACCTAATGGAATCTATTTCAGAGTAAAAATACAATCATATATCGCATTCATATCCTTACAAAAAGTGTGAATGTTGTACTTACTTGATAAGTAGATAGTGTGTAACCACAGAAGGCGAGAAAACACTGGTTCAAAATGGCAGAGAAGAGAAAGGGAGGCCACTCTACCAAGTGGAAAGCTTAGGGTTAGATTGAAGTAAGACTGACAGATTTGTTTCCCTTCAACAGTATGGGGGTTGGAATTCCCCCGTGGGTTGAATTCCCCCAGATCACCCGATATATATATATTAAGTGCAAAGCCTATACATTTTTATATATTTCCTTCGATGATAAAGTATTAAAAAAGGTTTATGTTTAGAATGAATTTTCAACCTGGTGTAATGTTTCTTTCCAGGTGTCTGTTTGGAACAATTATTTTTCGATTGGTGTGGATGCATTGGTCACGCTAAACTTTCATCGGAAACGCGAATGGTGGCCTGGACTGTTGTCTAATAGAATTGTTAATAAAGTAAGTGCATTCTTATAATTATTTTTTTATTTAATTTCTTAATAAAAAAAAATATCTGTTCAATTTTGTCCGAACAAATCATTTTGTTCTGCAGTGAATCATCTCCCTTTTGTTTTTATTTTTTGTTATTATTAATTATCAATATCATACGGACATATTTCATATGTTTTTATCGATTTCCTCTAGGGGCATTGTTGATTTCTAATTTCATTGTTTTATTTTCGTACATGTAAGCAACATCTTTGTGAATAGATTTTATGAGAAAAAATTTTCAAAAATAGAAAAAAAGAAATAACTAATCCTTTTCCATGTATCCAAAAATGTTAAATGTCTGCATCTTGAGGTCGCTTCTTCATCAACAGAAACAGCTATACACCTCTCTTGTTTACACATAGTAGATGGCTCATTGGATAGTGATGTCTCATTGTAAAGTTGGCTGTTGTGGCAGTCAAAGTTTCTGTGTCTTCCTCTCTCTTTGTAGCTGCAATACTGTAAACAAAACTATTAAAAAAAGAATGCCAACAACATGTTTGCTCAGTGTTTTTTGATGTTTTGTTCTTTAACAGCATTACGTTAGCTTCTCGTTCGCTCCCCAAAGGGGTGAACAAAGGCGGAGCTTCAAAAAACTTCCAAACAGAGTCAACTCACAGGCTAAAAGAGACAGATCTTTCTCTTTTCTTTGCAATGTTTCATTTTGGACTTCCTGTTTATGACGTCATATCCTGACATATACACATATTCCTCACCTCTAACTTGACTTCTAATGGAATTTTACACTCTAAATAGTAAATCAATAAAAATATATATATATGGACTATATAAAAACAGATGCAAACACAATTTGATAATAGGGCAAATATTTCATTCACTAAAGATTTTAACTTGGATTTTTTATGAAAGACAACTTAAAACCGCATCTTAAGCCCACCATATTGATGAGTAGCCCTTTTTCTTTAAGATTGGACTATCTTTATATGCATAGAGATCCACAATATTGTGCACACCAAATGTGAAAGCATCACCATTAAAAAAAAAAATCGTTTGTCACTGAAAATAGTAACCTAACATGTAGTAGCCTGGGGAAAAACCCTATTAATAACACAAAAGAAAGAATTGTACATTTATAAAGAGAAAAGAGAAAATTTTGTTTACAACTAAATTTGATCAAAATAACTAAACAAAATAAAAGATATTGCATCGTCAGTGTCAAAAGAACAACCCTCACCCGAAGAAGGAACCTTGAAGAAGGGCACTATACGACACGATGGAATTGTATCTGTTTTTTATTCTTCGTCTCTCATTACTTTTCCACTGTTGTGAAAAATGTCCCTGTTCCATTGCCTGGAACACAAATTGGAGTCTTTAGAAATTTTCCTGAAGCTTGACAATATTTGAGCAGATCTGCCAAGAGCAATTAAACAAGATTATCTTCATGTTATGCCCCCCCCCCCCCACTTTCACCTGCCATGCAAATTTGAGGGGGTCATAAGTTATTTTGGTTGGTTAGTGGTGGGCAATGAGGGTAGTTTTTTTTTTTTTCCTGGAGAATCCTTACAAATTCATCCCCTGCCCCATATCTGTTTTTGTTGCTTTGCTTGTGAAATTTCTCAACCTCACCCTCAAAGCGTTTCGTTTATATCTACCATTTTGTGCGGCTTAGCGTGTTGGTAACATGAAAACAAGAAAAGAAAGATAAAAAAACATTTATTAGATTACTGGCCACGGCTAGTGGTTGTGTTTGAAAAGCTAAAAACGTTTTTTGGGGCGAAAGTAAAAAAACAACAAGAAATACTCTAAAAACCAATTTGGAAAAATGCCAACGATTGTTATTTTTTGTCATTGCTTTTTCAAGAAGAAACTCATTTTTATCTTTCAACTAAACTTTGCATATATATATATATATATATGCAATGTTATAATAAATAAAATTGTAGTAAGAAAATATTTATCGAGGACTGTCGGCCCGTTTTCAAGAAGAGTCTGAAAGTAGCACTGAGTAACAAACATAATCTGGAACAAAAAATAATCCTGTGAACTAATAGCGATAAGCATCATTTATTTTTATCCATTTAAAATTTCAGAATGTTTTTCTAGCAACAAAGTGACACACACACATATATGTGACTATATGGCTTTTTAACTAACCCGAAAAGAATGCCATACCAAGAATTTGTTTACAATTGTGTCACAGTTAATTTTTTTTAAGAATTTATATTTTAACAAATACGTTCAAATTTCATCATTTGTGTTTTGAGAAAATTTTTTTAATCTATAAAAAAGTTCCAATAAAACAAAGACAAATAAAGTCTTCTTTTTCTAATGTGTTAATCCTGAGCAACGGCGGAGTCAGCAAAGACTAATAAGTATTTGTCATATATTAAATCCATTAAAAAATAAATAAAAATAAAATCTTTGAACTCTACTGGTTTCTAATGTGCTATTTTACTATGACTCTAATTAATGCATAATTAATTAGATCAAAGGGAGAAAATGACTACTTATTGGTTTTAAAATAAATTAATTATTTTGCATTGTGTGGAATTGAAAAAACAAACTATTATGAATAATCCATATTAATCTATTGTAAAATGTACCTAAAACTATTGTTATTTATGCTATTCTACTTTAATATTTTATCTATTGAATAAACGTATGTCTAGCATGGAACAAACTGCCTGCATCAGTTGTTGGTTGCTGAGACATTGCATCCTTTAAAACACTCATCCTTCTCGTGGTTTGCCCAAACTGATGTCTTCATACACATGAGCACATGTTTATTTCCATGAAAAATGTACCCATAAAAGAGTCTTTGTCAGGAAGATACAGATACTTTTTCTTTCTTTTTTGCGTGGCATTTTGTTACTTAGCCATAGTCTTTTTTCTTTTTGAAAATTTAGGGTTTATTCTTCCATCTGATTCCAGTAGCGTGCGCTCTGGTATGCACATTTGAATAAATATGGGTATTTCTATTGTTTTTTTTAAAGCATTGAAGTTTGAAAATTATAATGGTTTAAAGATCAGTTACAATGCATTTTTTTTAATATATAAATAAACATATCCATTTATGTAAATTCTAATTTTCACCCCATAAAAGAGTCTTCGTCAGGAAAATACAGATATTTTTTTCTTTTTTCATGTGGCATGTTGTTACTTGTCCGTAGTCTTCTGTTTGGTTTTTTGAAGATTCAGGGTTTATTTTTTCGTCAGATTCAAGTGGCGTATGGTATGCACGTTTGAATAAATAAGAGTATTTCCACTGTTTGAAAGCATTATGGATCAAAAATTATGATTCACATTAGTGGATATATTTATTTATGATGGATATGTTTATTTATATTAAAAAAAAACCTGTATTGTGACTGGTCTTTAAACCATTATAATTTTAGAACTTCAATGCTTTCAAACAAACAGTGGAAATACCCTTATATATATATGTGTGTGTGTGTGTACATAAAATAAAAGGATAAACAAACAAAATATAAGATAAGATCACATCAACAAGCCATATGGTGGATTGATATTTCGCTTACTTTTATGCAAGAAGCTCCATCATGAGTGAGATAGTATTTTGTCATCTATTTATATAAATATATATGAGAGTGGAAAATAGAAGAAAGCTGGCGATGAAGGTAGCTGAAAAGGTTGGGTGATTAGGTGGATCAGTTGGAATGTAGGAAGTCATCAGTAAAGAAGAAAAAAAGGCCAATAAGAGGTTGAAGAATTGTGGGTCATGGTTCATATCTAGTTGTGTTGACTAAGGAAAAGGGATTGGCAGAATGTAAACAAATGTGGGTGAAAGAAAGAAGAGAGGAGGAAGAAAAGTCTGGAGTAACAAATGGAAAAATAAAACTGACTGAAATTCAATCTGTGTCAAGATTAATAGAATTTTCCCTAACAATACATTTGACCAGGATGGGAATAATTTGAAAAAAATCCTATTCTTTGCTGTATCATATTGTTAGAATCAGTGATAAGAGAAGCTTCAAAACGATGTCTGCGATGAGAGTTATGAATATTTTTTTCTTATTGAGGTCTTCATAAGTCAAATACATGGTGGAAATCAAATGTATGTGCAACAAAAGCATTTTTGTCATTATTGAGTTTAATAGCTCTCTTATGTTTGTAACATATCCCCCAATAAGTCCTGCGCCTGATATGTAGATGGCACCATTAAGAAAAGTTATAAAGTACTAACCTTCAAATGGCACATGTCAAAATTTGAGCCCAATTGGATTATTGGTTTACAAATTAGTTATTTAAGTAAAGCCACTGTTGAAAATTTTTAAAACAATGGAAAATCTGAATTTTGTGTGTTGATAAAGCATTGCTTTTTGATGGGAAAAATACTGTTCAAGCAAACAGTAGCTTGTTAAGTGTTGTTCGGAAACAATGATTAAGAGGTGGTATGATGGCTTTAAATGTGGTCGTACAGACACAAATGATGCTGAATGCTCAGGTCACCCAAATTTGTCAGTTGCCCCGGCAAACATTAAAGTCCACAAACTATTTTTGGCCTATCGTAAATTGAAGTTATGTGAGATAGCAGGAGTTGAAGGTGGCATAAGGCAGTGTATTCACCATTTTGCATGGACATTTGTCAATGAGAAAGCTGTGCTCGAAGCGGATGCCACGTTTGCTCACAGTCAATCAATAACAACAATGCGTCAACGATTCAGAGCGTTGTTTGCAACTGTTTCAACACAATAAAAGGAGTTTTTGCATCAATATATGACAATGGATGAAATATGGATCCATCACTTAACTCTGAAGTCAAATCGGCAATCAACTGAGTGAATAGCTGCAGGTGAAAACCCTTCAAAGCGACCAAAGATGCAAGCATAAGTTGGCAAGGTTTTGGCCTCCGTATTTTTGGATGTACAAGGTATTTTCTTCATCCATTACTTTGAGAAAGGGACAACCACCAATAACGAATATAGCATTATTGGGGTGTTTGAAGGAAGAAATCTTTAAAAATGGTCACAGATGAAGAAGAAAAAGGTGCTCTTTCACCATGACAATGCACGTGTCACAATTTGATTGCAACAATGGCAAAACAACATGAATTGCACTACGAATTGCTTCTGCGTTCACCCTGTTCTCCAGATCTGGTCCCAAGCGACTACTGTCTTTTCCCACACCTCAAAATAATGCTTTAGGGAAAGAGATTTGGCTCCAATGAAAAAGTGATATCGGAAACTGAGGCGTATTTTGAGGCCAAAGACAAATCGTTCTACAAAAAAGGCATCGAATTGTTACAGAAGTGTTAGAATTAATGTAGCATCCTAGGAGACTGTTAATATAAAAATCGAATTTTCCCTCAAACTTGTTTTATTAGTTAGGCTCGGGATCTATTGAGTGATGCGTTATATTCTCTTGTGTAGTGTGTGCTGTGTTTCTCTGATGTAATAATTGCTGCATGTGCTGCAAATTTGTGTGATGGTTGGTTTGTTGGATAGTGCTGTAGACGTGTTTGTAGTTGTTTCATAACGAGGGCCATGGTTGAGTGGAAAAGTTTAACGGTCAAGGGTCAGAGAGTGACACCAGGCGGAAGTCATGAAACAACGTGATTTCCGGGAAAAGATTTTCTCTCTCTTAGCGGGCGGGATTTCAAGGAGGAAATACCTGTCTGGCTGCCGTCCCAAATAGAGGTCAGTGTGCACAGTGTTGCTATCCACCTATCTATCTATCTGTCTGTCTTTCTCTCTCTCATGTGTTGTCTCTCAGGTTGTCTCTCTGATTTTTTTTTGTGACTGTTTTTTTTTTTTAAATAAACCTTTTATAAAAACACCGGCGTTTGAGTATTCCACAGAAGACGAACAACCTGGGATCAGGACGACGACACGGGTGTATAACGGTTTATACACCCATGGGTAAGCTAAAATATAACATAGGTAAGGTGATGAGTCTGAGTGCATTAGGTGTGTGGATTTTGGTGTTTTTGTTGTTAAATATGTGGAGGGCTTCTTTTTTTTTTTGCACTAAGAATGAAGTATTTGAGATATTTTCAGTACTTGAGTGAGGTCTCTATATTATCAAATTTATCAGATGGGTACTGAGGGCTGCTTATTTTTAGGAAATATCTTAATTGTTGTATTGTGGTGGGAGTAAGCGTATATAATCGTGTTTATTGGTAGGTTCACTGTATACTTGGAAAGCGAGCGTGCTGCCAGTTCTGTGAATGAAGATGTCTTGAAAAGGGATGGTGTACTTATGTTCTTTTTTGTATGCAAAATTTATGGCAGGTATGACGACAGAATTTAATTTGTAATTGATGTTCGTCTTTTTTTTGTTTTTGGGAGAAAAATGAATATGTTGTCAATATATCTCTCCCATAAGACAAAAATCAAAACATCTAAAATTGTATCTCGTATATATATATATATATATATATATATATATATGTCATCCAGAGACAGCTGTTTCGCCATATTATGACTCTTCAGTGTGGCCAGGCATAATGAGTGTTCCAAGCTGTTTGAACAGCAGTCATACTAGCGTATCCGTACAGGCAAAAATGACGATGAGAAATGTTACATGTTTTGAAAAAAAGCAATCAAACATTGAAAGAATCAGTAATATTTTTCTATCCAAATAAAATTTATTTACATTCAGACAATGAACATCACCAGTTTTTTCTAGGATTTTTTTTTCACTCTCTCTCCGTCTCATTCATTCTGTCCCTCTTTCCCTTTCTCTCCCACACTCTTCCACACTCTTCCACTCACCCATTCTCTTTCACTCTCCCTCTCTCCTCTCTCTTCGTCCTCCCTCTCGATCCCCTCTCTCTCCCTCATTCCTTCTCTCCCTATGCACCCTCATCACTCTCCCTCCCACTCTTTCCTTTTTCCTTCACCTCTCCTCTCTCCCTCCCTCTCCTTACTCTTTCTCCCTCCTTCAATCTCTCCCTCACTATTCCCCATCTCCTAATCTCCCTCTCTCCATTCCTGCTGTTATTCATTTCTTCCCTCTCTTTATCTCGATCTCTTTCACTCTTCCTCTTCCTTATCTCTCCTCCTCCTCTATGTCTCTCTCCACCCATCTCCCCTTTCCCTTTCTTTCTCTGTCGCTTTCCCTTTCTCTTACTTTCTCTGTCTCTTTCCATTTCTGTTCCTCTTTCTGATAAGAAATGTGACTGTCATAAATATGACAACTGTTGAACAGATGGATGACTTCTTTTCTGTGTCATAGTCTGGAGGATGCGAATGAGGGTAGAGGGTACTGCACATTTACAATGACAACTTTTTTTTTATTTAAACCCTTTTTTTCACCCCTTAAAAAAGGATTTCGGCTTGTAGAATTAACTAGTGAATTGTGAAGAGATTTCTTAAAATTTCTGCTGAAGTCATCAAAGTAAAAAAAAAAACCCCGAAAAACCCTATAAGAACTTGCATAACCAAAAACATTGTGCCTTCCATCTGTTGGCCTGTTTTGGGCCATCAACATTCTCTCAGTCAAGCTGCCTCTTACAATCATCTAAGACAGCATGTCTATAGCTATTAGTCGTAGTTCACAACACTTAAACCTGTTTTCGGATAGTAATTGTGTATGAAATTGGTATTTATAATCTAAGAAGATTAGCATTTGCGTAAAGGTAAACAATCCCATAACTCTTTCTGGGTCATAAGAGCACTGCATGGTTGATATGCAGCTTGCAGCGTCGCTTCCCCAACCCTATCAACTACTGAAGCTTTCTCCACCCCCAACTGTCCTCTCTATCACACAAAACTGCATCTGGTGATGAAGCTCCAATTTGGGGGTGGGGGTGGGTGTGTTGGTGGAGTCACCCCTCAGTTGCCATTGCTCCCTACATGCCGGAAAACTTTCTACTCTAACAGCCTTTTCCTCGAACGGCTTGCCTTTGAAATTCTCTCCCTGCTCCTTGTTTTCCTGACTGTATCAACAACATGCAGAAATTTAAATGTAATGTGAACAAACATTTTGCTGCACAATTCCCTACTTAGAATGCCCCCTATAAATCTATCCCTTAATCGCAGTAGCCCCTTACGTCTCAGTGGTAATATGCCTTGTTTGGGATGAACAAAAGTAAAAATAAATGACAAAAAACAACGAAATAGATTTTATATAAATTGCATTACAAAATTTATCAACTGTTGGAAATAAGTTTTGATAATGATGGAATTTATATTAATAAATAAGGATGTGTCGAATGTAGGGTGTTTCTCATTTACATACGATGTGTTGTGTAGATTTTTTTTTATTAATCCTTGGAGGCCGTTATTTTGTCTTTTTAATGGTGAAGAGTCTTTTTTGGTCGTCTAGATGTTCTTCCCATATTTTCGGGTCCGTCATTTGGTTGGTGTAGAATGGTTCATCGTTGGTTGTGTCGAACACCAAGTCCTCATCCTTCGTTTCACTGTCGGGGAAGGGTTCTTCCAGGCGGATTGTTAACTCATCATCTTCTTTGGCTCGTTTCCGTTTCTGAACCGGTGTTGTATTTGTGTTGGTGCTTTCTGGTTCTTGTTTCGGCAGGCTTTCGAACAAGTCAGGGCTGATTTCGTATATTTCTCCCATTAGCAGCGGACATTCATCTTAAATAAAGTCGTGGTTATATTTTTTATTAACCCAGTCTCGGATGTACTTGTTCCATATGTGGGGGTTCTAACGAATTTTAAACGTTAAACATGAAAGAACGAGTAAAAATACGCCAGTAACCAACACAAAAAGTAAGAAAGCCAGCACTCAAAATTCATATAAACATAACAATTTATTTAACGTGGTTCATTTAAATTGCATAAATTCCTCAATGAAAGTCTGAGTTTTGTGTACAGGAAAATGTCCCTTTTACTGTTTGTATAAAATGTCTCTTTTAAAGTTTGTTCCTGGAAAACACATGTGTTTTGGTGTGCGCGTATATAGAGAAAATGAGCCGTCTCTCTACCCTTTTTTTTGCAGTGTACGAAATGGTAGGAATTTGTGTTGAATGGTACTTAAAACAGAGAAAAGAAAGAAAGGGTTTAAGCTTACTATTTGTCCTGTGTCCGGTGAGGAAGGAGGGGGAGACGGCGTGTAGTAAGTGTAAGACAGTGGCAGGCAGCTTCTTGCCCCATGTATTAGGAAGTCTGTTGACGGGACCGTCTTCGTCGCTGGTCGTAAGGAAAAGGGATGAAAAAGAGGAAGGAGGAAGTGCGTTCTTTCTTTTATATCACTCAAAATCTCGCGTGGTCAAGCATGACCTGTTGGTCTTTGATTGGCCGGACCTTCTGACAGCGTGATTTGGCGAGAATAGGCCCTGTCTTCTTCCTTAGAGACGAAGAAGGGCTGAGTTAACAGAGAAAGAAATAATAACATATTAGGATGTTAATCCAATACATATGACACACCACATTCTTGAAGATAATCTCTTTTTCACCCCAATATTTGAGGTTGTTTATTGGTTGTGTCAATTTATAATAGAACATCCGAGCCTTTAATAGCGTTTCCTCGTTTAAAATTATTTTCCACGGTTCTTCGTTCGATGTACTGAGACATGGTGTCCGTTGCATTAACCACTCGCTTTGGTTTTTTACGTTCACCATAGTTGGTGAACCTTCCAGTACACATTTTGCTTGATCGACGTTGTGCTGATAGAAGCATAACTCGTCTGTGAATATCAAGCATTTGTCGGCACATCCTCCGAAAGTCTTGGCATCGCATACTACCAAAGTTTACCACCCCTTCTTTAATGCTAGAAAAGATGTAGGTTTTACCTCCATTGGCAGGTCCTTGGATGTGTAAACAATTTACTTTAGGTAAAGTTCGATGACACACATCAAACGAAGCTTTTGCAGATTGTTCTGCTTGTAGTCCATGGTGATTGCATCATGTCTCGTAGATCGCGCAGCTTACTTTAACCATTCAATACATATTTCCCTCATTTGACTCCCAGTATTCATTTTTGTTTTTGATCTGTTGCCAAATGGTTACTGATATTTCTGTTACGTTGACCTCTGTTGTTACTTCCTGTAATATTTTGTTCAGGTTTGGAGTATTGTCAATAATATACTGGAAGTCCTCATTGAATTCGTTTTTTCCAGGACCTTCGCAGTAGTTCATAATATCAGCAATGTCTCTTCCTGAGCATTTCGCTAGTATTTTTTTTAATAAATTTTACTTTTTTTGCCCTTATCGTATCCACGTTTCTAAGTCCGCTACATTGTTTTTTTCGTTTATCGATAGTTTTTTATCGTTAATTCGATCTGTCATTTTTTGCCGCGTCAAAGCTAATATTGTTTATGGCTACTAACGCTTTTCCTAGTTTCCTGTTAGCTAAATAATTTCCTAATCCAAATGGTGTTTTAATTAATTGTCCTTCCATCAATGTGTCGATGCCATCTTTTCCTTTCTGTTCGCATAATAATATTTTCATTTCTTTGAAGGCATAATTCGAACACGGGTGTTCTTTGTGCCAGTCGATGATGTGAAAGTGTTTGATGCCTTCGAACTGGCGACATCTATCCGAGTCGTATACGATGATGCATGAGCGTGTGTTTATATACATGTGTAGATGTTTGTTTGTTTCGTCCGGTTGTGTACATATCAGTATTTGGTTTGATGATGTTGTTAAACTTTTGTATTCGTTGGGATATTTGAATCTGTAGATCCAAGTGTACCCCTTCTAGTGTGTGTCAGCAATTCTTGTCCTGTATTCAGTGTTGAACTGTTCCCAGTCCGGCATTGTGCTGTCGCTGGTGTATTTGAAATCCGATAACATTTTTGTCGATGCGTTTGCCATGATGTCGTCTGTTGGAGTGATTTCGTCGTCGCAGGTTGTGGTTTATATCGGGATCTTTCCACTGTACTTTTCCAACGGTTACAATGGTTTTTCTTTGTTCTCTTTGGCGTCGCGTCCCTGGCAGATGTATCCATTGTTCTTTCCTGGTGGCTTTTTCTTTGTTCTCTTTGGCGTCGCATCCCTGGCAGATGTTCCTTCTCAACCGTTTTAGCAATTCACGTATCTCGTAGCCACCATCTGTTCTGATATTTTTCCCGCGTCCTTTTGGAAATGTATTGTTGTTTAATCGTATCTTGTTTTTATGTTCGTTGCTGCTAAATGTCTGTTTGGTTGCATGATTAAGTGATGTTTATTTACGGTTTCTAAGTTCATAATGTCTTTCATAGCAGTATATGATACTGTTGGAATGTTTTGCGGGTGTAAGAATTCTTTATGTGCTACTTCTAATTCGATATTATATGTTGTGTTAAAAGTGAATAAATTTGCTCTCGATCCTGATAATTATATTATTTGTGGTGCATGTACTAGTATACTAGTAGTAGTAGTTGTGGTGGTGGTGGTTCTTCTGCTGTGAAAAGTACATCATTTAATAAAGTCCTGCTTGCAGCTGATGTTATTCCAGTTTATTTATCCCCGTTTCTCCGCTCGGTTTCCATGTTAGTGGTGCATTAGATGCTATGTTGCTTCTTTCTGATATGTGTATATCATTATCGTGCTGTTTTCTATTTACTATTTTTTTTTTTACCCCTGACCTAGCTATGTGTATGATTCGACCCACTCTGTATATAATTCATTTGTTCCTAGTGATATGTTTAGTCCTCCGTCCCAACCGTGTTTTAATTGTGGTTGTACGAATATACAGTTGTTAATTACAACCCCTCCTCTTACATATGTGTTAGTCAGTGGTTTGAATTGTAAACTTTTGGTTTTTCTCATTTGAAATTGTACGTGTCCCCTTGTCTTATTTTCTTCTGCGTTGGTAACTCTCTCCAGTCATGTATTTGTTTCACATCAATGCTAATTGTTTTCTTTGTTGTTATTGTCACATCAAATATGTCTTCTATAATTTCTTTAGGGCACCAGTATCTCTATGTACACGTTGGCAGTTTTGCTTTATCATGTTATTGGTTCTATTTCTTTCCACTCATTGTTTTGTATATGTGAAATGTCCAGCAGATTTCTGAATCCAACGTATTTTCTGTAATCTTCAAAAATATAGAAATATGGATACAGAGAGGGTACGTAATTTTCTGTTCCCTTTTTGTCTGTTATTTTCTGGGCTATTACGTTTTGTTATTTGGACATATATTGCTTTCACTCTGTAAGCTGTTCCATGTTTCATTGCCGATTCTAATTGGATCGGTCCTATCCATGTCGTTAAATGATATTGTATCATACTGTGTCTGGATTCCGCGAATCCTTTTAATATGCAGTGATCAAATTTAGTTTCATTTCTCTTTTTATATATGTCTGTAGGTATATGGAAAGCTATTGTTTGGTCGTTCATTGTATCTGATTTGATACAGTTTTTAAATGTTCTTTCGAATACGTATGTTTTTACGTGATTTCCAGTGGCCAGTGGTCCGTTATCACCACTTCCTTGTAGTTGTCCTTGCCATCCTCCACCTCCTCCGCTGTCAATTTATTGTATTTCTGTACTATTCGCCATAACAACTTCACTATCTGTAGTATTTGTGTTAGTAGTATTATTATTATTAACTGGAGTATCATTGTTTGTTCTTCTCCGTTTAGTTTATCGAAAATAACTGTCGAGACCGAGCTTTCATTTCCCATGAATTGCTGTTGCTGCAACTTTTCTGAATACACCTTCTTTCGATGCCCCTTCTATAAATTTGTTATCCACCTCTTCGGTACTGATGCTTTCGCTCTCGTAATCTAAGTTATGTTTTTTTGGCTATTTCATCTAATTTTGATGTAACTGGTAAATGTTTTACTTTATCTAAGTCTGTGCGTGGTCCAAGGAAATTATGCCCTGGTAGTGTTAAATCACACGGTTTTCCTTTTCTGCTGCTTACGATGCGGTGGCATGCTTTATTGTATTTCTGAAAGTCTGACTTATGTATATAAAAACACCGAACCAATGAAAAAGCACTACTTTAACCGTCGAATCCACCTGCAGCATTTTAGCCACGCCTATAAATTATTCTATTCCATAGTGACTTGTAGGCGTGGCTAAAATGCTGCAGGCATATTATTTTTCTGTACTTATGCAGATTAGGACTGAAGCAAACCTAACCGACGCCAAGTTTGGGTCCTAATCTGCATAAGTACCTATTTTTCTTCCAATCCAGAGTGCCCCTTTTTGAAGAGCAAGATTTTCCCCGCATTATCAACAGACCTCAAACTCTTCCCTTGTAGGGAGGCAAGTAAACAGGGACTATTTATTTTTTTATTACAAAATGTGTAAAAATAAAATCTACAAACCATTCATATATAAAACATAAAAAACAAAAAACAATAAATGGATCAACCTTAGTCGAGGGTCACCTGAATTGTCTCTTTTAGTTGACTACTGCCCCGAGATGTAGGGGAGAGCATCACTCCTTTCCCTGGATTACTTCATTTATCTTTGATCAACACCTTATAATTCTGAGTTTTTAGCAAGGACGCACAAAGTACCATTTTTTAAATCTTTTGTATGACTCGACCAAGGATTGAACCCTGGTCTCCCGGCCCATTAGTGAACACTAACTATTATCGTAATTGTGTCGATTTAGATTATGAATAAATTATTGCTCCCAGACAATGCCAGATTTCCTTGCTAGTTGCACAAAATCTTTTAAAGATCAGAGAAAAATCCATAAGATTATATTTATAAAGCAAAGCTTTAAAGAGAGATGGGACAAAACAGTAAAAAAGTAAAACATTTTTACCAAAATGTCTTAAACCCCTTTCACTTTGGAGCTTTCAAATTATTCCAGGGTTTCTTATTTGCCATTTCTGCATATCCGGTTGCTGACCCGAACCCACACACATCCCTTCTTTTGTTTACCTCAGTATTCTTCAGAAGAGCAAGACCTCCCATACATATGTAAACACTAATTAAATGTATATATTGCTATAAAAACTCTGTCATAAGCCACACTTTGTTATGTGAAAGAGAAACTCTCGCATTTCTGGTGCTTTCTCTCTTTCTGTTTTTACCATTCCCTTTCTATCTGTCTCCCTCTCTTTCTTTCACGCCTTTTCTCTCTCTCTCTCTCTTTAATCTTTTTCTCTTTCTTTCTCCTCCTCTTTTTCTCCTTCCCTCTTTCTCTCTATCTCCTTCCCTCTCTCTCTATCTCCTTCCCTCTTTCTCTCTCTCTATCTCCTTCCCTCTTTCTCTCTCTCTATCTCCTTCCCTCTTTCTCTCTCTCTATCTCCTTCCTTCTTTCTCTCACTCTATCCCCTTCCCTCTTTCTCTCTCTCTATCACCTTCCCTCTTTCCCTCTCTCTATCCCCTTCCCTCTCTCTCTATCCCCTTCCCTCTCTCTACCCCTTCTGTCTTTCTTTCTTCTTATCCTCCTTCTTTTTCCTCACCTTCCTTCCCCCCTCTCTTTCTCCTTCCCTTTCTCTTATCTCTCCTTTCTTTCTATATTTTCTCTTCTTTCCTCTCTCTTTTTGTCTTGTTCCCTCTCTCTTTCTCCTTTTCTCTTCCCTCTTTCTCCTTTTCTCTTCCCTCTTTCTCTTTTTCTCTTCCCTCTCTCTCTTTTTCTCTTCTCTCTCTTTCTCTCTTTC
The DNA here is from genome assembly GCA_963556195.1 of Sepiola atlantica. Taxonomy (NCBI): domain Eukaryota; kingdom Metazoa; phylum Mollusca; class Cephalopoda; order Sepiida; family Sepiolidae; genus Sepiola; species Sepiola atlantica. Next base: position 123,649,926 of record OY744520.1, read on the forward strand.
ATTTTCCCTCTACCTTTCACCCACTCTCTCTTTCTTTCTCTCTCTCCCTTTCTCTATTGTTTCACCAATCGAAAAAAGAAAAGGGGAGAGACAAATATGAAGGGATCTTGGGAAGCCATTAACTTTGTCATACTTGAGTAGTTCTGAGTTTGAACAATTTGGTGCCCCCCACCCCTTCCACCCGTCTCATCTTAGAGAACCAAGAAAAACAAGAATCTTTCCCCACTAACTAAAATAATGAGGAATACATTTTTATAAAACCCCCTTTTCTCTCGCTGGCGCGGCCATTTTTCTTGGGAAGACGAATTAGTGTTAGTGGCGAAGATCTGTTGTTATTGGCAGTGGTTCGGAAAAAGAAGGGATTAAGTTTGAAGTCTGTAACTATTCGGGAGAGGGTGAGTTTCACATCTGATGGAAAAGAGAAACATTAAAGAACCGGTAGGCTTTTTCAGATGTCATACTAGTGTTTATTCCTTGCAAATCGTAGCATGTGGCTTAGTAAACCTTGTTGCATGAAAGATGGTCATCATCAAAAATATAATTTAAGACTTGAGAATCTAGTCTACCTATTATTTCGTTTTTTGTTTACAGCCCAGTTGGGAAAGTATTTTTTTCCTAATTGAATTTTAAAGGAATAATTTTACATTGAGATAATTTTTATTTCCGACCCCCCCCCCCTTAGATCAAAGGCTTTCCAGCTTTCTGATATTTAAAAAAATTCTTTTTACTTTTGTTCAGCTCAAACAAGGCACATTGCCACTGAAGCGCAAAAGGCTACTGTGATAGGGACCATATTTATAGAGGCACAACCTGGGTGGGGAGTTGGGCAGCAAGATGTTTGTTTACATTACATTTAGATTTCTGCATGTTCATATGGTTGTGGAAGTCCGATGAAAGAAGCTGTCAGAGTAGAAAATCTTCCGGTATCTAAGGACCTCTACAGTGATGGGGTGGGATTTTGCTGCTAGTTATGTGCATAGGGGATATTTTCGTTTAGGGAGGTACAAGTGCAGTAAATTCATCGGAGTTCATTTCGTGTAAGTATTTTTAAAATAAACACAAAGATGCAATACTGCAGCGATGCAAAAGGGGCAGGAGCTTGGCAAACCGTGCGTTAAGTTAGCAATTTTTTTTTGTTACCCTGTACAAGAGGGAGAGGATAGTGGTTGGTGTACCAGCCTACATGTGACAACAATACTCCATGCACGGGCGAATGGTGGCTTGTAATTGTTGATTCTGGTCGTGGTAAAATATGTCTTGATTATCAATATTTACATGACATTTATGATTTGCAGAGAATGAGCTTTCTAAGTTGATTGACTAACAAGATACGATCCCTTTCGTTCAATAATCCTATTTAATAACATAAAAAAATCAAATGTTAATTGTGGCCCAGTCAATAATGTTGCATTTTATTTAAAACTAAATATAGTACTAGCTGTCCCTACCCAGCATTGCTCGGGAGTCTTTTTACTTTCAATTTAGTTTCTCTTTTTCTTTTTTTCCAAATTATTATTTTTAAAAGGATTTTGAAAGTTAAATTTGATTATTACGTTCAATCATTAAATTATTTGATCAAATTTTTATGAAACTATAACTAATTTTATTAGTGAATGTTATTCTAACAGCACATACATACATGAAAAGTTGAAAATTATTTTGAAGTAATTCATCTTTTTAAATTATAAATAAATGATTAAAATGATTGACTTGAAATGGATGTTGGTAGATTTAATTTCGCAAATGTGTGTGACCGATGCATTTTTAGTATCGCCTAGTTTTATGACTCTGTTGTGCTAATAAATTCATTTTTAAGTAGACACTTGTATACCTTGATGCAGTCATCACAAGGAATTGTAAATAAATGCCGGCCTGTATGTAATACATATATATATATATATATATATATATATATATATATATATATATATATATATATACTAGCAGAGATACCCGACATTGTCCGAAATCATAATTTCTGTAAATTACATAGATTTCAGAAAAAATAAAATACAAAATAAACAACCTGCTTAATATAATAATTTGAAATAATTTCATTTTGGGACGAAATCAAAGTAAAAATAATTCTGCCCCGGGTGACGTTCGAACTCACAACCTCCGTCTCTAAGTATGGCATGCTACCCAATTGATCCACAGGTGGGCAAGTACCTTTTCCTCTCTCTCTCTCTCTGTTTAGAGTCGAATGTAGGTCAGTCACTTAGGAAGGCGGAAGAGAAGGTAATAGCAAATTAAATGGTGAATATGAAAAAATTGTATCTTAAATATTTTTGCGGTGTCCATAAGGACAGTGAGAGGGTAAAAGTATTTCCCACTTCCATTATGACTAATAAAAAATAAAATATTGAAGGGTCAATTATGAAAATTAGTGAAATTGGTTAAAAATAAAATTTTTGTTTTTAACACGTGAAACCAATGGTTATGACTGATGAAAAAAAACCCACATATTTTATTCAATTATTATAACACTCTGCTCTTGAAGACATAAACCACTATGTAAATCTGAAATTTTGAGCAGGTTTAAAAGCCGATGCTCATCAACTATCAGTATTATTAAATATTCCTATTATGGCTCCCAGGCAACACCAGCTTAACAAAAGATAGAGAAGTTCTTTCTCTCGGACAATGCTGCGTTTAAACACACCTGTTCTATATAGGATGTTGAGCACTTTTGGATTACTATATACCACTTACTAAATGTAATACTGTAATCTTACATTTATTGTTCCTGTTTTTTTTTAGATGAGGAGTGAAAAAATAAAACTTTAGGAGGCCTCCAGAGCGCTACTGAAACCACCCAAATAAAATGATGGATACCTCCAGAGCAGTACTAAACCCATCTTTTCCGAGTTTCTTGGCCCTTCTTCCTTTAAAGAGTTTTCTTTCCTAATTATTACATTTACATTGTAAATTCTCTAACCTTTCTTTCTATAGGGAACACACATACACCCATACACACAGACATTGAGTTTTATATATATATTATATACATAATGTATCTTTTTTTTGTTGACACATAGGTAATTAATTTAGTTAACGGGGATTTAAAAAAAAAAGGTATTATGGTGTTATGGGCTGGACACAAAAAGGGCTACTCATTGAACTCTTGTTTATAATAATCAGAAATCTTAGAAAATATTAAATAACAAATATTTTAGAGATGCGTTTGTCGAAAAGAGAATACTTGACTTTTAAAACCAAAATAAACTGTCATTAATTTGGACAACGTCGGTCTGGATCATAATGGATTTTAACATAATTCTGAATTCGGTTTTTATATAATCTAGTTTTGTGTTTTATGGTCGACTTGGATGAATAATAATGTTTCTTCAAAGTTGTACAGATAAACAGAAGTTGTTTCTTCTTCCAAACCAAATAATAATACTGATTAAAATATATAAAAGAGAGTAGAAATATTAATGCAATAATTGTATTTCCATATCCTGGATCCCAATTTTGGATGATTCATAAAACAGCATCTCAAAACAAACCTGCAATTGAGATCGCTTTTCCAATCCGAGTCATCTTCCAGGGTGACAGTAAATAAATGTTCATTGCAGCCCCCCCCCCCCCCGGAATAAAGTGTCGTTGTTTCTATCCAAATAGTTGTTGTTTGAAATATGAAAACAGTTTCTGCTTTTTGATATAATCTTTTCATTCCATTCATGCAGACTGTCCTTTTTAAGGGATACATTGGGTTTTCCAGATATCCACGAGATAGGCGAACTAACATGTATTTGTGTTATGGCAGAATGACAAAGTTATATAAACATATGAGTTGAGAAATCTGACGTCACTTGGGAGCAATAAATAGAAACTTGTTTGGGGAAATAGTAGTATTGGCTTAATTTGATATTTTTATTATATATACTACAAAGGAAGAGGTAATGCCTAGGAGGATGGTTTCATGACAACAGAAAAGATACTACACCACACCTCAAAGGATGAGGTAATGCCCGAGGGGGTGATATCATGACAATAGAACAGATACTATATCAGCCCCCAATAGACGAGGTGATGCCTAACAGGATGGCCTCAAGATGACAGAACAGCTACTACACTAACTCCCTCCCCCTGAATTGAGCATTAAAAGATAGTAATAGTATAGTTTGGCTTCAGACAGAAAGATACCAAATGACGTCATATAGGATGAATTGTAGTTTCCAAAAGTGGTGTTTGAAATCAGCATCTGTGACTGCTGACTGCTGCTGCTTTATTAACCAATGTCAAAGTTGAGAAATATATATCTAATAATATATAATGAATACTGACCCAACGAGTCACGGGAAGACTAGTATCTAAAATATAAAGTTATATTGCCAGATTTTCGAAGTAAGACCTAAATAGCAATCCCTCTGACATATCGATACTTGATTCAGACTCGCCCATGTTTGTTTGTTTCTTTCTTTAACTGTTTTTTTCTATGGAAATCGCTCCAGACAAGGCACGAAACCACTTGAAAAAATACTACTTCAAGGTCAAAAATTAGCCAACGATAAGTGTTAGATGGATAGATTCCGACCCAGAAAACAGCAATTCTTCTCCCTTTGCCAGAAACATCGCTCATGGAATGTGAGGACTAAAGGACAAAATAAGGGAAGTGAGTCAACTCAAGGTCCACTTTCTACTCTCCTTGTTATTGGCATGAACATATTTTATTTTGCATCAGTTTCTTTCTGAAAATACTTATTCAGAAATAGAAGGTTTAGAGTGGAGACTTTTTACTTTACTCACTGAATTTTTTTATGCATTAAGGGAAAGTAATCATGCCATGAGTTATTTCCCTTAACTTCTACAAAAATAAATATCTAAAAACACGTTTTCTATTTCTTTGTAAATAAATCAGTCATTTTTTCTTTTACTCTCTGTTAGGTACAGCTTATATATATATATATATATATATATATATATATATATAAATGGAGTACTCTGGCAATTAACAGTGTTTATATAAACTTTGAGATTTTGTTAACTCATGACTTTTGGCTGATGATTAAATCGGTAGGAGCACTGACTGTCGACTAGAGGGTCAAGTTTTCATTTCGGCTTAGGGCACTTGCCTGTCTAACCACACTGAAGAGCTGTGATACAGCAAAACACTCTGTCTGTGGATGACGATATATATATATATATATGTATGTATATATATATGTATATATATATGTATGTATATATATATGTATATATATATGTATGTATATATATATGTATATATATATGTATGTATATATATATGTATGTATATATATATGTGTATATATATATGTGTATATATATATATGTATGTATATATATATGTATATATATATGTATGTATATATATATGTATATATATATGTATGTATATATATATGTATGTATATATATATGTATGTATATATATATGTGTATATATATATGTGTATATATATATATGTATGTATATATATATGTATGTATATATATATGTGTATATATATATGTGTATATATATATATATGTATGTATATATGTGATTTTATGAAGGCTTACCAAATCATTCCTTTCAAGACACCAATGATCACCATTAAAGATATTTTTTCTTACAAATACTATTTATTCAAATTAAATGTTTTTTCCTACACGTGTTTCACTACCAAGCAGTTACTTGCTTGGCAGATCATCAGGGAAATTAAATGTCTGGAATACTGGTTTCAACTGCCGACAAAACACAATGTGGCGTTGTAATAGTTAAGGTCACTTAAAAAGAGAAGAGGAAAAAAATAAAAATAAAAATAAAAATAAAAATAAAAGTCAAACTTAAAAAGCAAGGAAGAACAACGATAAAAAAAGAAAGTCCTAGAAAAGTCTTAGAAAAGTAGCTTGTGCATTATTTCTTCCACCAAGCCAACAAGCAAATAATCGGTCCCAAATACATTCAATAAAACCACAAAACCGGAACAAGTTTGACTTTGACTTTTATTTTTATTTTTATTTTTATTTTTTTCCTCTTCTCTTTTTAAGTGACCTCAACTATTACAACGCCACATTGTGTTTTGTCGGCAGTTGAAACCAGTATTCCAGACATTTAATTTCCCTGATGATCTGCCAAGCAAGTAACTGCTTGGTAGTGAAACACGTGTAGGAAAAAACATTTAATTTGAATAAATAGTATTTGTAAGAAAAAATATCTTTAATGGTGATCATTGGTGTCTTGAAAGGAATGATTTGGTAAGCCTTCATAAAATCACATATAAATGCTCTGTACTCTGTAATCGAGTATCATCGAGCTTGTTTTTTATTGGAACAACCCCGGTCTTCACTGAATGATCTATTTTATAAGTGAAAAATCTAAATCTATGTATGTATATATATATGTGTATATATATATGTGTATATATATATGTGTATATATATATGTGTATATATATATATATGTATGTGTATATATATATGTATATGTATATATATATATATATATATATATATATATATATATATATATAATGTACCTAAAATATTTAAAGCATTCAAAATATTTGTTATAAAAATATTGTTCTAATGTAAGCAAAACCACAAAATAATCAGTTCCTTTTAAAATTTTGTTTGTTCATGTTGTGTACGCATAGATACGTTTATGTCCACACAAACATACTGATTTACGCAAACATATCTTAATAGAATATATATATATATATATATATATATATATATATATATATATATATATATATATATATACATACATATATATTAAGAATAATAGCGCTCTCCCCAACCCAAATGCCATATTTAGTGAGATATAATCTAATAAATGACTTGTTGGTCTGAAGCAGGGAGCATAAGCAGCGATTTTATCAGTGTGGCTCGTCTTAAAACATGACTTTTTTTGTAAAGAAATCATTTCCGTAAAGGTTTATTTTCGTAATGTTTTCTTCAAGCAAGCATTATTCTGATTACATTTATTGCGTTTAGTAGAATACTACCCATAAAAAAAACTGCAGGATTATTTATGTTTGAATTGACACTTCTGTCAGACATCAAAACGTAACTAACTGGTATTTTCTGTTCCTGATCCTGTGTAGTATATCTGCAGTCACTTGAAAAACTTAGACACGGCCATATATTTGATTGCATGCATATATGTATTAAAACATGTATATGCATAAATATATATAAGTAACACACATGTCATGATTTGATTATGAACAAAAAGAAATTGGTAAATTTTTACTATCTTACCCAGCGCAGTTTACCGCCTAAAAAAGTTCAAATTCTACTTTTTTTGTGCAAATACATTTAAACGGCCTAAAAAAATACCCGCAAAGAAGGAATTAAAAAAAAAATTAAATGTTTAAGATTTTAGAGTGGGGAATCACTTTCCTTTATAAATTTAACGTAAAATGAGCACTCATTTCCTGGCCACTTAGCGTAAAACGAGACATATAACCGACTTGAGTTTTTAATTTTGTGGGGGGGGGGGGGGATTTAAAAAAAAATAAAAACAGATAAAAATTTAGCCAATTAAAGTTTTTTTGGGGGGTAGGATTAGGGTTTAGGGTTAGCGGTAGCGGTTAGGGTTTATTAAATAAGTAACCCCACAAATAATAAATTGGCTAAATTTCTACGTATTTTTATTAAGTAAAAAAAAAAAATAAATACCCCCACAAAATCTAAATTGCCTAAATCTCTGTTTTAATGAACTAATCCATTACATTATTTTGATTCTACAAGTTTAAGGAGTTTTAAGAAGAAATTGAAATTCAGGGAATCTTGCTTAATTGGTGTCTAATAACTATTGATCAAATTTAATGTAAATCTGAAATGTTTGAATTTTCAAATGGGATTTTATGTCCATATTATGCCCCCTGAAAGCCTTTAAAATACTCTAAATTTGAAATTTGGGGAATATTTATTAGTTGATGTCTAATACCTTCTGTTAGAATTTCTGAGGTATCTGCATTTTCATGAAGAGCTTCCACCCTCTTTTTACCCCTTTTTGGTTGCATAAAACTAAATCAAACTACATATAACCCACATTTGGACCCCTTACAGCTAGCAGCTTTGTTCCAAAATTCTTAATGATCGGTTAAATAGTTTAGGAGTGAATCCTATGCATACGGATATATAAACATATAAACATACCTAACTTTATAAAGATGGTGATATATATTGTGGCATAATCCACGATACATTTAAGTGGATCTGCTCGGCCAAATATAGTTTGCTGTACGATTGCCTTCAGCAGATTTTAAGATAAGCCAATTATATTGTCAGAAATAATATTTCTATAATTTATCAAACTCTCTGCGTTGCTTATCATTTCAATAATGACTAATTTATTTGTGCGAATAAACAGATGATAGATCACAACTCGCCTGACACTGAACTTGAATATCTTGACTCCTACTGCGACCATCATGCCTGTTATGACATATGGTAGCGAAACATGGACACTTTATAACGCAGTGATAGAAAAGCTAAGAGTGACACAATGCAAAATGAAACGCATTATGCTCGGCATCAGTTTACGTGATAGAAAAAAAAAAATACTTGGATCAGACAGCAAACTGAAGTAAATGACATCATCGCCACAATACAAACAGCAAAAGATAGATGGGCAGGTCACTTTTTAGGTTAACATATAGAGTGACAGAATGAACGCTGAAGCAATGGAAAAGACCTAGAGGAAGGTCAAAAACCTGGTGGAGAGACGACCTTGACAGCCAACTAGGTCCTACTTGGTCTTGCCTAACCAGAGATAAAACAAGGTGGAAAGAATGTCTCAGCACGAGTTTATGAATATTTCACAGACATCTTCCTACAAAAAGGCGTTGACAACACAAAATCATTTGAGGTTTAACAATGCTTTTAGGATTTTTCTTTTTTTTTAGAGTAAACAGTCTACATACATAACACCCCACCACATCCCAAACACGACCGCGTGTTCTCTCATGGTCCAGAAAAATGAGAAAGATTTCATCAGCTTATCCTTTACATGTCACTAGCGACTTCCTGTTTGTGACACAGTATTCTGATGGCCTTTTGGCAAGGAGCAAAGTGTAGTATCTGTTCTGATACTACACTTAATCTTTTCTGTCCTCGGTTAATGAAGGAGAAATCCTTCTAAACTGAGGCAATTTTAAAATCTTTTTTTCCAATTAAGAGTGCCCCTTGTTTGAGAGCTGAATTTTCCCCACATAAAAAATCGACCTTGTGTCTAACTCTGCCCTCGTGGGGAGGTAACTGATTCTAAACTTTTAACTTTTAATGGAAGTTTCCACTTTTTTCTTTACTCTGGCCTGATGTGGAGAAATACTGCTTTTAACATTATTTTTACACACCTACATATCCTCTTTCTACATTTGTATGATTATTTATTTTGTATTCAGTTTTTGTCTCATTCCGAGGAATAAACGAATGGTTAAATGTGTTGGTCAATGCAGAAAAAGCCCTAATTAAAAATTAATCGGCCTTACATTGAATAAGGAATTTTACAAATAGAATAGATTAAGAGTCCTCTCTGTTGAAAATAGCAAGTTGACACCCCTGAACCCCCTTAAAAAAAACAAAGTTTTGTCGTTATTACTTTTATTATTAGAGGTTTTAATTTATTTTTCTTTTATCTTTTGAGAAATCCCCTTCTACCAGCCGAAAAAAATTAAAATAACAACTTTTAAAGGAACATTTTTTTTATATATATTTTATTTACTCTTTCCAAAAGAAGAAAACAAAATTCCATGTTAGTTTAAATTTGTTTACATACCATTCTGAAATTGGTTAATTCAATTAAAATAATTATTTCTTCCTTCTAGATGGAAGTGTTTGTGTGTGCGTGGGGGAGAAGTTATTATTTTGAGAATATTTTCCCATGACAAACTTTTACAGGCTAAAAGCTGCTTCTTTTTTTTATATTATTTTCTAAATCATTGTTAAAAACACTTCAGTTAATCCTGACAAGAAATAGAAAAAAAACGTACCCTCTAAAAAGTGAGTTGAATCTCAAAAACAACCTAAAAAAACAATCTAAAAAAAAACAAAGGCTCCCAAAAGCTTCATAAATAAAAATGAATTTTTTTTACATATGCTTAAGAATGATATTTTCTATCAATTTCAATCGACAATTTATTTTAAAAATTCTATTTCGGAATTTTTTAAATAATTTTATTTATTTACCTCCCTCGGCGGGAAGATGTGACACAAGGTCGGGAAAGTGGGATTTTAAACCAGCGCCCTCAAGGAAATGCGCTCTGGCTGACCAAAACATGCTTAGGCAGCCCCGTCAGCTTTCCCCGGTTGGAGCGTCTCAGGTGATAAACAATTAACTAACCCCTTCTCAAAAGGTTGAGATGGTAAAGCCTGGGAGGGTGGACCTCCTAGAACTGCACAGGACCATACCTCAGCCAAGGTTGAAGGTTCGATTGTTACTACATGCGATAATAACTAAGAATAACATAATAATTAAGACTTCTACCAGTCATTGCTGGTGGAACGAGAGCAGTCTACCCTGTTATTTTTAATAAAGGGTTCAGTTCAAAATTCGGTACTTATGCAGTTTACGCGTCATGCTGAAATAATAACGTTATTATTTAGAAACCCATTCTTAACATGGAGAGGGGGGGGGGGCTTTGTTAATTATTCTGTACTTTCACCTAAAAATGTAATAAACAAAAGATACCGTAAAAATTGGATTTAATTTGAAAATCCTATCTAAAAAAATAGCATGGTCTGTAAACTGCAGAAGTACCCAAAATTCCGTATAGATTTCCAAAGATGCACTTGAAGAAGGTTGAAGGTTACATCGGCCGAAACGTTGTGAAAATAACAACCAAGATGAGGATAATAATAATTCAAATACAAAATCTCTATTATAATTTAGCATTTTATTTTGTCTGTGGTTCCATTTATTATAGAAACAGCTGTTCCTCTTTCTCCTTGACACATAGTTAGCTCACTGGGTCCTCATCAGTGGTGACGGTAGCAACCGTAGAGATGTTTATCTTTCTTCTTCCTTCTCTTTATGACTAAAGTAGTAGAAGCAATTAAAAAAGAACAACAAATAAATAATAATAACTCCATTATTTACTCTGGGATTTGATTTAATTTTTACAGTAGTTTAAAGCAAGTGCATCCAAATGAACTTTACTATTCCAACCAACCCCCGTGGGGTGGTGGAAGCCTAAAAAACTGCATTCAGTCACTTCAACGCTCGACTCTCGCTTTTCTATCACATATTTCTTCCCATGACTTTTGCTTGAACTGGAGGAGGGCTTCCTTCTCAATCAGGAGATGTAGTAAATGTGACATCGAAGCAGCAATTCAAGGCAAAATTAGACAGGTGCTGCACCACTATATCCTCTTCTATGTAAATTTCTGGCCTTCTTTCTATACATGGCAACTGAAGCATGCTTGTTTTATTTTTTGCCAAATTTATTAAATTGAATGACACAACTATGGGTACACAGCCTCATTTAAAGGATCTTTCCGGTGTATTACACCTGTTATTGTGGATGACTTCATTGCTTTGGACATGGGGACAAACAAATACATAAGATCCACAGAATTTTAGTAGTATACTATAACTTTAGGGTCTAGACAGATCTTTTAGTATATATATATTTCAAATATTATGAAATAATTATTTTATATTAAATCCTAATACACTAAAAAATATGCTCAATATTAGGGATAGAGCATTATTATGGTTAAGTGAAAATAAACAAATGTAAAGTTACATACTTTACAAGTTTAATAATTTCAACATGTACAACAAAGGTTAAAATTAAAAAAATAATTTTTTTTAAGAAAAGGGTTTTTAAAGAAGGAGAAACCAAATGTTTAACAATAAATAAAAGCTTTGGTTTCAATTATTAATTTGAAATTTTTTTTTATCAATCATGTATGAGATCTGAAGTCAATTGAAATAGAAATATACATGAAAAAAAATATATATAAATTATTTATAAAAATAATTACATAGAAATACATTAAATATTTAGGTGATAAAAATCGTACATATTTCTAGACAAGCGTCTTGGTCCAGTGGTAAAGACGCTGGACTATAGACATCAATATCGAAGGTCCGATCCTTGTCTAAGTTAGACATGCTAATGATGGCTGTGAGTCAGAAACACGTGTCCATGGATTGCTTTTATGTACGTATAAAATTAATAAAAAAATATATATTAAGAAAAATATGCCCTATAAAGTTATGGGTGACTAATAATGCAATTTTCTGCATCTTAATCACTTAGGAAGTGAGACAATCGAAATAATAGTAAGCAAAAAAACAACGAACGCTGCAATCACCAATAAAAATAATTACATATATATATATATATATATATATATAGTAAGTTATGAAAATATATTTATGGCAATTAAGCTAAACAGAGGCTTCTGCGTTTCATCCCCATAGGGAATCGTCAAGCTAAAATGCGGAAGTCTCTGTGTAGCTTAATTGCCATAAATATATTTTCATAACTTACTATCTAGCTCTACTAATGTATTGAGCACTGTTGAAGTAAATACTGAAAATTGATACATAAAAGATTATATCTCATTTTATGTGAATACATGAAATAATAATATATATATATATATATATATATATATATATATATATATATATATATATATGCAGTTACTGTACACATTGACGACCCATGATTCTTCAACCTTAAAGTTAAAATAAGAGTTATCCCCCTTAGGTTATTTGAGTTATGTTTAGAAATAAATACACTGTTTATGAATGATGTGTCTGCTGCTTGCATCGATACAGTCAAACAACAGTTTAAATAGTTGTTTTTTAAAAAGAAATGTTTCTATCATGTTAGTCAAATAATTGTAAGAAATGAATAGACTATTATTTAGTAAAAAAAAAATATTTTATCTGATAGCTAAAATAGTTTTAGTTTTTATGATGTAAGCTGATTTTTGCTGTATAGTTCATAAACGAAAAAATGTCCTCATTTTACCAATCTTCTAAGCTGGAATGATTATTTTTGAAAGAGATTGAAGTGAAGTACGTTTTTTTATTACAAAAAGCATGGTTCAACAATACTAAATAAAAAAATTGTTAGGCAGAATCAAATATCGATCTAGTGTTAAATAACCCTAAAAGTGTTGATATGCTGTTAAACTGAAAAAGCTAAATTCGACATTATTGATGAAATGGGGACACTAAAAAGTTAGTCAAAATGAGAAATAAACGTTAAAATTAATTGAAATAATGTTTGTATTATGTTATCACCATTCACCCTTTTTTTTAAAGATGGTATCGCCAAAGATGCAATGCAAAAATTATTTTAAAATTTCATCTGATGTCACTGTTGTGTCAAACATAAAACTCAAACTAAAATACACTTTTCCTGACTTTCAGTCTAAGGTCAAAGTTCTGTTCAAAGATGGTACAATGATATTGTGGGGTCTGCGTTCACACTGGACACCCATAGAATAATGGAAATATGTCACAAACTCCTACAAGATTTTTAGAGATACACCTCCATATCAAGATATATTCGGAAACTACATTAACCAATGTACTTAGATAAGTATGTTTCAGTTTGAACAAAGGTGGTACATTGTGGGGTTTGCATTAGCGCCGGACGTTCATAGAACAGAAATATGCCACAAACTATTAGTTAATTTAAATGTATAATTTCATTATTGACGTTTAATAATTATTTTTGGAGGGAACAGGAATTAACTAAGTTCCATCAAGTAAAATAAACACAGAAAACCAAAGTTTAAATTACTTAAAAAAAAAAAAAATTGTATTTCACTAAGTGGCCAGCAGTAAGCAATTTATCTTTTCTGTGTTCTTTTCATGTGGGAGAAAGGAAAATAAGTTTTATTCTTTGGAAGCTGAGAAGAGAGGTTTGAGGAATTCATGAATTCCTTCACTCTTTCAGACATTTCGCCAAAATGCAACCGCTCCACTCCTTCTGCTCACTTTCATTAGTCCAACTATAAAGATGTTCTTTGCTCTGCCTGTTTTGACCCCCCCCCCCTGCATACCCTGCTCTGACAAAGTGTAATAAAAATGGCAGTGAAAAACGGATTTTCCTCTTTAAAAGTGGTCTGAAAAGTAGCTCAGTGGTTAGGGTTCTGGATGTATCTCTTCTTTCTCTGGAATTGTTTCCAATTGTCTTGTATTTCCCCACCTGCCACTGAACTTATGCAATGCCAAGTCAGGAGAATGTGTGTGTTTTTTTCTTTTTTACTAATGAGTAACCACTTATTAAAGCTAAAAAAACACTTGAGGATAAAGATTAATGAAATGAGAGATTGACAATTGAACAGTGATAAATACTATGAGAGGATTGAAAATCTTCATATACGACCCACTCAGAACAACAGCCGACTCAGAAAACAGCAATTCTTCCCTCTTTGTCAGAAATCTTGTTTATGGAATGTGAGAACTAAAGGACAAAATGGGGGGGGGGGGGGAGTTATGAGACTTTCGAAAGTAAATCCAATGTCCACTTTCTACTCTGTGTGTGTGTGTACACTCTCAGCTTGAAACACTTGCCTGTCTAGCCACACTGAAGAGCTGTAATACAGCGAAATAGACTGTTTCTCACTGTATTACAGTTCTTCAGTGTGGCTAGACAAGCAAGTGTTTCAAGCCGGGATAAAAACTTAACTGTTTTTCCAACAGTCAGCACTCCTAACCGTTAAGCTATCAACAGCAGATCGCAAATAAGTGAAATCTATATCATATGTTTATCTAATAATATATTATGATTCGCAAGCTACCATACCACTAATGGTGGCTAGTGAATTCATTTACCACAGTGCTCAACCCACAAAGGGGTGGGAGTATATATAGTCATCCACATGCAGGCTGTTTTGCTGTAGCTCTTCAGTGTGGCTAGACAGGCATGCACTTCAAGCCAGGATTGAAACATGAGTATTTTTCTGACAACCCTTATAACCATTAGGCTATCAACAATAAGCCACGGGTACGTAAAATCTTGATGTTTATATAAACACTATTAGCACCGAAGAGTGGTCAATTCAGTTTTATGGAGAGCTTTGCATTATTGCTAATGGTAGTTAGTGATTTCACTTACACCACTGCTCAATCTACAAAGAGGTGGAGCATATAGAGTCATCCACTGACTGACTGTTTTGCTGTGTCACAGCTGTTCAATGTGGCCATATTTGTATACTTATGTAGCGATCTTGAGTTTAGGCATATTTGGTTAAATATTATGGACAATTTTTCTCTACATATTTTGATTGAGATTCATTCAAGTCTCCTGATGAGTCTTAGTCTCACGTATTAACTGGCTGATGTAATTGCCATGGTTACAATTCTAAATACTTTCAGTCTGATCACAAACCATCCTCGGGAAGTTATGTTGATTGCAAAGATAAGAATTTTAATATTTGTGAAAATAGTTTGCTGACCTCACTTGGTGTCATGAATCTTTGTTCTAGACAGACCTTTATATCGCTATATAAAAAGTCGGGTATGTGTGTATGCATATATACAGGGCTTTATGCGCTTCACTACTTTTGGAGCTGCTCACGCTCCTGCTCCAACGCCCAAAATTGAAGCTGGCTCCCTTCATGCTCCCCATTTTCAAAAATGAGCCGCTCTTTTTCAGCGCTCCATAATAAAAATGTACCTTCTTTCATAAACGTTCTATTCTGCCAATGAATGGTCGAAGGATAGGGGTGGGCGTCAAAGGATCTCGTCAATATGGGTGGGGATGTCACTATAAGTGTAAGACCGTAAGATAATATTTGACAAAATCTCACTAATATTTTGAGATGTGCTAAGGTGCTACATCAAATTTTGTTAAAAGCTTGATGATTCTCAAAGCAAAACAATTTGTAAGATTCAGCAGATGTTTGGAGAACATGCGATGGGTGTAACACAAATTAATACCGATTCAAAAGTGACTGCACATCAGCAGAGAGAGTGACCAGCGTTCTAGCAGGCCCTAAACTGCTCGAAGTGCAGCTGTTTTTGAGAGAGTGCGAAATTTGGTAATGGAAGATCGTTGTTTAACCGTACGGGAGATCGCCGAAGAGGTTAAAGCGAGTAAAGATTCTGCATATACAATTTTGCATGATGATTTGAACATTGAACAGTGGCTGCAAAATTTATGCCCAAGTTGTTGTCGCAAGAACAAAAGAACCTCCATTTTCAAGTTGCACAGAACCTTCTGGAAACCGCTAACACTGGCCTGGGTTTCTGAACACTGTGATAACTGGAGATGAGTCATGGGTGTATGGGTACGACCCAGAAACAAAAAAAAAAGTCGTCACAACGGAAGCATCCCGAGTCTCCAAGGCCAAAAAAAGCGCAACAGGTGTGAAGCAAAATCAAGGTGATGCTGACTGTCTTCTTTGATATCCGTGGAATTGTGAATCAAGAATACGGACCAGAAGGACAAACAGTGATAAACGAGGACTATTGTAAAAGTACCCCACACTCTTCGACACCGTGGGTATCTTGTCGGACACTCACGCACAGGTGTTTGATATCCTGGTCATGGTGCCAAGTATAACAGATACCCCACTCTGATCCTGCGTCACGGAGCCAGTTATAAACATGTACCCCGCTCGTCGTCTGTGTATCGGTGCTCACGCCTCTGGTTCTCTACACAGAGATCTTGCCAGACCGTGAACACTCTTTGGCCGATGATCGTCGTAGTGGCAATAAAAAAAGGATATGTCGAATTTCCTCCGGTCGGAATGATGATGATAGAGATGGCTTTGTCGATCTCGTCTCTGTGAAGGCAAGGTTATTCAAGCAGAACAAATCAACAATAATAATGTAAACAACTTGGCGAGTTCTTTTTGTATAAAATAATTATTAAACAATTAAAGGAAAGAATTTATTTTACATTAGCTCAATGTCTACTGTATCGTAAAAACTGTCTTCCCTAGGTTGTCTCTGTGCGTGAATTCATTTACAATGATTATTTTCACAAGTTGGACTAATTAAGACATTAATCTATGTTAAGAAAACGATGGCAGAGTTTTTTTTTTGTCCGGCTTTCTTGTTCATAGTCGCACGGCACATGAGTCGATTTTGCGACTGACGTCCTCACCTGTCTCTGGGGAACTCACTCTGTCTCGACTCTCTCTACTCATTTATTGAGAATGCACCGACCTCTACGGGGAGGGGGGGGCGAATTCTTGTCAGCATCCAATAAGATCACGCCACGAGAACAACAATAAGGGAGCAACGTGTCATAAGCGAAAAAAATGATAATAATTTTTAACAAAAAGTGTATATTCCATTTGGACCCAAAAACGATATGACCTAAATTGCAATTAACATTCGAGGGCAGAAAGGTCAATACGAAAACAATTAAAACCAAAATACGATTTCGAATCGATTGAAATTGAGATGGGGAGTTCATTTACCAGGGCAATCAAACTATGTTTTTTTAACCCTGTTCTTTGTTTATACTGGAAACCTAATATGATGCTTGACTTTGAATAAGCTTGTGGCTAATTCACACTAGCGCTGTATTCTAGGCCCTGCCCTTTTCAGGGCCGCTTAATATTGTCGCATCCGCTTAATATTGTCACACTATCAAAATGTTCCTCCAGCGTCTCCGTGACGCAGTTCGGCGCAAAAGACAAGACATGTGGACGGCGAAAAACTGGCAACTACATCACGACAATGCTCCTGCACATTCATCCCAATTGATCAAACATTTCTTGGCCAAACATGGAATTCTAGTCGTTTGCCGACCTCCCTACTCTCCAGTCATGGCTCCTTGCGACTTCTGGTTGTTTCAAAAATTGAAGATGCCACTGAAACGTTCTCGTTTTGAGACTAGAGAAGAGCTAATGCGGAACATGACGGCAGAGATAAACACTATTCCAAAAGAAGACTTCCAGAGGTGTTTCCGGCAGTGGATAGGTCGGTGGGCTAAGTGTGTGCAAGCACAAGAGGCCTACTTTGAAGGGGATTAGAGTCTGAACCCTGTCAGGTATTTGAAATATTTTTTCTGGCCTAAAGTCGGATACTTTTTAAACAGGCCTCGTAGGGGAGGGGCTCCACCCAAACCATACCTCACAAATAAAGAAAAAAAAAATTAAAATTAAAAATTATATTTATTACTTATACCTGTCTTGGGACGGGTATTCTACTAGTATAATGGTATAAGATTTATTGATTTCTTACTTGTTCTTATTCATAAATGAAAGAGAATTAAAAAGCTGTCTTATAAAATACAATAGGATTTATTTGCAAATATATATATCTTCTATATTAAGCAGGGATGAGAGTTCTCAGCTTTTTAGCGAAATTTTGCTTTTTGTTTTTTTACATTCAGAAAACGTTTTCCACTTAAATCTGCTTTTTTCTAAACTGATTTCTGCCGAGTTTTACGACCTTGTCATTTGGCTGTATTTTTACAGAACTGGTCTGGTTGTGGGGAAATAACTGATCACATACTAACAGCTTGGTGGACAAACGATTTCATCGCTTTGATCATCAAACCAAAAAAGGGCAAAAGAGGGAGTGAGCTTTTAAGTCACTATTTTTATATGGATGACCACGTGGCTAGAACAACCGATGATTGACTGTCTCAACATCATATGATCTGAAACTCCATGTAAGGAATGACGAATGGAACAAAGTAAAATCAGAAACAGAAAAAGTGAACAGACTTTTCCCATACATCTCAACAATTATACATTAAAAAACAGACGATTATACATTAAAAAATAATATATATATATATATATATATATATATATATATAATTATTGTTTTTAATGTATAACAGTATAAGATTTATCGGTTTCTTACTTGTTCTTATTCATAAACAAAAGAGAATTAAAAAGCTGTCTTATAAAATATAATAAGATTTATTTGGAAGAGATATATATATATATATATATATATATATATATATATATATATATATAACTTCTATATTAAGCAGGGATGAGAGTTCTCCATTTTTTTAGCAGAATTCCGTATTTTTGTAATTAAAAAAAAAAAAAAAAAAAAATTCTGCTCTTTTTTTCTTTACATTCAAAAAACGGTATTTTCACAGAACTGGTCGTGGACAAATGATTTTATCGCTTTGATCGTCAAACCGAAAAAGGGCAAAAGAAGAAGTGAGCTTCTAAGTTATTACTTTTATATGGGTGACCACGTGGCTAAAACAACCAATGATTGACTGTTCTGAAATCGCATGATTTGAGACTCCATGCAAGGAATGACGAATGGAACAAAGTAAAATCAGAAAAAGTGAATTGACTTTTCTCATGCATCTCAACAGACAATATTACAGATCTAATTGACTTAATTTTTGCAAGAGCCAAATCAATAATTACAAGACTAAACCTAGAAACTAAACCCCATCAAAAGAACGACCCAAGAAAGCCCGGATGGGAAACCAGACTAGAAACCCAAATCAAAAGTTTAAAAAGAATGGAAACAAACAGTAGTTGAAATATTTTGGAGAAATAAACTTTTGGCACAACAGAAATTTTCAAATGGAAACTTTTTTTAATCTTTTCGAACGCCATGTTTTTGTTGGTACATTTTGCTCAGTTCTGACCCGTGCACCTGTTTTCAGCATTTGTTATTGTATCGTATAGCGTCGAGGGTGGCAAAGGGTGCATTCCTTATCGTACTCACCAGATGTTTTGTGCCAATTGCTAGCATAAACAACCCAAGGGCACAACTTTTCAGTCAAATGAACTCCGTTAAAATAAACAGTTTTACAGCTTCTCCCTTTCCGTGCAATCTTACTTTTAATTGCTGCACTTTCCACTGTGCATTTGGTGCTTAAATTTAATGCACAGTGACACTTACTTCCTTTTGTGTGACAGCTCTTTTTGCTTCTTGCTTCTTTTTTGTATATTTTATTAAGCTTATCTTGCTAGAACACCAGTCTAAATACAAGGCGACCTGCAATGAATAGTATACAAATCTTCAAGAAGTTCCTATTTACTTGCTTCCTCACGAGGGCAGAGTTAGACACAAGGTCGGTTTTTAATGTGGAGAAAATCCAGATCCTCAAAAAGGGGTACTCTGGATTCGAAAAGAAATAAAGATTGTCTTAGTCTAGAAGGAATTCTCCTTCACTGACCGACGACAGAAAAGATGAAGTGTAGTATTAGGATTTTGCTCCTCGTCAAAAGGGTCCTGGGTATGACCTTAAAATACATCCAGTGGTGAGGCCTCCATTTGGGAGCTGTGGGGAATGTGGAGTTGCCCCATAGTTGCTATTGCTCCCAAGTCCACTCTGGCCTGGAGTGGTAGTACCTCTATGGGTCAAATATGGTTGATGCGCCATTAAGCAATATCTTACCATACCTAGTCAAAAGGCTAAGAAGTTATTTCTACTGTTTTTTCTTTTATTCTTTAAACATATTACGCATAAAGTCATAAACTAATTAATCTTCTAATGTGTTTCTATATGATTCATCTAAAGTTTGCATGTCTGGCCGTTTTTGTACGCCCCCGCGTTAAATTCACACCTTAACCCTGACCACCTGTAGCAATATTAACAATGTAAATACCCCCGACCCACCCAAATAGCAGCAAACCCCCCACCCCTTCATTGTAGATGTCCAAAAATGCCAGAAGATTTTCTATTTCTTTCCTTCGACCGTTTGCCTTTGAAGTTCCCTCTCTGATCCTTGTTTCCCCGCCCATACAAATGTGCAGAAATTTAAATGTTCTGTGAACATCTGGCTGCCCAACTCCCCATCCAAGTTGCCCCCCCTATAAATCTGGCCCCTATCACAGTAGTCCCTTACACGTCAGTGGAAATATGCCTTGTTTGGGGTGAACAAAAGTTAAAAAAAAAAGTAGATATTTGGATACGTATGTGTAAAAATAATGTTCAAAACGATATTTTTCTGCATAATGTTAGCGTAGCAGAAAATTAGAAGTTCATTTTTTTAATATAATTTAATTTTTTTTCACTTCTGTTCACCTCAAACAATGCATATTGTCACTAAAACATAAGAGACTACTGTGTTAGGGGCCAGATTTATAGGGGAAACCTGAGTAGAGTTAGGCAGCAAGGTGCTTGTTAACATTACATTTGAATATCTGTATGTTGGTACTGTCAGGCAAACCATGAACAGAGAGGGAATTCCAAAGCCAAGTGGTACGAGGAAAGAAGCTATTAGAGATTCTCTTGGCATATAGGAACCTATACAGAGAAGGGGTGGGATTTTGCTGCTAGTTTGGGTGGGTAGGAGGCATTTACATTGTTAATATTGCTGCAGGTGCTCAGTTTAAAGATCTGAATTTAACGCGGGGCCATACAAAAAACGGCCAGACACACAAAATTTAGATGAATTATATAGAAACACATTACAACATGTAATTAGGTTCTGACTTAATGCGATTTTACTGCTAGTCGGGTGGTTTACATTGCGGGGTACAAGTGCACTAAGTTCATCAGAGCACATTTTGTGAAAGTACTTGTAAAACAAGCACAGGGATGCAACATTGCGGTGAAGTTTGGTAGACAGTGTGAGTCCTATTAGGCTAAAGACTCATTTTTTTTATCCTGTCAAAGGGAGAGATTACAATACTCAACGCATGGGCGACTGTTGGTTTTATAGAGATATAAGATACTGGCAAGTGTAAGAAGTTTCCTAGTCCGGTAGAGGGAGCCCACCTTCTTTGCAGCAGACTTGGCAGTATCCTCTATGCATTTATTCCAATTCATGTTGCCTGTAGATGTCGGGCCGAGGAGTTTGAACATTTGACTCTTGGGATGGGTGCTATCAGTCATGGTAATCGGTGATTGGAAAGGGTTCTTATAATTTTTTTGATCGAAAGGTGCATTGGTAGCATTGAATGTGACCATCCATATTTGGGCCCTATTCCACTACAGACTGGAAGTTATTTTCTAAGAATTCAACCATTACCTTGGATGTGTGTGTGTGTGTTCGTTTTGCCTGCATGTCGAGAATAGAGCATAGTGTCATTAGCAAATATACCCATCGCGGACACAATTGCATCATATTTTGATCTTCTCAAGTTTCCTGATGAGTCTTTGTAAGAACCGACTGATAAATTCACCATGGTTATAATTTCAAGTACTTTTGCTCCGATTACAGCTCATTCTCGAGTAGTTATTTGTATTACAAAAATAATTAACAATTTAAATATTTGAGAAAATAGCTTGCTCACCTCGCTTGATGTTGTAAATCTTCGTTCTAGATGCACATTTGTATAATTGTATACAGGCTGTACTGAAATATTAATTCCAAAATGAGGCAGACATTTTTTCACGACTAGTTTTATGTTTTTCTAAACAGTGACAAGTCAAAGCTATCCTCTTAACTGACTCTTGTATGGTTAGCACCTTGACATGCCAGTAACAAGATATTTTTCAAGATAACAAACAGAAACAAAAACAGTTTCTTAAGGGCATTCATTAAACAGAAACTTTGGTCGAAATTTTCATTCCATCTGCCAATTCAGTTTAACTGTATTGGTACCATTTTTGCCACCCGGCAGTACACGTGCGTTGTTTCTAGATATGAAAAGTAAATAAGTGAATT